>BSBM01000445.1:2937500-4137500 GCA_027924585.1 Larix kaempferi
CCCTTTGTGTAAGATTGGTATATCCATTGCGATGTGGTGCTTTAACCAATGAAGCCACACCTTTCCATGATATTCCATGACCAGATTGTTCACATCATTCAATCCATACCTTCATCCAGTCAAGATTGTTTGTGATGTATAAATAAAGTGCATCCCACTCTCGACCAACTATTTGATGACAATAAAATTAAAATTCAATACAAATGTATATCCACTTAACAAAGTATACACTCTTAATTGATGCAATATATTGAATATAAAAATAGAATATGTATGATATATATACATAAAAATCAACAGTCAAATGTATTATTTCACCTTTCACCTTCCTTGATCTACCTTTCCCCTTCGGGTACTCCCCTTCAAAATTGTTATTGGAGTCCAGATCACAAATGCGACATAAATTAAGTTTTGACACTAATTTAAGAAGATATTCACTAATATACAACATGTTTTGGTATACCATATATCCCTCCATCATATAACCCTCCGCATGTGCTCGTTGTCTAACCAAACCCTTCATAAATTTCAAGTGCCTCTCAACCATCCACATGGACCTTGAGTGCACAGCTCCACACAATTCAATCTCCTCAACTTAGTGTAAGAGGTAGTGTTCCTGTGCATTGAAAACTGTCGAAGGTAGATGCTTCTACATTTCACACATGAGACGAGGAATTTCTCTCCTCCAATACTTTATATATTCTTTATGGATTTATTTATATGACAACCATCTACAAGTGACATGACGCAATCATGAGAATTAACAAAAAAAAAATTATATTACATAACATGAATTAGTGCACACAAATCAAATATAAGTTCTACGATGAATTAAACAAACACTAAGCACATGCAAAAAAACGCTACTTACCTCATGTATTTCCCTAGATTATATATAATGTGTTTGACATTATTGTCGAAGTTGTCCAGGAAAGAGAGAGTTAGAACATACTGTAACAATATACAAGTCGTTTCATTTTTTAAACAAAGAGTAGACAAACAAAATACCAACAATATGCACTGAAATAAAAAAAAGCAATAATTGTATGCATACCATAATAATTACCTTCATGAATACATGCCAATTATGCGTTTTCACCCATGCAAAATTACCCTTCTTTGTTATGATATTCTTCATGTTCGCACAAAATCCGGTGGGAAATTTAATTTTTTGCATTACTTCTTTTACAACATTACTTTGTTGCTATGTTAACATCCATGGAAGTGAGTTTATATTAATTTGGTCTCCATTGCTATGAAATTGAATGACGTCTTTCATTGCATGGTTTCCTTCTTGAATGTCTTTGCAAATTTTGACAATTTTTTCTTTCTCACTCCTTCCATCCAATATTCGCCATAATGTTTCAGTCACATTCTTTCCGATATGCATTGTATCAAACAAATGAGCAATTTGTAGGTGCTCATAGTAGGGAAACCTACAAAATTGTTTAGGATAACTTTTCATTCCTTGTGGAAGCCCATTAATGCCTTCATGATCACGATGACCATCATGAATCGTAGTTTATAAAGAAATTATAGACAATGTCAATTACAGTAAACAACACACAATAAAAAAATACATAACATTTCATATACGATGATTCATACGTAACTTGATGATTTCTATTATATTGCAACTTCCATAGGCGAGGTGTCATTCTCTGCGGTTTTAATGTAGTCTCTTGCTTCCCATTGAACAGATGTTTTTCGATTGTTCAATACCTGTGATTCTTAGAGAGGAAGTGCCTATACTCATCAAACACCTCCTTTCGTAAGCTTTTTGAACAACGAGATTTGATCTTAGGACCACAAAATGGACATGCAAATTTTTCCTTTGTCTGAAGACCTACATAAAGAGATGGAATATCTATTTCAATTATAATTATATACAAAATGAATGGATTATTTAAAAAAAAATGCGTGCATAGTATATTAACTAGTTCATAAAATTAAATGCAATTAAAGTGGAACTTATAATTACAAAATGCAAAAATGGGTTAACCCTAGGGAATCATGTATTGTCCATACAAGCATTGCATGGAATTGAAATTGCCTTTGTCGTATTGGTCTAGATATGTCATACATAGTGATGCCATTCCATAACTTTAGTAGCTCGTCAATAAGAGGTTCGATATATACATTCATATCTTTAACTTGATAATTACCTGATTGATTTGAACATATAAAATATATAATTATGAGTACCATTTAGATATATAAACCATGCACAAGAGAAAAATAAAAGTATATGTATGACATTATGTAACAAACTACACCAAATGAGATGCCACTACATTAAAAAAAAGATGTAGACACAATACACCTGGAACAATCATCGACAAGATTACGTGCTCCCTCTTTATTGACAACCATGGAGGAATGTTATTGTTGATAACAAAAATAGGCCACACCAAGTAAACGGATCTCATCTCTGCAAATGGATTGACACCATCTGCTGCCAAAGAAATCCTAAGATTATGAGGTTCTTCTTTAAAGTGAGGCCATTTTTCCTCCATATCTCTAAATGCAAAACCATATGTAGGCATTCAAATAATGTCATCTTGACTTTTGTTCCGTGCATGGTAATCCATAAATTGTGCTATATTTTTGCACCTGGACAGTCGTTGCAAACGTGGAATAATGGGAATATAACGAAGAACCTTGTGATGCACCTTTTTTGTTACTTGATCTATTCGATATCTACTGATATGACATTCTGTTTCAAATTCATGTTGATTATAATATATAACATGGTCATCAAGGCATGCATGAATTGCTTCATATTGCATTCCAATTTCTTTCATGGTGGCAGATAAATCTTGATATGTGTGAGGTAAAATATTTGACGGTGGTGACAAAAATTCAGCTATCAAGCTACAACAAATTAAAATAAAAATCTACTTAATATATTATATAAATAATATTAATGAAACACATTTCATCCATATTAATTTGACTTATGAATTAACAATCAAATTATTAGATGAACGGTGATAACCTTTAGCGCGATCATATATATTTTGCGATGGAATACATTACATACCTTAACATATGTGTGGCTGATATGTTTGAAATACCATTCATAACCTTCAATTTCATTATCAACAATATAGCAGAGAGAATATTTGTGTTGGAGCCCTCATAAAGGGATTCGTATGCCTTCTCAAGAAGAGGTAAATCATGAATATCATCAAAATGATCATCATCATCCATTCTAACATTAAATGAATCATGGATCAAAGTATTTGTACCATCATCTTCAACTATGTTATCAATATGATCATTAACTTGTTCTCCATTATTCATAGTTCCATGTTCCTCCAGTACTTATTCTGAAAGCACTTCCTCCAGACGATATGCTGTAGGATGTCTTTCCTTTATAATTACATGAAACCATCAATAGATAAAAGTTAATATAATAAATATTAAAATAATACATACATTTACAAAAGCAATGGACGATATTCATGTCCCCCCTCAGCATGTCCATGTTCCCTACAATGTTTTATGGCAGTTGTGATCTGTATTCTTCTCCTCTTAAAGCCCCTTCATTGACTACATGGAAAATAACATTTCCCATCACCCTTTCTTTTCAGTCTATCCCACAATCTAGCAAGCAATTGTCGATTTTGTTCGTCTAGATCATGAATATTGCTATTTGACATTTTCTCATAAAGAGCTTGAATGAAGATTATCAATCTTAGAAAATCAAGATCCACACTTCACTATTTTTAATCACAAAAACAATTGAAATAATGATGTATTATTTTACAAAAAGCAGACCATCTAAGAATAAAATAATTTCCGCAAACCATCGCTTGTATAGAAAACATGTCGGAATGTTTCGAAATTTATAGATTTTAAAATATAAATGTTCGTCGGATATCCGACGACTTGAGCATAGTTACTGTTATGAAATACATGTAGGATAGCCGACCATTTGAGAATAGTTACCGTTATAAAATACATGTCGGATATCCGACAACTTGAGCATCGTCGGAGTTGTCGGATATCCAACCAGGGATAATTTTAAGGACCCATACTTATTTAAAAGTATATAAACCTTGGCGAATCTTATCAATTCCTAAAATGTCAACTATAAAATATTTGGCGATATTTTTCTAAAATTATTTCAATTTATAAGGATTTTATATAGTTTATATAATAATTTGGCGATTTTTAGAGTGACAAAGTGTACCCCATCAAAATTGGGTGAAATGGGGCTTCAAAAAATGCAAATTGGCGAATCTATTTTTGGAGAAAAACATGGAAAAATAGCCAATGGGCTAAATTTCACCCCTAAAATTATCCTTGTATCCGACGACAGTTATCGAATTTCTGACAACATTTGTCGAATATCCGACTGCTGTCGGATATCCGACAAATCCTTCTATCAATTAAAAAAATTAATCAAATTTTGTAATTTTGAAGGTGAAATCCGACGAGGCAGTCCTTTTCGTCGAATTTCGTCAGATTTTCTCATCGGATTTTGGATTCAAATTTTGTAGTGACTAGTACAAAATGAGAGATAAGTGACCAAAAAAATGATCAAAATAAGCATATAAATTACCACTTTTGATTTGGCGATCACTGGTGGCTAATTTCCAGTCTCTTATCACGCGACCAAAAATGTGGTCATATTTAGTTTGGTCATTTATAGCTTGTCTCGTGGTCATTAATTTGGTTGTATATTTGGTCATTAATTGTCATAATTAATGACCAAATTAATGACCGAAAATATGACCAAATTAATAATCACGAGACAAGCTATAAATGACAAAACTAAATATGACCACATTTTTGGTCGTGTGATAAGAGACTGGAAATTAGCCACCGAAACTGCCATTTGGTCGTTTATATGCAAATTTTGGTCATTTTTTTTGTCACTTTTATCTCTTTTTTGGGTCACTTGTTTCTCATTTGTTTCCACCAATTTAGTCGTTTTTAGTTATTTTATATCCAAATTTTGGTCATTTATCTCTCATTGTTTGGTCACTAATTTAGTCGTGCTTAACCAATATTGTAATATCATTAGGGCACAGAGGAATCGAACCACCAACCTCCTCCTCGTAAGGCATGCACTCTTCCATTGAGCTAGCACCCTTTAAGAATTGGGGAAAGGACCAATATTAATACCCATATTGCATCATTCGTAATTCTAAAAAATATCCATTTGACCTATTTTGTCTCTCTCTAGTCCATTTGACCTATTTTGGTTTCTTGTGAACATTAATACAAATTTCATTTCAATTCATTCTGGTAATCATTGTTGTACTTGTAGTATTGGTGCATTACATTAACAAGATTTACCAACCAAATAAAAGGATATGCCAATTCACTAATTGGTTTTTCCACTCCTAACTATGTTATCCAAACCAACACAATATTTGTGACTCCTGTCAACATGGAAAATAAACTAGGGAAAACTTCAAAAGAAAAGAACATCTTTGATCCAAGAGGATCTCAAAGTTCGATCAAAATGAAAGTATTCAAAAGATGTAAAAAATATTATAGATGTATACAGCTCATCAGTAGCTTTCTGGAAACTCTTGTTTCATGTGAAACGACCTCTAGACACAAAATATATTGGGTTTTAAAGATTCGGCAAAAAGGGTTAAAAAGGAAAAAAAATGAGTAAAATGGTTTTAAAAAAGGACCAATGGTAGGGCGCCACATGGTCAAAGAAGGTGATTTGGCAAGTTTTTTGGACCAATCATGTTCTGCCATGCGGCATCCCTATTGGCCATATAATGTACATTTTATCAAAGAAATGGTGGAGACCATGGGGATTGAAGCCATGACCTCCAAGTCTGCCAAAGTCTTCGTAGAGTCCACCTAGCCAGGGCTCCCGCCGGTGTTGCTTAACACTATAGGAGCTTAACTTTTATTTAAAGTTACAGGGTTGTTCAATTGGAAAAATGAACGGGATCGAGGGCTAGGCCCTCGACCTCATGGCCAACACCAAGGCCATAGAAGTGACAATAGAACCAACCAACAACACAGAGCCAAACTGACAAAATCATGAGCCAACACACAATGATGGAGTGCCAACACATAAGCCAAGTGTCAAGTCACGGTCCAATAATACAATGCCATAAACCAAACCACCAACATAACAAAATCACGTTGGAAGGGGAGAGGCACGCAGGTTTGACCCTGGGACCTCTGCCCCCATAACACACTGCTTTACCACCGGGCCAAAGCCCATTTGTTAAGCGGTAAGTGATGGTTTTTGTTTATGAATTTAAGGCGGAGATTGGGGCTCCAAATGGGCACGTGGTCCTCCAAACGCGTGCCCAAAACAATTATTTAAACCATTTTTTGGATCCACGGAAAGGTAATGCACAGGGCGCGTTTTGACACAGATCCAGATGCAACACAGTGCACAGATCCCGAGGTCTACACAGTCATTAATGGGTGTGCTTCTCGAGGTGGGATTCTGTGCATTTCATAGAGTTGCAGGAAGAGGTTGTCTCGATTTGCATGCCAGAGGAAGCCTCAAGAAAACATAGTCGACTTTATACTCATTTTTCTCAGAATTTCGAGAGGAACACAGTGGTGTAGTCTGTTTCTGAGTTTGACGGACAGAATGCGGAGGTATTTCCATAAACTCATATATGTAAGCTTTGAAGACTTAATAAGATTGACCTTCTCATTGGAAGTGGCCTGGAGACGTAGCCCAAGAAGGGTGAACTCCATTATCATATGTTATCTTCAATTTTTGGTTTGCATATTTGTTTTATTTGCTTATGTGTTTGATTTAAATCATTTAAAATTCATCTTTAAAACCATTTTTATGAGAATTAACATGCAAATTTCACATGCAATTTTATGGTTAAAAAGATCCTGAAAGAATTTCAGATCAAGTTTGGTATCAGAGCAACTTAACCATTGCATTGTGAGTTTATTTATGTTAACAAGAGCAAGGATTCAGAGAGGTGAAGGAGAGCTTTCAGAATTTGATCTAGAGATTGGTTTAAGAAGAGGAAGAATGGCTTCAGAAAAAGGAGAAGATGGGACTTCTTCAATTCCTTCTGAAGGATATTTCCTTAAGCTTTCATGAATATGCAAAGTATGGTGGAATATCTTTATCAAAATCAAAATAAGGGAGAACAAGGTGGTTCTTCTCATGCAAAAGGTAAAGAAGAAGGAGGTGGCTAGGAACCTCCTAAAACTCCTCCATATTCACCATCTTTTCTTGATGGATCTTTAACTTCCTCACCTGAAAAACAAAAAGTTAATTTCAATGTGCCTCAATTAAAGATTGATATTAAGTTTGATTTACCTGTTTATAATGGAGAACTCAATGCTGAGAAGTTGGAAAATTGGATTCCTCAAATAGAGGTTTATCGTAGGATTCAAAAGTTCATTGAAGATAGCTTGAAAATTCAGTTGGCTTCTCTCCGACTTGGAGGGCCCGCTCTCATATGGTGGGAGAGTAGAACTCAAAAGGATCTTTCCTCAAAAGGAAACATCATATCCTCTTGGCATATGTTCAATTCATCATTAAAGAAACAATTATATCCATTGTGCTACATGCAGCAAGCCATGATGGACTGGCAAAATTTGAGGCAAGGTAAGGGACAAAGTGTGCAAGAGTACACACAAGAATTTCGAAAGAGATCTTTAATACTTGGTATACCTCTCTACACTCAAGAAATTATTATCAAGTTCATAGGTGGATTACATATTTATTTACATCATATGATACTTATGTTTAATCCAACTAACCTTGATGAGGTATGTGTTCGAGCGACTCAAATGGAGTAAAAGGGGAAGAATACAATTGAATTTTTTTCCAAGAAACCTTACAAATCTTATGGAAAAAATTCAAAAGGTAAGGGGAAAGGTAAGCATATAGCTACAATGAAAAAAGAAGGATATAAACCTACATGCTCACATTGCTAGAAAAAGGGTCATGATGCATCCAAATGTTGGAGGCTTCATCCAGAGCTCAAGCCTGAGAAGTTTTTGAATAAGGAGGACAAGAAGACCACTACTGCAGCCATCCAACATGATTTGTGATCTGACTTAGGGGATGAGACTAAGATTGTTGCTACGGGCATACAAGGTAAAAATCATTCTACTTCTAATATAAAGCATGAATCTATTTTTGATGAAAGAAAGAGAAGTGAGTTATTTCATATAATAGTAATCTCCAAGCGTACAAAAATAAATACTCTTTTTGATAGTGGATCACAAGCCAATATCATTTTAGAAGAGATAGTTAAAAAACTTCATTTGGAAACTAAGTTACGCCCAAATCCATATCCACTTGGATGGGTATGTGATAATGCATAACTACAAGTGAAAAAACAGTGTAGACTTAGGTTTTCTATTACTTTTGGATTTGTTGATGAAGTAGATATGGATGTGCTTCCATTGGATATATGTGGTATTGTGTTGGGAAGTCCTTATCTTTACGATAGGAAGGCTATCTTTTACAGGGAATATAACTGGTATCAGCTCACTAAAGATGTTATTGAATATGTTGTTCGTGCACACCACATAAAAACTAATTTTTCATTACTTTATGCAAGTCAAATGAAGAGGCTAGTAAATGCTAGTAAGAATTATGTTCTTATGATTGTTAAAGCAAAGGATGTTGGTCAAAGTGAATATTTTAAAGGATCTGATCCAAGAATTAAAAAATACTTAACTAAAGTTGTAACAGATTATGATGTCTTGTTTCAAGAACCTAAAGGATTACCTCCCAAAAGAGAAATTCAACGTGAGATTATCTTACAACAGTATGCACCACTTCCTAACATTGGCATGTACAGGACTTCGAGTCAATAATTAAAATTGCAGAGATAAAGAAGCAAATTCAGGAATTGCTTGAAAGAGGGGAAATTCAACCAAGCTCTTCTCCATGTGGTTCACCAATTGTTTTGGTGCCAAAGAAGGATGGCACATGGCGTATGTGCGTTGGTTGCAGGGAACTAAACAAAATCACAATTAAGAACATGTGTCCTCTTCCTTAGATTGATGATCTTTTGGATCAACTTAAGAATGCAACTTATTTCACTAAGTTAGACTTAAGAAGTGGCTATCATCAAATTAGAATTCATGACAATGATATTTGGAAGACTGGTTTCAAAACTAAACAGGTATTGTATGAATGGATGGTAATTCCCTTTAGGATTTGTAATGCACCTGCAACATTTATGAGGGTGATGAATGATGTTTTTAGGCCCTTCATTGGTGGCTTTGTCACAGTCTACTTAGATGATATTTTTAATTCCAGTCGTACTTGGGAAAACATGTCAAGCATGTCAAACAATTTTTGGATGTACTTGTAAGGGAAAATTTGTACTTAAAGATGTCTAAATGTGAATTTGGGAAGACAGATTTAGTGTATCTAGGTTACATTGTAGGGGGTGGTGAACTGAGAATTGATCCCTCTGAAGTTGAGTTCATTGTGAATTGACCCAAGCCAAATAATGTAACCGAGGTAAGAACCTTTTCGGGAGCAACCCAATCATGGAGGAAGTTTATTTCTAACTTCTCCTTCAAGATTCTCCATTACATGCTTTGATAGTTATGAACAAAGTCTTCTAGTGGGAAGGAAAAGCATAGAAGGTCTTCAACACTCTGAAATAAAAGATCAGTGCAGCTCCAGTACTTGCACTGTCGGATCTACAACAACCATTTGAGATAGAGACTGGTGCTAGTGGTTATGCCATGGGGGCAGTCTTAATGCAACTTAAAAAACCAATATGATATCATTCGGAAACCTTTTCTTCAACAATAATCAACTATCCAAACTATGATAAAGAATTGTATGCATTAGTACAAAGTGTGAAGAAGTGGAAACATTACCTAATGGGTAAGGAAACAATTATACATACTGATCATCGACCACTACAATATCTTCAATCTCAAACTAAGCTACAACAATCAAGACATTTCAGGTGGATGGGTTTTCTACAACAATTTCATTTGATCATTAAGTATAAGAAAGGTGTTCAGAACAAAGTTGCATATATGTTATCAAGACCTCCAACAAATGCTTTTATTGTTATCCAACAAATTCCTTTGGTACATTCAAGTTATGTTGAACAATACACTAAGGATGAAGGCTACAAAGAAGTATATGAATCACTAAAACATTGCTCTCAAAATGAAGAATTGAATTATCATATTCATGACAAGTTGTTGTATCATCTTGGAAAGATCTGTATTCCACAAAGTGAAAGAGTACATGTGATAAGGGAAGTTCACACTTCTCTCATTTCAGGGCACTTTGGGGTAGGAAAAATTGTAGCACAATTACAAAAGTTTTGTTATTGTCCCCAAATGAATGATATTGTATCCAAGTATATAAAAGGATGTGTTATGTGTGCAAGAAGTAATCCAAGTAACATAAAGTTAGGCTTGAACACTCCACTTCCTGTTCATTCCCGTCCATGGGAAAGTGTTTCAATGGATTTTGTAGGAGGGTTTCCAATGTCTAGAAAAAGACATTATTACTTATATGTTGTTGTGGATAGATTCAATCAAATATGCATTCTAATGCCTCGTAAAAAGAAGATCACAGCAGAGATTATTGCTCATTTGTTCTTCCAGCGTGTATGGGTCTATTTTGGACTACCTACTTCTATTATTTCTAATAAAGATTCCCGCTTCCTTGGGAAATTTTGGTCATCTTTATGGGAACTTATGGACACGAAGCTAAAAAAGAGGACAACATTTCATCCACAAACTAATGGACAACCTAAAGTGGTCAATCGGACAGTAGTACATCTTCTTCGAGGTTATTGTGTCAGGTATCCCAAGCCGTGGGATGCACAATTGCATTATGTTCAACATGCCTACAACAAAGCCATGCACTCTTCAACACAAAAGCCTCCTTTTGAGACATGCTTTGGTTATTTTCCAAAGTCTTCCTTAGACTTTTTTTATGTGAAAGATCCAGTGGGATATGGTCAAGTTGATGCGGATAAAGCTTTGAATTTTATTCAGCAGATCCAGTTAATCAATCAAGCAGTACAAGAGAAGTTAGAATCAAGTCAGGCAAAGTATAAATAAATACATGACAAACATCGGGTGGATCATCATTTTCAAATTGGTGATCGAGTATGGATTCATATTGGCAAATACCGACTCCAAGGTGAAGGTAGAAAGTTGAAACCAATCAGGTATGGACCTTTTACAATTTTGGATCAAGTTGGTAATAATGCTTTTTGGTTAGTTTTGCCTCCTTATATGCAAATGCATTCCATTGTTAATGTGGAAAACTTGAAACTGTATAATCCTCCTATGATTGTGGACCAAGATGAATAGGTACAAGTACCTTCTATTGATGAGTTTGCTCCTGAATATCTCAATGAACTTCAGGAAGATGTTATACTTGGAAAGAAGGTCAGATATTCACGAAGAGGTGACATGGAATTTATTCATGTGGAGCTCAAAGGAATGCATCCAAGCAAAGCATGGTGGCTAGAAACCAGAATATTTTAGGATATGTACCCTCACCTGTTTTCTTAATGATCTCATGCTTTTGGTGGCCCCAAAGCTTCCCAGTGGGAAGGTTTGATCCAGGAGGATCTCAGAGTTTGATCAAAATGAAAGTCTTCGAAATATGTAAAAAAATATTACAGACACGTAGATATCGTCAATAGATTTCTGGAATAGCTCGTTTCGTGTGAAATGACCTCCGGATGCAAAAGATATTGGGTTTCAAAGATTCGGAAAAAAGGGTTAAAAATGAAAAAATGAGTAAAATGGTTTTAAAAAAAGGACCAATGGCGGGGTGCCATGTGGTCAAAGAAGGTGATTTGGAAAGTGTTTTGGACCAATCAGGGCCTACCATGTGGCATCCCTATTGGCCATATAATGTATTTTTTATCAAAAATTGGTGGAGACCATGGGGAGCAAACCCATGACCTCCAATTTCGCCCAATTCTTTGCAGAGTCCACTTAGCCAGGGCTTCCGCCGATGTTGCTTAACACTATAGGAGATTAAATTTTATTTAAATTTGCATGGTTTTTCATTTGGAAAAATGAAAGGGGTCGAGGGATAGTCCCTCGAACCCGTGGCCAACACCGAGAACATAGAAGTGACGGTGGAACCAACCAACAACGCAAATCCAAACCAATGAATTCATGAGCCAACACACAACAATGGAGTTCCAACACATAATCCAAGTTCCAAGTCACGGTCCAATAATATAATGCCATAAACCAAACCTCCAACATAACAAAATCACGTTGGAAGGGGAGAGGCCTACAGGTTTGACCCCAAGACCTCTGCCCCCATAACACACCGCTCTACCACTGGGCCAAAGCCCATTTGTTAAGTGGTAAGTGATGGTTTTTGTTTATGAATTTAAGGCGAAGTTCGGGGCTCCAAATGGGCAGGTGGCCCTCCAAACGCGTGCCCAAAACCACTATTTAAACCATGTTTTGGAGCCACGAAAAGGTAATGTACAGGGCGTGTTTTGACAAAGATCCTGAGGCAGCACAATGCATAGATCCCGAGGTCTATATAGTCATTAATGGGTGAGCTTCCCAAGGTGGGATTTCATATAGTTAATACAGTTGCAGGTAGAGTTTGTCTCGATTTGCATGCTAGAGGACTCCTTAGGCAAACAAAGTTGCATATATGTTATCAAGACCTCCAACAAATGCTTCTATTGTTATCCAACAAAGTCCTTTGGTACATTCAAGTTATGTTGAACAATACACTAAGGATGAAGGCTACAAAGAAGTATATGAATCACTAAAACATTGCTCTAAAAATGAAGAATTGAATTGTCATATTCATGACAAGTTGTTGTATCATCTTGGAAAGATCTGTATTCCACAAAGTGAAAGAGTACATGTGATAAGGGAAGCTCACACTTCTCTCATTTCAGGGCACTTTGGGGTAGGAAAAATTGTAGCACAATTACAAAAGTTTTGTTATTGTCCCCAAATGAATGATACTGTATCCAAGTATATAAAAGGATGTGTTATGTGTGCAAGAAGTAATCCAAGTAACAGAAAGTTAGGCTTGTACACTCCACTTCCTGTTCATTCCTGTTCATGGGAAAGTGTTTCAATGGATTTTGTAGGAGAGTTTCCAATGTCTAGAAAAAGACATTATTACTTATATGTTGTTGTGGATAGATTCAATAAAATGTGCATTCTAATGCCTTGTAAAAAGAAGATCATAGCAGAGATGACTGCTCATTTGTTCTTCCAGCATGTATGGGTCCATTTTGGACTACCTACTTCTATTATTTCTAATGGAGATTCTCGCTTCCTTGGGAAATTTTGGTCATCTTTATGGGAACTTATGGATACGAAGCTAAAAAAGAGGACAGCATTTCATCCACAAACTAATGGACAACCTGAAGTGGTCAATCGAATAGTAATACATCTTCTTCTAGGTTATTGTGTCAGGTATCCCAAATCGTGGGATGCACAATTGCATTATGTTCAACATGCCTACAATAGAGCCATGCACTCTTCAACACAAAAGTATCCTTTTGAGACATGCTTTGGTTATTTTCCAAAGTCTTCCTTAGACTTTGTTTATGGGAAAGATCCAGTGGGATATGGTCAAGTTGATGCGAATAAAGCTTGGAAGTTTATTCAGCAGATCCAGTTAATCAATCAAGAAGTACAAGAGAAGTTAGAATTAAGTCACGAAAAGTACAAATAAATACATGACAAACATCAGGTGGATCATCATTTTCAAATTGGTGGTCGAGTATGGATTCATATCAGCAAAGACCGACTCCAAGGTGAAGGTAGAAAGTTGAAACCAATCAGGTATGGACCTTTACAATTTTGGATCAAGTTGGTAATAATGCTTTTCGGTTAGATTTTCCTCCTTATATGCAAATGCATTCCATTGTTAATGTGGAAAACTTGAAACTGTATGATCCTCCTATGATTGTGGACCAAGATGAATAGGTACAAGTACCTTCTGTTGATGAGTTTGCTCCTGAATATCTCAATGGACTTTAGGAAGATGTTATACTTGGAAAGAAGGTTAGATCTTCATGAAGATGTGACATGGAATTTATTCGTGTGGGGATCAAAGGAATGCATCCAAGCAAATCATGGTGGCTAGAAACCAGAATATTTTAGGGGATGTACCCTCACCTGTTTTCTGAATGATCTCATGCTTTTGGTGGTCCAAAAGCTTCCAAGTGGCAAGGTTTGATCCAGGAGGATCTCATAGTTCGATCAAAATGAAAGTCTTCAAAATATGTAAAAAATATTACAGACACGTAGATATCGTCAATAGATTTTCGGAAACGCTCGTTTCGTGTGAAACGACCTCTAGATGCAAAAGATATTTGGTTTCAAAGATTTTGCAAAAAGGGTTAAAAATGAAAAAAATTAGTAAAATGGTTTAAAAAAAGGACCAATGGCAGGGCGCCACGTGGTCAAAGAAGGTGATTTGGAAAGTGTTTTGGACCAATCAGGGCCTACCATGTGGAATGCCTGTTGGACATATAATATATGTTTTATCAAAAATTGGTGGAGACCATGGGGATCGAACCTATGACCTCCAAGTCCGCCCAATTCTTCGCAGAGTCCACTTAGCTAGGGCTCCCGCCGATGTTGCTTAACACTATAGGAGATTAAATTTTATTTAAATTTGCATGGTTTTTCATTTGGAAAAATGAAAGGGATTGAGGGCCAGGCCCTCGACCCTGTGGCCAACACTGAGGCCATAGAAGTGAAGGTGGAACCAACTAACAATGCAGATCCATACCGACGAATTCATGAGCCAACATACAATGGTGGAGTTCCAACACATAATCCAAGTTCCAAGTCACAGACCAATAATATAACACCATAAACCAAACCGCCAACATAACAAAATCACGTTGGAAGGGGAGAGGCCTACAGGTTTGACCCCGAGACCTCTACCCCCATAACACACCGCTTTACCACTGGGCCAAAGCCCATTTGTTAAGTGGTAAGTGGTGTTTTTTGTTTATGAATTTAAGGCGGAGTTCGGGGCTCCAAATGGGCGCATGGCCCTCCAAACGCGCCCCCAAAACCACTATTTAAACCATGTTTTGGAGCCATGAAAAGGTAATGTACAGGGCTCATTTTGATAAAGATCCTGAGGCAGCACACTGCACAAATCCTGAGGTCCGTACATTCATTAATGGGTGAGCTTCCCAAGGTGGGATTCCGTACATTTAATACAGTTGTAGGTAGAGTTTGTCTCGATTTACGTGCCAGAGGAGGCCTCAGGAAAACATAGTCAACTTTATACTCATTTTTCTCAGAATTTTGATAGGAATGCAGTGGTGTAGTCTATTTCTGAGTTTGACTGATAGAACTCGGAGGTATTTCTAGAAACTCATATATGTAAGCTTTCAAAACTTAATAAGATCGGCCATCTCGTTGGAAGTGGCCCAGAGACGTAGCACAAGAAGGGTGAACTCCGTTATCATATGTTATATTCAATTTCTGATTTGCATATATGTTTTATTTGCTTATGTGTTTGATTTAAAGCATTCTCAAATTCATCTTTAAAGCCATTTTTATGAGAATTAACATGCAAATTTCACATGCAATTTTATGGTTAAAAAGATCCTGAAAGAATTTCAGATCAATCTCTATACCTCAAAACTTTGGAGCTTTTCCATACAAACCTATGTGGACAAGCCCAAGTTCAATCTTTGCAAGGGAAAAGACACTTCATGTTGTTCATATATGACTTCACAAGGATGGTGTGGGTAACCTTTCATATATGACTTCACAAGGATGGTGTGGGTAACCTTTCTCAAGGAAAAATCAGAAGCATTTAACAAATTCAAAGCTTTCAAAGAGTTGGTTGAAAATTAAAGTGGTTGCAAAATTAGTGTTTAAGGTCTGATAATGGAGGAGAGTTCACATCTAATGAATTCAATCAATTCTATGAAAACCATGGCATTAAGGTCAAAGTTTGCAAGAAGTCCTTGTGTATTGGAGAAGTTAACTAGCACCCCTTGAGTATTTGATGAATTGGGGTTTGAGGTCCACTTATATTATTACGACAAATTCTATGGAAATTGGTTAAAGTATGGAGGAAACCCCATTGAATGGTTATGTATGTGCCTCATATCCCATTTGTAAAAGATTGTCAATTTGGTCAAAATTAGTTAAAGATATATGAAGCCCTTATGTTTACAAAAGTGGCCTTGGTATCCCTTCCTTTTTTGGGTACATTTGCAAAAGTGGGCTTCATAGCCCTTCCTTGTTTGGGTTTGTATCCCATAAGAATATTTAAATATTGTTTGTAAAAGAAACAAGTTAGATCGGACTAAAAGTGGTTTAAAGAATTCTTTAGAAGGTTGACCTAACTGTTGAGTTTGAAATGTATAAATAAGTGCATAGATAGATATTTTGGTGAATGAACTTGAAAAGAATCTCTGAGAATGAGTAGGGGTCTGAAGGTTGTTCGGGTACACAGGGTACTACCAAAGGACCGAACACCAAGAGCAACCACTTCACACAAACAGATCACAGATCAACACACCGATGTTTTGACGTGGTTTAAACCCTCTTGAGGGAAACACTCCACGGCCCCGGCCAAATAGCTTCTACGGGACAATTTATTATGCAAAGAAAGAAAGTTACAAATGAGCTTCTCATAATCGATCAACTAAACAATGACCCTCCATGCTCTTTAAATAGAGATCATGGACCAATCGGGTGTTAAGCCACGGATCAAGGTTAGGTTTGATCTAAGAGAAGTTGAGCCGTCGGATCACTCTATGTCGGAAACATATCGTGACCGTCGGATTAAGTATTTACAAATGCATACTAATGCATACTAAAGAAACACACTATCCCTAACGGATATATTACACAAGTTGATCTTAACTAACTCCTAAGTGTCTAAATATCCTAACATCCCCCCTTAAGAACAACTTGGGATAGGATTGAAGGATTTACAAAGTGACACTGTTAGGATAAGGAAGGAGGCATTAGATCCTATCCCCCCTTAATGACAAGTTCCTGAACTCCTAACATAGATCGAAGTTTAGAAAACTTCGCTTCTGTAAGAGACTTGGTGAAGATGTCTGCAACTTGATCATCTGTAGGGCAAAATAGCACTTCAAGAACACGATCATGAACAAGATTTCTGATGAAGTGCATATGTAGCTCAATGTGTTTGCTGCGTTGATGTAGAACTGGATCTTTGGCAAGCTTGATGGCACTTTGATTGTCGCACCAAAGTGGAGTAGGCTGTTGCTGCTCGAATCCAAACTCTGAAAGGATCTGTCGAAGCCATAAAGCTTCCTGACTGGCATTAACTGCTGCTCGATATTCTGCCTCTGCTGAAGAAAGAGCAAGAGCTTGTTGTTTCTTACAAGCCCAAGTAATAGGTCCAGATCCCAGACTGAAAACATAACCTGCAGTAGACTTTCGATCATCAGGATCGCCGGCCCAATCTGAATCAGTGAAACCAACCAACAAAGGTTTCCCCCCTGTACTGTAATGAATCCCAAACTGAACTGTGCCTCGAATATATCGAAGTATTCTTTTAGCTGCTTTTCAGTGACTTTCATGAGGTGTCTGCATATAACGGGCAACTCGACCAACGGCAAAGGAAAGATCAGGACGGGAATGAGTCAAGTATAAAAGACTACCAACAAGCTGACGATACAATGTGGCATCTACTTCAGGTGAAGTACAAGTGGCAGAAAGTTTGACTCCAGACTGGAAGGGAGAAGGGGCTGGTTTACAATCTTCCATGTGAAAGCGACGAAGAAGGTCACAAGCATACTTAGACTGAGAAAGAAAGATTCCTTCTTTGGTTTGCAGAACTTGGAGACCAAGAAAATAATGCAAATGTCCTAAGTCTGACATTTCAAAAGTTTGTTTAAGACTGGATTTCACATGGGTTATAAGCTTAGGGTCACTACCAGTAAGAATAAGGTCATCAACATATAGAACAAGTATGATGAGATGGTTTCCTACTTTCTTGGTATAGACATTGGGGTCAGAATGGCATCTAGAAAAACCAGTGTCAAGGAGAAAGTTATCCATTTTGGCATACCAAGCTCTAGGAGCTTGCTTAAGGCCATATAAGGATTTCTTAAGGCGGCAGACAAGGCTAGAGTTATTCTGAACATAGCCAGGAGGTTGTTCCATGTAAATTTCTTCCTGTAAATCACCATGTAAGAAGGCAGACTTAACATCCATTTGATGGACTTCCCAGTTGTGTAAGGCTGCAAGGGAAAGAACAAGGCGGATGGAGTTCATTTTGGCGACGGGAGCAAAGGTTTCATTGTAGTCAATCCCTTCAACTTGGGAAAAACCTTTGGCAACTAACCTTGCCTTAAGTCTTTCAACACTTCCATCTGATGCATACTTAGTTCTGTAGACCCATTTACATCTGACAAGTTTTCTTCCTTTTGGAAGAGGTACAAGATCCCAAGTATCGTTCGCCATTAAGGAACGATATTCTTCATCCATGGCTGCATCCCAATCTGGATTCCCTGAAGCTTCTGCAAAGGTTTCTGGATCATGATTCTCGGAAACTTGAGCCAAAAGAGAAGAGGCTCGCTGAAACTGAGAACGTGTTCGACGTTGATCTCTAGGATCACCGGCAAGATCACCAGCTGCTTCACATGTTGAACGGACCCATCGAGGAAGCACTTGTGCTGGTGCAACTGGAGGAACATGAGCAGGCGGAGGTGGATTTTCATCCTCACTGTCATCATCAGAAACTGGAGTTGGAAACCTGTCAAGGAAGTTGGAAGAAGAAGAAGAAGGCACAAACGCCGAATCAGGCTCGCAGGCCAAAGATGGCACACTCGCCGAGTTAGGCTCGCAGGCCAAGATATTTTCATCAAATTTAACATCTCTTCTAATGATTATAGCATGAGAATGTGGTTGAAGAAGTCTATAACCTTTTACATCTTCAGAATATCCAACAAATATGCACTTTTCACTTTTAGGCTGCAATGCTTTCCGTTTTTCATCCGGAATGTGAGCCCATGCTTCACTACCAAACACACGAAGGTGACTTACATCAGGTTTAATTTTACTCCATGCTTCTTCTGGTGTTATACCTTGTAATGCTTTTGTGGGGGTGCGATTAACTATGTAATTTGCACAATTTATGGCTTCAGCCCAAAATTGAAGACGTAGTCCCTTAGATTGGATCATACAATTTGCCATTTCTTTTAAAGTGCGGTTCTTCCGCTCAGCTACACCATTTTGTTGTGGTGTATATGGAACAGTGTGTTGTTGTTGGATGCCTTGTTCAGTGCAGAAAGTAGTGAACTGTTTGTTAACATATTCTCCTCCATTGTCAGATCTTAACTTGATAATTTGATGACCAGATTGTTTTTCAACAAGGGTCTTGTAGGCCAAGAACATGTTAAATACTTCGCTCTTAAGTTTTAGGAAATAAACCCAAGTGCGTCTGGTGTAATCATCAATGAAAGTTAAGAAATACTTGAAACCAGAAAAGGAAGCAGATGGAAGAGGACCACACAAGTCACTATGCACAAGCTCCAAGGGAACCGAGGCGTGCCAAGAGGCACGTTTGTCAAAACTGTCCCGATGATGTTTTTCGAGTACACAACCGGAACAAACACCATCTCTGCAAGATACCATCGGAAGACCTGTCACCATATTTTCTTTACATAGTTGTTGCAATGAGCGATAATTTAAGTGACCAAATCGCTCATGCCAAAGTTTGCTCAAGTTATCACTATGAGCAACAAAAACTGAAGGGAAAGGTGACGACCCAAAGTTGTTAAACTTGTACAACCTGGTAATATCATCAACAATTCCGGTAGCTAGAACCTGTTGAGGATCTTTAAAATCCTTGATTACAACTTGGTGAGGTGTAAAGGTCACAGTTTTACCTTCACCAGAATGAGTGATCTGATAGACTGATAACAAATTGCAGGAAATTCTTGGAACACATAGTACATCACTAAAATGACCATTATCTACTGGAACTGTTCCAGCTCCTACAACACTTAGAGATCTATCATCACCAACAAATATTTGTTTGGTGTTACATTCATGCATAGTAGAAAAGATGGCTTGATCCTTAGCCATATGATAAGATGCTCCAGAATCAATGAGCCATTCATTTGAAGTAGAAGAAGAAGATGCATTATAAGAATAACCAGAAGCACAAAGTGCATGTCCATGAGAGGCAGATTCTGAAGGCGAATCTAGGCTGATGTGGTGCTTCTTCATTGCTGCTTCCAAGGCTGCCATCTTCTTGAAACACTTAGATTCATCATGATTATCTTTCCCGCAATAGTTGCAATGACGCTCAGTCTTCTTGCCTTTTGGCTTGGATCCTTTGTCATTTTTTAAAGAAGGAGTTGACTGAGAGGGTTTTGGACCCTTGTTTGACTTATTATTGCGAAAATTTTGTTTCTTGGGAGGCTTGGACTTTTCTTTCTGTTGGGACAATAAGGCTTTCCCAGATGTATCTGCATTGTTGATTATTCCAAGATGAATGAGTTTATCTTGTTCTCTAATCAAGGAATCACAAAAGGATTCAAGACTAGGCTCTTGATAGCTAGCTGCATTCAATGACGCTTTCATGGAGTAAAATGTAGATACAAAAACAGAATATGCAGGTCCAAGTTTGGAAAGAATATGATAAATGCATTGTTTGTCTTCCCTCTCAATCTTACATTCTGCACATAAGAGCTTGAGAGTTTTATACTTAGATAAATAATCTTGAATGCATGAAAAGTCACTTGGATTTAAAGAAATCAACTCATTTTCGAGTTGGTGACCCCGAATTTCATTGTGTTTACCAAACACAAATTCCAACTTGTCCCAAGCAGCATTAGGTTCATCAATTCCAGATATGTGGAATCGCAAATCAGTAGAGATTGACATCCCAATCAATCCACGAGCTTCATCACATCTATTTGCCCATTTTATTTTCTTATCATCATCAGTGGGTTCTTTTTCTTTCCCTGTTGTAATTCTGAAAAGTCCCCTACTTCGTAGAACATCCTCCATACGAGATTTCCATGAGAAATAGTTGGAACTGTTAAGTAGAATATCACAAAGGGCGGCCATATTTGTAAATTAATGGCTGTAAAAGCAGAAACCAATAGTCTGGATGTGAAGAGCTCGAAAAAATAGGCGGTTTCAAAAAAAACGGCACTGAAAACGGACTTTGTATGATGAAGTTATGCTTGAACAAAGAAACTGTTGAAGATGTCCCCAATAGTGACGTGGCAGCTAGAGAATGTCCAGCAAAAAAAAGAACCCCCCTCTTCCCAAGATGAACCTTTTGACAATCACTTTACAAAAAAGTTGCTTTTAAGTGAATCACTTTTGTAAAATAAGTGATTTCACTTTTACAATGATATTATTTTTAAATAGTGCAACAATAAATAAAAAGCTTAAGTGACTCACTTGTATTTTTATTTTTTATTATTTAAGTGAGATGCACTTTTACAATAAAGTAACTTGAAAATAGAAATTGCATGCACTTTTCTTTTTAAAAGTAACTTCCTAAGACTTGAACTCAAGACCTATTAAGGAATAAAGCAACTTTGGACCAAGTGAGCTAGTTTAAAAGGTATGTAAAATATGGAAATGAGGAAGGGGGCCTTTTTTTTTTTTTTTTTTTTGCCATTTTTCCTGCAAAACAAACCACAAAACGAAACAAAAAAAACTTTTCCACACTTGTGGAATTAGATCTTGTTAGCTTGCCCGGAAAGTCTACGTTTTCTCTCTGTTTCTGATTTGCCGAGATCGCGCAAAGTGCACGGCAAAGAGCATACGCAGCCGAAAAAACCCTTTCCCTTTCTGTTTCTGATTTGCCGAGATCGCTCGAGGTGCACGGCAAAGAGCATACGCAGACGGGAAAGCAACAATCCGAACCAAAAAAAATCTAACAGTAAAAAAAATGAAATATGAGATTTTTTCTTTTCAAAAACGAAATAAAAAAAATGCGTCACTGTAACATTATACCTTCAGATCTGATGAAAAACGCGTTTCTGGAGAAACCGGGAACCGTTTTCGATCAAACGAAAACTATTTCCCAATGGAAACGACGCTCCGGACGCAATGGAACACCTCCCACAGCCCAGAAATGCACAGAAATACCAGAACTAGAAACCCTTTCGAGTTTCGGCAACAACAGTTCAAGATCTAGATCACAACCGGAAGCGGCACTTCATAAAAGCTCTGATACCATGTTCGGGTACACAGGGTACTACCAAAGGACCGAACACCAAGAGCAACCACTTCACACAAACAGATCACAGATCAACACACCGATGTTTTGACGTGGTTTAAACCCTCTTGAGGGAAACACTCCACGGCCCCGGCCAAATAGCTTCTACGGGACAATTTATTATGCAAAGAAAGAAAGTTACAAATGAGCTTCTCATAATCGATCAACTAAACAATGACCCTCCATGCTCTTTAAATAGAGATCATGGACCAATCGGGTGTTAAGCCACGGATCAAGGTTAGGTTTGATCTAAGAGAAGTTGAGCCGTCGGATCACTCTATGTCGGAAACATATCGTGACCGTCGGATTAAGTATTTACAAATGCATACTAATGCATACTAAAGAAACACACTATCCCTAACGGATATATTACACAAGTTGATC
This sequence comes from Larix kaempferi, assembly GCA_027924585.1. Taxonomy (NCBI): domain Eukaryota; kingdom Viridiplantae; phylum Streptophyta; class Pinopsida; order Pinales; family Pinaceae; genus Larix; species Larix kaempferi. Next base: position 2,960,068 of record BSBM01000445.1, read on the forward strand.
TTAACTAACTCCTAAGTGTCTAAATATCCTAACAAAGGTGACTATTGAGGGGCTTGTAGATGATTGTGGAAGGTGACTATGGAAGGATCTGAAGGTGGATTTGGAGGCGTATGAGGGTGATAGTAAGGAGCCGCCACAGTCTGAGTTATTCTTAGCATCCACGGTCCATGCAAATATCATTCACCCCCTTACTATGATTCCTCCCTTTTTTTCTTTATTTGATAGGACCACATTCAAATCGCCATCTAAAATGTTTTTTCTTGTGAATTTTGAATCATTTGGTGCCTATAAATATTGCCAACATTCTTCATTTTCTTTGTAAAAAACCAACACAGGAAACTAATAGCCAGATTCTTGTTGGCTATCAAATATCCTCCTTTTATACGAGAATAACATTAAAGAGAAGAAAGTACTCATCATTAACTGTCAGTTTAGAAGAGAAGGACGAAGCATATGTTACTACATCAACCACTATCGAAATAGAGAGGAGGAAGAAGAAACAAATACTTCTGCATCAACTATACCATGAAGGTGCCTATACACTTCCCGATAATGTCATTAGGTGGGATCTACCTGTGGCTTATAGATTTCATTATTACCAAATGAAAAATAATTAATAAGATTCTCAACAATATCAAGGAAGGGCACATGCATCGGGGAGGTTCAGTGTTAAGAAAAATATTCATTGATTTTACTCAAAGCACAAAAGACACATCACAAAATTACTAGCAACAATTATACATAATAGGGAACAAAAGATGAACAACCAGATTCCTTTTTGGTGTCAAATTTCACCCCTTTTTGATAGAATACTGATATGTAAATCTGATAATAGCAAAGTATCAGTACTATTAACATTCTCTTATGAAACAAATCAGTCATTATCAAGATCATCTTCCATTACAAATCCTTTTTTGTACAAATAAGATAAGATAATTTTATTTATTTTTGGTCTGTAACATGTCAGTTTTTTATGTTATTGTCGAACTTAGTATGTCCCTGATACTTATCTGATTGTCTTCTAAACATTTTGATGTAAAAGGGAGAATTGGATCTTGAAGGATGTAAAGAATGTTTTGCCCCATTGTGTTTTTTCTTTAAATATAAAAAGACATTTTAATGTAAAAGGGAGAATTGGATCTTGAAGGATGTAAAGAATGTTTTGCCCCCATTGTGTTTTTTCTTTGAATAAAAAATGACATTTTAATGCAAAAGGGAGAATTGGATCTTGAAGGATGTAAAGAATGTTTTGCTCCCATTGTGTTTTTTCTCTGAATAAAAAAAGACAGTATAATTTTATTAAGTGCAATGAATCTACATAAATGGGTCAATTGGACACCAAACTACAATAAATCTGAAACAATCGGAATTCGTGATTGGAACATAAACATATAAAAAACAATGAAGATAAGGAAGAGATTCTGAAATTTGACTATAACTGACATGAATAATGTGGGTTTTTCCTTAAGTATAATACGCACCACATTAAACGGGTTTTTTTCTTTTTTATATATACATTTTCTATTTTTAAGCACATTCTTAAACATCTCCATTGACAGAACATTTGCAAATCCATTTCTGATGTCCAAGTCATTAGAACTCTTAAGTGCAGATCAATTAAAAACGACTTATACTCGACAAAAGGAGAAAAAAATTAGTGAACTTCATTTAAATTTAATAAGGTGCATCAACTTAGAGTGAATAAAAAGGGTTGAAATGGAAAAAAAAATACAGTTAGTTTTATACAAAGTGAGTTTAAGATAAATTTCTTAAAAAGAAAAAAACATATGCCACTGAAATTAGAGAAGCAATATTTGTACATCATTTTCAATGCTTACACTCAATTTTATTAACATATGACAGTGAAATTACATTTGAGATGGCTATAGTGGCTTTATACTTTGCAATCTGTACATTTATTTTGAAAAAAAAATTGTGTAACTGACCTTACTTTTCAAAGATTCAATCATGAAAACTCGAGCATCAAAGCACTTCAATCCTTCAAAATCCCTCTCCCCATTTCTATATATCATACCATCATCACTGAATATGTTAATGAATTCCAAATTGTGGCACTTCCCCCACAAGAAAATCATTTAGATCATGATTTGAAGTTATCTACAAAAGATATCAAAGGCAATATAAAGTTATAATTGGTCCTTTCAATTGCATTCAGTGGCTTAGCTAAATGGAAATAAAACAAACATGTAAACTTTCATTGGAAAAATCAAAATTATACGGCAAGCAACTATCTCACCCAAATCCTTGCCACAACGATCTCACCACAAGGATAAGCAAAAGATGTTAGAACACAAAACTCCATTGGGGATTTATACCCAGGAACTTTGAGTAGCATTTGTGCTTTGATATCAATATAGTCCACCTATACAAGAGGACAATAAAATGCCAAAGAACTAATTATATTTAATGTTACCTGCATGAAGCTTTGAACTATGTCCTAGAAACTACATAAGAAAGCAAAAAAATTACAATATCACATAAAAAAAATTGTACGAGTTTCCATACTTCAATATCAGATATGGTCGTTCTTAGGACACAATCCCAATTCACAAGTCGATGATCCCTAAATACCTAAGAAAACACGTCATAATTTCTAAATCCACCTCGGAAGATATGTAATAAAAAAATCAATAAGGGACCTAAAGCCACCTTCAAAAGTTACAACAGTTTTGAAACATAAAGTTGTGCTTTCAAAAGAAAATGCAGTCAAGCATTCACCCAAGGTAGGGGGCCCTCATTGAAACATTTACATATGGAAATTCATCCATTTATCACATGCCAGCGTTTTGGGAAACAACCCATCAACCTCAAAGCGAACTAAGGTTGTAGCCATAGAAATTGGATAACACAAAAATAATACATGGAAGAAGGTAACCATAACCAAAATCCATTGAAAATTAAATTTAGTATATATAATTTACAATAAATTATCCCAACCGAACTCCAACAGCTTCGCTATCTATGCCAAGAACACAAATATTTTTTCCCTAATGTTGACTTATTAGCATTTTTTATAAATCAAAACAAACCTGGAATATCTAAGTAAGCCATGAAAAATTATATACTCGATGCATAGGAACTAATGGCTGAAAAACCTCAAGGAATGCAATAATGGTTTAGGATATGGAGTTTCTTATTCTTATGAAAGGTAACTTTACTGAAACATCATCTTCCTTAGAGAGCATACTGGTGTCTTTGGAAGAATTACGAACAAATGGACTGAGTTTCCCAAGTTGTTTGGTGACAGAAGAGAAGGAGGAAGATGAAGTCTTATTCTGTTGTTGTGGTTGTTGTTGGTTATTGTGGAGATCCATTCATAAGATACCAAGATCCTAGGAAGAAAGAAAAATCTCATTAGAGCTCTTTGTCCTCTTCCCTTTCTTCTTAGAAAACAACATCTATTAGCCTCGAAGTGAATTCTAAATCCTTTAGAGACAACCTTTATGATGTTGTCAACCTTGTCTTGAAGCACAAAAAAATGAGGAACTTTCAGGTACATTGCTTAGATTCAATTCCTATCTTGGTATAAATGGGCTATCATAGGATCAATTTCTCCTTTAGCATTCACCAGGGAACAATGGTAGATGCGGGGATTTTCTTCAGGCCACTCAAGGCAAGGGAATGATCAGGCATAGAAATAAGAACTAAATGAAGGCATCACACTCTTGAGACTACCCTCCATACAATAGAAACATTCTCTGCCAATACCAAAGAAATCATTCATCAATAGAATAATCACTCACCGAAAGGCATTGATATAAGAATAAAAAAGGTCATAAACAGGCATTCCAGTCATTATCCAGGGAATAAAATAAATGACCGAGGGGATGGTATTGAAAGTATATTATCTAAGGTAGAAGATAGATATATTAGATAGTAATACTAATTACTCACCAAAGGGTGGCACTCAAATGTTGCTCCCCAGACGGCACTCAGTGGACCAACTCAGAGAACCCATGAACCATTAGGGTCCGAAGCTTTGTACATTGCACCAACCCACGTAAGCTCTTCATCTTCACAAAAATGTTTGCATCCAACTCCTGCAAAGATACCAATGTTTCCAAGCTTGGAAGCTCTTCTAAATCAAAGCAACCACCAACATTTAGCATCTGAAGCTTTGTACACTCTGCCAACCTCGGTATGCTCTTCAGCTTGATACATCCATTTTCCCACAACTCCTCCAAAGATACCAACGTTTCCATGCTTGGAAACTCTTCTAACTCAGAGCATCGAACAACAACTGGCATCCAAATCTTTGTGCTTACCTTCCACTAGTCAATTTATTTGAACTACTCCCAGTAAGTCCCTAATAAATATCCAAACCTATAGCATCCCTTCCAACTAGAGAGCTAACAGCACCAAAGGTGGGATAAGTAAGGTAGGTAACAGCGTTTGTTGGAGTGACCTTGTGGGTGACCCATAGTAGATGTTTTCATCATTATTTTGTACTTATTAAATTAGTCATTTATGAAACCCTGTATGGGCAATATTTACCCTTTTTACTTTGCTAATACATGAGATATCCATTGGAGTGCTTTGCTACAAGAACAACATACTTACAAGTAATATATAGTGACTAATCGTAGGGAAATTCTTTTTAAAGGCTTTGTTTTCCTGGTTAGGTAACTATGCCAAAGCATCTACCAAAGAAAATTTATCTCTTTAAATATGCACGGAAGATTCCAGCAGCTTAATCAAAGAGTTTCAAATATATTATAACGTGATTTTTTTTTTAAATTTAAATTGCAGCAAACATTCATAAGTTAGGGATATGTAAGCAATGAGCAAATCTTCAAATCGTTTTGGGCATCTCAGTCATAGTATCAGACCTTCAAATATTTAGATGGCGGATGGAAGGATAACATTGAACAACTGGAAGCTATCATGGCACAAAAAAAACTTATCACCGTGGAATGACGCAAGGCATTAAATCTGGTGGAGTTAATCCAGGTCACATCCAAGCCCGCAATTTGTAACAGAGCCAAAACATTGTTCTTTAACTCCATGAACTGTTCGTTGACATTGAGGAAATTTAATTTATTTTTTATACCCCTGTGTTCTGCTCTTAACGCATTCCATATCTGCCTCCATCTCTACGAGCAACCCTCCTGTACCTCAGCATATAGACCTATGCCATACTCCATACCTGCATACCATTCCAAACTTATGGTACCTATGGCGGCTTGAAGTAACGTCCTGTCATGTTTTAAACTTATATCTTTAATCCTTGGCTTGTATTCACTCATACTGTTTTAAACCTCTATGTATAACTCTTACGTTGCCTATTAATTTATACATAGCCATTCATTCGTGTAGACTCCTTATCTTATAATAGATGTTGCCACTTATATACGACGTGTTGCACCCAATTATCCTAGGCAAATAGAATTATCCTAGGAAAAATGTTATTCCACAGGTTATTGAATAGAATTTATGTTCTATCTTACTTGAGCATTCTTTACATTGCGCCAACCCTGGTATACTCTTCAGATTAGTACAATTGTTTTCCCACAAAGCCTCCAAAGATACCAATGTTTCCATGCTTGGTAGCTCTTCTAGACCATAGCACCGATTAACATATAGCTTCTAAAGATATTTACGCTACCAATCCCCATGTGCTCTTTAGTTGTACACATTCATATGCTTGCAAATCCTCCAAATATACCAGATTTTCCATGCTTGGCAGCTCTTAGAACTCACAACACCAATTAAAACTTAGCTTCCAAATATATGTACACTGGGCCAAACCCTGGATGCTCTTTAGCTTCACACAGTTATCTGCACACAAACAACACAAATACTAGGGTTGGATTTTAAACCCTAATCTAAATTTGGTTTATTTCCATTAACAGTTTGTTTGTTGCAGCCTTAATGTGAGTGTGACAATGAGCCATAGCTAATGAGGGCAACTCGGAGAGTCCACCAGATGAGGAGCAGAAACTGCAGGGAAACAACAAAAACCAACAGACATTGCAAAGCGCATGAGGACACAGGGAAACAAGTCATTGGTCGAAGGAACGATGAAAGTTGTATAGTGTTTTTCAAAAGAAAAATGCTCGTCGACCTAATTAATGGGTGAAAATTTTTAAAATTTGAGTTTTAATATTTTATTTTCAATATTAAAAAATCGTTCTCCCATATAAATTGTGAGGATTAATGGACCCATACTCTTAATAATTTAGTTGGAATGAAGTATCCCTCTTTACGAATTAGGAGTGGATTATTTCAGGTGATTAGCGATTGTATCAACATAGGCTAGGCTAAGGCCCAAGTATTTTAGACATTTCCTGCTATGAAAAAAAATAAGGAATAATAAGCCAAAGGAGTTAGGTGGATTGTAATACCCCATTTTCACTGTAGGACCTCGTCCTAGATTTTTTTAATTAACTTTAATTAAATCTGTGTTTTCTTTGTTTTCACACAGTTTCAGATTTTTTTTTTGTTTTGATTTTCTAACTTACGTTTATCTCTATGCAGGTAAATTATATCAAATCTCTATGCATGTAAATTATATCTAGTTTACATCTAATTTCTAACATTTACTTCTCATGTGCAGGTGCAGCAACATATAGCAAAAATTACAAGTTTACAATTAATTTCTAACTTTTACTTGTCATGTGCAGGTGCAACAACATATAGCATATAACTTGAAATAATAATTTGATAGAGTAGGATGATAAATATACCTGCTAGAAAAAAATTACCTGTAGATAGCTGGTAGATCTCCCTTTGTTGCTGCTTCTTTTGTTGCCATGCTTGCTGTTTCCCTACTTGCTGCCCTGCAACCAATATCTTTCCAAACCCTTGAAACTCAACCAGCCCAACTAGTTTTGCCACCCTGCCAACTGGCGAGGTCTCGCCGACCACCCAGCTCCAAAGGTACCCCTTTGGACCCCCGAGCCCAAACCGAGTACAAGCCAACTGGTATTTCCCTTTTGCAAACTCTCCAACAAGAACCCCCTTTCTTTGCTGCTTTCCTCCTCCTCTCTGCTCCCCTCCTCTCCCAAAATCCAAGGTGAAGAAGACCCCTTCTCCTCCTTCTCCTCTCAACCTTATTCCCCCACTTTGTCCTTCCACCGACACCTCCTATCATAACTACCCCTATCTTCCCCATTAATTTTATCCAACCCCCCATTCCTCCTCGAGCCCCCAACTTTGACTCATAAACCAAGACTATATTATTTTATTATCAAATTCAAGTTTGGGTTGGTTCATCTTTGAACCTTAAGTGCTTTCCACTCAACCGACAAACCTCTCGGCAATATTCTAACATTCTTTCCCTTTTTTTTCAAAATAATAATTAATAGTTAATAAATTGTTATATTATAAAATTAAAGTTCTACATCAATCACAAATGTTTTACTCTTACACATTTTACCCAAATAATTACTAGTCCACTCTCGGTGACCTCATAATTAAATGTTTCATAATTAATTTATAATTTAATTCATCATTTTTATTAAACAACTACAAACGTGCATTCCGACATTTTTATAAATTGCATAATATATCTATTTGCAATTTACCCTAGGTTCTAATTAACTTAGACATGATCCTAATTAAATTAATAGTTATAAATTAATTCTTTATCCATATTTTTTTTTTATTAATTAACTAACCTTGTAATTAATACTAACCTATGAGATTATTATTACTTAAATTAATATTACAATAACCCTCAAACATTTTAACCTTTACCCTTGACTAATTAAATTCATAAATAATAAATCAAGCATTACTAATCAATTACATTAGTTGTTACTTAGGTTAATCCATAGTTCGTTCATTAATCAACACTGTTAATCATTAACTCATAACGATTAACATTAATCAACATTACTAACCTTAATCGACAATATATAAACATTATTATTAACATTAATCAACGATAATTACATTAATCAATATTCTTAACATTAATCGACAATATTTAACATTAATCAACAATATTTATCATTAATCAACACTGACTAACCTTAATCAATGTTACTACATTAATCGACAATAATTGACACTATTACTAAACCATCTTTTATTACCACCTAATTCCTTTATTACCTTATTCAGTTATTAATCCAAAATTTATTAACTTGACGTATTAACTTAATCTCCTATTTAGGTAAATAGTAACAACATAATTAACGCCTAAACATTATAGTTCATTTTTATTTCATGCAACTTATAAATATGTAGGCGAGTTATGTAAGCGTAGCTACTGCTTACATACCTCGCGTAAGTACACTAACAATAAGAAATTGCACACAAATCAATCAAAATCACGAAACTTATTGTTTACCGAGACAGGTTTAAACATAGTTTGCGAGGTACATTCTTTTACTAACTGAAATTTTATTAAATTACGACAATTCATACATTACTGAGTTACGACACATACTCAATCCAAGGTTTTACACACATACAGTTAGATCTTGTTTTCACCCCTACTTCAAGCTACACCTATTTGCCTACATCATCGCTAACTTCCACATCCTATCCTGTCCTCTGCTGGACTACCCTGAAATGTCAAGTCATGACCGATTCCAGCTAGAACCCGTAAGCGGAAGTGTCGATTACATCGACCAAGCTTCCCCAGCAGGCAACCACCAGTCATCATCACACACCTTGGGGAGCGCGCCGTAGCACAGCCCTCCCATGACTCTGGGTTTCGGGGTTAAACGGTGGGTAAAGCCTCCACCCCCCTAATGGAACAAGGGACTATGTCTGCCTGACATAATAACCGCGTTGCACTTGTACTCGGTTTGTCATCGTATAACCAATCTGGGCGGTTGAGTTTCCTGAAACCCTACCCCACCCATACATCATAATAATCATGCGAAAGTAAATAATGCATCACCTGCATAACGTTTATCTTTCGGAGTCCATGTCCCCGAGGCTCTCCCACCTCGTAGGATACAGCTACCACTTAGCCATTTTAACCTGTAAGTCATTCATCGACATACAATCTCGAATATCGTGCACAAATCCTCAACATGTACACATACATTTCGTCATAACATAACCACAATAATCATTTCATTATTTTCACCATGCACCTGGTATAACATTCTTTCGTTCAACAATAACTTTAACGGTATCCACGTACCCATCATTCAACAATTTGCATATATGAGACATGATTAACACAAGACATATATCAAAACCTGACTACATATCATAACACTAACATCACACATACACATATCTCTCTTGGCAAAATAATGGAACTTCAAGTCCACAGTGTCATCAAAATGACGAAATCTCATAATCAAGCAAATACAACATATAATAATAGTTTAGGTAGTAATGTCAAAACGGGGCGTTACATACACCCACCCTTCAGGAAACTTCGTCCCGAAGTTATGGTCAAAATAGTGTGGGGTAACTACGAGGCATGATCTATGCGTCCTCCTAGGTAGCTGAACCTAGGGTGTACTTTCCCTACTGGGCCACCTCCTAAATATACATACAACATCTACAATTCCATTCATTAATCTTATTGGTGGTGTTCTTATATTTTGTTTAATGTTTGCAAGGTTGTTGGTTTGACTACTCAAGGTTCGTTACCACCTTAATCCATAGAATAGTCAACGTCCTTGTTAAATTAAATTAATTTGTACATTCGATAATGTGATTCATAAGAATACCATGTCTTATATGTATGATTTTTACTTTGATTACAAGTCATTTCCATGACTCTTTAATCGTATTTCAACTTTTAGTTAACTCCCCATTGACTTACACCATTTCTCTATATCAAGATTTATTATTAGTGATAAATTATGAAGCCAGCATGCTCTTTATTTAAAGGTCGTTGGTTTAAATGATACCCCCATCAAGACTACAGTTTAAACATTAAGGAGAACTTTCATATCATCATTGACACCTTCCAAGTTCAACTAGAACTTATCTTCGACTGCATTTCCATTCATCTTGTAATCCTTACCTCATTGTCCTATATTGGTACTATTTCTTTAACTATCCCTTACCTTGACATACCCATTTCCTTCATTCACATCCTTATGTTGATCTTCTAATCCTATCTACTCTATTACTTTTAGTTTCCCCCTCTCTTTTTTTTAAATCTCTTAATTACAGAAGATGATGACTCTTACTTATTTGTGCATACTAACATTATAGTCATTACTCATCATTACTTATATTGCATTAACAAAATCTCATCAGATTATGCTAATGAGATCATTTGTTCTATCACACCATACCAAATACTATGGTTGATGCTCATGTGTTTAACCCCTTTACTTATTTTAATGGTTATTTGTCATTGACATGGCTATAATTGATGTGCTGTGATTGTGTTGTTGTTGTTTTTAATCATACATAAACTCATTCAGTGTCCAATATTATTTGTTGTGCGATCCCTTTTATTACTCATACATGAAGTGTACATGAATAGGAGAAAGCTCGAAACTAACTCATCATCAACAACATATGCTAACATGAGGTACCTTAGGCAATTCCAAACTGGGCACACTCCACAATGTCGTTCAAAACACTATATAACCATTCTTAAGGCTAACACTTAGGTTAAAATTAAGTCGAATTCGTTCCAAAATCCCAATTATCCATTAAGTAAACGACTACTTCTAAGTCATACATCACACACCATTTTCCCATCAATGTACTACATTACGAACCACCTTCACGAATCTACCTTATGCATCTTACGATATTTCATTTTTTGTTGTTTACAACTTATGTTATGACCTAAAGTCATTCCCTTACAAGATAGCATCACAACCTCATTAAATTTTTTTATTTTTATTTTTATTTTTTTTTTAGCATGACTACATAGGTTTCTTATAAAATTTTACAAATTACAACACTATCCTTTTTTTTTTTCAATGTGGTTCACGTACCGGTTGACCGGCATCGCTACGTCCACGGAATAATTTCTGGCGGGCCCACCCGAAGGGGCCATCACACCCTCGGCACATTCTGCGTACCTAACCCCAAGAGTGTCGAGGAGAATGGATCCCGCGACCTCACATGCTGGGAGGCCTAACTACGGGTGCTCGGCCGAATGAGCTAACTCTTGAGACTACAACACTATCTATAATCGATTGACTTTTAATTTAACCTTATAGAGTGAAGATGAAGATCATGTATTTACTTGACGTACCAATTGTAATTTTGTGTCCTACGATGACTTGATGAAACATGCACATATTATTTTATTACGATCTTCTCTTTATTATTACTGCTAACTACTTTAGTTGTCACAAGATTTTACTAAAATATCATATGCCATTATACTCTTCCAGTTAGGGACTAAGTTAAATGTCCAAATTTTCAAGTATGCCACCTTTCCTTTTCACCACTATGGACAAGCTTCATCCTTGATACCACTATGGATATTGCATTCTATGATTTATGAATCAACCACTTATATTTCATTGCCTAAATATGCGCTTTTACGACAATTATGTATTTACCTTCACTCCATAATTATAGTATTTCATTACCAAATTTTTTTTTATTTTTTTTTTTTTTCTACTCTCCTAGCATAACCCTATCCGCCAATGTGGCAATAGTTCCCCTTTTATCTTCGACACTATGCATAGAGCACCCTTGAAGGGTTGGAATACAACCATCTTCCTTAACTTCTGAACATTTACTAAGATATTACTCCAATTGTTATTTACAAATATAGTGACTTTAGAGTTTCTTGTTTGTCCCTATCAATCGAGCTCTCTTTACTAGTAATATAGCTTAGATTCTAACAGCGCAAAGACAAGGTTTATGATTTTTCTTCATCCTAGCTATGGCAGATACTGTGAGATACAACTCAGTTACCCATAGGTCCATCAATATAATTTATATCCAGGATTGTGCACCTCTTATTATTTCGATAAAATGTATTATTCTCTTAAATTAAGTTTTGTATGGTTTCCTTTTACCTTATACTTACATCTTACTGACCACGATGGTCTCTGGCCCTTATCACATACCCCAAGTTCCCTCAAGATCTAAGCATACAATGATTTCATTGGCTTTGGAATATAGGAATAACTATCTATGGGTCCTCTTCATCATATCTAAGGCACACCATGTCCCCATGAACAAGAATTTTACAACACAACATAATTTAAGAATTGGCTTCCTACACGGATCCATGACTGCAATTTAGAATTACTATCATGCAATTATTACTCACACAATTACTTGTCCTTAGTAATTTATTCTCAAGCTACAGCTTTAGTCATATGCGACACTGGCCACTTATGGCCTCCAACCCCTTACTTATAGCTATCAGGATACTTTAGTTCATTAAAATTATTACAAATTACCATTATCGATAGAATGAATATCCTCATTTTTCACAGTTAGATTCAATAACCTATTAATGATTTTCACTCATCATGACACACTAAGTCTTAATGTCGCGAGTCGCGGGTAAGACACTATGGCTTAGGAAAAAGGTGGGGTAACGCATTGTCCTCGTGGCTTAGGTAGTCGTCTATAATCGCATCTACCGCCACGGTCACACTTGTCCTGATTCGTCTTCTAACCTTGTAACCTAACTCAATTTAGTTATAATTAACCTGTAAAGTTCATTTGTAGGACTCAAATTATAGGTTAATTAATTTATCAATTAACTCTCATATTAATCCTAACACATAGGAATATATATATATTTAGTTAACATTTTATTTATTTGATAACCAAAATTTAATTATTTAACATTTACAAAATCACAAATTTTAAATATTTAAATATTTATCAATTACAAACTAAACATTTTAATTAATTTGTAATTTATATACACAAAATAATTAAATTTAAAATCTGCTAAATTAAATTATAATAATTAAAATTTAATATTTTAACTCAACTTGAAAATTCTCATTTTGATTAACAATTTAAATAATTCACAAAAACTTTAATAATATAATGAATTAGATGCAATAACATCATGTAGGAATTGTTTTCAATGCGGTGTCATACTTTATCCTCCACTTTATCCGTATGGACTTATTGTTCCTGGGTGCACACATTTAGTGCGTTATGCCTAGCAAGACAAGGTTAGGGCCAGCCTCACCCAGCAGACCACACATATTATAATGTAGTAACTTATTTGAATGCGAATTAAATAATTCAAATCATTAACCTTCTCCTATATTTTAACCTAGCCTATCTAATTAAACCCTAACCGTACATCCACATGGTCAAGTGCATTCTCAATTCATTGCATGGTGGCCACGTGCTCAGCCTTTGGAGATAAGATGGGGTTAGCTTCTCCGTAAATCATTTTCTGGCAAAGGGTTTTTTTTTTTTTTTTCGTTTCTTTGTCTCAGGTTGAGCTCTACAACTCGGTGCAACAGGAAAGGTCTGCAACTTGGCACAACCAAAATCGTCTCTATGGAATGATGGTCTGTTATTGTTATTTTGTTTTTGTTCTTTTCTAGTTTCTCTGTTGCTCTTTTGTCCAGGTTTCCGGCATTGAATTTCTATGCATTTCATTAATTTCTGCATCGTTTTGTTTTTCTTAAAGGGGGGAAACTTCGTCTAGCTCACATCACCCTTCCCTTTCTCTATCATTCCCTCAGCCTGGCATGGGCATAGCCTGCGCGGCGGTCCTTTCTTTGTTGCTCGCTCCAGGCGGCCCCTCCTACGCATGGTGCCTTACCTCCAGGGTGGATAAGAAGAATAGATAGCAAGTATGGAAACGTTGGTATCTTTGGACTTTGCCGGCAGGTATAAAAGCTAAAAGCCAAGCTGGAGTCCTGGCTGTGCCTTCCTCCATTTCTTCTGACTGCTAGCTGCGGCTATAGCCCGCATGCTGGCAGGACTTCTCTTAATTCCCCTCAGGTCTGCAGCTTGGCGAATGGACATGCTATATGCAACGAGCCATGCTTTGGCTGCTTACATTCAGGGTTTTCAAAAGCCAGGTCAACACCCTGGTTACCCCTTCTCTCACAGTTTGCTAAGGCATGCGCCCTGTGCAGCATGGGCTTGTACTTTTGGTTTTAATTAATTTTTTTTATATATGTCTGTATATATTTCCTTTTTTACACCGAGACTTCCTTAAGCGAGTTAAAATCTTTCAAAACCCTAAGAGGCCTTCGTCGTGACAGACCTAACCCAACGCTGTCCCCGGTCCCCACTTACTTTGTGGCGTTTGATGCTGTGCGCTGGCAATGCTTTGTTGGTTTGTCTGCAAATCTGGTTTATTTTGAGTGCCTACCACTAATATCCTGTTGGAAGGCATATTAACGTTGTGACTTCTGTGTCATAATGGGATTTCTTAACCGTATTGAGCCAGATAATACCCAGGTCTTTCGAGGTGAATCCCCAACCGGTTCGTCTTTTGCAGAAGGTTGGATGGATAGATTTTTTTTTCGCGAATTTCATGGCCATGATAAGGCCATTGCTTTGGCCTTTTCCCAGTTTTTCGACGGCGTCAACGCCACTGTTGGGTTTTTTTTTTTTTTAAAATATGTATCTTAGTCGACCCCTCCTGCTGCCGGAGTTTCTCCCCCATACGTACACAAATATCACACCCGTGAAAAGATCTATGTAGGCCCGTGAAGAGCTATATGTAACAATCCGGGTTATGCAGGGCTCCTTGGGCCAAGTGTCTCTTCTGCCTGCCAACAGGTCTTACTTCTGTAGGCTCAAGGTTTAGGGTTGGCTCGCTCAGAGCTCAACGGTCTCCCACCCTTTCTCCAAGCTTACTAAAGAGGGATGCTACTCGAGCATTACTAGGACTTATTAGCCAGAACGGTAGTATGTGCTCACCAGGACTAAGGGATACTTACTTGAATCCCAGCTATAATAGGTGTACACAGAAAACAAAAAGTAAGTAAAAAAAAAAATACGAGGGAGGCTACTATATTTGCTGGCTGTGTTTCAATCTCTCTCGGTTCAAAGCCAAAGAATTTAGCCATTGCGTTTATTTATATTCTTAGCTGTTACTGTACATATAAGACGACATGCCCAAAGAACTTGTTTAAGTTTTATAAACTTTACCACATGAGATGTGTTTCGTTATTTATAAATATTCCCAGGAATGCCGACGTGAATAACAGTGTACCAGCAAAGACAATGGAGAAAACGGAGAAAAGCGTATTAAGGGGAAAATTTGAGAAATTTTGCATATACGTACATGCACGTAGATTTGAGATTCACAACCAGCAGTGTTAGGGGAAGTTTATACAGCTGGTTTGCCAGCGTTTCTATCTATCTTCGTGATGTGACATTAAGCAGAGCCGTTATCAGGACAGCTTGCTCTTGTTCAACGGGATCCTGCCTGGTACATCTCTATTTGTTGGCTGATCAATTGGGCTCATTAGTTCTAAATCTCGGCAGATGTATTCAAGTTTTCATGCTGTACATACTAGTACATCCTTAAGACTATTGCTGCTCTTTTTTTTTTTGCTTTTTTTTTTTTGAATTAGCTGGTAATGTTTCAATCTGCTTGTTCACTTCTGTTCAATGTTTTTGGGTAGCTCAAATAGTCTTGTCAAGCTTTCATGAGCAGTCATTTCCATGGCATGCCTCAATTGTGATCCAACATTGCTGAACTTTGTGCGATTTACCCTTAAGTTGTTTACATAATCACTACAGGTAATTTATAACCAATTGTATGCAAACTCTAGAGTTACAAATTATTTTTCTATCTTCATTATATATATATATATATATATAATTTACTTATTCACTATTTCATCCTTAAATAAAAGATTTTACCCACAACTTGGAGTATGGGCTCGCCCAGCCTTCATAATAGTTTTTTTTTTTTTGTCTAGTTTTAGGATTCCATGTTTAGAAGCTAAGTTCAGAAATTGTTATTATTATTTTTTTTTTCTTGTTCGTCTAGATTGTAGCAGTAAGTTGTAGCAGCAGTAATTAGCATAAGTAGAATACCCTTTGTTCATAGGTTTTGGTAAATTTCATAGCAATTTTAGGTGTAAGTAGGCCGTAAGGTCCTAGTTTTCGAGCCTACAGCTCTGATACCATGTGTAGGACCTCGTCCTAGATTTTTTTAATTAACTTTAATTAAATCTGTGTTTTCTTTGTTTTCACACAGTTTCAGATTTTTTTTTTGTTTTGATTTTCTAACTTACGTTTATCTCTATGCAGGTAAATTATATCAAATCTCTATGCATGTAAATTATATCTAGTTTACATCTAATTTCTAACATTTACTTCTCATGTGCAGGTGCAGCAACATATAGCAAAAATTACAAGTTTACAATTAATTTCTAACTTTTACTTGTCATGTGCAGGTGCAACAACATATAGCATATAACTTGAAATAATAATTTGATAGAGTAGGATGATAAATATACCTGCTAGAAAAAAATTACCTGTAGATAGCTGGTAGATCTCCCTTTGTTGCTGCTTCTTTTGTTGCCATGCTTGCTGTTTCCCTACTTGCTGCCCTGCAACCAATATCTTTCCAAACCCTTGAAACTCAACCAGCCCAACTAGTTTTGCCACCCTGCCAACTGGCGAGGTCTCGCCGACCACCCAGCTCCAAAGGTACCCCTTTGGACCCCCGAGCCCAAACCGAGTACAAGCCAACTGGTATTTCCCTTTTGCAAACTCTCCAACAAGAACCCCCTTTCTTTGCTGCTTTCCTCCTCCTCTCTGCTCCCCTCCTCTCCCAAAATCCAAGGTGAAGAAGACCCCTTCTCCTCCTTCTCCTCTCAACCTTATTCCCCCACTTTGTCCTTCCACCGACACCTCCTATCATAACTACCCCTATCTTCCCCATTAATTTTATCCAACCCCCCATTCCTCCTCGAGCCCCCAACTTTGACTCATAAACCAAGACTATATTATTTTATTATCAAATTCAAGTTTGGGTTGGTTCATCTTTGAACCTTAAGTGCTTTCCACTCAACCGACAAACCTCTCGGCAATATTCTAACATTCTTTCCCTTTTTTTTCAAAATAATAATTAATAGTTAATAAATTGTTATATTATAAAATTAAAGTTCTACATCAATCACAAATGTTTTACTCTTACACATTTTACCCAAATAATTACTAGTCCACTCTCGGTGACCTCATAATTAAATGTTTCATAATTAATTTATAATTTAATTCATCATTTTTATTAAACAACTACAAACGTGCATTCCGACATTTTTATAAATTGCATAATATATCTATTTGCAATTTACCCTAGGTTCTAATTAACTTAGACATGATCCTAATTAAATTAATAGTTATAAATTAATTCTTTATCCATATTTTTTTTTTATTAATTAACTAACCTTGTAATTAATACTAACCTATGAGATTATTATTACTTAAATTAATATTACAATAACCCTCAAACATTTTAACCTTTACCCTTGACTAATTAAATTCATAAATAATAAATCAAGCATTACTAATCAATTACATTAGTTGTTACTTAGATTAATCCATAGTTCGTTCATTAATCAACACTGTTAATCATTAACTCATAACGATTAACATTAATCAACATTACTAACCTTAATCGACAATATATAAACATTATTATTAACATTAATCAACGATAATTACATTAATCAATATTCTTAACATTAATCGACAATATTTAACATTAATCAACAATATTTATCATTAATCAACACTGACTAACCTTAATCAATGTTACTACATTAATCGACAATAATTGACACTATTACTAAACCATCTTTTATTACCACCTAATTCCTTTATTACCTTATTCAGTTATTAATCCAAAATTTATTAACTTGACGTATTAACTTAATCTCCTATTTAGGTAAATAGTAACAACATAATTAACGCCTAAACATTATAGTTCATTTTTATTTCATGCAACTTATAAATATGTAGGCGAGTTATGTAAGCGTAGCTACTGCTTACATACCTCGCGTAAGTACACTAACAATAAGAAATTGCACACAAATCAATCAAAATCACGAAACTTATTGTTTACCGAGACAGGTTTAAACATAGTTTGCGAGGTACATTCTTTTACTAACTGAAATTTTATTAAATTACGACAATTCATACATTACTGAGTTACGACACATACTCAATCCAAGGTTTTACACACATACAGTTAGATCTTGTTTTCACCCCTACTTCAAGCTACACCTATTTGCCTACATCATCGCTAACTTCCACATCCTATCCTGTCCTCTGCTGGACTACCCTGAAATGTCAAGTCATGACCGATTCCAGCTAGAACCCGTAAGCGGAAGTGTCGATTACATCGACCAAGCTTCCCCAGCAGGCAACCACCAGTCATCATCACACACCTTGGGGAGCGCGCCGTAGCACAGCCCTCCCATGACTCTGGGTTTCGGGGTTAAACGGTGGGTAAAGCCTCCACCCCCCTAATGGAACAAGGGACTATGTCTGCCTGACATAATAACCGCGTTGCACTTGTACTCGGTTTGTCATCGTATAACCAATCTGGGCGGTTGAGTTTCCTGAAACCCTACCCCACCCATACATCATAATAATCATGCGAAAGTAAATAATGCATCACCTGCATAACGTTTATCTTTCGGAGTCCATGTCCCCGAGGCTCTCCCACCTCGTAGGATACAGCTACCACTTAGCCATTTTAACCTGTAAGTCAGTCATCGACATACAATCTCGAATATCGTGCACAAATCCTCAACATGTACACATACATTTCGTCATAACATAACCACAATAATCATTTCATTATTTTCACCATGCACCTGGTATAACATTCTTTCGTTCAACAATAACTTTAACGGTATCCACGTACCCATCATTCAACAATTTGCATATATGAGACATGATTAACACAAGACATATATCAAAACCTGACTACATATCATAACACTAACATCACACATACACATATCTCTCTTGGCAAAATAATGGAACTTCAAGTCCACAGTGTCATCAAAATGACGAAATCTCATAATCAAGCAAATACAACATATAATAATAGTTTAGGTAGTAATGTCAAAACGGGGCGTTAC
This sequence comes from Larix kaempferi, assembly GCA_027924585.1. Taxonomy (NCBI): domain Eukaryota; kingdom Viridiplantae; phylum Streptophyta; class Pinopsida; order Pinales; family Pinaceae; genus Larix; species Larix kaempferi. The sequence goes on from BSBM01000445.1 coordinate 2,979,039, forward strand.
ATTCACCCTTAGGATATATTATCTTTTAATGTAAATATTGTATACATGTGAGGTATGTTTTCCTAGCGTGGAGCTTAAGGCCAAGGCCCCACTAGTGGATGCTCGAATTTTATTTAAAAAGGAAAGTATTAGATATTATGTTACCTATGTGCTATTTAGCCATGGAACATTGTAAAAATGATGTAAATAAACATCATGCAATAAAATACCAAAACTGGCTATGGAAGAAACTAATGAGAAGGGACCATGTGTATCCACTAGGGAGTGGTGAGGGGGTTGTGGGATTGAACCATAGGCTGCTAAATGTCATCTTGAGAACCCATTTGACTTTCTTTGCTGGCATTTAATTCTGTGTAAGAAATTTGTTGAAGAAATAAGTCCATGGCTTCAATGGGCAACCCATAAATTCGTATGGCAGAGTATGGGCTCTGTTTTCTTGACCCACAAGTCACTCTACCTCATGGGAATTCGTTTTTCCTCATTCTCATTCCATTGTTGAACATCCAAGCTTCAGTTTTCATCCATTACACATGCCCAGCAGTGAGAAAAAATAGAAATCACAACTTTGCAAGAACCCACGTTTTGAAGTGCCATAGATGCCCAGAATTTGGTATTGACAGTAAAATCCAATGGGGGATCGATAGATACAATTCTTGGGGTGAAATTGAAAGTATTAGATACCCTGAAATCCATTGAAAAACCCAGTTTTTATAGCCCAGAAATCCAATTACAGGATTGAGTTATTTGATGACAGAATTGTGAGAAATCCAAGTGTGAATGTTTGAACAGAGGATTGGATTGCCTGAATTTAGCTTGAGATGTCTGTAGCTCTATGGTTGAGCTCACTAGCTTAGCATCCTCCACATTTGTCTCTTGCATGCTTGATAAACCCAATTGTGCATTGGCTTAGCATGACTATGTGTGAGAGATCATGGTTGTGAGTGAGCCTGTATAGTTCCTCCTTAGTGGATACACATCCCAGCTCGGGGGTGGTCTCTCAGCTGAAAGAACACAAGTTGGACAGAGACCTATGGTTGGGTGGAACGTTGCTCTTACATAGCTAATTGTTGGACTATTTCATCTTAAAGATAAGTATTTTCTGTGGTTTAAATTATTATCATTATGTGCTATGTTTTGAATGTTTATTATTCATGATAATGAAATGATTATCTTAATATGGTTGATATGAAGTTTGTGCATAGCTTGAGAATGGGACTGATTCTCTGTATGTTGATTCATCATCTGCTTGGGATAAATATGCTAATGAATTCCAGTATGTGTGTGTGTTAATATGTTTTAAGTCTGTTGTGTAATTTCAGTATACATTTTATTTAAATGGTAAAATTCAGTCTTATGGATTTGGGGAAGAATCAAACACCCCCATGTTAAAGTCATGTTCCCTCTATGGTTGGTAATGATGGGAGGGGACATGACAGAGTGGTATCAAAGCCCATGTTGCAGCACTGGGGCTGCTTGGGCCAAGCTGTGAGTTACAGGCAGAGATCAGAATGTTTTAATGTGGTATTGGGGAAGTTTGGGCGGCATTTTCGATTGGAAAAATGTCAGGATCAGAGTTTCTCAGGTGTGGCTGAAGATCACACCATTGCATATATCTTTCCAACAGCTTTCCAACGGTACCAGACTCGTCTCATTTGGTTAAGGGATGAGGGAGATATGAGCCTCGCAAATTTGCCGAGACGGAGGTGTTTCCGCAGTTACAGATTGTGGAAACGTGACATTTTCAATATTGCGTTTTGGATTTCCTCAATTCCGCACCCGCAATTGCGGGGTTGTGGGATTGTGGGAAGTTGTATGTTCCAGGTTGGAAGGTTGGAATTCCGCATTCGAGATTGCAGGATTGCAGAAATTTTTAAATTTTCGTAATTGCGACTTGGCTTTCTGCACCCGCAATTGTAGGATTGCGGGATTGCGGATTGTGGGATGCAGGATGCGGATTGCGAGATGGAGTAGTCCCAGGTTGGAAAATTAGCATTTCCGGACCCGCAGTATGGATTGCGGGATAAAAAAAAAAAAAAAGAGTTCAGTGGCGTTCTAAGGCCATTAACGAATGCCATGAAAGGTTCAGTGAAGATTCCAAGCCCATTATGCTCCAATTTGGCATAAAATTGGAATTAATGGCTTTTACAAATCGGTGTCATGATGCTTGACAGAAGGTCAGATTGAGATGAAACTGCTATGGAGCGGTCATGGAGCAGGCATGGTGTTAAGTTTGGAATTTTGGAGCCAAACTCCAAAGGATGTGGAGTCGGGGTGAGTAAGAAGGCCAAAAAGCATTATTCTGGGCTACTTTTTGGAGATTTTGAAAAGCTTGCAGTAGATGAAAGTGACCTTCGATGAAGGATTCAAGAAATTTACTGAACTCAACATTTCTTATTCTCACTAAAACAAACAATTCACGTTAGATAAAGATTTTCCAAAAATGCACCGTTTGGGAAATAGTCATTTTTGGCCCAAAATTTGAAATTTTGGAAAATGTTAAAAGTCAAAAGTAGTCAAACCCAAAATTTTATAGGAGATGAATGGTACATCGGAACAGAGATCCGCAAGTTGTTGAGTTTTCCTTGTTGTATCTACTAACTTCTCCTGGTATAAAATTTTTCCTGGAACTTTCTATATTTGCTTCTATAGGTGGCTGAAGTTAGCCTTCCAAGATATTTTGCGACTGTGTAAAAGTGCAGAATTTTGGTGAAAATTGTCATTTTTTAAGTAATGTAATTCCCACACCCAAAGTCAGAATGGAGTGTGTGGATAGGAATTGGAAAGCTTATCCAGCAGGGAACAGTGGTGCATAACCATATTTTAATTAGGTTTTCATATATCATAGATATTTAGAGCAGAAAAGTGCCAGTGGTTGTTTTGACAAAATTGTTGTCAATATGGGCAATTTATAGAATTGCATGCATGGAAAGTAGCAAGTTAGAATATTATGCATTAGTATATGTATTGAATTGATGCTTGGTGATAAAATCATATCTAATGACTCCTTGTGTGTTTTCTAGAGGCCATGAAATCAGACCAGCCATGAGGTGGAAGAGGAATTCCATGCTATGATGAGGGATTGGAAAGGGAGAATTCCCTAACCCCTGTCTTGCTAACTGTATTTATATTTTATGAGCTTGATTAATAGAAAATTTATGACATGGGAATGCTAAAATACAATAGAATAGAGGGATGGCATGAATATGCATTGGCTGGCATATTAATAAACGTTGCACAGTGCATGAGCAGATGTTTGTACACACATATAATATTACATATTGGTAAAAGTAGTAAGATTCTACATATGCAATGAACCACTAATGGAAAATATTGTGGTTGATAATCACTATTGGTGTTGGTTTTGGTTGTAGGACCAAATACAACAGAAGCATGGCTAAATATGTTGATGTTGTGTTGCATGTGGCCAACAACCTTAAGAAGAAAAAGTTAGGGCAGCAAATGCATGATCAATCACTAGTACAAAATGAGAGATAAGTGACTAGGTGACTAAAAAAGTTAGTCACCACTATTTTTTCAAGGGATAAACGACTAAATTTGAGCAATTTTAAATAAGCCAACAAAAACAACTAAGATAAATGACTAATTTAGTCACGGGATAAAATATATGACTAGATAACAAGTGACTAAAATAAAAATGACTAACATAAATGACTAATTTAGTCACGAGAATATAAATATGACTAGCTAACAACGATTAATGTGAATTAGTATTTTATGTTAGTCATTTTTAGTTTGTCATTTTTAGTCATTTTTAGTTGAGCATTCCTCTCTAAAATATGAGTCATTCTTACATGTTGTTAGATACATAAGTGTTGACAAATCTTAGGAAATGACCCTCTATCTTAGGGTTCCCTCTATCACCCCTTCTATTCATCGCAATTGTAGACTCCCTTTGTAGAAAATTGGAATGAGAGTGAATCTAGTTGGACATCTAGAAGGAATCCTCATTGTTAGAGGTGTAAAGGGTATTATTCACTCTCACTTTGTCAATCGCACAGATGACATGGGAGGATTTTTTGCCATAATAGTTGATAGATCCAAGTAGATCTTATACTTCTTTATGAATGATTACAAAGGATAAATTAACAAAGGTGTATATAAATAATTATTTTTAGAATATAGAGATATTAATACATTTAAAATAATTAATAAAATCATATAGAAAACAAAATAAAACATTTCATTTGCATTTGTTGTGGACGTTTGATTTTGGTATAAAATGGAAGGATTAGACTCAAAAGATATTCCCGCCATTAAATCAAAAAATGGTCCTTATTCAATCCCCGCCATTAAGTCATAAAATGAAAACCAAATCCCCTCCATTAAATCTAAAAATGGTCCCTGTGTTGTCCCCACCATTAAGTCGAAAAATGAAAACCAAATCCCCGCCATTAAATCCAAAAGTGGTCCCTGTGCCATCTACTCGAAGAATTAAAACCCAATCCCTTCCATTAAATCCAAAAATGGTCCCTGTGCCATCAACGTAGATGTGGCCACATTATGCAAAGACGATCATTTGAAGGAGGTCCTCGATAATGGCAGTACTGATGAGTCTCCGATCTCAAGTAAGTTTGGTTTTTCTTCTCTTTCATTTTAACTCCGGAGGTTGTTAATGGGTGAAAGGGCAGCTGGACTGGCATATACTTTTTATGTTTTATTAAAAAATGGAACCCATACAACCCATACAGGTTTCATCTTCTTAGTTGAAGATGTCTAGCCGTGTAATATTAGAGCCCATATTTGCAAGTGCAGTGAATGAGTCTATGGGATTTGAACCCATGACAATTTTTTCCAATTGGGCATCGATGGAATGCTTGTATTTGGGAATTAGATAATGAGTTGTCTAAAACTTCTACGATTTTGCCTGGAGAAAATCGTATTTTCAGACACGAATTTGTCAGAATCCGGGATAGAATTTTTAGAATCTCAAATAACAGTATTAATCCTGCATAATTTGGATGCCCTGGGGGTTTTCCAAGGTGTTGAATTCATCTAGATGTTCAGAAAAACGATTTAATCAACACAAATCGCCATATTTTTAGATTTGATATCACTAGATTCCGACCAATTTTTGGTCGGACAGGAAAAATCGTTGCACTTTTAGACTGCTTCATTAGATAATGTCAGGTGAAAACCTTGCCTGGTTATATTGTCACAAGTCCATTATCCAACCGATAATCCATTTGCACAATTTTTTCTTTTCTTTTATGGTTTCCTATTCCTATACTTTAATCCAAAACTCCATTATCTAACATTTGTTATCAACACCACTTGAAATTTTCCTTTTGATTACCATGCAAATTCAAAACCTTCAGGTGTCCTTAATCTTTGATAATAATACAAGATGGGTATCCTTACTTAGCATTTAATGCTAACCATTATTTTAAAAATGTATTGTGCAGGTCTCCAAGAGTCTTTACTACTAACCTCTACTCTGATAACGATGTAAGTCTCAAGTATAACACTTCTAGCTATGAATGGAAATATTAAGGGCAAAAGAAAGGATCCTAATGAAGGATTATAACATATGCAGGTATTACTTCTCCAAGATAGAGTGTTCATTCAAATCAGAATATCCATCTCCTAGCGAGGAGGCACTATAAGGTTTCCAGAGCACGATACCCGTGTTCAAAAATCAATAAAAACAACCTTAAGTCCTAAGTTTAACCCTGCCAAGGTATGAGAAAGAATTACCAAACTCATTCTATAGTTAACACTATACTACAAGAAATTCGCAATTCGACCCCTTTTATTATTTGACAAAGGTTCTTTAATACTCTTTAACCTTTCCACCATCCAAGTGTTGGGACCTCTATCCAGGCGCCACGTGTGGAAAAAATCACCCGCTTTCTGACAGGCATCACATGGCATACTGGTGTTGTCCTACCTTTGGACAGATGGTTGTACGTTGGCCCTTATGCATTCTGAAGGTCACATGTAATAAATTCTTCACCTACGAATTTCCACCTTCAAACCCTACGCTTTGAAGTTGACAAGACTTTAACATATGGACTGTGTTATACGTTGTTGTATGCTTTGTTCGTCCCCTCCCTTTGCTTTCCCCATTGTTCTTCTATCCTCACTACTACAAAGAGGGGTATTTTAAAACAATTATTTAAGTTGATTCCTCATATTGTCCTTAACTTACCGACCAAATTATTTATTTAATATTTTATTATTAATTTTAATCTCCGCTCTATTTATTTAATTTTTTTTTTAATTATAATTTTGAAAAATCTTTGGCACTATCTATGTGTTCTAGCTAAGTGGAGGGCCCTAATGCGATAGCTGGTAGCATGAGTAGGCCACCACTTCATGCGGGCTACTTCCTACTTGAGGTGGGGATAGTTGATGCAGCGCCAGGTCGAAGCAGAGGTAGGGCGATATTTTTCTATCTAGTTCATTGAGATCTGGTGGAAATAGATTTAAAAATATATTCCAATAAAATGAAAAAAAAGCATATGGTTGATTCTCTAGAGAAGGTTCGTCGCCATTTTGAGCTATGCGAGGTAGAATCTTTGAGCCCTTTGCCACCATGCCAATCCAAAGGAAGCGACCTCGATTAGCTATGGAGATGAGGATTCTGAGTGGAATATTTCAGAGTCCATGTCTATTGGGATTTGTGGGCTTGTGAAGCTCTTTTGTAGTTAGATCAGTGTGGTGGTCGTACTACAGATTGGATGGAAGAAACATGGTTTTCTCCAAAGAATGGGAAAGAAAAACCCTAATTCAATGCCATCTTCTCTCTTTGTTTTGAGCACTCCCTCATTGTGGCCATCATTTCCGTGGAAATGTTGCCAACTTTTCAATACCTGAAAATGACATTGGTATTGTCGTTGTAAGCCTCCAAAAGGGAAGATGCAAAGTGTAAGGAGCTAGGAACGACCATGGCTGAGAAGGACTTCATATCCATTTGGATTGATCTTCAGACTTCTTTTAAAGGGAATTTTATCTTAATTTGAGTTCAAGGACACAAAGGAACAAGGGTTCAAGAGACCATAAAATTTAAATTTCTCCTCTTCTCTAGAAGGAGTCTATTACTGCTTCCTCTACTTCCTCCTCTTCCTCTTCTGAAGAAAAAAAGGTAAATATTATTTCCTTTTTGCTTCTTTAATCTTTATTTTGGGGGAATTTAGAGGGTTCAAACCATGCACTCTGTATTAGCTTGCTTCTTGAGGATTACGCTATCCTAGTTCATTGTGGTCTTCCCTCTTCATATTTGAGCACTCCCTTAATGTTTTACTCGTTGCTAGAAAATATCAGGAATTTTCCAATACCTGGAAACAAGGTTTCTATTGCAACTACAAGAAGACAGGGGGCATGACAGGCACACCATGTCCATGTCCATTTGGCTCGAACTCTTTGGCTTCCAGGCTAATCTTCTTTTTCTATTTATTTTATCCATTTATTTTTATTTTTTTTAGGTGCAAATTGGCTTGTACAAAACCATGTTAGGGTTTATACTGGGCCACACAAATATGGAAAGAATAGAGTATACATATGTTCCTTTAATACTTGCATCATCTCACAGCCAAGAATACCTTCAATCACAAGAGAAATTCATTTAACTATGATATCAACAGTTGCACAACACAATGCACATATTTGTGGAAGAACTGCATTATCGGTCTCCCAAGGAGACCTTAGCTATGTGATAAAGTCATGCTAGTTTGCAATTGGGTAGGCATGTGACTTGCACAACTCTATAGAATAAACCCTTGTGGAATATTATGAGAGAGGATAAAACACCTGCGTGATGTTTATTATTTTTACTTATTGGTGGCCAGCTTGTCTTTTTTAAATTTTGTTTCCAAGTTTTTAATGGCGTTAGATTGAAAACCCTAGAACATTAAAATCATGAAATCCTGATTAAATTTGGATGTCATTGTAGATAATCAAGGAATATGATCAAAGTTGTCCTCAACTGAATAGGGTTGGTATTTAGGAGATGGAAATAGTTATGGGGAATGAGTAATGGGCATTGAGCATTGTCGTAGGTTCCTATTCTTAACTTTGTATTTTCATATTTAGTAGTGGCTAAGCTCATGAGCTCGGGGATTACAAATTTTGTGTCCCTTTTGGAGGTTCAATTGAGTTCAAGGCCAAATAGGGAAACTCCTAATAGTAGTGAATAACTCCAATTCCTCTTCCAACTTCTTGTCTATTGTAAAGGTATGGGATGCAGAAACAAGCTACAGAAGCAAGCTACAAATAACACACATTATAAGGTCATGAAGAACCTATATATTATATTTTTCCTCACCATAAAAAAGATATCCAGGTACTTGATTTCTAGAATTTTTTTGCAATGTATGTCCTGGCTATATTAAAATGGGAAATGACTCTTATTATGCTACATTTGTTGCATCCTTAGCATTGGATTGGTAGGTTACAACATACTTGTATTCTAATGTTGTTCAATTGTGGATCATTGAATGAGATCACGGGCCCCTTGTTTATGTCATAGTTATGAGAATGCTATTATTAATTTATTATTGAGGGAGATTATGGCCGTGCTTGTGAATTTAGTCTTCTGAGTGGTGTTGGTCGTATAGTTGAGGAGCGCCTATGCATTAGTGGATTGTGTTGATAAGTGTTGTTAGTGTTGATAATTGTGAACATAGTTATTTATTGATTTATTACTAATGGTTTATGCATGGAGAATATGAGAATGGAAACAATAGTGGTGATGGATATGAGGCTGGTTGGTTGAGTAATATTGGTTTGAGAAGGGCGATTGATATGCATTGTCTAAGATTAATTGTACCAGATTCATTCAATGAAGTTGTGGTTTTAGATTTTCTCTTTAATTGAGGAGTATATATCACATGATGCATTCAAAAGAGCTATAAACAATTGTTATTTGGGTGGATATAGAATGACAGTGGGTGGCTGCGGAATGGTGGTGGGTGGTTAAAGAATGGTTTGGTTAGTTGCTCTCCTAAGAGAGATGAGGAGTAAAGATGAAATTTATTTTATGGAGTTGGGAAATAATGTTAGATAATTGCAGATAAGAATTTTCCCATTGAATTTTATTATATAAAATGATCTATTCACCCATATATTGAAATTCTAGGTATCTACTCCTTTAGCCCTGGAACACATTTATTGTTTCTAAGTGTTTCTGGCCAGATACTAGCTTCCAATTTGAGTCTGAGTCTCACCTCAAGCAAGTAGCTTTTGAATTCATTGGCTTTTAATTGGATAATTTATATTTATATGTCTACCCTAGAGTTACCTGTAAACCAGAATACTGTTATTGCATCTTGAGCTACTGAAGATACATGATTATATAAGGATTAACTTTGAGCTACTATACTTGTTTTAGAGAAGGTAGTACCCTCAACTAAAGTACTTATTGAATATAAGTTTGCAACCATGGAAGCACACTCTACATACTATTCCTCTAGATCCGTATATCTACTCTTGTAGAATGCAATTTATTTCATTTTCGATAGAATAGTCAATGCTCATTTCTTTCCAACATTTGAATCCTTTATTAATTTTTATGTTCGTTTATTTTTACCTTGAATATGAATGTAACTAGTACTTAATATGGTATTCATAGCTTAACTCTCTAGGATTAGTGTTGAATTATTTTCTTAGCTATTTACAATAAGGGTCATACTAGCGGTATATAACCTGCTGATATAAGCTTACAAAGTTGTATGTGGAACTAGTTAAGGCCTATTACTTAGGTGGTAGTATACCCAATTGACATAGTACTCACACTATTTTATGCAAGCTAGTGATTCAATCATGAGGATTACTTGTAACTACTTTTATGTAGAATTCTAACTCGTAATATTTGATGTACCGATAAATTAATTATTTGAAACTTTCTTCTATGTTTCATAATATTCTATGAATGATTGCAGTTCATTTTATTTATAGATGTTCATGGGAATATTAAATCCTAATTGTATGATCCTCCAATATGTAAAGTTGACGGTGATGCTCCTAAAAGTGGGTGCAATGCAATGCCTTATATTGCTGATGGAACAATGTATGCTCTAGGATTCCATGCTTTATGAATATTGTGTCCAAGTTAGTGTTCAAGATACCATTCCAAATATTGCCTTGCAAATTCTTGGATATGATAGGAATTCTCTGTCAAACTCCGTTAGGTTTTCCTTGGAAAAAATAGCATGTTGAGAATCATAATTGGAATACATGTTGAAAATATTCTCCAACTTCTAAGCTCAAATAAATCTCTTCCTAGATGGAATTGGATATATAAAATAATAATTTCTATTACATTATGTTGGAATGACATGGAATAAACATTCGAGGAATTTCTATTTATACCTACTTTACAAAACACTCAACTTTCAGTTTGATTTCACCATTTAAATTGACATTTGATTTTGGGGTTGAGAGTGTATATATATATATGTATATATATATATATTGAAGAAAATCTCACAAGATCCCATTTGGAATCCCTAGAATATTTGGATTGAGGGAATCTCAACCACCAACCACAATAGCAACTAGTAACCCTGGATGACTTGACTGGAGTTAAACCTATGATCTAAGGCCCTCCCATTAGCAACATGCATTGGCCAGACGGTTCAACTGACTGAGCTAAGCCTTGGGGATTAATCTTGGAGTGCTAAGATATTTTGAATAATTGATAGCTTATGATAGGGGTGGCCTTGCAGGTCTTTGCATTCACGATGAATTTTAGAAAGCGAGTTACATGATGCTTATAATGAAAAATTAAATTCATTCAAGACAAAAGAGATGTCAAAGTGCTCTTGATTGGGAAGAACAACTATGCAGATTTGAATATATGATTATATTATGAGATGAACCTTAAATATTTTGACATTTATTTCAGCATTACTGCTCATTTATCAAAGATCTTGTGCTACTTTTACATTGAAAACTATAGTATACCCAAGTGTGCAGGAAAACAGTATTCTGGTGCAAATGTGCTTTCATGGTTGATTTTTATTAGAATAAGATAATGTAGTTGGATGTAAATTATGATCTATTATCTTCAAATGTTGTAAACTGGTTGCTTATCTAATACAACATTTGATTAAATACCGGCAGTTTTTTTTTAGATTGTATTTGTTAAAATTTGGATGATAAAGAATTTCTAGTTTATATTATTATCAATTGCAATCAACTTGATTTTGCTTGGGGAAATGAGTGCCAAACAAGATTAATAAGAAGTTTTAGGAGATATCTTGTACAGAGATGCAAAGATTAAGATAGGTAAGTATTTCTTGTTGATTTTTCTCTATTTTGAGTGCAGATTGGTACAAACTATGGATTATTCAGTCATAGTTTTTTACACTGCTCCAACTGACCGTACATTGTGATTGCTAATATTTCCCTCAACTTTATAAAAAGGGTCGACCAAGATGATGGCAATGAAAAACAAATTTGGAGGTCTCACTAGCCAAGTATTTACTGTGTATTTGCATTCAAATGTATTAAGAAAATGAGAGTGAGATAAAATGTTGAAATAGTAATATTTTTAATATGAATACCATTCTTTTTCAAATTTAATTTTAGGTTGCAGTTGAAGTTTAGAACAATATATTAATGTTGATGATAAGCACACTATAGTGGACACAAGCTTCTTTTCAATAAATAAAATCTTCTCTATTAAAAATCCCAAAATAATTTTAAACTTATATCATAAAAATGCTTTTAATTGATGGAAAATTTTAAAAATTGCATATTGTTGCATTTGAATATATTTAGGTTGTGCATATTCTATCAAGAGGACTATCTTATGTTCTAAAAATACACAACTGATGTCTTTCTCATCAAAATAGGCACAATAATGACCAATGCGAATAAAAAAGAAACACATGGAATATAATCATGCAGAGGTAGATACAGCAATAGGAGGAAGGTTTGGATCATCTTTTTGCCAAATGTAATTCATGAGATCTCTAGATCTGCAGCGCATTCCATCTCCGCTCATCATTGAATTTCTTTTGTTACTATCTCATGTGAAGAAACTTCCTTTGTTCTGCCTCGAGGTGGATTAAAGGTGTTCTATATTTGTAATGGCATCCCCTTTTTTCTTGACCACCACTCCTTAGTTATTTAACTTATATTATCACATTTATTGCAAGTTATTTAACTTATATTATCACATTCATTGCAACCATGTTTTACGGAGGCATGGTACCAAATGTGCATGGTGCATTGCCCCTATAGCCCATCAGAGCACTTGACATGGTACACTGCTCTGCTTACTAACCATAGCTCTAAACTTTGAAGCGTTCTTGATCCAAACTCACTTGTCATGATTTTGAATCTCCACATAACATTGGACATTATGTTGTAGCACTCAGTAAATAAATTTTCATCTGTCATTTGTGCTTGTTGTGAATGTATTATGTTTTGGTTTGCTGGGTCAGGGTCATTCTTGGTGAGTTAGGTTCAGTGTTGTCTATTGCCTCCAAAAAGCAGGTACAAAATGAAAGGAGGAAGCAGCCCCAACAACCACATCGAAAATAGTGTTGGAAACACAGGTGGAAGAAGATAAAGATGTTCCTGTTGTATCATCAACCATCGAGAAGGAGTTAAAACACTGGTTGGTTGTCCTCAAGGGAGGGAACATGGATGCAAGAACGTGACTCTGTAACCCTGGGAAGGAGTGGAGAATGATTAGCTGAGCCTCTCCTAATTGTTGAGGCTGTTGAAAAGAACTTGTTCATGACAGACTAGTCTCTAGAAGGTGGGTGCCAAGAAACTGATATATCTTGAGAACTATGATGAGACCTGTGATGATATGGTAATGGGAACTTGTTAGATGCCTCATGGCATGGGAGCAGGCCTGCCCACAAAATATCGTGAGGAGATATATACTCTCAATGATCTGGTGATAATGCCCTGGAATGGCTACCACCAGTAGACGAGATAGAAGGAAAGAAGTAAATGAGCATTTCCCTTGTGATCTTAGCTTTCATCCCTTTTCCTAAAATTCAACAATTACAAAGTGAAGAAAAATACATACCAGAAAACCTAGCAACAAGCGTGAAGTAGAAGATTCTTCTTTTGGATAGTATCTATTTCGATTTTGTTTATGTAGTTCAAAAAGGATATATGAGAAAATAATTTTGCTTAGGGTGCCACATTTCAGGTTCTAATGTACTCTTTTACTGGATATAAGCTTTCGTTGTCTCTGACCTACATATAAAATTATAAATCGACCTACTTCCTATCAAAAGTAATGCTAAAGAGAAAATTTTGAAATGTAAATAAAAATGGAATAATAAAGAGAGTGCATTGCTTCCAAATTTCAACCTGTAAAATTTTTATATTACCTTGCATTTTGCTTTCTATTAAATTTATACAGATTTAAAAGGGTCTGAGCAGGTCAGATGTGGATCAAAACAGTTTCTGGAGGAAATGAGATTTGGAGGAAACATTCATTAGTGACAGAAAAGGATTTCGTTTATATTTTTTATTTGTTGTAAATTAGAATCTTTCCAGGACACCCCAAACTGAAAACTCCAATGGTGTTTCTTATATTTGCAACTTTTTTCTAGTTTTATAATCTTTTGGAAGAAATTGGTTTCTTCTAAAACTCACAGTGGAAGGTTTTTAAATTTTTATAAATGGAACTCAAACAAATCCAATAAAAGCTTCAACGATAGCAATTTTTGGCCAACTTGATCAGACAATCAGTGTCCATTTTTCTTTGCTGAAACCTGAGGTGCAGTTTTCATCACTTTAGCTTTTATGAAATCCAGTTTTGATCATGAGATGTTTGACTTGGTCTTAAGGCACTCAAAAAAATATTTTTGCATCAAACTTTTGAACGAGCATTTACTTTAATTTTGAACATATAATGACAGATCTGTTTTTAGTTTTTGATAATTATCACTTTTTTTCATTTTTCTAATTCATCATATTTTCTTATATTTTCCAATATGCAAAAATTTGTGATAATGGTATTTAAAAATATTTTCTATTTTTCTTGGTTAGTGTGTTTGATAATATTTTATATTTTCCTATACCTCTACTATTCCCTGTATCAAGTAATTATGGTGTTACAACATTGACCCTTTATAATAACCTTACTTTTGGAGAACTGCCAAAGTTCTTATAGTAATTACTTCTCACTAATGACAATTACTTAGCTTCAATTATGCCTTATATACTCCAGCAAAACCAAATTAAGCCTTTGCTGCGATTTCTTGTTGCAAACCTTGCTGCCAGATGCTAGGCCACTAATAAGCAGAACAAAAGCGCTTGTATACTAGGGGAAGAACAATTGTATACTCCATTATTTATTTAAAATTATGGTTTTATAATGACATTTTTCTTCTATTGGCAGGTTTTTTATGATGTTACTGATCAGGAGAGTTTCAATAATGTGAAACAATGGTTGAATGAGATTGATCGCTATGCAAGTGAGAATGTCAACAAGTTGCTTGTTGGAAATAAATGTGTTTTGACTGCTAATAAAGCTGTTGATTATGATACAGCCAAGGGAATGTTAAATGCTAAGTAGCTGTTGATTGTTGGTAGCCTTGGTATACTCCATTATTTATTTAAATTTATGGCTTTATAATGATTTTTTTTTTTGGCAGGTTGTTTATGATGTTATTGATCAGGAGAGTTTCAATAATGTGAAACAATGGTTGAATGAGATTGATCCCTATACAAGTGAGAATGTCAACAAGTTGCTTGTTGGAAACAAATGTGATTTGACTGCTAATAAAGTTGTTGATTATGATACAACCAAGGTAATGTTAAATGCTGAGTAGCTTTGGCATCATGTGCACTGCTATGTGTTTCACTGTTGACTTGATGAGGATTTAAATATGAGTGTGCCTTGAAATTGTTGGTGCTCTGTTTTTTGTTAATTGCAATACTATGGCAGTTTGTGGTCTTAAGTTTGTTGACTTGGCTTGTAGTTTTTTTTTTTATTAATCTCAAGGGTTATTTTTTTTGTCACTTTTCAGTCTATATTTTTCCTGACATGCTTTGTGTATTTTGTTCTTCAAGGCATTTGCTGATGAGATTGGAATTCCATTTTTGGAGACAAGTGTGAAGAATGCAACAAATGTGGAGCAGGCTTTCATGACCATGGCTTCTGAGATAAAGAACAAGTGCACTTTTTTGTTATGATGTTTTCCAACCTTTAACAAGCGCCTATATTATACAATTGTGATGTTAGATGTTTGTTTGACTCCCTAATTTTAATTGTGTGTAATGGTGTAAACATGTGCCAGCAAATCCTAATGAATCTGATTGAGATTATATTTTTTCTATGATCCTGCTGTTTTATGATAAAGTTAAGTGGTGATACAGAATTCAAATTGCATGTCGCGACTATTGGTAATCTTGTTGGTTTGAGACACATTCCTATTGTCTATTTTATTGGGCATAGCTGATATAACATTGGGAAAATACTGGTTTTTTCAGGTCGTGATAGAGTGTTGTAACTATATACCTTGTCCATTCATTGCTTTGAAATCAACACTATAGATGAACTCGCAAATTTTTATGGCCAAGTGAATTGTATATATAAGTTTGTATTTTGCAAGCATATAAATACTCATGCCTATCATGTATTTATTTGAAAATTTTGTTGCATATGTATCGAACCTTCATCTATATTCTATTATTGTTTGCTTGTTTACTTGTGTGGGAATTAACGTATGACTTGTCTCTGTTCTAGTGACTCAGATATTTTAACATCAAATTTGATAAACCTCATTGATTGCATTTGAAAAGGGGCATTAAAGAACTACATCCCACACTCTACTTGTTATTCCTAAACAATTTCTTGTATGTCTTGTCTCCATAGAGCAACAGTGCCAATGACTATGCCATTTTCAGTTCCTAAACCTGGACATTTTAATTTCTGGGTTGCATGCATTCACATCACTAACCCTTCTTCATAACAATCTTGGTCAGCCTCGAGGCTTCCAGGCTATAAAATCTTGCAAGCATCTTGAGCATATCTATCAATATGCTCAAGATATTCATTCCCAAGTGAATTGTATCCAAAAGTTTGCATGTTGCTAGCATATAAAATTATAAATACTCATGCCCATCATTTATTTATTTGAAATTTTTGTTGCATATGGATTGAACCTTCAACCATATTCTATTATTGTTTGCCTCTTTACTTGTGGCGGCATTACCATATGACTTATCCCTATTCGAGGGACTCAGGTATTTTAACATCAAAAATTTTAATATCAAATTTGATTAACCTCTCATTGTTTGCATTTGATCCACGACATCAAAGAACTATATCCCACACTTTATTTGTTGTTTCTAAACAATTTCTTAGAGTCAATAGTGCCAATGATAATTCCATTTTTAGTTAAGCTTTTTCCTGGGCCTAGACATTTGTAATTTATGGGTTGCATGCATTCGCATCACCAACCCATCTTCGTAACAATTTGTTGAGGATCCAGGCTTTAAAATCTTGCCAGCAACTTAAGCATATTTATCGAGCAAAGCCTTGTTTTCACAAAATTGTTGAACCATAGAGAGACTTATATGTTTCTCTTTTTACATGGAATTCTTTCCTAAGATGTAGCATAGCCTTGAAAGAGGGTTTTCGACAAAACGACTTCCCCTATACTCCATAATAGAGCGTCCTAGATAGATTCCTCATTGTGACATCTTGATTTTAAGGAGATTATATTTTCTATTTTCTATGAAATACTATTGACTTAACTCCATTTATTTTGTATTGCAGGATGGCAAGTCAGCCTGCCATGAATAGCAATAGACCTGCTACTGTACAAATGAAAGGGCAGTCTATCGTTCAAAAAAGTGGTTGTTGCTCTTAAGACAATTCCTAGAATAATTTTTACTGCAACTGGTTTTGAAGAAGTGAAGTTGAAGATAATTGTATGTATTTTGGATCTCAGACAAGCAAACGTCTCTAGTTGTCGAGAGATCAACAATTGATAGACAATTAAAACAAATTTATTGCAAGTTGGATCTTGTATTATTTTCTGTCTGTGAAGGGCAGCAGCTTGCTTTTGTTCTCATAATTTGTACGGCCATGGATTATTGTACTCATGCATAGTTTGTAGGATCATTCTTCTTTGAATTTTCATCATTGTCACAGTTGAACTGCTATATCTTAGAATTCTTAGTACTTGAAGCATTATTCTTGAATATGTTTGACATTCATTTTGTTCCCATACAAAATTTGTTTGAATATCATCATTGTCAAGCAATAACAACTTCTTAAAGGGTGCTAGCTCAATGGTATAGCACCTGCCTAATTATAGGCAGGAGATTGGTGGTTCGATTCCTCTATACCCTATCATAAATTAGTGACTAAGAAAACGACTAAATTCACATGTATACGACTATTAGTAGCTAATTTCCAGTATCTTATAGCGCGACTAACGTTTAGTTGTATTTAGCTTAGTCATTAATATGTTATCATCTAGTAGTTTATTTAGTCGTATATTTGGTCATTAATTGTGACAATCAATGACTAAATCAGTGACTAATTCAGTGAGTATCAATGACTAAATCAGTGAGTATCAATGACTAAATCAATGACTTAATCAGTGACTATCAATGACTAAATCAATGACTAATAAGTCAACCAATTAATGACTAGTGAAATACGATTAGAGATAAGATAGTGGAAATCGGATACTATTAGTCACCGACTCAAAAATAGTCGTTTATAGTCGAATTTTAGTCATTAATTTGTCATTTTGTACTAGTGAATAGGTTGGTAGAAGAATTATGTAATCCTCTATAAGAGACCGACTGATCAGGTAACATCAAAGGTGTAAATGGGATCCATACAGGTAATGGTTTAATTATAATGATTGCATATGTGTTGAAAGGGGATTGGGTAAGAATCCATTGAACCATATTTAGTAATCATAAAATGGTATGCATTTAAGGTTGAAATGCATTCATGTGAATGCCATACTGCCATAGTGTGGTGGAGCATGGAGTGGTGAAGGCAAAAGGCCTCATACCATGAGATTGTTTATAAATTTATACTGCATTCATATAAAAATATATCATGCCATGTGTATGTTGGTTATGAGTTTAATAACCAAAGCAAGTGAGGACTGGTTGTCTTGATTATGGTAATGCATGCTATATGAGGTAGTCATGGTTAAACCATAATATGTTTGAATGCATAATATTCATTAACCAATGCAAGGTGGCATTGAATGGATATGCATTAGGATAATTATAATCTTGTGGTTGCATTGAGTGAATGCACATTAAAGGATAAGGCAAATGTTGTAAATGTTCATGCATGAGTGTGAGTGCACATGTTGTGATGCATTGCATGAATGCATGGAGAGGGTGTATTTGTTATTGCAAACTAAATAATGGATGAAATAATGAATTGATGATAATTCTAGGATCATTTCATGAGCTGCTATGAACGCAGAATAGTAAGTGCATGAAGAAGGTATTCACGATCAATGGGCTGTCGGAATACACTGTGGAAGGGCAAAGTTGTATAAATCATATGACTGTGAAATAATGAGTATCTAAAGTTTCATTTAAATTGCATGAATGATGTGACACTACCTTACAATTTTAGTATGATAATGATTCATGTGAAGTAAATGAGTTTGGTGATATCGATACATTAACAGCTGGAAGTCTTTGAATTCTAGAGCGTTACAATTCTGAAATGCTTTAGTGACTGTTGCAACAATGAAATATTATATGCATAGAGACTTACAAAGTGTTTGGCTGATTGAAGTTTCAAATTTCAGGTAGATTGTTCTAGGCATGGCAATGCAGGTAAGTCCATGATGAAGGATGAAATCTACCATGTGAAACAACCAAACCTCATGATAAGGATCTCATGGTTGTGAAAATAGTTTATGTGCATAACAGATTGTCAATTTGGACTTGTAGATTTAAGGTTTGAGAATTTGTTGATAATTGCTAATCACCGTTGGCTTGCATAGAATTGTGTCAAGAGGACGTGTTGTAAGTGGATGTTCATGTTATGCTAGCAAGCATAAAATCCTAAAGGGCATAGTGGTGCCACTTACAAGAGACAAACAGTATGAGGATAACCTCATGACTAAGCAAATTGATTTCTATGGTAGACAGAATCACAAATTCATATTGAATTTAATGATTAGTGCCATTGATTGGTTATTGAACAATCAGATTTGAATTGTATTTTTAAATGATGCTGACTGTTTGGATATTTGATAAGTGTGTCGGGAATACACGTTGCAGGAAGACCATGTTTGATGGCCTGCAGGAGCCAAACTTCATGGGAAGGATCCCATATCTTGGAAATGGGTTTTGGGTGAAACGCCATTGGATATTTCGATAATGTCCCATCTGCACTGCATGATTGGTAAACAATATGAGTGAGATGGTAAAGATTATGTCAGTAACATATGAGGGTTATGTAACATCAAAATGATTTGGGATGGAAAACTGAGGGACTGTCAACTCAAAGAAGGGAGGCCCCATTCCTCACAAATGAGGAGAGAAAACACCTAAAAATGGATAAGTGTTCTATGACCGTAACTAAGGATATGCATGTCTAATTGTTAGAGTCAATATGCAGAGCATGTTTTGATTTTATTTCCATTATGGCAGACTGCTTGAGTATGAGTAAGGCCTACATGGCTCACATCTGAAAGGGGTGCACACTTTTAAGATGTCGGGTTATGACAAGATTGTCATATTGACTACACCCTAAGGGAATGGATGCATTCCTGGTGTTTCAATGTTGGATAGTGAATGTTATGAAATATGTTTACAGTTTTAGAGCAACAATATTGATGAGATTTCTTTCCCATATTGTATTGGTAGCTTATACAGATGCACATTGGTGCTACACATTAAAGGGAAAAGTGAAGAAAAGGTACTCAAAAGGACTGTATGGGCAGTGATAACATTTCTACGCTCACACTAAATAACACTAGAAGGGATGGATAGGCCCGAGGAGCTGTGGAGTAGAAAAGGGGTATCATCCTTGTGTAGTGTGAGTGGGTATTGTGGGGCCATGCTAGCCTGCAGTCAAGAAAGATACATGAAGAGTTCCTAGAGGGAACTACTGGTTTGCATAAGACAAGGAGTGCCATCCTTGTGCAGATGAAGAATTGATGTGTGTGTGGAGGTGTGGTGATATTGATGAAGGCATAAAACCTCTATTGGGTCAGTAGTAAGATGAAGTACGAAGACTGACTGAAAACCCTAAGATGCCTATGGCTCTGTAGTAGAGCCTTGACCTAGAAATGGTCATGGTGCAGTTTCCTTTCATTGGCTGATGACCCAGACGGATGTGCTGGCTTGGCAATGGAGAGGGAAAGCCAGGTATGGGGCTGGTTTGGCACCACCAATGCTTGGTAAATCCAGAGAGTAAACTGGTTGGGCATTAACTATTGGATGTTGTGGTAGAGCCAGCGTGCTTGCTAAAAATTCATTAGTATGCATGAACATGTGGTCTGTGGCTTACAAAAACATGGTTACATTTCGATGCACACCCTAAAAGTCACCTGGGTGGAGTAGAGAATTGTGAGGGCCATAGTTGTCTTAAGACCAAGGAGGAGACCTATGGGACAATCGGAAGACAATGTCCAAGATAAGTATTTAGTTTTCATTCCTGTTTTATATTGGATAATAAAAATTTCATGAACATGTCTTATGACAACCAAGTTGATACACTATTGTTTCTATGTTGGAAATTTTGGACATTGCAGGAAAGCAAGAACTATGAAGGCATCTGAAGGATGCATTTGGACATGTGATTATCCTAGAAAGCTTTATATGGGCAGCAATGAATGATGGAGCTAGTGGACTTGTGTGTGTCCTAGCATCCAAGAGTTTTATAGACAAACCATGTGGAAAGGTTCCCTAGTTGAGGGGTCTTGGAAAGACCTTAGACACTAACTTTCATAGCCAAGAAAGGGAAAGTCAAGCATTCACATGGAAGTGAAAGAGGCTAAGGAGCATGGAACCACAGTGGTGGTGTGGCCCAAAATTGGAACAAGAATAAGAGGGGAAAACCCTTACTCTCCTCTTTTATTTTTATTGATGCATTTAGAAAACAGAAAATTGTTGAATGCATGTTATGGCTGAAAGTAAAGTGTGTTTATTTGCTTGAAATAAATTGTGAATGCTGAAGTAGTTAATTCCCTCTGAAAGAATGGACATGAATGAGCTCATGTGCATGTTGGGAAAGCATGAAAAGTATGAAAGTCTCATGGAGAAAGCATGGAATACCCATGTCAATCGGGCAATTAATTGACTGATTTTAATGTTTATATTATGCTTGGCCTAATTGCAATGATGTATTTCACAGGTGAGAAGTGGAATTTAATTGGTTGCAGTTGTTACAGACAATGGTACTAGCGAGCAAAGAGTGGGCTATTGTGTACATTGGTCATGGAAACAAACCAAAAGCTATTGGATGTGGCTGAAAATATTCTTCAAACAATTGTCAAGACCCAAGAAAATCTTGGAGAACTGCTCAAACTACAAAAGCAGCAGAATGAGATGAACCATAAGGTTTTGTAGCACTCTGTTTTTCTACAAAGACAGAAAAAATAATTATGGAAAC
Organism: Larix kaempferi; assembly: GCA_027924585.1. Lineage (NCBI taxonomy): Eukaryota > Viridiplantae > Streptophyta > Pinopsida > Pinales > Pinaceae > Larix > Larix kaempferi. The sequence goes on from BSBM01000445.1 coordinate 3,000,595, forward strand.
AATCAGTTGAGGAAAGGATAATGGATCAATGAGGAGGCATTCATCCAATCAGTTCACTAGGAAACGTTCTAGGTGGGAAGACTCAAAAGAAATTGAGTAGGAAAAGACAAAGAAGCTAGTGAAATATTGGAAATCTGGAGGAAACCATTGCCTTCACAACTTCCCAACAAAGGAGCATCAAGAGGGTAGCAGCCATAAAGTTTTTAGACTTGTGAATAAGCTGGAAAATCAGAACCAGCAAGGGCAGCTTGTGGAAGCCAAAGGACTTGGTCCTGAAAGTTCAAAATAAAGGATAGAACACAGGGCATATCTACAAATTTTCAAAATTTTGGACGTGTAAATTGTATATGTATCCCTAAGTATTGGAACACCGAGAACGGTGTTATTCTAAGGGGGAGGGGATTGTAATACCCCATTTTGACCCTTAAGATATATTAGCTTTTAATGTAAATATTGTATACATGTGATGTATGTTTTCCAAGCATGGAGCTCAAGGCCAAGGCTTCGCTAGTGGATGCTCAAATTTTATTTAAAAAGGCAAGTATTAGATATTATGTTACCTATGTGTTATTTAGCCATGGAACATTGTAAAAATGATGTAAATAAACATCACTAAATAAAATACCAAAACTGGCTATGGAAGAAACTAATGAGAAGGGGCCATGTGTATCCACTAGGGAGTGGTGAGGGGGTTGTGGGATTGAACCATAGGCTTCCAAATGTCATCTTGAGAATCCATTTGACTTTCTTTGTTGACATTTAATTCTGTGTAAGAAAGTTGTTGAAGAAATCAGTCCATGGCTTCAATGGAGCATGGGCAGCCCAGAAATTCGTATGGCAGAGTATGGGCTCTGTTTTCTTGACCCACAAGTCACTCTACCTCATGGGAATTCATTTTTCCTCATTCCCATTCCATTGTCGAACATCCAAGTTTTAGTTTTCATCCATTACACATGCCTAGCAGTGAGAAAAAACAGAAATCGCAACTTTGCAAGAACCCACGTTTTGAAGTGCCATAGATGCCCAGAATTTGGTATTGACAGTAAAATCCAATGGGGGATCCATAGATACAAACCTTGGGGCGAAATTGAGATTATTAGATACCCTGAAATCCATTGGAAAACCCAGTTTTTATAGCTCATAAATCCAATTACAAGATTGAGTTATTTTATGACAGAATTGTGAGAAATCCAAGTGTGAATGTTTGAACAGAGGATTGGATTGCCTAAATTTAGCTTGAGATGTCTATAGCTCTGTGGTTGATCTCTCTGGCTTAGCATCCTCCTCATTTGTCTGTTGCATGCTTGATAAACCCAATTGTGAATTGGCTTAGCATGACTATGTGTGAGAGATCATGGCTATGAGTGAGCCTGTATAGTTCCTCCTTAGTGGATACACAGCCCAGCTTGGGGGTGGTCTCTCAGCTGAAAGAACACAGGTTGGACAAAGACCTATGGTTGGGTGGAACGTTGCTCTCACATATCCAGTTGTTGGACAGTTTCATCTTAAAGATAAGTATTCTTTGTGGCTTAAATTATGATCATTCTGTGCTCTGTTCTGAATGTTTATTATTCATGATAATGTAATGATTATCTTAATATGGTTGATATGAAGTTTGTGCATAGCATGAGAATGGGACTGATTCTCTATATGTTGATTCATCATATGCTTTGGATAGATATGCTGATGCATTCCAGTCTGTGTGTGTGTTAATATGTTTTTAATTCCGCTATGTAATTTCAGTATGCATTTTATTTAAATGGTAAAATTCAGTCTTGTGGCTTTGGGAAAGAATCAGACACCCCCATGTTATAGTCATGTTCCCTCTATGATTGAGAATTATGGGAGGGGGCGTGACATGGATGGGGCCTAAAAGGGGAGAATATACCCACGGTTTTTTCCCCTTGAAAGTTTGGATCATATTATGTAAATCATGTAAATATGCTAGTATGAATTCCTAGTGTGGAGCTCAAGACCAAGGCCCCACTAGAGAATAGCTAGGCTTGTAAGGGGAAAATTAAATCATATGGAGAATGTGTTAGTTTAGCGTGGTGAAATTGTAAAGCTATGTAAATAATTATGCATAAATATAATATAAAATGGTCCAGGATGGCTGCGTAGATCACAAGACGAGCTATGATTCCACTAGAGGGGAAGAGAAAAAGGGGGGGCTTATGGCAAAGTAAATCGTCCATTCTCTTGCATTGAATCGGTGTCAAAATTTGATAACCCTTCCAATTTACACCTCAAAAAATTAGGGGACTCGGTCCTAGGGACTTGAAACCTCCCGACTTGGATTTTCTTTAACTTCTCCTAGAATATAAGTTGTGTGACAAAGCTCACATAGAGTTCTTTAACCTTTTCTAAATCCATGGCCACGGAACCAGTATTGGGACTTGATCGGTGGCATCGAGCTCTCCGTGTAGTGGAGTAACTGAACCCAACTCCTCCACTGATTGAGCCATGATAAGGGTTTTAATTATGGTCGGTATCATTCCCCCACCTGGTCATATTTCTCTGGAATCGATGGGTTTCCAAATGTTTTGTTTGGTACTCGACCATGTTGTGTAATGATTTTGTTTTTTTATTTATTTACAATATTAAATTATAAGCGTGTTTTAATAACATTATATGTTTTGGTTTTAATGTACATAGTTTATATATAAACACATATATTCCAATATTAATATATATATATCTATATATATATATATATATATATGATGATGATGATGATGATGAAATATACATAAATTGTGTTACTCGACGGGCAGGGGTTGTGGGAGCTAGGTACATGTGATCCTGAAAAAGTTAAAAATGTTGGATAAATAGTTTCCAATTGAAAATAAGTGGATGGACGGGAGGAATAGTTTCTAATTGAAAATAAGTAGATGGGTGGGAGGAATAGTTTCTAATTGAATGATTTTTTTTTATTTTTTATTCCTTGATATAATGTTGTGTATCCATTTTCTCTTTTAGAGATTTATTTTACACCATTAAAAATTTATTTATTCAATGTCAATGTGAGAAAATATTAGAATCACGGTAACTCTTTTTTTAAAAGAATTTTACAAAAAGGGAGGATTTTCTTTTCTTTTCAATTAATGGAGGATATTGGCGATTTTTTGCAGTGGGGACCTGAGAGGAACTTTAGAAATTCCAAACTCAAGCACGAGGAGAACCATATTGATGAATGGATGCATATGGAGAATTAATGGAAATTGTGAAATTGACAATGGTTTGCTAACATGACGCAAAATATATGTACTTGCTGAAACTTTAACATACTGTCGAGAGGGTAAAATGATGATGGTTTTGTTCAGAAAAAATATGAACGTGAACAATATGATGATCCAAACACAATGAAACCAAACTCATGACATGATAATGCCGAGAGGGAAAGACAACAACTATTCAAGACTCGACTCAACCACACTATGATGATGCACATGATGCAACTTGGCGGATATGTCGAAGAGATAATACGAAAGCAAAAATGGTGAAATAATATATGGACATGATAAGCACATCAAAATGGATGTTACGTTACAGATGAAATGATTTTGCAAAAAAATTCAGTAGGCTCCCCTATCGAATAATGTTTTGACACTATTTCGTGTCGCTGAATCCATCTACAATGTTACAATTTACTAAATTTTAACACTGCAGATTATTGTATTCAGATACCCCCTTCTGAATCCATCTACAATGTTAAAATTAGTAAAATGTACAAATTAATTGTCAAAATTGTAATTTTCCATAGTTGAAGTGACACAACTAAAAATGACCAAACAAATGACCAATTGTTATGTGGCTATTTTTAGTTTAGTTCTTATACTGTGACCAAAATGGTCATTTTTAGTTTAGTTCTTATTCCTCGACCAAATTGATCATTTATCTTGATCATTTTTAGTTAGCTCACTTAAAATTTCTCTTTTTTTGTCATTTATCCCTTGAAAAAACTGTGGTGACCAAATGTTTTGGTTGCTTGGTCACTTATCTCTCATTTTGTACTAGTGGGTAGTAACCTATCAAGCTTAATAATCCTATAAGATTCTTCGAGGTTTTGGGAATCATCCAATCCATCATGGCTTTAATTTTGTTAGGGTCTACCTTGACACCTTCATGAGATACAATATGACCCAAATACTCTATCTCATTTACCCCAAAGAAACATTTGGAAGGATTTGCATATAGTTGTTGCTCCTTTAGTAGTTGTAACACCCTGTCAACATGTTGAACGTGCTCTTCCCAAGACTTTCTATAGATTAATATATCATCAAAAAATACCAACACAAATTTTCTAAGGAAGGGATTGAAAATGGAATTCATCAAACCTTGAAATGTGGAAGGTGCATTTGTAAGGCCAAAAGGCATGACCAAAAATTCATAATGACCTTCATGAGTTCTGAATGTTGTTTTGGGGATATCTTCTTCCTTTATTCTAATATGGTGATACCCTGAATGGAGATCCAACTTTGTGAAGTAAACTGCTCCATGTAGTTCATCTAACAATTCATCAATGACAGGAATGGGAAACTTATCTTTCATGGTGATCTTGTTGAGTTCTCTATAATCTAGAAACATACGCCATCATCCCTCCTTCTTGTGTACCATTACCAGTGGTGCAGAGTAAGAACTTTGGCTCGGCCTAATTAGGCCAGCTTCTAACATTTTTTCAACCATACGCTCAATTTCACTCTTCTTCCCATAGGGGTATCTGTAGGGTCTAATATTAGGAGCAACACTTCCTAGAATTAAGTGTATAGCATGATCAAAATCTCGAGTATGTGGAACACCTTTTGTAATATCTTCAAATACCTTGGATTGCTTATCAATTACCATTTGGAGATCCATGGGAATAGGAGGCTTAGATGTTTGAACATCTAGTGAGAATATAAATTGTGCAATTACACCTTCATGTCCCTTTTTCAACAATTTTGTCACATCATTAGATATTATCACCTTGCTTGGATTCCCTTAGATACCCCTTAATTCAAATTCTTTTCCTTTGCAAGAAAATTTCATGAAGACTTCTTGAAAATTAAAAGCCATTGTTTCAAATGATTGTAACCATTGAACCCCTAAGACAATATCAACACCACCCATTGGGATAGAAACCATAGGAATATTTAATGCATATTCCCCCATAGTAAGATTGATATTATGGCGTTTCCCTAGGAAATTGATAGTTCCTCCATCTACAATTATTACTTAAAATTATGGTGTTGTATATACAAAGAAATCAAGAACTTTGGCTAATTTACAATGAATGAAATTATGAGTACTACCATAATAAACCAACATTGTTACCTTTTTTCTTTTTGATATATCCTTCAATCTTGAGAGTTTGAGGAGTGCTAATTCCCAACAGTGCATGAAAATATATGGTGGGAGTAATCTCTTTTATTTCTTCATCTAGATATTTCTTGTTCTTTTGCTTCTTTCTCTTCACATGCTATGTAGAATATTTTCTTCTCACCACACGTATGTCCCTTACTATACTTGATGCAACAATTAAAGCATAGATATGTTTCTCTTCTTTCATCCAATTGTTGAGGTGTCAAAATTTGAAGTGGGTTAGAAGAAGGAACATTATTCTCTCTCTATATGTGGAGGTGGTTCTTCCAGTATCCATCGCCATATTTTTACATTCAATCTTTCTTTCCACCATGAAATCCTTCTCTAAATATGTTAGTTCAAGGAGACACACCTCATGTTTGATGTTATTCCTCAAGGTTCCAATAAATAGATACAACAATTTATCATCTGTTATTCCCTCCACTCTGAGACTCAACTTTTGAAATTTTTGAATGTGCTCGATTACTAGACCCTTTTTCCTTAGATTTATCAATTGGATAAATAAGGAATTGCTCTTAACATCATCATGATATGATAGCAATTCTTCTGGGAAAATGGACCAAGAGATAATGGAGTTCTTTTTATGTTCACAAAGTCATTAGTACCACACAAGCTGCTCAGGTTCCAAATATAAAGATGCAATAGGTACTTTTTTGTAGATTTGGCACCTAGTGTATATCAAAGAATTTCTCCATCTGAAAGATCCATGTTATGGGTCCTTGCCATCAAACTTCCTCATGTCAATCTTGGGGATTTGGATACCCCTTGGGGTCCATCCCTAATTAATTCCATTATTAGAATCAAATCCTCTTGTATTATGCTTACTAAGGGATGGTTTCTCAACATGGACACTATCTTTATCTTCCCTAAATTGGGCCCATTCCACACCTTTAGGAATCTTTTCCTCTAGATTATGTATCAAATTAGCGATCCTTCCCATATTTTCCTATGTTTTCTTCTCCATATTTCTTATCCTTTCTTCCATCATATATCCTATATTATTCTCCATATGAAGTAAATCAATCATTTTTGCATACCCTTTAATTAGATCTTCCGACTTGGACACCTGAAAAGATAAGTCTTCACTTTCATCATAGGTTAGGGATGAATCCTCATATGGTTTGAGTGGAGTTTGATTTTTTACACTACATTTTGGTGGAATTGTTTACAATATAAATAGATATCACACCTTGGGTTTACCTCAAATAGATCCTTCTACTGAAAGTTATTCAAATTTAAAATGGCATACATTTTTCAAACCCTGATTTGAAAACTGATTTGTTGTTCGACCTTCCAACTAAGGTAACCCTAAAATTTTGGATATTATGAGTCTAAAATTTAGGCCTATGGTATCCTGATATGTCCTCTTTCCAATTCCACGGGTTTCGTTGAATTTGGATGTGCCAAAAAAAATTGTGACAATTTTCCCAACACTTGTTATTTTTGGTATTTTTAGAAGTGCGAGAGTGTATGGCCTTCCACATGTCCAATTTTTTTAGTTTGATTCTGAAATTGATAAAAACCATAGTGTGGTATGTATTATTTTTTATTCATTATGTCTCACTCAATTTGGAGCTTTCATACTCCATATATAACCGTTTTTTTCAAAACACTTGTCTTAGACTAGTTTTTGGACTAGTCAAAAACCCTAACTTCCACTGAGTATAAATCCAAATCTGTAATGAGTCAGGATCCGAAACTCGGACCCAATATATCTCAATATGTCTTATGACTTCCCTGTGACTTTATCTATCTCAAACATCCTATAAAAATATTTTTAGAACAAATTCCATAATGACTTGTTTTGGAAGCGTCCAAGCTCTGATACCAAATGTTATGCAACAAAGTCCCAGAAAGAGCATGGAAAGAGCATACATAGAACAGAAAGAGTAAGCCACACATTGATAATGAAGAAATGGGATTAATAGAAAGCCTATTTGAGGGGGAAACCTCCTTACACAATGTACTAAGTACACAATACAAGACAAGATGAGATTATTCAAATGAAAAGGTATCCTTCCTATATAGAGGAGACAAAGAGGTACAATTACAACTAATGGACCCAAGTCGGCATAAATAATAAAATAATACTAATGACAATTACCACTAATATACCCAAGCCGGCATCAATAATATGTAATGATCCACAATATAGGGGGTAATGTGCCAACATTTAGGGCTTAAGACATGGTTATGTCGGGTCTTCTTCTAGTGGTGTAATCCCATTTCTACACAATAATGATAAATCAATTTCTAGATGTTGTGATCACAAAGAACAACTTATTTTCAAGGTGTAATGATTTTGTCTCAATCACCACCAAACTTAGGCCCACAACTAACCAAATCAAAGTAGAATGGTTGTGGTTTGTTCAAATAACCAACCATAATAACTATATTGTAAGTTGTCATAGTGTGTACTATGCCTACCAATGAATTCAAATAAGCACCTTGGCACTTACTTGAGCATTATCATGACAAGGTGGAAAAGGTAGAGATTTATATATTAAGATTGGGTAAGAAGGAAAAGGATACAGTAGTGTCATGAATCTACCAATTTAATTGAATGTCATGCTTACATAGAGACACATGACCAGGGGCGTTTAGGCACTTCATCCTTTTCTTTCTAGAGATGAGTTCAAACTTCAGTATGACTTCATTCATTAAATCCATCAAGCAACTTGAAGAACAAATGGAGGATCAATATAGGTATTTGTTGTACAAAATGGGAACAACAAACCACCAATTGCATGATGGTATGTTACACATTGGGCCTTATGAAAAAAAATGGTCTACAAGCAAGATAATATGCAAGATCCTAATGTAATTGTTGATAATACAAATTGTTATAGGTCAAATGGAAAATTGCCACCAATGTTTTTGTTGCAAATAGATCATTTGTGGGGGCGATAACAATTTTTTTTGTGTGTTTTCAACTACCTATCTTCTAAAAATAAGGAAGGTGTTTGACATTGTTGAAGTTGGTTTCCTCTAGATGGGACACACACATGAAAACATAGATGGGACTTATAGAAGGTTATCAACTAAAATAAATAAGAAAGACATATTTTCATTTCCATAGACAATGAACACGTATAAGATATGCGAGGACCAAAAATCCTTCATCCCATATCTAATTGACAAATTATTTGACTTAAAGAGTTTGGTGGATCCACACTTGTTGGACGATAACCATAGGATAATTGGTATGAAAGGATGCCAATACTTAAAATTCCAACCTATTAATGGAACTTTAGTTTTTCAATATAAAGCCTCAGTTTGAGATGAAAATTGATCACCTCTTACTATTGTGTGGTGTTCATCACTTGATGGTCATCCAGACTTACCTAGAGGGAAGCCTCAACTATCAAATCTATAGGTGACAAGACCTTCTGATATGGAATACATAAATAAAGGATTAGAAACATATATTTCATTATAGAAGAAAGCGATTGAAAAGGGAGGAAAAAATATTTGCATCTCAATATAACTTATATGGAGAATACCTTAAAAAATTTATGCATGCCCTTTGTGAGCATTGAGCACTCAAGAAATAATTTCTAACTATCTGTAGTGTAGAAAATAAGCAACAACAATGATATACAATCCATACATGAAGTCATGGAGTTTTACTTGAGGGATAATACCAACACTATTGAGGATCACTATGTTGGACCTCTATGTAACAAACCAAGAGATGACTTCTCTCCAAGAAAATATATTGTTGAGGGGAAATTCTTACAGTGCAATGTAAGGCCATCATATCTACATTTCAAAATGTGGTTGTGTAGGGAATATGGCAATGTATAGTAAGATTTGATTGCAATAGTTGATATATAGAAGGTAGTGGTTTGTTGTTGGAAGCACTCAAGAACATCAAAAGAAAACAAAGTTTTGTTATTGGAACAATTTTTTTAAAGAACTCAACAATGGGATGTTGGCACAAAAGGAATGACATCCATCAATGTGAATAGCATCATATGGGAATGGTCATCAAAGGTAGGATGGAAGAGAGAGAGACAATCAAATTAAATGGAAAGGGATTTAAAGTGATTGAGGTACAAAAAGAATAGGTTGAACATAGTAGAGTGAGAGTGATTCCAATGAATGAGAATTCATTTGAATAAAAAACTTTCATATTTGTCCTTTTTAGTCACTTGTATCATGTGAGAACTCATAAATTGGTCATCGATTTTAATTAGGTAAAACTATTGACGACCAATTTCTCTCTTCTTTCTTGGTGTGGGATTGTGTTCTACAAATATATTTTCTACAATAAACAAGTTATAGTGTCTATAATTAATATGAGGAACATGTTGCAATTAGGAAACAACCACTTTTTCAAAGCTAAAAAAAACTAGATCTAGATCTGGTGCAGTTGTCGACAACATGGATTTGTCGTAGCAAGATCCTAATCAAGGAGATGTAAGGAGAAGGATAGATCAGGCGTTCCAAGATCTAGTTTCCTCATCCCAGCCACCTTCAAGAGGATTGAACAGTTCCTCTTTAGAAAACTCTCAATTTGTGATTGTTCCATAGGTTAAAATCACTTCTACGACCACAAAAAGAAAGGAAGTTATTCTTGCAGAAAGGGGATTGGTGGGACTCGTTATCAAACTATGGCCTTCCCCCAAATCCATGGACATTTGGATTGAAAATAATTGGAAACCCTTAATTTCTAGAAGAATGTAATATCATGTTTTTTGTCGAAAGGGATACTATGACTTCTACTTCGAGGAGGATCGAAATCTCATTTTTCGAAATGGGCTAGGAGGAATGTACTTAAACAAATAGAGTATGGAATTTGATCCAAAAAAGGATATACCTTATGTGGTCTCAGTAGTGGTTAAGTTATCCCATCTCCCGCTTCACTGTTGGGTGGATGAATATTTGGAGGCCATTGGTAATGCTTTGGGAAAGTATATATATATTGTGCATAGCCAAAACCCCCTATGTTTGCTTGCACTGAGATTTGTGTTGAACTGGATCTAGATAAAGAGCTCCCATAGAAAATCAATATTTCAATGGGTGGATGGAACCATGTGCAAAAATTGGACTATGATCGGCTTCCTTTCAAATGAAAAGTCTACCATGAATATGGACTCTTTGCTCACCATTATCCAAAATCTCAATAGAAAGAACTAGTGAAGGATCCTGAAGATGGATGGAACCAAGTATCAAAAAAAGGGCACAAAGGTTGTAGTGTAATTGCAACTCATTCCCTTTCAAACCTTGGATTGTATTTTTCAAATCAGTTTCAAACCCTTGTGGGGTTGGAAGACAATGACAAGAATAGAGGGAAAAATGAATAAGTGGTTAGTCAATTGCAGGAGGTGAGGAAGGACATCTCTGCCGGAAGGATGGAGGAGATGGTTTTGATTGAAATCATTGAAGAAGATTCTTATGTGCCTTTGTTTCTGTATGTTACCATTTAGGAAGTGCCCTTTAATGCGAGTGGAGGAGTGGTTACACAATAAGAATTAAGGAGGCCTCAGGAATATAACTTAGATAGTATAGAGGAGGAAAGAACAACCAAAATTTGGTAGGAAAACATTGCGGCAACAAAGAGAAGAAGAAATAGAAAATAACATAAAGTTATGCACTCAATCCTTGTTGGACAAGCATATCAAAGTATCCAATGCTACACAAAAACACAAGGAGTCTCGAGAAAAGAGTAGAGGCAATTTTGGCCCCTCAACTAAAAAATAATGAAGATAGTCTCCTGGAATTGCAAAGGATTGTGAGGCAAGAAAAAAAATGGAAAGGTTTAGAACTTTAATCTACAAAGAAAAGCTTGTCCTCCTTCTCATTTAGGAGACTAAAATGGAAGATTGTGATGCATGTTCAACATTGCAACCCTATATGGAAATATGAAAAAGGATGTGCAATGAGCACTAGAGGTGTTTATGGAGGTTTAATCAAAATGTGGGATTACAGAAAATATAGTTTGTGTTCCTTTGTTCAAAATGAAAACTGATTGTTAACAGAACTAGAAAATATTGAAAACTGAGAGAAATTTAGTATAGGTAATGTATATGGACCCATTTTGTATAGAAGCAAAAATGAATTTTGGCAATCTCTTGGGAAGTTGCATATTCATAGTCTCTCTCAAGTTCAAGTAATTGCAGGGGATTTTAATGTGATTGTCTCTCAAAAGGAATGAAGAGGAGGGAGTATGATCCAGGATCCCTTTGGGGAATACCTCGAGGATCTAATTGTGGACTTGGATTTGGTGGATGTCATTCCTAAAATAGGATACTTTTACTTGGAAAAATAGAAGGTTAAGTCCCTCTCACATTGTAGCTAGATTGGATAGGTATTTTGTCCATAATTTTATTTTTCGAAATGGACTCATGTCTCAATGTTTCATCTTGCCTTATGTTGTTTCCAATCATAGACCATTAGCTTTGGAATTCTCCTACCTTGAAAAATGCAGGTCTATTCCCTTTCTATACAACACTCAATGGCTAAGGCATGAATAAGTTATGTCTTTAGTTGTGGATTTCTGGTCAACTCCAATTAGTGAACCCATTTCCTTTATTTGGGAATCCAAACTCAGGTTGGTAAAGAATGCTCTCAAACAGTGGGATAAGGAGCATTTTCCAAGGTCGGACCATCAAAGGAAAATTACAATGGTTGAGTTGGAATCCCTCCAAGTGGCAATGGAGAAAGAAAAGGTAACTAGAGAACTGGTAAAGAAAGAATGCAATCTCAACTTCCAGCTGTCTAATGAGATATGCTAAGAAGAATAAATGTGGGGTTTGAAGTCAAGATATTTATGGCTTAAGGAAGGTAATCTAAACACCTCCTTCTTTCATAAGCAATATAAGGTAAGGTTAAATAAATTTTTTATAAATGATATATTTTATTCAAAGGGGATGATGTTATTTGAGAAGCAAAATCTTGTTACTTCAACTATATATTGAGATTGGAAGTAAAAACCCCAATGCGAAAGAAGAGTTGTTGGTTGATATTCCATATTCTATCTCTCATGAATACAATCAATCCGTTGAATTTCCAATTGTTGAAAAACAAATAAAACCGGCTCTTTGGGGTCCCCATATAGATAAGGCCCCTGGGATGGATGGATTCTCTATCAGTTTTTTTCGAAGTACATGGGATATTATTAAGAACAATCTCCGCAAAATGCTAAATTGGATACAAAATAGGACAAGATTGATGGTGTTACAAATTCATCCTTTATTTCTCTTATCCCCAAAGAGACACACCCTTCCTCTTTGGCTCGTTTCAGACCCATCTCATATGCAACCCGGATTACAAAATATTGACTAAAACCATTGCCATTCACATAAAAAAACTTAGGCTCAAAATTATCTCATAAAATCAAGGGGGATTTATATCCAAGAAGCAGATAATTGACAACATTATTTTAGTTTAGGAAGCCATCCACTCAAACATAACTAGGAAAGAGGAGAGAATGGTAATTAAACCGGATTTGTCCAATGCGTTTAATAGGGTGTTTCATAGTTTCATTTTTAGAGTTATGGAATGAACAAGGTTTTCCTCCTCTTTTATCAAATGGATCCGAGCATGTGTTGGAAGACCATGAATTTTCTCCTTTGGTCAATGGTAGGCCCTCCTCTGTCTTTCAAGCTTCTCAAGGGATTCATCAAGGGTGTCCCCTATCTCCCTTTATTTACATTATTATGGTAAAAGCTTTGATTTGTTGGCTTCACATGGATTGGGACTCGGAAGACCTTCCAGGAATATCTTTGGCACGAAGGATTTTGGTGATTAATCATGCACAATTTGTAGATGATACCATTCCATTGGGAAGTTCCTTTTCAATCATTGCTCAATGTTTTAAATTTAGTCTAGATCAGTTTATGGAGGCATCGATTGGTCTGATTAATGAAGGGAAGAGTAAAATTTATGGGTGGAATATCCTAGGCTCAGTGATCAAAAGAATATCTCACATCCTTGGATTTGTTGGAGCTTCCAAGTGGAATTTCTTCATATATCTAGGAATTCTAATTGCTTGCAAAGAATATAAGATAGGGGAATAGCAGTATATATCCAAAAAAATCAAAGAAACCATTCAAAACTGGGGCACTCGATGGTTGAATCAAGCTATCAAAATAAATCTAATAAAATTGGTTTTGGCTTCTTATCCTTTATTTCTATGCTCTGTTCTTCTTGATCTTGTAGGATTTTTGAACTCTTGGTGCAAAAACATCAGGAAATTCCCATGGAAGGGGGGTAAATCGAATGAAAATGGTTCCATCTTATTCAATGGGAAATTGTCAGAGAATATAAAGATCACGGTGGATTAGGAATAAGAGATCCCAAAATGATGAATGTTCCAATGGGAGCAAAAATCCTTTTGAGTCTAGTTTCGGAAGGAAAATCCTGATGGAAAGAGATCATAAGGAAAACATACCTCATAGGTCCTCGCCTAAGATGTCTGGATACATGTAACTAGGAAAGAGATGGATCATATGTTTGTAAATTATGTAGAGTCATGGGCCTCTTAGTGAAAACAACCTTTATTGGATTCCCATGAATGGGAAAAAGATTCGACTTTGGGAAGACATGATCTTGGGTCGTGCCCCCCTTGCAACTCAGATTGGGATGATGGAGCTAAAGTGATGGATGGCTGAAAATGAGTATGTTTCTCTTTATGAATTGTCCATTTGGGACAGGGACCAAAATTGGGTAGGATGGAAAGTTATTGATCCACCAGCTTACCTAGCGTTTAACTCTGAGATTTTATTGTCCTTTATTCATGGGGCAGCTCCAATGAATATTTCTCAATTAGACATTAGAGGATGGGGTACTATTGTTAGATGCAATGTGAAAGAAGGGTATGGATATATGATGTGTAGCACTTTGTGTCCCCCATTTTCTGGGATTTTGAAGAAATTTTGGCATGCGGATGGCCTCCCTAAGGTAAATTCCTTCTATTGAGTTTTAGTGCATGGGAAAATTTTGATTGCTAAGAATTTCAAAAAGAGGCAAATATTAGGTCCTACTATATGTGTTTTTTGTAAATCTATTGAAGAAAATATTTAGCATCTCTTCTTTTAGTGTGAATATGCTCATCGAGTATGGGGGGGGTTCTATAATGGATTGGAAAACTCCTTCATCCTTCCCTCTAAGTGGAATGGGTTCTTTCTGAACTGGAGGGACTTCTACCTTGGGTCTATGCTTGGAAAACCATCTATTTCCTAACTTTGGACAGCCTTACCAAAGTACATTTGCTAGAAAATTTGGTCTGCCAGGAACAAAAGAATTTTTTTTATCAAAAAGATACTCCCCCAACCAAAACGATCTTCCAAGCCTCAAGCCTCTTGATGGAAGATCCCTCTTCCCATGGATTTGTTGGATGTGATGATGATATGTTGTTGGAACATGAACACGATTGGTTTTTCCATGAACATGAACTATGATGATGATCTATTGTTGGAACATGTTCCAACATGATTGGGAAGGATTGTTGTCTACACCAGGAAATTTGCAATGTTAAAAATTACATATGTGGTACTAATGAGAAAATGTGTATAATGCACACTCGGTTGGAACATGTTTTTGAAAAGGAAACACGGTTAGTTAGGAATAATGAATAGATGAATGCCCAAATTATGGAATTGGAAGCTCATATTCTATTCTTAAACTCTCATATTGAGCATTTTCTTTTGGATGGCGAGGAAAATCAGACCCAATCAAGCTTAGCTCCCTCCCAAAATGATGATTTTGTAGGGTCTCGGCCGATGATGGAGGAGAATATTAATCAAATTGCTCAAGATGTGGTTAAATTTTCCAATACTACGGATTCTGGTAGAGGTTTTCAAGGCAATTTAGCTCTTGACAGTGGGCATAGCACCATTTATAAGTCTTAATGCATTTTTTTGTGTTTTTCTTTTATGTCATAATGTTAAAGTCTATAGTCCTAAGGAATTTCAATATGTTGTTGATGTCATAGGTAGGTAGGAATTCATTTGGTATTTCGTAGAGGTTCTATTTAAACTTGAAGACATAGTTTGAATATTTGCACTTCCATTTTGGCTACTTGTTTAACTTTTAATTTAAATCCTAATACTCGTTTGCGTTAAAAAAAACATAAGGAAGCTGTTAAAAAGAAATATTTCATAGTTTTCATTTTGTGTATATGTAACCTTATTATAATCTACATTAAATATTTATAAAGAAAACATAACTTTGTTATGCAATTATTGGTATCACATGTTTTTATTTTGTTGTATCTCTTCAAATCTTGACATGTGTAGCAAGTCATAGTGAATCGTGATATGCATGCATTTACAAAAATAAAATGTTTTACATTAATTTTGGATTTATATGTACATACACTTTAGAGAAATAAATTCAAAGTATTGAAATCTAAATACACATTCTAGCAATTTGATATTGATAGTTTTGGAATCGAAATTGATGCTTTTGGATTTCCAAATTCACACTTTTGAAATCAAAATTATTCAAAATTCGCACTTTCAAAGACAAATATTCACACTTTTGATATCCAAGTTTACACTTTAGAAACACCAATATTCACACTTTTGAAAATGAAAATCACATTTTTTAAGCATAGATTCTGATTTATTAGCTCCAATTTAATGAAATGGTCATTGGGTACTCAACTATCTCACGACACGTCTTACCATCCATAATTGGATGGAAAAGTTGAAATTGCAAATAAAGTCTAGAAAATTATCTCCATTGCTTTGCATCTATTAATAAATAGTTAAAATGGGTCAAGTGAATACCTTTGGAAGAATGGTGGTACAACACGTCATTCCATACTTTAGCTAAAATGTCTCCATTTCTAGCACTCTATGTGTATCATCATTCATCCATCATATCATTGATGAGAGGGAAACCTAAGGTTGAAGCAATGGATGATCACATCCAGAACTAGAAAGAGGTTCTTGAACTATTGAAGGACAACTTAGCTACAATATAAAAGAGGATGAAGCAAGAAGCATATCATCATCATAGTGAAAGGCACTATGAAGTTAGGGATTGGGTAATATTGTTAAGGCCAAAACCATATAAACATATGTCCCTCAAGAAACAAAAGAGGACAATAAATTAGAACCCAAGTACTATGGTCCCCTCAATCATAAGTTTTGATAATTATACTAGCAAGGCAACAAGAACTAGTGCATTGATTGGTATCCATATAATATCAATCTTTAATATGAAACTTCTGAAATAAATTTGATGAAGATATGCTTGAAAAATGTTAATTATGGATGTTGAGAATATGAAACATCCCACTTTTTAAACATTTGAGTTCCAATATATGTAATTTTTCCACTAACATGAACTCCAATATCTTATGAGAGAGAATTATGATATAAGAATCAACTTTAAGTCTAACTCTCCCATGGAAATGCATGAAATGACAAACAAGAATGCAAGGTCCAATGGTCATCCAAGTGACCAAAATGTCCACAATATTATTCTCAAGAAATGGACACACAAATAGTATCAACCAACATCATGTACCCATATGATTCAACTAAACCATTAGTGATGAAATGGTGTTGTAAAAAATTGAAGACTAACAATCATCATTGATATTATCCCCTTTGTTAGTTGAAAGGTGAGAAGCATGTCAAAGGGATCTAAACTTTAGCTTTGGAGTCTTGTTCAATAGCTTTTTCATCACTGTATATGATACCATGTTTTGGTGGTTTTGGTTGACCACTAAAAAATTTCATCAAGTATGTGGTGGTTTTGGTGAACCACTAACTATTTTCACTTGCTCAATGTATTTGATGGTTTTGGTTGACCACTAACCATGTTCAAAATGTAACTACCCCTTTAAGATGCAAGAGAGTTCCATTTTTTCTTCATTGGTATGCTCCACCCTTGAGTTGCAAGAGAGTACATTTTTCACTTCAGTTGTGTACTTTCCCTGATTTAAGGTTGTTGTCGCCTGGAATCACACCTGGGAAAACACAGAAAAAATATTCAAGCCGCTCAATGTGGCCTTGGGGGAAATCCAGAGTCAATTTCTATCACCTGAAACTCGATTCGTCCGTCTAGGATTACTCCTAGCGAAGCCAAGGGGGGTGGACCCTAAAAGGTGAAAAAAATCTAAAGTGTTTAATCTACAAAACTAACATATCTAGGAGTTAGAAAATTTGATTATAAGAACGAAGAAATATAAAACATAATATCATTCATTGTCCCACAACATCATTATCATTTGAAACATAAACATCCATCATCATGAAATATTCAATAAAAAGACCAGTGCTGATAAATGGAGTCAAATAAATTGCTCTAAATAAAATGACAATGTTTTGTAATTATTCTTGGTAAATTTTATTATTTTGTGGTAATGAATTGATTATTAGGGATGGGGGATTTCCAATATACCGTGAGGTACTGGAAATATGTCCAGAATTTGACACAGGTGGATCCTCACTTGGAAATGTGGGCTGGATCGGAGTCTCTGGGAGGTGTGCAACACTACACCAAACGAGGGTGCAGTCTAACGGTATCCCGAGGTCACTACCCAATGGTTCTCGCTTCCTTTGAGGAATTTTCCCACACCGTATCAATAAGCGTTTATGTTGGATTTTTGTAAAAGGGAGGTTAATTGGGAAAATGAAACTAATTACTAGTCACTAAGTTCCTTTCTGGTTGATCAGCATGTTCAGTCAAAGCTGGAGTGATCCAGAGCATACGGGGACAAAGCATTGTTAATTTTTAAGGATTTTTTAACAATGATTTTCTCTTTTATATTTAAACCCCAATAGTCTATTTTTTTCTAGTACTCAGGAAAGCCCTTATCCTGAAACCGTACTTCGGGAAATCAAGGGGGCTTGATTAAAACTGTGAAAATGAAAATTGTAAAAAAAATGATAAAAACTAGGTCCTGAGTGAACTTGTGGCCTGCCAATGGAACAGACCAACAAGGTTAATTTAAATCCTAGTTTCATTTTATTAATGTGGAAAAAGAAAATCTAAACTAAAAAAATTGCAAACCACGAAAATTAAGTCGACACAGTTCCCCCCCTAGGGGGATGGGGTGTGGGCGCTGGGTAGCCCACTTTCTCTCATTTAATATATCTTTTACAATGTGAATAGAAGTTCCATATTCATTCAAAATTGACTCAAAGGCTTACAAAAATGATGGAGAGAGTTTATGGATGAAAAGGCATGGTTCTCGGGTGCTCCGGGTGGCTCAATCTACAAAAAATTGGGTAGAGTCTCCTCCTATATGTTCACAAAATGCTACAAAAAAATGAACAAATATCAGTAAAAAGTGCCCAAAAACACTTAGAAAGTGAGTTTGGTTCACTATAAAAAATTACTGGAAAAATGGCTAAGTTAACCTATTAAAAACTAACAGAAAATAACCAAGGAAAGCAAGCTTTCGTTGGGATCTTGACTTGCTTTTGAGGCAGCCAATTAGATGCACTTTTAATTTGCTAGATAAACTTTAAATCCAAACAACTAGTTTGCTACTCAAGTCTTAATATTTTTTCAATAAAAAATGACTTTTTGTATGTAAACTAGCAAAACAGATCTAGAAAGAGAGATACAACTTTTTGAACTTAACTAAATCTATTCTTTTATACAAACAAACCAGATCTACTTATGATAAAAAAAAAATATCAAGATATCTAAGAAATATTTTCTAATTCCAAAAATTTAAGTAACCAAAAGAAAGTTGAAATTTTATGCTGAGAAAGAGAAAAGGAGCATAATAGCCTGTGAATGCAAAAGGTTTTGAAAGTCTGGATGTGGGACATCGAGGGAAAGATCCACCAAAGCAAGTCCTGATGGAGAAAAGGAGAGGAAGCAATATATCTTCTTCTTCCAATCATGTTAACCTGCAACTAAAAACACTCACAAAAAAACCATCAAATCTAGAAATGCATATGGTCAAAAATTAAGACAATGTGAGCATAAACAAATGAAACATATACATATTAAATCTCTAATCAAATGAAAAATAAAAGATTAACTAATACAAACAAGTTTAGTTATCTTCCTCACAAAATTGATACCAATCCTTCAAGCAAGCTAGATGATGGTTGAAAATACTTGCACAAAACTAACTTAGATACAAGTTACCTCATGCCACGAGATCATTCATCCACTCACAAAGCATCACACATGTATGACCTCCAAAGTCTTCTTTATTCACAAATGAAATGTAAAACAATTGTACAACAAGGTCTGCTCCACACTCCAACTAAAGCAAAATGGAGTGGGAAACCTTCAATATATAGAAAAGAGGGAGAGGGAGGGTGCACTTGTTGAGGGAGAGAGTCATGCCATGACATGAGGCTAGAATGGGGCTGCCTCCTCTATTTGGGCTGCCCAAAACACATCCCAAATGATGCCTAAATACCAGTTGTTGATTCCTTAATAGATGGGCCCCCTCTCCTTTGGGAAATGCGCCCCCCTAAATGGGGATGTGATCCCACCTTTTTAGCTGCCCCAAAATATTTCCAAAACTCTCTCTTACACCCCCCCCACAATAGATGATCCAAAAATTACTCTAAATCCCACTAAATTTGGAGTTTGATTTTTCACATTTTTCACTTTTTTTGCATTTTTTCCACTTTTTTTTTACTTTTTTGGTTTTTTTTGGCTATAAGTGAAAAATAAATCACCCAACTACTTTGGAAAGTGGTTTTTGGGGTATGGTAGGTGCTCTGAGCTTGAAAATGAGCACCGCCATGGCAAAAAAGACCCCTAGACCACACTTTTACATGATTTTCTAATTTTTTTTATCAAACCATTAAAATGGCTTGTTTTTGTAGAAAAATGTTTTCTCGAAACTTTAAAAAAAAACTAGGGGGACCTAGCACATGTCCATGTGACTCAAAATTAATGTCTATAATTTTCATATACATTTACCCATGGACTTTAATAACCCCCTAAGGCCTATCCACCTCACTAGGCATTCCAGCTTTGGAGGAGCGGGAGAAAAACTCAAAAATTATGTTATGCAAAAATGCAAGACATAATTAATAAGTGAAAAAACTCCTTGGAATACCTGACTTGATTGACAATTCCTAGGAAGCCAAATCCTTTACATAAAATACCATGCTAACACATTTTATTACAAACCCCACAGGGCATGGACATGTGAAGAAAAAATTAAAAAAAGGGCCCTTATAAAGGCCTGATGGACTTTAGATCACTGAAAATGAACATGTAACATGTTCAACTTTGCCCGCTCACTTGAAAGTCCAACTAAGTACAACTTAGCTGGTAACAAAGGTGAAGGGAGTACCAATTTTGTTTTCATTAGTGTACTCCCCTTCTTGAGGTGTAAGACAATACCTTTCTCCTTTCATTTTTTTACTTCCTTGTGTTAAGGTATTGTCTTACAAGTTAGTACCATTTGTGTAAGACAATACCTTTCTCCTTTCAATTTAAATTAGAATTTAGAATGGGCCCCAGTCATGCCCAAAATTATAATTTGTACAACTGATTGAAATTCAATTGCTTTTGTAACATTTCCATTCAAATGTGTCTTTACCCATGTTTAAACTTGATGATAAGACTGTGAAGAATCTTGAATTTTTTATTCCATTGCCAAGAAACTATTAGAACCATAATGAATTTTTTTTATTTTTAGCCTTCTTCCTCTTTTGGCATTTTCATCAACTTGTTTAACATTTGAATCTTACCCCTTCAAATTTTCATCAAGAAGCTTGACACTCGCAAATTGAACTGGTTTGGAGTAGTCAAGAATATGAAAGTTATTGTATTTTTAATATCCTAAGAGATGGTGATTCTTGTTAAATTGCATTTCTTCCCAAGGTTTGATAATGATTTTTGAAAGATCAATGCTTTCTTTTCTAACTTCAAAAGAAAATTCAAATTCACATTCACTTATATTGCTTTTGGGACCACTTGGTTTGATAATGATTTTTTAAAGATCAATGCTTTCTTTTCTAACTTCAAAAGAAAATTCAAATTCACATTCACTTATATGATTGCTTTTGGGACCACTTTGTGCTTATGCTGGTGATTCATCTTGAAAACTTGACTTCATCAAATTCATTGTTAATCAATAATTCCATCTCATGACTAATTAAGGAATCATCAATCATATTATTTATTCTATCTATATCAACCATTTACATTACGTCATTTGTGTCACAAGTAGCATCAACCTTTTACATTTGGTCATTTGTGTCACAAGTAGCATCAACCTTTTGCATTTGGTCATTTGTGTCACATTGTGCATCAACCATGTTCTCAATTTGCATTGTTAGCATTTTTTGCTCATTTTCAGTTAATTTTAGTGGAATTGATTTGATCATTTTATCATTCATATCAATTTTCTTGTGATGATCAACAACCCAATTATCCAATCATGTAAGGAGTCTTGCAATTCTTTAATTTATTGATTAGCATTTTCCAAATGCTTTCCTCCTTAACCCATTTTAGATTTGTAGTTGTCACACTTGCGTGTACTTTGTCGCTTGCACTTGTCACCCAAAAAATTTAGGGCCTCCAATACTATTGATCATGCACCCCAAATTACGCTTTTACAATGTTTTGACTTTTAGAAAAATGACCTCCTTATTCAATTTCATGAAGGTTTCTTTTGACAATTTTCAGAAGGGTTTGCAACTCCACCCTTGTACAATTCATTGACTCAAATTTATTCAATTCAATGGTTCAAAAAACTATTGACTTTGCCTTGAATCAATTAAATATTTAACGATGCTCCATGAAGAGTAGAAGAACAAACACATTTTAGTCTCCTCTTACATGAGATTACACATTGCCATGTGGATGATAGTTGAATTGCAAATAGAAGTACCATGATGAATTTTGAAAATATTTCAACTATGAAGAGGACTTTGAGGTACCAATTGTCACAACATGCTTAGTTTATGCACTTAATGAAGTCATGAGTATGTGATTATTGTGTTACCAAATAATGATGAGTGCCAAACACTAGACTCAAGACACTATCAAGCATAAAAATTCATCCACCATTGCACAAGCACCGCAGCATGTACCTTAAACCCCCTTATTCGATTTTAGGACAAGTCAAGGACACTACTACCACCTCAAAAAACAAAAGTTATTGATTTTTTATGAGAATGTTGTTATTTCCCATCAAATAAGGAATAAAGGATTTTGAATCTAAGGTTTTTGTCATTTAGCCAATACCACCTTCACACAATGCATATTAGCACTTAAATACAAATTATAGTTTTTATGATTTTATACTTAAAACTTCAAATGAAATTTATTTTTTTTATTTAAAACTCTTTAAACAAAATAAAAATTCCAATAAGCCTTACTCTTTGCTAAATAAGAATCATTTACAAATTTGACTACCACCCACTCTTCGAGCACATATGTTAAGGTATCAAAGTTGCCTTTTTCAAATAATGCAAACAATTACATTCTTTTTAATTCAAAAAAGCATAGTTCACTTTCCCATGATAAGAATATTCAAACACTTGAATACTAAATACTAGTGACTTGAATATTAAACCATCTAGCACTTGAAGGCCATCTTACAAATAAAATCTGAAAGGACTTACCAAACACCTTTCTCGTGAGCTTTTAATTTTTAAGATTTTATTTATTTGACTTATCAAAAATGCAAAACAGCTAGATTGTGTATATAGGTTGCTTTATTATGCTTTCCAAGTGCGTTCTCTTTTCTTTTATAGCTGGAGCATGTTGCGTGTGGTCTCTTCACTTCTATTATTGTAATCCCATTGCCTTCCATTTTAGAATCCTTCTCTCTTTCACATTAACATTCTCAAAATTATATTGCTTTTCTCTTGATAGTATATCATTCTCAAAATTATAGAGGGCCAAAGCCATCAACCCTATGAAAGTGTCAAATTTTTACATTAAAATATTGAAATTTTCATTATCAAGGCTTATCATATATCTATATAAGTCACTGAATAAAATGCCAAGTAAGATGGTGTTAATATCTGTTATTATATATCTATAAGTCACTGAATAAAATGCTAAGTAAGATGGTGTCATAAAATGCCAAGTAAGATGATGCCAATATCTTTTTGTAGTATATTTTGCCAAACAACTTGGATAGTGGTCCATTCTTTTACTATGGATTCTTCAATGCAGGTTTCCTTATAGTGAAGCTTGGTGGACACCTCCTATTGCATATCAAACCCTTCAATCAATTAACATAAAGATTGTGTGGTCAACTATGCTAATTAAATACAAAACAAGATTCCATGTAAAAATCAAATCTATTTGAAAATGTTCCTTTAATTTTGTCTTTACCATTACACCATTGACTTGCATTATGCTCATTGTGTTATTTGCTTCACAAATTGTTCACATAGAATAGCACTAACGTGCTCTTTATATAGATTCTTACCTCACTTTCCATGGATCATTACCATGGATTTCCTCATTTATAACTCTCTCACCCTTCATAAATCTGAAAGATTTATCCACTTATGTATTTTTTAGTGTGATTGGTGGGAGGCAAGGAAAAAAGTCAGGTGCTTTATCATGCACTTAATTCCATGGATTGCTATCATGGTTCTACCGAGGCTCTTAAGACTAAAGAAGCTATGATATGTCCATAATTAATCTTCAAACTACAAAATTTTCATGGATCAATATCATGGGTTAGCTATCAAGCCTTTAAGACCAAAGGAGCTCTAATACCATGCTAAGAAATATAATAGAAACAACAAGATAATGGAAAAGGTTTAAGCATTTCTCAACAATATATTCATCCAATAACATAAATATATAGTATATGGATGTAACCAACTCTAGATTTAGATTTAACTGACAACTCATCAATGGATAATAGCAATAGCTCTTTAAGAGGTAAGGATGACAACTCATAAATAAGTGATCTAGGACTTTGTGATTATCTAGGAACTGATAGGCTAACCCATTGGAGGAGTTGAGCCCATAAGCATTGAAAAGCATGAGAGAGATTTTGCTCTCTTCGCCTATGATGGGTAAGGGAAGTGTTTTTCTCTACTTTGATTAGTAATACAAATGGATCTAGATTATGTTCTTTGCATTTCTTATGTTTTTTGTTGATGTATTTGTTCTTTTGCATTTTAACACTTTGGCACTTTAGTAATCATGTCAACACTACCATACTCTATCTCATCCTTGCACTTGTTTTCTTGAACTTGTATTTGTGCACTTCAACCTTGCTAACTTACGACTGTAACTTTGCAATTTTGTTTGATGCACACTTCCATAATCTGTTTGTTGATCCCTTCTTTCAAATTACTTATATACAACCTTTGTTCTAGATCCCTTTCTTTGATATGTTTTTTTTCTAAGTGACAATGTTGGGGCAAACCTCTCGGAATACTTAAGGTAACAAGGCCAAGCCAAGTCAACCACAAGACTTGAAACCAATACAACCATATACTCATTATAAGTTCAACATATCACTTATAAAAATAAAACTTGAGTAGAGAGAATAACATTTCATTTCACAATCATTGGATCTAAATAAAATTAATAATTTAACATATTTTTATTAATAAAAATATGTAGAATAATAAAACGCTGTTTGGTTTTTAAAAAATTACAAAGTGAAACATATGCATGAAAAATCTAGGCATAAAGCAAAAATATTTCGAGACCATTGAAAATGTACATTGGATATCATGTCAGTCATTTTAAAATATATACGTTGTGGTGTTTATAGGACACACTTTTAGCTTATGTCAATGTCCATCGACATTAAGAGGTAACTTTTGGAAGTATGTCATTATATTCGTCCAAACACTTTGATTTTGTGGGGTGTGGAGTGAAGAAGATACGAGTTGTTAATGCTAAAAGCAATATTTGATATTGATAGTGAAGAAGATGGTGGTCATGATAGTCAAAATATTTATGTATTAATTTATTAATATATGTTTTTGGAAACTATTATAGTGTAAGACTCGTGTTTATATTATTTTTATTTGATATATATTGGGATTAAAGTATATCGAGATTAAGGGATTTTTGTTATTTATTTTTCGAAGAAGTTGTAGTTTTTTAAAATTTTGTATAAGTAGCACAATCACAAGTAAAGTGGTTGGTAAACACCCATAGGTGTAATCAACCACTTAATTTTGTGGATGGTTATACTTAATTTTGTGGAGATGGTTGGTTGTTAATCAAAAGCTAAACATTAAACTAATTAATATAAACATAAAACAAATACTATTTAATAAACATACCAATTTTCTTAACCACCACTTAACTTAGCTTATTTAAATCTTAATCAAGATGCATTTGAGTACAACAAGATAAGATGACCATGAAATGAATTTCCACTTTACACTTGTTACACTCGGTTAATCTTGTTGATCCACTCAAGGAAGTCCAAAATCTCAAATAATATCTAAACACTCGTGTAATTAAGTAACAATTTTCACATCTAATATATATAAAAGAAGATGCTCTACTTGAATGGTTGAAATTGTAGTTTTTGTTGCTCAAATAGTAATTACGAGATCTGGGTAGTTTTAAAATATGGCATTTTGTCTACTAAACATCATTTTAAACATCATTGTGATTGCAGAAATTGCATCATTACATAAACTACGTGTTTGGAAACCGGACACTGCGTAGGAAAAAAGACAACCAAAACTGGTTAAAATTTTTGCTGGAATTTTGGGATAAAAACCGGTTAAAATTCTTGCTGGAAATTGTTATTTTCCCAATTCTATAATTTCTGCAATCAAAATTGCTTGTTCTAGACTAATTGCCCAATTTTAAAACTACTAAGATCGTCAAAATTGCGATCTGAACACTCCAAATTGTGATTTTGGCAAGAATTGCTCTATCAAATTCCAAGAGTCGAGCTTAGCCCTTATACCGCTACTGGAATATATCTGGATTCAAAGGAATGTAAAAATATAGATACGTTTGGATTGTGGCTATTTGGAGTTGAAACGTCTTTTCAAATGTTTTACAGGCGCTTTTCGTACGCAGTGTCTGGAGCAGAGGAGTCAAACCACTGGGCGGTCCCATGGTAGAATATTTGCAAAATCCTTCACTCCTAGACGTCACTGGGCCGTAAATCAAGGAAATCCATTAAAAGAGGCTGTTCATAAACAGTCGTCCCCAAATTAAATCAAATTCAATTCATGAGAGCATATGATTACAACATCCCTTCAAGGATATAAACGGCACCGTTAGCAACCCACAATTTTACAAGTGTTCTGGCTAATCAGTTCTCAGTTCCCACTCTGGTTCCTGGTTCCTGGTTCTGCTGCACAGATCAGGTATGAATTGTGTATTGATTTTTGCAGAGATTGAGATCTGTAATATACTGTTGTCAGTTTTGTCATGGCAGCTCTCTGTAATTGCAGGAGTCATGGGTACGCTACATCTGGCTTTTTCTGAGTTTTTCAACAGTGATATAACATTATCATGATCAGGCGAAAAAATGGGCTACTCTGCAAGAATTTTTAAGTAGAGCCTTTGAGGATTTGCTTGGGAATTGGGAAGAAGTATGGCAGCTGTAGGAGGATTAGCCATTGGTATGTGTATTGTATTTGGGGGATTTGTGTTGCTTCTATTGGCTGAACTCTGCTATGTTTTCTACTGGAAGAGGCGGAGGTCTTGGAGGAGAATCAGTGGTGTACCATCTACTGAAATCTTCACTGCTGCAGACAGATCAGCAGCTAATTTCAGTTTTACTCGAGATGTTGGATTGGTGGGTGCTGGAGATAATTCAGCAGATCCTCAGCTTTTAGCCAAGCTGTTTCCTTTTGGAAGCAGCAGCAGCTGCAACAGTGGTCTGTACATGCAAGGCGTGCTAGGAGGGCCGAGGCTGCTCTTCACAATCGATGAAGAAACCAAGGAAGAAATGGAGTATGAAGAGCCTGTGGATTTTCTTAATAGAAATGCGTTTCCCAGTACTCCACAGCAGCCACAACCAAAGCTGAACAATTTTCAGCACCAGAAACATCAATGGCAGTATGGGTATTCGATTGGAATGATCAAGCAGCAACAGCAAATGCAGCAGCAGAAAGTAAAGTATGAAGATTCTCGTTATCATCATTGGAAGTCATCTTCTCCATCTCCTCAGCCGATGAGCTACTCAGATTCGCCACTCCAAAGAAGCGCATCAGTTCGATCTTCTACTTCTGAGTATTCTTCGACTTCTTCCCCTGCAAATCCACGCTATTCACTGTACGCGGGTAGTTTTCCTTCTTCTTCTTCTTCTTCGCCGCCTCGTCCTTCGGCTTCTTCATCGTTTCCTTCTTCTTGCACGGCCTCGCCATGGCGGAATTACGATCTGGCAGAATCGCATTCAAGAAACGATTTTGAAGACGTGCGTAGTATTTCGAATCATGAAGAAGATCCCTGCATATTCTATGATGCCGAGGCTGATCGATTTTCGTCCCGAAGAAGCACAGAGTTCGGGACCCCTGCATCGTCCCGAAGAAGCACAGAGTTCGGGACCCCTGGATCATCCCCCTCTCATCTTCTGGGCCATTATTCCAGCAACTTGTCTTCTACTAGTCCGCCATTAACTCCACCGCTTACTCCCATTAGAGCTCCTTTAGCCGCTTATTCAATCCCACTATTCAACCGCTCATATTCCTTCTCTGCTGCAAGAAATCCCAAAAATTCATCCCCTCGTTGATGCATTTCTCAGAATTCCTGATTATAATCCAAATGGGTTTCAGGACGATTAGTTTCGGAAGATGGATCCTTCCATTGGAATGAATACAAGGCAGGGCGCCGCTGTATATGCATCCCCGCTTAGAATTCCATCGCAATTCCGCTGACAGCCATGGAATTCTTCATAAAACCCTTTGTACAGGAGATTCTGATGAAAAAAGATGCGGGCTTTATTTCAAATAGGATTAATAAAAAATTAGGATTTTCTTCCATGGCGGCCGGGCCGATGGTTTCAGTGTACTGGCTGGGCCAGCCATTATTACAGGGCTAGGCTTCTGGCTTCTACTGTTGGCAAATCAGAATACAAAAACGCTGTAATTTCATTGAATTATATCGGAACCCAACCAAATATCATTGGTAAAATTTCACTTGAAGATTTTGTATCGATTTTATTTTTAGAAATTTTCAATTTTAAAATTCTTTATCGATTCAGAAAAGGCCAAAATCCTTAGAACAAGTTTCCTCGATAAAACCCTAAAAGAGCTATGAGAATGGAAAAAAAGCAGCAAAAACAAAAGCCGAGTGCCCTGTTCCACTGTCTGTTCTTGCTGGCTAACTGGTGGGTTTTATCAATCATTGTAATCTTAGTTTTTTTATTATCAATCTTGATTTCATCAATTATATTAACAATCTTGTTACATTATAGGTCCTTTACCAAGTTGTGAATTATGTTTATGTTAATGATGATAATGATCAAATTCGCATAGCTTTCTTTGCACATCATTTTCAATCTCAATGCCTATGGCCCATATATTTTATGTAAATTCAATTTTGAAAGTTTTGGTTTAAAAATTATTTTCAATATATATAATTATATAATAATAATTGTATATTATATTATTATATTAATGTTATTGAATAAATCATTAAAAGATGTGAATTATGTTTATAAATTCAATTTTGAAAGTTTTGGTTTAAAAATTATTTTTAATATATATAATTATATAATAATTAATTGTATATTATATTATTATATTCATGTTATATAATAATAATTGTATATTATATTATTATATTAATGTTATTGAATAAATCATTAAAAGATGTGAATTATGTTTATAAATTCAATTTTGAAAGTTTTGGTTTAAAAATTATTTTTAATATATATAATTATATAATAATTAATTGTATATTATATTATTATATTCATGTTATTGAATAAATCATTAAAAAAATGTGAATTATGTTTATATTTAATGATAATAAAATCAAATCCACCTATTTTCTTCACACTTTTGAGTTTTAATCTTAATGCTTTTATTATTTTCTTCACTTTGAGTCTCAATCTTAATGATTTTATTAAATAAAAGGAAAGTGAGAATTGTGTTTGCCTTAATGATACTCAAATATCAAATCCATATTTTTTATTTAGACTTTTCAGTTTCAAAATGCCAATGTAACTAATAAGGTTTTAAGTTAATTTTATTTTTTTATTTAAAAAGTTATATATTTATATATTATTCTATAACAATTTATAATACGAAATATTTTAATTTATTAAAAAGAAATAATGTTTTAAGTTAATTTTATTATTTTTATTTTTAAAAAATATATTTACATATTATTGTATAGCAATTTATAATAAAATATTTTAATCTATTATAAAGATAATGGAAATGTGTCGTGTTGTCAAAAATTAATCCAATTATATAATATGAGGTACTTCAACATGAATTGATTTCTTTGGATGTTTAATTGTGTCATGAATAATTATATATTATATTTATGAAGGGACAAATATAATTTTGGTAAAGAGAAAGTGGTTTAAGTGGAAAATATTTTTTTCAATTGTTTTGAAATATATACAAATTATTTAATGACATGTAACAAAGATATATTAATTTACATGTTATAATGAAATTTATTATGTATATTAAAGTGTGTGAACTTAAGTTTTGATTATTATGGTAAGAAAAGTTACAGAGTTTGGGTTTTGTATGTTAGCATTTAGTGCATTGATGGATCAAGATTAGTGGTTAATAGGTTAGTTTGTTAGTAGTTTAACAAGTTAATGTATTAAAAAGGTTATTGAGATGATGACTTAGTGTATGAGTAGGCAGTGTGTTAATAAGTTAAATGTGTCAATTAGTAAATCAGTGGTTAAGATATGTTGTGGTGAGTAAATTAATAAATTAAGTATTAGGAGGATCAAGAATTAGTGGTTAGTGAGTTAGATGTTAGTGCTTTAATGAGTTGTATAGTTAAATAATTATGGGGTTAATGGATTTAAGAATATATAATTACTTTAAGAAGGTCAATATTAAGGGTGTGTTGCAAATCTAAATAGAAGAGCAAATTTAATATAAAAATCAATTTTATATTTACAACATAAACAATATACAATATTATATTTAATTATAATTTGTATTAATATATTTCAATATGCACTATAGGTATGTTGCTATTGGCAGGGGTAACTTCTTCTTTTTTTAAGTTTGGTTCAAATTTTTGTAAATGATGTAAGACTTTTTGAGAGGTTTTTTGATGGACTAATTCCTACTCTGTATAGCATATAAGCTTGATGCTTTCTTGAGATCAAGATCAACGTTCATTGTACTTGAACTATCATTGTACTATCTGATTTGGTTTGAATAGCAATAGTACGGTTTTTTTTATTAATATATTTTAATATGAACCATAAGTATGCTCCCAAATATATTTCAATACAAATCCAGTATGAGAGAATATCTACTTATCAATGTCACCAAGTCTCCCATTTTTTTTTGTAATATGTTATATTTAAAGAATTAAAATTAATTTTTTTTTAATAAAAGATGATTATTTAAATAAATGTTGTTTGGTTTTTTAAATGTAATGCTTTTATAAATATCGGGAACACAACTGTATGGCGGACAAGCTCTCCAAGCAAGCACTTGATGGAAGTGAAGGCCACTTGATCTGGGAAGAATGGTGTGAGGGCAATAACCTGGATAGTGGTTCTATTTATTTCTATGACTGATCTGTTGAAGAAATACCTGTCCCTCTATGTTTTTGAAGTATCAGATAGATCTACTTTTTGGTTATGGATGTAGATGTAATAAGCTCTAAGTTTGATGAAGTTTGTTGAGAATCTTCTTTTATGATATATCATGTAGGGGATAGAAACAATACATGTAACTGTCAGACCTATGAAGAACACCTTTGGCCCCATTAGAAGGATCCATATGATTGGATCAAGATCATATTTTGTACTATTTGATTCAGACTGAATATCAATAGTAGTTTTTTTTCCTGGAAAAAAAATTCTAATTTTTTTAAAATAATATATTTATCACGTTAAAACTTAAAAAATATAGTTTTTTATTGATATTTTGTTATTTTGTATTTCATTCTAATATTAATTTTTAGAACTTCAAATTTTATAAGAATATAGTTTTATAAATTTTGATAATTGAAGTTTAGTTATTTTGCACTTCATTTTATTGTTTTTTTTAATTATTAAATTTTTACAATTTTCAAATTTTAAGAAATATATACTTTTTTCAAATTTATGTGTTTTTTTTTAATTATTAATTTTTTACAATTTTCAAAATTTAAGAAATATATATCTTTTCTCAAATTTATGTGTGAGATAATTATTGATATTTACTTATAATTATATATGGAATTTTAGAAAAGTAAGGAATTACCAGATTTAAGAAAAGTTCCTAAATCACTATATATTTTATGAGTTAAAAGGCGAGGAAGATTGCATTGTGACAATTATTTTGAAATTCCCTACATTGGGTGTCACTCCCCCACAAGGCCACATGGTTGGCTCATGAAACATTCACTGGGTAGATTGCAAGGACACCTGTTGGGCATGTGGATTGTCAATTTTCTCATAACATTCAACGACCTCCTCTTGGCTGGTATTATGACAAGGTTTGGAAAGCTTGATTTGCACAAGCGAGATTGTAGCTCTCTATCCAATTTCTCTTCACATGCATTGGTCATGACTCTAACGTTCATGGCGATTATGCCCCTCTCCATATTCAGTATGGGCCTAGATCAAACAATGAAGTGGTTGATGATTATGCTTAGGAAGTGAGTCGGTTATAAGCATCTCGGTATCTTTCGTTGCTACCATTTTATCTTATGTCACTACTCCAAGTTGACCTTGTTTCCATCAGGCTCTAGCACCCCTTGCTCCTTCTTTGTCCATCCCATTCCACCCCCCCTCCACCATGGTATGCTCCAAATATATTGAGGGAATACCACTAGCACCCCTTGCTCCTTTCTCCATCCCATTGCAGCCCCCCTCCACCATGATATGCTCCAAACATATTGAGTGGAATACCACTATTGGTCCCCACCACTCGCACATGCCTTGCATAGTTCGTGAGCAGGAGAAAGCAAAGGCCTGCTTTGATACTATGGTTCCCCCTACAGTCAGAAATCACATTCATGACATGGAAATCCATCTTCAAGGTCACTGCCAAAATCCTAAACGAGTTAAATTGGTGGAAGAAATGGGATTCATGATTGATGATTTGGGATCCACGTGCACCAAGGAAACCCATTACACTAAAAATCTAGGTCTATTACGGTATAAAAAGGAACTGTTGGGGCAAGCAATTTTGGATTATGAAGGGGGACGTTTTCAGTAGAAGTCTTAGGGCCCAAGCCTGCACACCCAAATGGATCAATCGGAGAATTGTATCCGTCATCTTACCCAGGTGCACGTGGACTTGATTGCCCAACTCAATGAAAAAATCGACGCTCTCATTCGTGAATTAACTGGAAAATCCTTCAACCGTGCTCCAAAGAACCCTAAGGCTACGTAGATGCTTTTTTTTGAGGTGCTCAGTCATCCGAGCCAGGAGAGACTTCAAGTGCCAAAAATGAATTCCAAGGTGACGAGCAGCTTGCTCCTCCCCCCATTTTAATTTCATATGATGATTAGTTTTTGTCTGAGAGGACAACTCTTTAGCTTTGGTCACGCTTATGTTGTATGGGTTGAATTTTCTATGCCTGGTTTTGTGTCCATAACCCCTGCCCTCTGGGGGAACCTGGAAACTTCTTAAAACTCTTTGCTTTTACAATCGGTTTATTTGTTTGACATGTGTCTTGGCCCTGTCCTAGAAAGATACTTTCAATCATCTAGATTAGGGTTGGTCACCTCATTATAGTATCTTAACTTTCTCTTATCCTCTAATTATTTATTGTAGTGCAATTTCTCCTTAAATTTAGAGGTAATAATAATATAATTATTATGTAGAGTGACCTCTCCTCGATTCCACAATGGTTTAGACTAGCATCAATCCATCTTAAATTGGATCTATCAAGCACCGATAAGGATCAAATTTCATGAGGTGTGATTTTTTTTGTCTAATTTTATAAGCTGAAATGAATTTTTTTTATTAATTTTTATGTTTGGTAACTTACTAGCCAACATGAAATTTTTTAAATATTTTTTTTGGTAACTTATGAGCCGACATGAATTTCTTAATTACCTTTTTTTAATTTTTTTTGGCAATGTAACGTTACACATAACATTATGTCACAACATCTCCCCCATACTGGGCTATAGAGCACCTCGCTACTCTGGGTGCAACAAGACTTGGCATCTCTATGTCAACCCCATTTGAGCCACAAGTTGTTTAACTAGGATTTGAAGCAATCTTAGGAAGACTCTTGTCTTCCATGTTATTTATCTTGTTTTTGTACATTAGGTACCTAGCCACATCCATGCTCTTAATGGGGTAAGACTCGCACTTATGAGGAGGATAGGATAGGGTGTATTGCCTTTAATTTTAAGATTGCAAGTCATAAAATACTTTTGGATTTGCTCTATCTTTCTCTGCGGTTTTTTAGAGATGTTGCAGCCCCAAAACTCACAACCATATAAGATAATAGGAGTGATGAGAGTTTCAAAGTGGAGTTTCTTATTATCTCAAAGCCAAAGGTCCACTGATCTGCAACTATTTTCAAGTCCATAATAAGGTTTCCACCCCTATTTATCAGTTTTCAATGTTATAGTTCGAGTTAAGTTTGTGATGAAGATTGCTTCCAAAGATATTTGTATGAAATGGCTTCGTCCAAGTTATTGTTGTCATATAGAAAATGAATATTAAGTAGTTTTTATGGATTTGCTTCTTGTTCTTCATGCATCTACTTCTTCATCGTTTCCTTCTGTTAAGATTTTTAATCTCACTGGTCAACAGTGCATTAATTAGTTGAGTGATTAGTTGGTTAGTTTGACTAGGACACTTTGATGTCCCATAGTATTTTTGTTCTATGGTATTGATCCATAGTATTGTTGTTATGTAATTCTCTATATGTTTTTGATTAATAATGAGAAGGAAAATCAATATGCCCACTGTTGTTCTCTCCTTTAT
Source organism: Larix kaempferi (assembly GCA_027924585.1). NCBI lineage: Eukaryota > Viridiplantae > Streptophyta > Pinopsida > Pinales > Pinaceae > Larix > Larix kaempferi. The sequence goes on from BSBM01000445.1 coordinate 3,034,905, forward strand.
TGTCTTATAAACTTTAACATGGTATCAGAGCTGCATGGCTTGATCCATACATGTTGTATTTAGGTAAGCCTTTTCACAAAGTGGAAAGCACACACACGAGATGGGAACACATCAGCGTGGAGGAGTTTCTTCACAACACTAGGGCAGTATTTTTATTTTTATTTTTTTCCTTTGGAAGCATCGATGCACCCTGTCCCTATCGGGAACTGCGTTACCCTTCCATCGACGCACCTTCTGCTCAGGAAAAACGTGTTGCCGACACACTCTCTACACAAACTAAGCACAGCGCCGACACACTTGTTGTTAAAGGAAAGTGCGGCGATCACTGTTCACTTACACACATTTTTCTCGACGCACTGTGCTAGCTATACAAGTTGCGGCACTGTGTTTAAAAGATAGTCATAAAAGATGGCTAGTACTAGTATGAAGCAGATCTATGGACCAATGTTGACCAACACCAACTATGAATTTTGGTCAATCAAGATGCAGACGTTTCTCCAAATCAACAAATGTTGGGATATGGTTGAAAATGAGTTCAAAGAACTATATGCAACTGCTCTGGCTACTATGTATAATGCTCAGAAGGAAGCCCTTGAAGAAAGCTGAGAACGAAATCTCACTGCAAAATGGTTGATCCAGAGCTGCATTGAGGAGTTCATTTTCCCATGGATCTCAGGATCCACCACTGCATATCAATCCCGGAATCTCCTTGCATCTGCATACAAAGCTACAAATAGAGTCAAAATGGTAAGACTCCAAACCCTTCGACTTCAATTTGAAAGTATTAAAATGAAGGAAACTGAAACTGTAGATCAATTCATGACTCGAGTATTGTGACTCAATTCCAAACCTATGGTGATGCCTTGGAACAAAAGGTTGTTTTCCAAAATATTCTCAGATGTCTCACTAAGAAATTTCCTATGGTTGTTACTGCTATAGAAGAATCTAAAGATCTGTCCAAATTTACCCTAGAAGAGTTAACAGGGTCCCTTCTATCTCACAAAGCTCGACTCAATCAAGAAGAAGGTCTCTGTCAAATGCATTTAGCACTCAGGCTTCCCTCAGCAGAGGTCGAGGCAGAGGAGGTAGAGGATGAGGAAGAAGATGAAGAGGTTCTCATTCTACAGAGGATAGAATCGCTCACGAGCACTCAGATCACTGTGAGCACTCTCACAACTCTCAGAACCAGAGGGGGAGACTTGGCAAGAGATGGACTAATAGATCCAACATTCAGTGCAACTATTGCAAGAAGTATGGCCAATATGAATGAGACTATAGAAAGAAGCAAAAATATCAGAACAATGGTAGAGCCCATGTCTCCAATGTTGAAGAAAGCTCACCAGAAGTCATGTTTATCTCGTGCCAAGTAACCGAAGAAGAATATCATTTAGATATATGGTTGTTGGACAATGGCTGCAACAATCATATGACAAGTAACAAATCATTATTTTCTAGCCTAGATTCATCTATCAATACAAAAATTAAGTTTGGTGATCATTATCTAGTTCCTGCACAAGGAAAAGGCATTATTCATGTTCTTACTAAATAGAATAAGAAGAAGTTTATACATGATGTATTCTATGTTCCTAATATGAAAGTCAATTTGATCAGTGTGGGTCAACTGATTCAGAACAAGTATGATGTCAGGTTTATTGATACTTATTGTGTTGTTTATGATAAAGCCCCCAATAGAAGATTCTTATCCAAAGTAGAAATGACCAAGAATACAATATTCCCACTTAGTCTGAGAAGTGCTATCCTGTCACAGTCATATGCACTGATTGTTTCCAGTTAAGATGAAACCTGGTTGTGGCATTGTAGGTATGGTCACCTACCCTTTCAGAGTCTCGGTCTTATGCAAAAATAGTCCATGGTCAAGGGGTTACCAGTTTTGAATGAAAATTCCAGTTCTTGTGAAGACTGTATCTTAGGGAAACATCAAAGGGACAAATTCCCCACTTCCACATCTCGAGCCCAAGAACACCTTGAGTTAGTTCACACAGATCTATGTGTACCTATGCAAACCCAATCCATAGGAGGTAGTCTTTATTTTCTGACTTTTATTAATGATCATAGAAGGAAATTCTAGGTCTATTTTCTCAGACACAAATTAGATACCTTCTCCAAATTTAAATAATTAAGGGCATTGACTGAAAAGCAGTCTGGTAAATCCATCAAAATGCTTAGGTCAAATGGTGGAGGTGAATATGATTCACATGATTTTGCAGAGTTCTGTAAACAACATGGAATCCAACACTAGTTCACTACCATATACACTCCACAACATAATGGTGTCGCTAAACGAAATAACCAGACCATCATGAACATGGCCCAAAGTATGTTATCATATAAAAGTTGTCAGATGATTATTGGGCTGAAGCTATTGCATATTCAGTTTGCTTACTGAATAGAGTTCCCACATTGAGTGTTAAAGATGAGATTCCCGAAAAAGCATGGAGTGGCACTAATATTAGTGTTTCACATCTCAGTGTTTTTGGATGTGTAGCATTTGCACATCTACCTGGTGAATTGAGAAAAAAGTTGGATAAAAAGAGTGAGAAATGTATCTTCACTGGTTACAATAAACACCAAAAGGCTTACAAGTTGTTTAATCTTGTCACCAAAAAGCTTGTGGTGAGTAGAGATGTAAATTTCCTTGAAGACAAATGCTGGAGTGATCCTCATAATGTTTCAACAAATATTCAACAGAATGAAAGATCAAATTTTCTAGATCTACCACTCAGAATGCCTAGATTGGAGGTACAACAACAAGAATGAACATTAGCAGACAGTTCACCACAAAACCAAAGAACCAGAAGTTTGAGGGAGTTATATGAGAAGACTCCTGTTATTGATGAGCAACTACAGTATGCTCTATTTTCTTGTCAGCCCACATGTTTTGATGAAGCAATAAAGGATGCATAGTGGGTACAAGCAATGAATGAAGAAATTGTTTCTATAGAAAGGAATCAAACTTGGGATCTTGTTGATCTCCCACCAGACAAAAACAGTAATGGAGTAAAATGGGTCTATAAGACCAAACTCAATGAAAAAGTAGAGATAGAGAAGCACAAAGCCAAGTTGGTTTCAAAAGGATTTGCTCAACAATATGGTGTGTACTATGACGAAACCTTTGCTCCATTAGTAAGGATGGACACCATCAGAGCTGTACTTGCAATAGCAGCTCAGAATCAATGGCCTATTTATCAAATGGATGTGAAATTTGTCTTTCTCAATGGCATACTTGAAGAAGAAGTCTATGTAGACTAGTAACCTGGATTTGTTGTCAAAAGTCAAGAACACAAAGTGTGCAAGCTGAAAAGGCCTTGTACGGTCTAAAACAAGCTCCCATAGCTTGGTACAAAAGAATTGGTTCCTACCTCATCAACAATGGGTTCAACAGGAGTAGTAATGAGACCACTCTGTATGTCAAAACATATCAACAAAGTAACATTCTGATTGTATGTCTTTATGTTGATGATATGATTTATACTGGAAATCTGATGCTAGAAGAATTTAAGACAATCATGAAAAATGAGTTTGAAATGACTAATCCTTGCCTTATGAGGTACTTCCTTGGTCTGGAAGTTGACCAAAGTGAAAATGGCATCTTCATCTGCCAGCATAAGTATGCTATATACATTATGTAGAGATTCAGAATGGATAAATGCAAACCAATAGAAACCCCCATTGTTGCAGGCACAAAGTTAAGCAAGAATGATGATGGACTAGCAGTGAACTCTACAATTTACAAAAGATTGGTAGGCAGTTTAATGTGTTTGACTAAAACTAGACCTAATTTGATGTTTGCTTTTAGTTTGATATCTAGATTTATGGATTCTCCCAAAGACTCTCACTAGAAAGTTGGTAAAAGAATTCTGAGATGTGTTGCAAGAACAGTTGGTTATGTACTTTGGTACTCTCATTCACTAGACAATACTCTTACATGGTACATTGACAGTGATTATGCAGGCAATATTGATGATAGGAAAATCACATCTGGTTATGCTTTCCATTTGGGTACCAATATGATTTCATGGGCCTCTCAAAAACAACCCATTGTCAGCATGTCTTCTGCAGAAGCAGAATATGTAGCAGCAACTACAACAACGTGCCACATAGCTTGGCTGAGAAGACTTTTGAAGGATATGGGACACACATAAAAAGAACCAACACCTATTCATTGTGACAATAGTTATGCCATACATTTTTCCGAACATAATGTGTTTCATAGAAAGAGTAAACACATTGACACTCGCTACCACTTTATTAGTGAGTTAGTCAATAGTGGAGATATCGCTTTGCTATTTTGTGGCTCTAAGGAGCAATTGGTTGATATGTTTACAAAACCTTTGGGAACATCTGCATTTAAGTTTCAGATAAAGCACTTAGGCATTGATAATGCTGAGAATATTGTTCCAATTGAGATTGAGAGGGCGTGTTAAGAATTGTAATCTCAGTGATCAACAATGCATTAATTAATTGAGTGATTAGTTGGATAATTTGACTAAAACACTTGTAATCTCACTAGTCAAAAATATTTTAATTTTAAAATTATTTTCAATATATATAATCACACAATAATTTATTTTTTATTATATTATTATTGAATAACTCATTATACATATATTGTTGTAAATTCAATTTTAAAATTATTTTCAATATATATAATCACCAATAATTTATTTTATATTATATTATTATTAAATAACTCATTAAAACGGTTTAAATTATGTTTATGTTTAATGATAATAAAGATCCAATCCACCTACTTTCTTCACACTTTTAAGTGTCAATTTCAATGCTTTTATTGAATAAAATGAAGGTGTCGGCTGTGTTGGCCTTAATGATAATCAAATATCAAATCCATGTTCTTTATTTAGACTGTCTAGTTTCAAAATGGTAATAAGGTTAATATGATTTTAAATAAATACATATTTCAAAAGTTTTAATTTTATTATTTTTATTTTCAAAAATATATTCATATATTATTTTTTAATAATTTATAATAAGAAATATTTCAATTCATTATAAACATAATGAAAATGTGACCTTTTCTCTAAAAATGAATCCAATTATATAATGTGAAGTACTTCCACTTAGGTTGATTTCTTTGGATGTTTAATATTATCATAAATGATTATGTACATATTATATTATTATATTTATGAAGGGACAATATGATGAGAACATATCACGAAAGAATAAAGTGGTTTCAATGGAAAATATATTTTTAATTGTTTTGAAATATATACCAATTGTTAAAAGACATGTAACAAAGGTCCATTGACTTACATGTTATAATGAAATTCATCATGTATATTGTGTAAACATAAGTTTTGATTATTATAACAAGAAAAAGTGGAAAATATATTTTCAATTGTTTTAAAATATATACAAATGGTTTAAAGACATATAAGGTCCTTACATGTTATAATGAAATGCATCTGTTTAAAACATATAAGGTTCATTGACTTACATGTTATAATGAAATTCATCATGAATATTGGAGTGTGGGAACATACTTTTTAATTTTTGAAATTATGATATGAATACTGAAGTGTGGGAACATAAGTTTTGAAATTATGATAAGAGAAGTTATGGAGTTTGGGTTGTGTATGTTAGTGGATTTAGTGAGTTGATTAATTAGTGGTTAATAGATTAGATTGTTAATAGTTTAATAAGTCAATGTGTTAAGAGGATTATTGAGATAAATAAATTAATAAATTAAATATTAAGAATTAGTAGTTAGTGAATTAGATAGTAGTGCTTTAATGAGTTGTATAATTAAATAGTTAAAGGGTTAGTGAATTAAAAAAATTATAATTACTTCGTTTATAAAAAGGTTAATATTAAAAGAATTTTGCAAATTTAAATAAAAAAGCAAAATTGATATAAATATTGATTTTATGTTTCAACCCAAACAATATACAATATTATACTGGATCATCATTTTTATTAATATATTTTAATATACACCATGCGTATGTTGCCAAATTGTTACAATTGAAAAAATTTGGTCACATCACAAATTTTATTATTAATATATTTTAATATAGACCATGTATGCAGCCAAATACCTTTCAATATGGACCCGATATCAGAGCATATCTACTTGTCAATGTCACCAAGCCTCCAAATTGCTTTTTTTACCTTAAAATCTGTTATGATTAAATAATTAAAATCATAATTTTTTAAATAAATAAATAATATAAAATTGATAATTAAAATGTTTCCAAATTACCTTTTTTACATTAAGATATGTTATGATTAAAGAATTAAAATCATACTTTTTATATAAATAATATAATATAAAATTGATAATTTAAATGTTTGATTTTTAAAATTTAATGTTTCTATGATTTTAAATTAAAAATATATATTTATCACGTTAAAACTTTAAAAATATAAAAAATGGTATTCATATTTTGTTATTTTGCATTTCATTCTAATATTAATTTTGTATAACTTTAATATTAATTTCGTATAACTTTACATTTTATAAGAATATACTTCTATAAATTTTGATAATTGAAGTTTTGTTATTTTGCACTTCATTTCATTGTTTTTTTTTTAATTATTAATTTTTTACAATTTTCAAATTTTAAGAAATATGTAAGTTTTTTTAAATTTATATACGTGTAAAAGAGATAATTATTAATATTTAGTTGTAATCATATATGGAATTTTAGAAAGGTAAAGAATTGTTATATTTAAAAAAAACATTTCTAAATCATCGTATTTTTTATGAGTTAAAAGGTGAGGAAGGTTGTACTGTGACAATTATTTTAAAATTCCCCACGTTGGATGTCACTCCATGCAAGGCCATGTGGTTGGCTAATTATCTTGTTTTTGTGTACATTATGTATCTAGTCATAGCTATGCTCTCAATGGGGGCAATACTCACTCCTATGAGGAGGATAGGATAGGGTGTATTTCCTTTAATTTTAAGATTACAAGTTATAAAATACTTTTGGATTTTCTATATCTTTCTCCACGATTTTCTAGAGATGTTGCAGCCCCAAAACTGATAGCCATATAAGATAATAGGAGTGATCAAAATCTCAAAGTGGAGTTTCTTCTTATCCCAAATCCAAAGGTCCACTAGAGGATAGGATAGGGTGTATTTCCTTTAATTTTAAGATTACAAGTTAGAAAATACTTTTGGATTTTCTATATCTTTCTCCACGATTCTCTAGAGATGTTGCACCCAAAAAATGATAGCCATAAAAGATAATAAGAGTGATCAAAATCTCAAAGTGGAGTTTCTTCTTATCCCAAATCCCAAGGTCCACTAATTTACAACCATTTTGAAGTCCATCATAAGGTTTCCACAACATATTTATCATTTTGTCAATGTTATAGTTCTAGTTAAGTTTGTGATGAAGATTGCTTCCAAGATATTATATGAAGTCGCTTCCTCCAAATTGTTGTTATTATACACAAAATCAATGTTAAGTAATATTTTTAGATTTGCTTATCATAATCTTTGTTTTTTTTTGTTAATAGTGATACATGTACTAAAGCAAATAGTTATAAGATTCCTTCTATTTCTTTAATGTATAATTATTTTAGATCAGTGTACAGTCCTTTTAAAATCAAATTATTGGAAGTTTTCATCTTATTACCACATTGTTGTTTTTAATTCTATATTATTCTTAAATATAAAAAAAAAACAAACATGACAAATACATTAACAAACTCCCAATTGCAATCAAGGCAATACAAATGTAATCCATATTATCTCAAGAGTGTTAATTAGTTGTGCCATTGCAATCAAGGCAATACAAATGTAATTCATATTATCTCAAGAGTGTTAATTAGTTGTGCCATTGTTTGTAGTGAAAAGAACATGACTATAATAATATTGATGCATGGAAATGATCCATAAATGATAGGCCTATGGCATATCCATTGCACTAAGACAGTTTCCCATGGTATATATAAATTTGGATTGCCTTTGTTCTCTATGCAATTTGAGATAGATTCTAGCCTCTTTGCTGATTGACAACATGCAGAACAATTTGTTTCTAATTAATTCAATGTTGGTTGCACAAAATATGTAGCGCCCCCAAAATTTATTAAGATTAGTTAAGTAATGAGAAAATATTATTAAAGTATATATTATTTAAAATAATAATAATAAAGTTTAATTAACAAATAAAACTTGATTATGCTAATTAAATATGATTAGGAAAATAATGTGCATGAAGACCATTTGACACTCATGCATAATTCACTTTAATTATATTAAAATTAGAAAATTCTGCAAAAATAGGTGAATTGGGGCTGATTGAGGGGCCTTTTTTCTCTTGGTTTGGGGAAGGGATGGAGGAGCTAGGTGGAGATGGTTGGAGGTTGAGGGTAGAGTAGGATTCTGATTCTAATGACCAGTTGGCTTGGTATTGCTGAGTGAGGGATCGAGGGCTCTGTACGATTGAGGGGTTGTTTGGGAGGAGAGCAGTCCCCAAATGTGGTTTTCTGATGGTTGCTGTCAGGTTCCTATGTGCTTCTACGGTATATCTGTAAGTGCTAGTTCTAACAGGTACGCCTTCCTCTTCCTATTGAGAATTTTGTAATTAAATTCATAATATAAGTTACATATTAGTAAAATAATTTTACTTGTGTTACTTTCAATTTTTTTTTGAAATTAATTATATTATTTAATTATTTTCCTTCACATCAGAATTTACTTTTTAATTAACAATTAAGATTTTATATATGAACTAAGTCCCTACAAAATATTCTATAATTTTGTCAATACCATAATGAAATAGTACTATGTGATCTTCTTTGAATGTGTAAACACAACACTATTTGCTTATGTTCATCTTCCCATTCTATATATGTATGTATATAGCATTCTTCAGTATATTTAAAAAAACTTTGTTGTTTGGAAGTGCCCACAAACTTTGTTGAAAACACCAATTCTCTATCCATTTAACTATTATGAACATAGGTCCAAAGAATCTTAAAAATGTAACCTTGTTTTAGGTAATACAGTTATTCTTCAATATATTTAAAAAAACTTTGTTGTTTGGAAGTGCCCACAAACTTTGTTGAAAACACCAATTCTCTGTCCATTTAACTATTATGAACATAGGTCCCAAAGAATCTTAAAAATGTAACCTTGTTTTAAGTAATACAGTTATGAATTTTTATTGTGGAAAAAAAAAGGTTTGAATCAAACAAAACACGGAATAAATTTGATTTCTCATTAGTTTTGAATAAAACAAAACACGGAATATCTTTTATTTATTTGGATAGTGTAAAGTTGGGTTATTTATTTACTAAAAAAAAGTATTATGTTATATAATTGGTTTTATTGTGGAAAAAAAAGGTTTGAATCAAACAAAACACGGAATAAATTTGATTTCTCATTAGTTTTGAATAAAACAAAACACGGAATATCTTTTATTTATTTGGATAGTGTAAAGTTGGGTTATTTATTTACTAAAAAAAGTATTATGTTATATAATTGGTGTAACTGTCTTTCACAATTAAATTATCTAAAATTTTATGTCATATTGGATTTATATATAAAGAGACAATTTATTTTTTTATTCTTTTATGAATATAAGTATATATGTATCTAAATATAAATATAATAGCATAATTCTATTTTAAGAGCGGGAAGGCCGAGAGGATTTATGGGCATAATTATTGTCATTTGGCTATTTATGAACAAGGTTTCCTTATGAAGAAAGATTCTATCTTTGTTTCATGCATATGTTTTAATTGTAGACTTTTGTGTAGCTTTACTTTTGGCTTGAATATGGTTAGAATATTGCATAGACTTTATAATATTTTCAGGTTGTTTTAAGAAAATCTTATGTTTAATGTTTTTTTTTAATCCACCCATATAAGCTTTTAACAAATTTTGGATACTTATATTATTTACCTTTGTGGATAATAGTTGAAATTTAGAGTTATAATCTTCCACATCACTCAAATGCTTAATTATTGTCAGTTGGCTAAAGTAATCTTGTTCCCAAACTTTACCATATTCAACTTTTTGGTCTATTCTATATAAATTCCAAGTATAATGATAAGAAGGAGGTTTGATTTTAATTACCCATTAATACTATTGATAAGGTTTTATCTAAAAATACAATGTAGCTAAGAAAATCCTTTGCTTATCATCAATGATATTATGCAATTCAAACAATTTCTCTAGTTGGTTCACCCATGTAAATACATTTGTTCCGTAAAAATTCTTAAATAAATCTTGGGAATGAAGTAGTTCCTTGGTTGGGAGTTGAAACCATGATGATGCAATGAATCATCAAATTTTGGGGACTCAAACCTCTTTTTCTCCAATTGTTTTTTAACTTTCTCAATATGTGACTGTGACAAGCCCCTCTTTTTCTCCTTTTCCGCTTCTTTAAGATATAAATCATGAGGAAGCCAATGACTCATCACATTCAAAATTTCATTTTTCTTAACTTCAAGATCCTCTTTTATGGCCCCTTGAGATCCTATTTACTGACCATATTTTCTAGATTCCTTTCAACTCATTTTCTATATCAATTTTTTTCATTTAGCAATTGCAAAGGTGCCACTAACTTATCATTCAATTCCTTCAATTTTCCATTCAATTTGGACAAATTTTGTGTCATTTCTTCATTTTCATCACGAGTCATGGTTGATCTTTCAAGAATTTTGATGGGTGTATATTGTTTTACTACACCTTTCTACATTTGATCCCAATGATATTTAATATAATTATTCTCTATTTATTGTTTATCACACCTATCAACTATGGTTAATTGTTCATGTTTCATATTTCTTGTTTAGTTTATGATTCAATTTTTGCCAAATGTATTTTAGGAAGGATTTATGTTTTCTTGTACATAGGTGTGAGAAGAAGTCAAGCAAAAGCATTAGAGGAGAAGAGGAGGCAAGGAAAATTGTCAGATTTTGGGTTCTTTTTTCCACTCTATTTTGTCTTTTATGTTTTCCTTCCTAGTAACTTTCAATGCATTAGGTTGGATTTGGTCTAGAAAACTAGGGAAGTTTAATAGTTTTCTTTCAACCGATTTGTTTGTATCCAAGCTCTAGTTGTTAGGTATAATTCCTTACAGCACTAGGTTTTACTACCACCTCAAAATTGAACTGCTAGCACAAGATAAACCACCTGGATATCCTCCCCCCCAACAATTCTTATTAACTATTTATACTTTAGCGCATAATGATTCATAAGAAACTTGAAGGGACTTCCTAATAAATAGTGCCCAAAGTTTAATAATGCATATACCATAGCCAATCCTTCTCATTCCGTGGTAGTGTAAGTACTTTCTAAGTCTAAGATAATTTTTCTTACAAATGAAATAAGGTGATCAATATTACCTTTTCCTGGCTATGTGAGTACTACACCAAGTGCATTTGACGATATCAACATGTACATGAAATAACTTCATCCAATCCAAGAATATGAGAATCAACACAATGACTAACTTCTCCTTCAACACATCCAACACTCCTTGACATTCCTCGGTCCATACATACTTAGTGTCCTTACAACCTCTCTAATGGAATAATGATCTTGGCATAGTTTCTAATAAATTTTCTATAGTATCATGTATGTCCTAGTGTCACGTGCAATTCCTTCACCGATGTTGGGGACGGTATGTCCATAATTACAACAATCTTTGTTGGATGCATGAGTAGTCCTTCTTTACACACTACATGTCCTAATGATATCCCAAAAGGTGTGCAAAAGATGTATTTCTTCAAATTCAATGGAATATACAACTACATGCATCCATCAAGCATCAATATATGAACCTGTACATTTTAATCAATAGGATAAACATAGTCAAATAATCCAAATACACCTCTAGGAACTCACGCATAAACTCTTTGAATGTTGCAACCACAATCCTATAGAAAACTACAAGTGCATGTTCAAACCAAAGGGAAATACCGTGTAAGTGAACAAACCACACTCAATTTCAAATGCGGGCTTTGTCTTGTCCTCCTTTGCAATCCTCACTTGATTATACCATGGAAACCCATCAGTGAATAGTAGGATCCTCTTCCTCCTACATTCTCCAAAACTTCATCCATGGAGGGAGTAGGAAATGGATCATGTACACATGCTACATTCAAATTCCAAAGGTCTACACAAATTATAATGTCCCCAATATTCTTGTCATGTACCACCATGGGGGTGATCCATTTTCATTCTTCTACTAGAAATATAATGCTCGTGTCTAACATTTTGTCTAGTTCCTTACACACTTTCTCCTTGTACTTCAAATTTAGGTGGTGTGGTCTCTTCTTAACTATTTTTGAATCTGGTATCAATTGGATATTCATATTCCCTAAGGATCTTTCTATGCCCTTCATTTATGAGAAAATCCTAGGAAATAGATTCTCATATTTGTTAAGCAGGTCCACCACTTGTGTAACTATCTTCTGATCCCAATAATCTCCAACAATAGCCATGTTAGAGTTTTTTTATGTCCCAACATTATGCTTCTTTGCCTTTAATGGCTATGTATAATTCGGTGTAGTGCTATTTGAATCCTTGTCTTGGGATACATGCTCACCCTTGGTCTCGTTTATATGTAATTTTCTAGGATCCTCCTCTTCGTGAGAACCATCACCATTTTTATTCTAACAATAAATGTGTTGGTTCAACTTATTCATTTTCTTATGATATGTGTAGACTATCTTCTATGTGAGATCTATAGGTTTCTAATGTAAAATGAAATTCTTCATTGAATACAAAACATCTTTCAGCGTAAGATCATCTGATGCAAACTTCAAGGTTGTGAAGAATTGATTACTTAAATTTCACCAATCCTCTATCTATCTTATCATACCCTCTTGTATGTACCAAATGTTTGTCACCATGTCCATAGTGTGAACAAACCTGTGAACCCATTGTTCTTTAGGGATCTTCTTCTCTATTCATCATGTCTCATGTTAGGAACCCATATCAACCCTTCTATTTACTTTGTTAGCATATTATTGTTGGACGCATATGCTTTGTAAGTCATCCCGTAGTATTTGTTGATCCATAGTTTGTCTTATTGTTGTTGGACGCATATGCTTTGTAAGTTGTCCGATAGTAATTATTGATCCATAGTTTGTATTGGCCCATGGTTTGTATCGACACATGGTATTGATCCATGGTATTGGCACTTAGACTTAGTATATAAGTTTGTGTTGAGACCAATGAAGGTACGGTGAAGTTATTTGTATTGAGCTTGCTCAAAGGAGTTTGCCCCATTGAAGTGGCCTGCGATTAATAAAAGTGATTCTGAGTTCTGCTATTTCTGCTATCTCGTGTATTTTCATTAATTAATTGTTGTAGGTTCTTCTCATTTGGTATCAGAGCACTTTCTTGGGCTTGCTGGGTGAAATTTCTGCCAAATTTTTTTTTCGCATCTGTTGCAGCTTCGGATCTGGGAATAATCCCTATCCGCTTAACTATGGGAAGTACTTGAGAATAAGCCCTAAAACTCATTGTGAGTTGTACCACAGGAACCCCAAAGTAGTTGTCCCATTGAGAGGAACTGCCAGCGAAAAGGGCAACGACCCCTACTTGATTGACTAGCTCCCACCCATGAGGTAAGCCAAGAGCTGTCGTTTGTGGCAAAGCGGTTATCAGTTTTACTTGAGCCGTGGAGTGAGGGGTACTGCTCCAATACGCAAGCCGTCAGACAGCAATGGTGGCCGAGTGAATCCCCTGAACCGATAGGAAGTTGAACATACCTGGGGTCCACATCTATTTTCAGCTGAACTATTGCCGATCACTTCTGTGCCATTGCAGATCCATCTGTTGTCGATCACTTCCGCGTCGTTGCAGATCCATTCTGAAATCCGGTTCAAATCCATTCTAAAAGTCGTTTAAGATCCAGTCGTTTCCGATCCATTCTGAGCTGTTCCAAATCCCGTCGTTTCCAATCCATTCCGAAAGTCGTTTCAGATCCATTCTGAGAAAAAAAAAAAAGTATAATTTTTTTTCGCCATATCTCCCTTGTTTTAACTCTGTTTTCCTTGAAACTTCATTGACACCCCTATAATCCCATTCTGCATATTTCATTCTTGAGGACCCTATCCCAAATTCCACTTCCCAAAGCCATAAATCCCACATTTGTCTATTTTTAGGGTTTGCCACAACTTCTTCAATTTTCACCCACTCCCCTCCAAATTTTGCCACCGTGTTCATTCCCTATTTCTGCTTCTTTGTCCCTCTTTGACAAATTTTCTTATTCTTTCACCTCGCTTCTGAAATCCCCATTTTTTGCTTCCTTGTCTATCAGAAAGTGTCCAAAACCTAGTCAAACCCCAATTACCCCTCCGATTTTTTCCTAAATCCAAATTTCCCTTACTAAATAAGCTTTTGTTTGTGTTTTTCTATCCATTCCCCCCCCCCCCCCCCAAACAAAAAAAAAAACTCCTGGTTATGGTTTTCACCCGCGCAGAAGCAAAAACCATGGAGGAAGCGCTTGCAGCCATCCAACCCAAACTCCAAGATCTGGATGAAAATTTTCTCAGCCTCCATGTTCATCATTCAGCCGTGAACAATAACCGACAACAAGAATATTCTACAGCCAATGGGTTCTCTTCTTCCAGCAATTTTCGTGTTCCAAAGCTTGAATTTCCTTGCTTCAATGGTATTGATCCGACTGGATGGATCTATCATGCAAACAAATATTTCAGTCTGCATAATACTTTTGATGTCCAAAAATTTCCACTTGCATCCTTTCATTTGGAACAGGAAGCCCTTCAATGGTACCATTGGTACATCAAGGCTCATGACAAGCCAAAATGGACAGATTTTTGCCAACTCCTTTTGCAACGATTTGGTCCTAATGCTTTTGATGACTTCACCTGAGCACTCACTAAACTTCGTCAAAGTGGCACTGTGAGAGAGTATCGGACAGAATTTGAGAAACTATCCAATCACACAAAAGGATTATCTGATGAATTCTATAGGAGTTGTTTTATCAGTGGTCTTAAGGATGAAATCCGGTCAGAGGTTAAAATGTTCTGTCCCAACACAATGATGGAAGTCTTAGGGTTGGCTAAGTTGGAAGAAGACAATATTGTAGCCCAACAATGCTCCAAACCCACTTTTGTTCCCTTTCGAAATATGGGTTCTCAACGACCTCTCATCTCGCCAGCTCCTCGACCAACTCCTATCAAGCATTTGTTTGAAACAGAGATGCAGGCACGTAGAGAAAAAAGGGCTTTGTTATAATTATGATGAGAAATTCACTCGGGGACATAGATGTGTTTAACAAAAGATTTATCTCTTGGATATGGATTCTCCACCTGCCTCTACAATTGGTGAAGAAAATCCATATACAATGGATGATCAGGTCGACATTCAGGAGCCGCCTATTGACCCCCCCATCTCAGGACGAACAACCAGAGATATCTCTCCATGCTTTATCTAGCGTCACCACCCCCCAAACAATGCAAGTCAAGGGTTACTTCAAGAAGCTTCCTCTTACAATACTCATTGATTTTGGTAGCACTCATAACTTCATTGACCATTGGATCACCAAACATGTTGATTGTTTTGTCCATCCTTGCTCCAACTTTGAAGTCATGGTTGCCAATGGGGGCACCTTACCTTGTAAGGGGAAGTGTCACAATGTGCGTATCTCTCTGGAAGATTATAACCTGCGCTCTAACATGTTTTCCTTGTCCCTAGGATGATGTGATGTGGTTTTGGGCATTCAATAGTTACGCACACTTGGCCCCATATTATGGGATTTTGTTGAACTTTGGATGCAGTTTTTAGTCAATGGGAAACAACACAAATTTAAGGGCTTACAACGAGGGTCTCTGCGCATCATCAGTTCACATCGCTTGGAAAAGATCCTTAAGAAGAATTCACATGGTGCCATCGCTCAACTCCATTCCATTTAGATGCACCCATCAACGGTCTCCCCTACTTCCTTGGATAGATATGCAGGTGTCCTTGCTGAACCAGTGGGCTTGTCGCCTTCAAGAGACCTTTCCGGTAATAATTTAGCCGCATCTACATCTTAGCAGGAAATGATGGCTATTTTGCACGCAGTACAGAAGTGGAATCCATACCTATTAGGGAATTATTTCTGCGTCAAGACTGATCTCCAGAGTCTGGAAAATTTCCTGGAAAAATGGGTCTCCTCCCCAGCATACCTGAAATGGGTTATCCAACTCATGGGTTATGCCTATGTGATCACTTACAAGAAGGGTAAGGAAAATATGGTGGTAGATGCTCCTTCTTGTACATTTGATGACCCAATTTCTCTTACAGGTATTTCTCTACTTGTTCCAAATTGGTTGCAATCTGTTCAACAGGGCTATCTCTTCTATGAACTCCATGCTTCTTCATCATCAAGGCACTCTGGGTTCCTCAAAATGTATGACCGGGAACAACGTAACTTCTTTTGGCAGGGACTGAAAATGACAATTCAACAAATGGTGGCTGACTATGATACTTTCTAGGTCAACAAGGGTGAAACAACACTCCTTTCGAGACTGCTCGAACGCTTTCCCATCCCTACACAGATTTGGACAACTATTTCTATGGATTTCCTAGAAGCACTCCAATGGTACAATACCACATCTAAAAGGACACCATATGAAGTAGTCTATGGACAGGCACTGCTAATTCTTCTTCCATACACCCTCAGCAGCTCTGCAGTTCAAGCTATTGAATCGGTTCTTCAAAACCGCGATCCGATTCTTCTCATTCTGTAGGACAATCTTCACATGGCACGAATTCAATTGAAACAACAAGCCGATCAACACCGCTCTGAGCGCACTTTTCATGCAGTTGACATGGTTCTTCTTTGTCTATATCCTTCCAAGCAACCCTCTCTCAAACTCACAAGGCGTCAGTGGCCCGGAATGCAACCGGAGGATGCTACAGGGGAACCACTCCTTCAGATTCTGCATCAATTTCCACATCTAAAGCTTTGAGGACAAAGCTTTTTCTAAGGGAGAGGGGATGTTAGGAACCCATGTCAACCCTTCTATTTATTTTGTTAGTATATTGTTGTTGGACACATATGCTTTGTAAGTCATCACATAGTATTTGTTGATCCATAGTTTGTCTTATTGTTGTTGGATGCATATGCTTTGTAAGTTGTCCCATAGTAATTGTTGATCCATAGTTTGTATTGGCCCATGGTTTGTATTGACACAAGGTATTGGCGCCTAGACTTAGTATATAATTTTGTGTTGAGACCAATGAAGGTACAATGAAGTTATTTGTATTGAGCTTGCTCAAAGGAGGTTTCCCCCTCGAAGTGGCCTGCGATCAATAAAAGTGATTCTGAGTTTTGCTATTTCTGCTATCTCGTGTATTTTCATTAATTAATTGTTGCAAGTTCTTCACATCTCATGGAACCAAATGTGTTCTTGGGGGTCTTGTATACCCTTTTATATATTCATTAATTCCAAATCTCTTGAGGATTAGAACCTCACTCTTATGCATTCCACCACCTATTCCCAATCATTCAACTTATCTTGGCATGCCACCCACTAGTGCGTAGGTTTTCCTTTAATGAGTGCATCCATTGCTTGAATCCTATGAGTTTCAAGCATGTTCTCCTCCATCTATTATATGAACATATCTAGCGGTCTTGTCTCATGGAATTTTGGAGGATTATGTACTTCACATCAATCCAATTCAATGATTTGGTAACTCTTCCACATCTCCTACTGGACACCTCATATAATTTTTTATGCCACCTCTCCAAGGCTTGTTCTAAATCAACATCAAATGACAAGATAACCCCCAACTTAGTTCTCCATCAGTCGTTGGTTTCACATACTCTTCTTTTCTCCCTATAATGTTATAAATATTCTCTATATCCAAGTTTTGCACATAATAATTGATAGGTTTAGTGTAGTGCTCTCCCTCTATAGGATCAAATGGATAAACTACATAAATGTATCCATCTCAAATGACATCTTCCTTTGTTTCAAATTTAGAACTGATTTGTTGTCAAAATACCAGTCAATTTATAACAAAGTTGGATAGGGACTTGTTTCATCCATGATCTCAATCACCTCAAATCCTGCTATAGTTTTACCCCCTCAATATCTACCTCAACATTCTCCAATCTTCTTATGGGATAGATCTTGTTTCGATTTTCTAATTTGAGTTGAATGGAATACCAAACCATGTTTGGTTTACCCATCAACTCCCATGAATTTTTTAGCAACATGTTAACATCAAACCCTAGGTCCAATGTAACATCTTGCATCTCATATCCACCGAGATTTGTTGTCATTTTAAACTCTCCGCTCATTATTCTGTTCTTACTAATGTGGCACACATTTCTTTCTTGTAATGAGGAAAATATGGGAACCTCCATATCACTTAAATCTATTCGCTTCATTAAAATGTGCATCAATTTCCTCGTAGCTAGGGATTCACTCAACAACTTAATACAACATTGAAAGAATTCACTTACTTGTTTCCCCAAATCATCCTTGCAATAGTGATTGTGTCATTAATCCTCATTCAGTGGTTCCCATTCCACATATTTTCTTGCATTTCACATGAAATTATTTTGTTGTGCAACATTGAACTTAGGGGGTTTTTGTAGTGCTTTTCTAGTCTTTCCTTCCAAAGGTTGGTCCATGTATTCTCTTATGTTGGTTCCTTCTCTATTTCTTACACCTCCTCATGTCATCACATGTGCATATGCAGGTCCTTTCATTCTCTTTTCCTCATGTGTCTTGGAGGTCACCATGTTACAGCATCTCTTATTTTATTCTCACTTGCCTATTAGCTTAGGGAGGTCCTCTATTACATGGTATACACTATAACAGTACCCACAAAACACATAGGGTTTGGTATAGAATCATGCAAGATGACCCATATATCCACAATTAAGCATAGTTCTTGTCTTCCTCCTTCCCCCCATATCCTCCTTTACCTCTACCTAGGTAACCTCCTCTCAATTCTCCTTGGAACCCCCCACATTATCCACCCTTATTATCCTTTGCACCTTGGATCGTTTATCCATCCGCAGTATGTTCCTTCATTAACCGCAATGCTTGATAGTTGTTCACATCATGTCCCATTGACTTATAAAACTTGTAGAATTGGGTGTGTGTAGTCTTCCGATACTTCTTCAGTATTGGGCAATGGGGAGGTACATGGCCCCCTTTTCTATAGATTTCACACCATTATGTATGTGGACCCATAGGAAATGGGTCCAATGTGCCAGTAGCAATTCACTTATCCGATGTCGGAAATTTGTTCTGATGGTGACCTTCAGCATGGCATAAATTACACCATGAATGTTCATGCATATCCTTCCCTTTAGACATTTCTCACAACTACATATTTATGGAAACGAGTTAAGTCTATGCCTATTCCATCCTTGCTAAAGTTTCATTGCCTCCAAGTGTGGATTCCAAACACATGATTATCTCTAAGGATCCAGACTATGTGGTAACCTATTGTTGTGTGAGGGAGACCCAAATGTACGGGAGGAGTCCTGCAATAAACCACTCTCTATGTTGTACATCCCAGATCTGGAAATTTAATCTATCCAACAAAATATTGAACCTCTGATCATAGTCCCATATTGTTTCTCCTACTTGTTACTTGAACTCCTTGATCTTTGTAATACATTGTGATTTTGAATTTAGTTTCTAAAATTACTTGAGTAAATCTCTCTTTATATTGGCTAGGGTCCTAATTTGTCCCACTAGTGCAATGGTATTGTACTTCATATACCATGTCAACGCTATTTATCTAAATGTAGTTTCCAACTATGCAACCTTTGTAGCTTCATTTGTAATATTCTTTACTAACCAGATTGCTCACAAGTGAACCAATTCTATTCAAAATCATCCTTCTCAATCCCCTAAAATAATGGGATTCTAAGTGTTGAATAATCTCTTATAGAGTGCTACTTGCAACCTTACCTCTGCTTGGTTTTGTTGGTGCTTGCAACCTTTCTTGCAAGACCTCTCTAAATTCGATTTCTATTGAACTTTTTTCTTATTCTTCTGAAATGTGAAAGGGAGGTGGTTAAAAAAGGGTTTGATTCCACACTATGTTGTTTCCTTCATTGGTGAATCCAGAATATCCTCCTGCATCTACCTGTGCAAACCTTCTTATAACAAACAAGTTATCTTAATTTTCTAAGGGATATTCTTCCTAAAAAATCTAGGTATCATTGTCATGGCTCCTCATCATAGTCCTATGACTCATCCACATAGCTCATATTCCAATGGGTTTCAATGTTATCACCTATCCTACCATGACTAGTCACATTATCCTCTTCATATACCTATTCTATTCCATGCCTCTTTGGTAGCCTCTCACCTTCTTCTATGCTCCCTTATGGTGTAGTTGTTTCTTTAGCACACCCTTCTAGAATTTTTATATCTTCATCACACCCTTCTAGAGCTACTTCTTTTCTTCTTTCATTCTTCCTAGTATTCCTAAATATATTGTCTTCTCCCCTCGGTTTTATTCCATTTTTCTTTTATTTTCTTACTATCTACCTAATCTTGAATCTTCATTCACATCACTCTTCTCTTCTTCTCTTCTCCACTTTTGGATCCATACTTAATATTTCTTGACTTATATGATCCCTTTCCCCTTAAGGATCTTCATACCTCCCCCCTCGACGTGGGGTTTCATGCTTCCATTCTATCGAGTTCCATGTGCATCAATCCTTTCTCAACAAAAACGAATTTCATGTAAATTGGGATTTTTGCTAATAGTCTCCATCTAGGGCTAGATTCAAACTTTCTTTCTACACTACTAAAATATTCATTGCATTCGATTAAAAAATCTACAATATACCCTTCTTTAACCCTTTCAAACCAAAAATCAACCACCCTAGTCCAGTCATTGTTTGGGGTTTTCAACCTAGTAACCATTTCTTGGTCCCAAACTATTGGTTCTTGAGTTTTCTATATAGTATTATCCATTCATGGGGTAAACAAGGAAACTCAACAAAGAAAATTTCATGCAAATTTGAGTAAATGTACCTTTGTTTCCATCTTTGCGAGTCAACTTACAAGTTCTTGGTCTCTTACTACACAAAATCCTCTTCTTTTTTCATATATCCATTCCTCTATCTCCTTTCTTAATGGATTCCACGACATATTCTTATTCTTTCATGAAGAACCCAATTATGTTATGTATTGGCAATGGAACCAATTGTTAGCACATATTTCAGACCCAATATTTGAAAGGCTTTACCAACAAATACCCCATAAGCATTGGCATATTCACTATTCATTATATGAACTAGGTCTCACTCGAGACACTTATGAGAATTATTGGAATAGACATATTAGGAGTTATATGAATTCAAAACAATAAGCTAGAAACTAACCATTCACATAAGAGAATCCATTAATAACTCATGAAATTCATAGAGAAGGAACCAATCAACATTTCATTATGTTTATTCATGAGCCAATTCAATAAATCATCTCAGTTTGAATACTCTATTACATTCATTCAGCCATACATTAAACCCTATGTCTTTCCTCTTAAATCCCTAACCATCTCATCATCATCATCAACAACCCATTTTTTCTTTACAAATCCTTTTTCATAACAATGGTTGAAAGTTACTATACAATTACAAGTCTTAACAACTAAATAGATTCTTCAAAATGGCACGTTGTTCATTACAGCACAATCCTTCACAGAATACACAATATTGGTGTGCAGTGAAAAACTATATGCACACAACACAAAATTATTGCGCACGACAAATCTATTGTGTGCAACACATTATCTAATGTGCTTCTCGAAACTACTAACTATAGTGCCAATAATTTTCTTTCCTCCAAGCCTTACAAACCAAGGAAGGATTTTCCTTTCTTAGTCTAAGTATGCATGTGGCCTTCTTCAATTTTTTCACATCGAATATTGTAAACTATCCCCATCTCCCTTCCAATCTGGAGTTGAACTTGTTTCCATATGTACTGCACCCAAAGTGAATTCCACTTTATACCATCAATTAGTTGGTACATTTTGTATTTGACTCATACCCGTCTCGATATTTCCTTTGTTTTTGGTCTTGTTTCCCAGTATATACAAATGCCCCATGAAAGCCATAGAATGTAGCAGAAATGATACTTCAATATATCTAGACTACAATTTAGTTTGGGATACAATATATTTCATAGGGGGATTCTTTATTAGTTGGTTTAATTGATTCGGATTGGGTTGGTGACCTTGATGATTGCAAGTTATGTTTTCAGTCTTGGTTCTAGACCTACGACTTGGACTTGTAAAAAGAAACAAGCTCTTTATCTCTCTTTAGCAGAACCAGAGTATCAAGTTGTAGTTAATGCAAATAAAGAAGTCATGTGGCTTTGATAGAGCATTTAATAATTTGGATTCCAATAGTTGCATCTGACTATATTTTGGTGTGACAATCAAAGTTCCTTCAAGCTCACCAAAGATCTAGTTCAACATCAATGTAATAAACACATTGAGATACAAATGCATTTCATCGCAAATCTTAATCAAGACCACATTCTCGAAGTGTTCGTATGCCCTACACATGATCAAGTTGCAAACATTTTCACAAAGTCTCTTACAAAAGATAAGTTTTCCAAACTTCGGTATATGTTAGGAATTCAAGAGTTATCATTAATGGGGAATAAGCTCTAATGCTTCCTTCCTTCTCATATAGTGTCACCTTTGCAAATCCTTCAATCCTATCCCAAGTTGTTCTTAAGTGGGGATGTTAGCATATTTAGACACTTAGGAATTAGTTAATATCAACCTGGTCTAATATGTCTTTAGGTAAAGTGTGTTTCTTTAGTATGCATTGGCATGAATTTGTACATATGTAGTGCGATGGTCACAAAATGTTCTAGACATAAAGTGATTTGATGATTCATATTCTCTTCAATACTAACAAGTATATTGATATGTGGTTTAACACCTAATTGGTCAATGATATCTAATTAAAGAGCATGGAGGGTCATTTTCCGATGATTGATTTTGAGAAATTCATATGTAAAACATTTTTCTTTTGCATTAATATATTTCCCTAAGTGTTTGCGTTGGTTGGGGTCATAGAATTTTTCTCCCTCTAATGGTTTTAACCATGTAATACATTGGTGTGTCCAATGTTTGATCTATTTATGTGAGTGGTTGATTAAGGTGTTTGACCTATGGGGAAATACAATGTTTTGTCAAACAGATCATACTAAGCACAAGTCTCTTGTTCTAGCTCCAAGGACTCACCAACAACAATACATAGAAATTCCACTTTTGTATACACTAGTTCCTTCAAGCATGCTTCTTATTCTCCAAGTACCAAAGGACACTTCTAACATATTTACTCCAATTCTTCTGCACTTCAGGCCTTGCATAACTCATTAATATATTATTTCTATGGGATATTTGGTACGCAAATCTATAAGAGGAAATCCCACATCTAGTTTGATGACATTTCTTGACACCTCACAATCACATCACTAGGATACAATGCACTATCTCGCTATCACCCTACCATTGATCACTATAACTCAAATACACATTTCTCCATAGTCGTAACACATCCATGACATATCAATCTAGTCTTCCCCTCCTACACATCTCAACATAAGGTACACAGAGGCTATCATTCATGCTCTCTATTCCTATAGAGACCACATGTATCCTATGGGTAATATGCATCAGGATTTTGCACCAACACACTATTGTATCACTTACTCTCACTTGTCCTAGCATCCAAGATTCATTCTTGCACACATGGAAACTAGTTCTTCACTCTTCTCACTTCAACTCTAGGTTGATCATCATCTCTTAGAGGGGCCATTCTATTCACAATAAAACCATTAATTACTTGACACATCCCTTGACCTTAGACTTCCACATTTCTATAGCATTGACAAACATAGGAAACAACCTGTGGACACATACATTCTTAGCACAATAGAAGGAGCTTTCTAGATGTTTTTCTCCCCCTAGCCACATGCATAAACCAAGATCCACGGGCTACACATCAACACTTCCATTGTATTACTTGGATCTATAGTGTGTATTATCACCAATCATATGTCTACCACCTCCTCTTTCTCATTTGGTTACCAAGTACGCACAATGACTCATAGGAAAACTTGGATTATATTAGAGATCCATCATTATAATGCTCTCACTTGTATACTAATGAGATGAATTCTAGAGCGATTCCCCATTTATTTCTTATTAGCAATAACAACATGATATAACATACAAATATTTGATTCAACATTTATCCAATCCTTATTATTTCCACTTGGACAACATGCTAGTTCCATTGAAGATATTCATTGATGGTCTACATAGTCGTAGCTCTATCTTGATCTATATAGATCCACATTTAACATGGAAATATATATATTGCAACCCTTTTTTCATCATATTGTCATGCTTCAAATTTTTGAGGAAAATAGGGATGCTTTCAATCTAAACTGGGAGGAAATGATACAAAACAAGGGTGTCTTCTCCCAACTCAGCATCCAAGGAAAATCCATGACCACTTGGCCAGTTAGCCCGCTTAGTCACCCATCTTAGAGAACTAAGGGTCACTCCACCTTTGAGGGTGAAACCTTTATGGGACTCTTATGCATTTAATAATTAATATATTGATGTGTTAGTTGGATAGTTAAATAATTTATTTCCAGCCTTGAGCTGTGTGCATGTGCATATAATATCGATTTCCTAGTTTTGAGTGACGTGCATCCTTATAATAGGTTTTGACTTGGTCCAACAATAAAGATAGTGAGAGGTTTGTATATTTATAAGAGGGTCGTTTTCCTCAACAATGAAACTAAGCCATATTTTTTTTTATCTATTATGGTTTCTAGGGTTTTCATGGTTATATCTTGTATTTTATGTAGATCAACTACAACATTTCTGGTTCTTGGCTCTTTGGTTATTTTTTATAGGCAATTTGTGCCTTATCAAAAACACAATACTTAAAGGGGTTAGACATTAAATTTCCATTGAAATGGAAGAAATAATCCAAATCCAAGAGACAACATTGGATAAAAAGAGATGTGATGGTGACTATTTGAATCCAATGGACCAACAAATAATGGTGGAGAAAAAGAGATTTGATGGTGAAATCGAATAAAATAACCAATAAGAACAAATAACAAATAACAAATAACACAATGCATAGTTCATTTCCTAGAGGATAGTAACAATTTAAAATAAATTTTCACTTCCATATACACAAGAAGTAAAAAAAAACCTAAGAGTAGATTGACCAATTAGACAACGATATAAATAATCTAATGCATCAACGAGATTTAAAAACCATATATGTATGAATATCTACTAAAATTAATTAAAAAAATTCAATAAACATATAAATATAAATGTATGAATATCTACTAATATTAAATTTTTTTTTTTTTAATAAACCTATAAATGTTTATTATTGCTAGCTTAAAAAACCAAGTTAGATATAAATTTAAAGAAGATATTTCTTGTTATTAGTTTTCAAAACCAAGTTATTTAAAACTCTCTCCATTTATTGGAAAAATATACCAAAGATTTAATAATCATACTCCAACCTTACAAAAATGAGACAAATTGCACTGCTCCAAGTGTAATCATCCTCCCATATTTGACAAAAATGACCATAATCCAACCTCTAACAAAAATAATATAGATTGCACTACTCCAATATTTAATTAACCAACAAAATATATATATATATATATATATATATATATATATATTCCAAGTCCTATATATCGCACTACGCCAATGGTACTCATAAACACACATTTCAAGAAAAGGCTAAAGATTAATTTCCAATGGTAAGACTATACTTACGCTATTTAACTTTTTTTTAAATGGTCAACATGTCACCTACCCAAATTTCTGAAAATTATTATTTTATTTGCAAAATACTTTATGTTAAATTTAATTACAAAGTTCTGTAATTATGATCAATTTTGATCAAGGATGAATGTAATTACTAAATAATATTATTTAAATAAATTAATTAGGAGACAAACACCCAAGGGGACTATTAAATGAGTGTTCACTGACCCACTAGGAGGAATGGAAGTTGTTGGAAGGTATGGGACAGATGGCAACAATTGCATCATACCACTAGTTGTTGGTTATGGGACAACTACCCCTAAAAATGTGGCATTATCCCCCAAGTGGAGGGAGTGAGCAGGCAGCTCAATTAATGACCTAGTAACATCTAAAAAAGGCCTAGGTAGCCTACAAAAGGAAAATTCGAATTGAGCAGGCAGCTCTTAATCAATATTTCTGCAAAATATTTTCCTCATGTGCATCAGGTGATCACTGAGAGATTCAAATTAGGGAGGCTAGTTGTGAGTGCAATATTATGTCTGCATATTGCTCAGAAGAACCAGAGATACTGGTGCAGGTCTAGTGGACTATTAGTTGTTGAAGATTTACAGTTAGTGCTACTATAAGAGGAGATCCTATTTCCTAAGCCTCTTCCTCCAAGTGGTTCAGTGAACAGGCTCGGGGGTCCTAAAGTAGTATTTGACTTCTTTTAGGAATTGGTTGGGTGGAATAGTATTCTTGGGCAGTTTCTTCCCCTACAGATTTTATCCAGGTTTTACAAATTTTCTACCTTATCTCAGTTAATAGATTTGTTCCGTATAATTAGTAATCTTTGTTTTCTGTTTTGAAAAAGAATTTAATTCTAGATTTGTTTAAAGTCTGAATGTTAAAATTTACATGATGAATTGGAATTGATAAACCAATATCTATATTTTTCCACATGTTGTTTGTGCATCGTACTCTAGTATAGATAAGCAAATTAAGAACAGATCAAGAGATAGGCAAATTGCCATTTTGAATTCGATAGATAGATAGTAATTTATATATTTATCAGTTTTCTGTCCTATGATTATAATATTAAAAAGTTCTGTATAATATCTAATATATATTATAGAATGTTTTCTTAGTTTTATGGAAAACAAACATTGTATAACCCCTGTATAGTAATACTGTATTTCCTTTATCATTACTTTGTTCATAGAAGTAAATAGAATCCAATTTCTTTATATTGATTATTTCCTGTATGTTTACATTGCAATATTCTTATCATTACTATGAATATAGGAAATAAATAAAATACATATTTCTATCTAACATATTACATTGGCAATATAACATCATAGCTGTAAATAAATGAGTATGTGATCATTTTATCAATGTTGTACATAACAGTCATCACATAGTCTGTCACATTGCACATACATACACTGATTTCATTCTCACTATAATATTTCCCTATATTTTTATAGTTCAAATAGATAATGAAAATATTATAATCATTATGTTGCTATCAGGCATTTTATTCAATAGCTATCCTGAACTTTAACTGTCGATTTCATTTCTAAGTTTCTTATTAAACCCTAGTTAGGTTTTCGATTTCCTTTTATCATTATTTTACAACCAAAAACAAACTGAACTTACACAGATTACAGATACCCAAGTCCTTTTGAAAACTCATATTTTTAAACATTTATATTTCTACCCAAACAAAAAACTCGTTTTAAGGTTTAGTCCTGTTCACTTCATCTTCAAACGAAAAGAAAACCATTTTGAAGTTTCTTATGATAGAGCTATCATCTGAGATAAGTTTCACAAAACCTAAGTATAGATCGAAAATCACGCTGTCAACCTACAGCCTCAAGTTGTTTAACTCAGACATTTACACAGAGATACATAACATACTTTTCATCTTTGAGAAGAGATTGTATTCATTGAAAATGAGCTTCGGCTCTACTCATCTTTTCATATTTTTTAAATAGTAGGATATATCCATTTGTTTACACCATTTTGGATTCCATCTTAAAGAAGGATAAATGATTTTTCTCAAAAGAAAAAACGATTACAACTTGTTTCTAAAACGAAAAACGCTTAGGGTTTCAAACCCAAGCTTTAAATATTTCCAAAACAAATACAAGGAACCCTTTGTTCTGACAGGCTTATAACCTACAGATCGACGAGAAAGACATCTTAGTCCAAAAGTTTAGTATCATGCAAACAAAATGAAGGCCGCAACCCTGTATAGACACCAATCGATTAACAATAGAATCGTTTTAAGTTTTTCCAACTGAAGATGGTGATGAGGCATGGTGAGGAACTGGCCACTCATCCTTTGAAACCACTTCAACACACAGATGAAGAGCACCTACGAAGGATTTGGAAGACCCGGAGCTTACCAGTTTGGAAGCACGCTGCTCTTTGCAAACCCTGATTGAACTTTCCTTTACAACCTGCAACTGAAAAGAAAATCGATGGATTTAGATAACTGATAATTTTCAATCGAAAGACGAATTGCAACAGAGAAATAATACTAAATCTTACAAGAATTTTACCTTGCAGCAAGCTATCAAAGCCTTCCACTTTCACCAGTTAAACATTGACTCCACGCTGAAGACGAGACAAGAAACCCTCTGTCCATTTTCACCAAGCATATCTTTTACTCAAACTAAAACGACAAGTTCCATAAAACTATCAACCTTTGACACTACAAACAGATACCCAATCTGTTAAACACGACACCATTATAGAAGGAATAAACTTGTAACCCTTCCGAACCAGAGGTCTCGAGGTCGAAACCTCATACAAATTCTAAACCAAAGTTTCGACAGCCTGTCGGCCACACTGCCAAGACCCAACATAACAATAAACAACAAACACTCTTTGTCAAACCAAGACATCAACCCAAATTCTAGGGTTAGAACCAACGATCATGATCAAGTTGATCAACAATCGAGATCTTACCAACACTCTTGGCTTTGGAGCGAACAACCAACACTTAATTGCTAATTAATTGCCGTAGCACGATCCTACCAACTCTTGCACATGATGGAGATCCAAACTGCCAGCTCGGAGGGCCGTCAACAATTATATATTACATGGCACCATAAGAGACATCGTATGCTTAGCTTGCACTTATGTGGAGGCTTGTCGAATCCCTGTCACGCATACATTATGGACGGCCATTAATGCAGGCCTGGATCACAATCACCATTACCAGATTTGTATCACTTGTGAAACCATCAACCTGTCATTCAATTAAATGTTTTTCAGCACTCGTTTCCCAACGTTTTGAATATAAACTTTGTTACATCACGATATAACATTATATGTTATGGATCTTCAAACCCAAAGTTCATATGGTTCTAAGTTATGTTTTATAAAACGCGTTAGGTTGTTATAATGCCAACGATTATATATATATTCATATAGTCCTAGCCTTAGAACATATTATATTCATTGTTATGATAACTCAAACTCCAAAGATCGTATGGGTTCCAAGACTATGATTCATAACACACATTATTGTGTTGTTAAAAAATCAACGACAATACATATATTCACATATTTCCAAGTCTATGTCGTAGCATTAGGTTTATAATATTATATAGAACAATAATTCGAAGTTTATATAGTCTCAAGTTATTATTTGTGGATTTAAATAATAGAACTATGACTTAGATAATAGTTGATAGGACAACTATAGTCACCTTTTGACATAATCTCATTTATGCCATTCATACAAAATAGATACAAGCCTTTGAAAGGGTTATAAGTATCATGCATAGTTTAAACCTTATAGAATTATAATTGGTGTAGTCCATACACAAGAGACTATAAACTAACTTAGTGACATTGTCGATATTCATATGAATTCAATTATCATAAGTATAGATAGTCTATAGAATAGACATTCCATTGAATCCATTGGCAAAGGATTAACATAAAGTTAACCAATTGATATGTGTGCTTACCTTATCCTCTCACTACAAACCTTACAAATTGCATTATACCAATTTCATTAGAAAGATGAAGGTAATTAATTATCTTAAGACGACAAACCCAGCTATATCAACGACGAGGATTAGGGCAACAAAACCATCAGCTTGATGACGTACATAGGTGACTCTGTTATAATATTGTGGAATTGTAAGACGTACATCTGAAAGACAATAGTTATAGCTATGCAATTCATACCTATACATTTTTTATGAGTCGCAACAGAACTTATAACATTTTATATATCATGACGTTGAAACTGAACTATACACGTACTTCGCTCTTACCTGTCGTTTGCACATAGGACATTCAATATGCTTTAGCGTTGCAACTAAGTAAGCTCCAGGGTACCTCATAGGACACCCTTATGCAGCAAAGTCAAACTATTAGTATCTTTGCAACAGAAAATTATCGCATCATATTTCCGAACGTTTAGTACATTTGTATCATAATCATAATTACTAATTATGTGTTAAACTGTCATTATCATATTGTTGTTAAAACATAAATTAAAGTATGTTTAATACTAACAACTTTACAATTAATGTTGTCATAATCTCATTTATTATTTCCGCAATTATTATTATCTTAATTAATGTTGCTATCAAAAATTTTAAATTTTTATGAAAATTCAGGATGTTACACAACACCTGCTATTCTAGGTAGAGAATCAAGGTATGGCCAGAAATACAATCATTACAATAGGGGCTCAACAAGAGCATCATGTCACTTACAAGAATTGAACTTGGGTGGGGAGGGTAACAATCATTCCTCCCAACCACCCACGCTACAACCAATAGACTACGCTATTTAACTTCCCGTCATGTCCAAAACTTCATGCTTTTTAAAAGTAGTTTTCAATTTAGTTTTTAACTTTTACTCAAAAACAAAATTTTAATTTTCTTTAATTCTCTTACAATAAGCATATATTAATTCTCTTACAGTAAGCATATATAGAGAGAGAGGCGCTCTTAGGTTTTACTAACTCTATTTGAAAAGAATAGGGTAGTTTCTTATATCTATCGGTTTTTATGGGGCTCTTAAATTGGATGAATCTAGTCTTTTTGAGGGGTTAAATTTTGTTTGAACTTATTATGTTTATTATGTTTTGTATTCTGTATGGACTAATTTGATTCTGGATTTTGAACATCAATCTGGATGAGAATCCTTATTTTTGCAAAGTGTGTAACACAAATTTTGAATGTTTACATTCTCTTTGACTAGAAAACATGATTTTTTTTTAGGGAAAAGAAACATTGAAATTAAAATTAACATCTTATTGTCATCATAATTTTTATTTGAAACTTGGCTGAGTGATGATGATGATTAATGTCTGCTAAGACATATATAATACATATACATTCTAACTTGCATATTTTAAATATGTTCAAGATTATACAATCCATATATAAAGTCTAATTAAAAAAACTCACAAACACATATTGCACTTAAAATCTAAGAGCGAATTTCCATGCTAGTATAATCAAATATAGAAACAAATTATTGCATTGTTTTCATTCTTACATTGTATTGAATTCAATGTTCTCTTCATTATTTATCGATTCCATTAATTTGGATTATCAAATTTTTTAAATCATTTTTGCAATACATTGATTTCAACAATAGTTTGCATATTATTCTTCTTAAAATACATTAATTTAAGCATTAAAATTTTAAACTCTTTCTTATAATACATTGATTTCAACAATGTTTTGTATATTCTTTTGCTTACACTACATTGATTTTAGTAGTGTTTTATATATTCTTTTGCTTACACTACATTAATTTAAACCTTTAATTATTAAATGAATTCCTACATGTATTGCTTTGAATGTTTTTTTTTTTTTTTCTATTATTGTGTATACATTGGACTTATAATATTCAATATAATCATTGCTGCTCCTAATAATATTAGGAATAAAGCCAAAGACATTATTGAAGGAATAAGAAGGTTAATAATAGTGGGATATGTATATTTAGTACCTATGGCCTAGATGCAATGTTATCTATAATATTAACATGATATATATTGATGTAAATAATAAAATAATGTTTAGTTTACATATATTTATATGTATAGAGGCTCAAATGGTAAGAATTTGAACTAGGATGTCATATAAGTCTCACTTTTCCAACTTTGAATCAAGGTGCCTAATATTTTGTAAACAAAATGTTTTATGAATTTAAAATTCCAAATTACTCAATTCAAAACCCAAAGGTTGAAGTTGTTTCATGGAATTCCAAGCATATCTTTAGGTGATAGAGTTCTCATTGGCTAATAGTTCCTCAATCTATGTAAGTATTTTTATGTTAGTTTTATGAGTGGTGTCCTCCTAGGGAATCATGAAGTCACAAGGATCCACATTTATGAAATAATTTATTAATATTATGAAGAAAGAAATGTAAGGTATGACCTTTATTATAATATCTCAAATAGTTTTTTATGTCAACGTTCTTTCTCATATGATTGATATGAAATGATTGAAAAGATAGTAGATATGATTATAAGAAACACTAAAGTCGAGAGATTGAAAATATCACTCTATAATCTATCCGTTATTTTTTATATGCATTTTATTACTTCTTACTATTCACCTCTTCATTATTGAACATTTATACTTTATTACTATTCACCTTATTCCTCTTGTAACTTTTGAAGTGGTTTTTTTGAAAGTAATATTTAGATATAAATGATATTTAGTAAATTTCAAATGACCAAATTCATATAAAACATATGCATATACATAAACATGATTATCTAAAAGTATGATGCTGCCACCTATGATTGGAACTGACCTAGATCTTAGATCTATCTTAATTCTGGATCTATCAAACACCACGAAGAATCAAATCCATTAGGTACAAACATTTTCTCAAGTTTTACACCTCAACAAATTTGATGAACAAAGCTAGATTCATCTTAATTCCAAATCTATCAGACACTAAAAAAGATCAAATCCATTATGTACAAACATTTTTCTTGAATTTTACACCTAAACAAATTTGATCCCTCTCAACACTTTTTAAACTTTTTAAACTTGAAATTAAAATAAATCTAAACTAATATTTTATTATTATTTCACATAATACTTTTCATAATTAAAAAAAACATATTTGTGACATTATTAAATGTTTTGGCCTTTAAAACAAGTATATGATGTACGGAGGTGAAAATTATTGTCTTCCATTACAGATTTGTTTACGGTTTCACTTAGAATAATGTGAGTGCATCCCTGATTCTAAAAGGACCCTTGCTCCAATGAAGTGATGCCTCAAATTCCCTGCATACTTATGTTTTAATATACTGTCTTTTCATGCAGTGATGATTGTTCCTAGTAACCAATGCTTACTGATTAGGTCCACGTACAGAGATTCTTTTTTAAAGAATAGTACACCCACTCACACCATATACTTGAAAATTGACTCTTTCATGAATAAATTAATGACCCATTAATTTATTTAAGTTTTGAATAGCAACATGGACTTTTAACTTTCAAACAAAAGATCATGCCACAAGATTCCAAGTGCATTAAAAATTTGAATAAATCACGAGAAATATTATTTATTGTTTCATCATAGAAAATTTAGACTACTTTACTATTAGAAAATTATATTTAAATAATTAATTGTTTTCAGCGTAGAATATTTAAATAATTAAACCATATAACAATGCCTATCAAACAAATAAATAATTAAACCATATAACAATGCCAATCAATACAGAGACATGTGAATTTTATCATCGGACACATAGATACATGTGGATTTGATCATTTGTCAAATAATTGATGACAGCATCATCCTTATTTCCACGCCATTGTAGCACCATGCCTTTGGTGGAGAGTGAAGAAGCAATGGCCCCATCCATTATTAATATTATTATTATTAAGATGTTGTGAAGATGTTGTGGACACTCAATTGGTCCCCTCCAAAACTGAAATCTACAACATCCTCAATCCCATCATCGCTGAAAACTAGTAGAGGTTTTAGATCCTTTTCTCTTAAAAAAATGTATATATCTAATGATTCTTCAATGAATTTAATGTATCTCATCATGAGTAAAGAATTTGTTATATCTCATATTTTTTTTAAAATATTGTTTAAAATAGTAGTTTATTGGGTGTGTGATTTAGTAATCAAAATGATGATAAACAAAGTGATAATTATGATTATAATTATGTTATTATTGATAGGTGTTTATATTTTAGAATTTGGGGTGGATTATTATCTATGAGTTTTCTAGATTGAAGGAAGATGTGACAAGTGTCCTCTTCAGATTGATTTTATGGTTGTCGTTCAAAATTTCAAATAAACAATTATAAAATAAAAAGAAATATAAAAAATAACTGGTAGCTAATGCATGGATAACTCATAGCTCAAAGAAAAAACCTATTTAGAAGATAACATACAACTGATAATTAGAACTAAGCATGGAGAACAAGTAACAAATAACTTGTTCGTGACACTTAACTTGTAATCTATCGATGTTCACCAATCACAAGTTAAGTAACCGTGCTGGTTTTTAAATTAATTACAAGTTAAGTAGATGCGCTAGTTTTTAAATCAATTAACTTAAAAATAAGAATATCAAATCCAATTTAATTTTCAAAAATTAACAAATTATAAATACGAATCATATTCTAAATATTTTGAAAATGATAAAAGTAAATGTTTATTAACTTTTACTTTTTACTTTGTTTTTGGGAAATTGAAAGCTTTGAGTGCTTGTTTGTTGAACACTTCAAGCAAATCTGTGAGTGACTGAATTTCTGTAAGTAAAAATCATGAAAAGAAAATATGTAAGTAACCAAACCCATGTAATAGAATAGAAGTGTTCTTATATGCTTTTGGGAAATTGAAAGCTTTGAGTGTTGGTTCGCTAAACACTTCAAGTGAATACTAATTCAGGTATGTGTAGCAAGCTAAAGCCATTCAATTCAATGAATATTTTGAAGTTCTTTATATCATAAGGTAAACATTTCAAAATTTTCAATTTACGGCTTTTGCTTGTTAATCAATTTGTGTCTTGTATTCATCATATCATTCTTAATAATTGGTCACGAATAAGTCTCAAGCAATTGATGCAATCTTGAGCATGTAAACATTTTGCACACTTCACAAGAAAAAGATGATCATCTCAGTGTTGGTAAAAGGTGGTACTTTGTTCTAACATTTGTCCCATATTAATAGATGGCAAAAGCAATTTTCAGTGGTTGCCATTTGGTAAGACTATCATGGTAAAATCAGTTGTGGCAACAAAATGGGAAGTGTAGGTGTGGATGTAGAATTGCCATGGCCAATAACCCAAAGACAGTCACTAACCGTTACTTGATAGAAAACAATATACCCAAAGACAGTCACTAACCGTCACTTGACAGAAAACAATATTTCATGAATTGGCCTTTTGAATTTCATTGAGTCGAGTAGGCGACATAAATGTTAAAAGTGACGCAGTAGAGGATATGGTAGATTGGAAAAACTTGTAGACTCTTTCCTTTCAACAACAGTATCCCAGAAAAAGGCACAGAAAGATTAGGTAGATCCCTAACACCTAATTTCTTCCACACAGATCCCTTCCATCAGCTCTTGCATTCTATGGAGCATTCATCGTTCCAGGCATTGGAGGCGGAATGCTACTGGAAAAATGAATTACGAAGAATGTTGCAGATGCATTTTTATTCCCATTAATTCATCAGTTTACATGTCTAAATCATCAATCCTAACCCTAAGATTGGTTCCTAATCTTATTTCTAAGCTTAATACTTTAATCTAAACCCCAAACCTCACATAATAAATACTTATTTAAATTAAAAAAATTCTTAAAAACACACCTACACATCATTATAATTTTATAGAAACTTTAATTAAATAAAATAAAATTTTCCACATATGTTTTGTGATTTGAAATAAAAATTAAAAAATTAATATAAAATACAAAGCTAGTAAGTGAAAATATACCACGTAAACATAACTAACATAAAACAATGACAAAATGTAAGCAAACAAAACATATAAGAAAGCAAAACAAAAGTAAGTGAAAACAAACCAAGAAAATATTCCACATTAAAATAACAAACATAAGCAATGAGAAATGACAAACAAACAAAACAGAGAAGAAAGAAAGAAAGAAAGGCACATATATTGAGTTATTTGAAACCAGTATAGATCCATTTTAAACCCGTATATATCAAGCACTGAGAGGGATCCAATTTCTTGAGGTGTATTTCTTTTTTTAAATTTAAACTCAAGAAATTTAATTTCTCTTGATTGATAGATCCGGGTTTAAGTTTTAATTTTTTATTTTATAAACAAACATATTTTTTTAAAATACTTTCCATAATTTTACTTTTTTTTACATTTTAATTAATGGCTAACAGTACATTTTACTTTTTTACTTTTTTTATTAATCGCCGACATAATATTAATTTTTTTTATTATTATGTTAAAGACACAATTTATTTATTATGACCGATTATAAAGACAAACATGGACAAACGTTACAGGATCTCCTCCATACTAGGTTGTAGAGCACCTCGTTTCACTCGGTGCAATAAAAATTATAAATGTTTAATTTAAAATACAAAGCTAATAAATAACCAAGTAAAAACAAAGAAAAATAACAAACATAAGCAATGACAAACAACACATAAAAAAAAGAAAGAAAAAAAGGCACGTACATTTAGTGATTTGAAATAAAAATTATAAATGTTTAACTTAAAATACAAAGCTAATAAATAACCAAGTGAAAACAAAGGAAGAAAATAAAATATTCATATAAAGTAACTAATATAAATAATGAATTCATCATAAAAATTTATCATGCATTTTCAAATTAAATTTTGAATACAAACCATTTAACATAATCAAACATACAAATAAGTAATCTTATTTTCATTAAACACTTTTATCTTCATTATAATAAAAAGGAAAAGACGTTGTCTATTGGTGAAGCTTGAATGAGAAAATATAATATTTAAATACAATATGCCGATCTCATAGAAAAATGAAAATATGTTGATATCATAGTTTTGATAATATTTATGCTGTAGGCGTTCACCAATGAGAAGCGTAACCATCCACGTCGGCTAGATTCCTCGCTCATAGAGCGAATGGAATGCTGCCACGTGGATGGTACCGTCTTGAAGGTTCTGTCATACACATCTTTGCACAAGTTTTTTTATTGCAGCTTCGGCCTCTTTCTCCCCTACGAGAACCATATTCTTCTTTCTCAATAGAAAGCGGATATCTATATTTCAATAGGAAGGATCTGAAGCTGCGATGGGGTTTTGTTGGAAGGGACCCTTCGACCCTTCTTGATGTCATAATTAGTTTGTATTAGGATATAATTGTGCTTCTGGACCGAAGATCGAATAAATAGTGTGGAGAATCCTCGTCGGGTGCAGCTTCAAGCTGCGTAGGTTTGCTGCATGAGTTTTTATTTTACATGAAATTTGTATTAATATCAGTCTTTTAGCCGCGGGTTCCTCTTATTCTTGCTTTTGTTGACAACAATGTTTTATATGAGCTATGGAACGGAATTTGATTCCTTGTGTGGAAGACGCTATGCTACCAGACCAATTATCGACTTGTTTTCTTTTATATCAACATGCATTATCAAACTTGACTAGCAAACGATATCTGTCGAAGCAACTGTCAATTTTATTTTGTCAAAGTATGCAACCATCGATCGAGTCTGTCATTGACCAAATATATTCTTGCTTGTCATAGGAATGTGTTGGTAATCAGAAGACCATCGAATCATTGCTTGTGTCAGCTATCGACCAGCAACAGTTGCTAATCAACGAAAAGTATTGCATGACCATGAAGATCACGCTTCTACCAGTTCGTCGACTTCAAAATATTAACATGGCAGTCGGTCGTTGATCCGAGTCTGTCAGGATCCATCCACTTATACGTTTTCGACCCCCCATTGATTCGTTGTATACTAAAGGGAAAGAGAGTACGGTCTTTCCTTGGACTCACCAGAAAAACAAACTAACAAAGAGGAGATAACAATCTGTCGAATACCGATTGATGAAGTAGAAGGTCGACTAGATGCACAACCGACTGGAGATGTCACCATCTAACTACCATTATGAGCTATGGAACGAAATTTGATTCCTTGTGTGGAATACGTTATGCTACCAGACCAATTATCGACTTGTTTTCTTTTATATCGATTTGCATTATCAAACTTGACTGCCAAACGATATCTGTTGAAGCAACTGTCAATTTTATTTTGTCAAAGTATGCAGCGATCGATCAAGTCTATCGTCGACCAAATATTTTCTTGCTTGTCATAGGAATGTGTTGGTAATCATAAGACCATCGAATCATTGCTTGTGTCGGCTATCGACCAGCAACAGTTGCTAATCAACGAAAAGTATTGCATGACCATGAAGATCACGCTTCTACCAATTCGTCGACTTCAAAATATTAACATGGCATTCGGTCGTTGATCCGAGTCTGTCAGGATCCATCCACTTATACGTTTTTGACCCCCCATTGATTCGTTGTATACTAAAGGGAAAGAGAGTACGGTCTTTCCTTGGACTCACCAGAAAAACAAACTAACAAAGAGAAGATAACAATCTTTTGAATACCAATTGATGAAGTAGAAGGTCGACTAGACGCACAATCCGACTGGAGATGTCACCATCTGACTACCATCTATACAAATACGTTAATGCATTGCTTGGGACAATCGACAACTATGATGTTCATGTATACAAGACAGCTGATATTCATGAACGATTATCCAACAAGAACAAATCGACTCATCCATCAGTATTTAGGCCTGCTCGTCGGTGAGGCCGTCGATCAAACACAAACAATTTCTATCGACCTGTCGTTGTCGGAAGTAATCTGCAGTGGTCGAATAACATGTGAATGCTCAATAGCTCACCAATAATTTCCTATTTCATCGACCAGTCGATAGTAAGCCGCTCGTAGATTTATTGATAGAGGCTCTGCAGGGTAGATTTCTTTATCGAGGGTCCACTGGAGGTTTTGTCCGACCATTTATTTGAATGAACCACGCTGATGACAAGAAGCCAGCCGACTATGTTGAAGACGACAAGAAGCCAACCAACTATGTTGAAGTGGGTATTTGCATCGACTAACAGTGGAAGAAATCGATCAACCAGTCTTACGGCATATTGACCAGCATAACAATCATCTATCATTGTCATAAGTCCATAAAAAGTTTCTCATGGATGTGGTTGTTGTCAACTTATGGAGCCTATTGACGACGTCGACAAAATAAGAAAGCATGTCATTCGAATAAAAG
This sequence comes from Larix kaempferi, assembly GCA_027924585.1. Lineage (NCBI taxonomy): Eukaryota > Viridiplantae > Streptophyta > Pinopsida > Pinales > Pinaceae > Larix > Larix kaempferi. The sequence continues at coordinate 3,073,973 of BSBM01000445.1, forward strand.
TGCTGACCAAAGGAAAGACAGCCGACTAATCTGCTCGTAGAAGTTTGTCGACAGGGAGAATATGGTAAAAGTATATTATTTTATTTTATGTGGTCGATTTTACTCTTCTGGCCGATAATGCTTTTGTGGTTGGATCGGTGATAAAAGTATGCTCAAATATTCACTTATGGACATATAAAAGTATGGTTGAAAACTTAGTAATGGTGGGTCCGCCACTAAAAGCTATGTTGTTAATAATATTGTTTAACCTAGCCGACACTTTTTGTCGATATGGTCGGAATTTAAAGTGGTCGGGTCACTATCATATTAAAAATATAGTTGAAGCTCGACTTGTAAATTTTGTTCGGTTTGTAAAATAGTCGACCATATATGGCCAGTATTACTTTTTAGTCGACATATTGCATACGTTGGTCAAGGTTGTCAAAATAGAGTTAATTGGTCGAGTCTTTAAAGTGGTCATTTTGTTGTAAAAAGTGTCGGGTCTTTGAAAATTAGTTGAAGTTTTGTATAAAGGGTTGTTCAAGTTTATTGAACCATGTATATTCATAAAGTTGTAAATCAAGTCGGTCTCTTGCCGACCATTGTTAGTCGAGTCGAGTCAATTCAACCACGACCAATATCAGTTGGTATCGACCACAAGAAGCAAACCACTTACAATGTCACCTACCCAAATTTTGAGACTATTTATTTTATTTGCAAAAACATTATGTTAAATTATAATTACAAAGTTTTGTAATTATGACCAAATCTGGTCCAGGATGATTGTAATAACATATTATTATTATTTAATAAATTAAAAAAGGAGACAAACACCCAAGGGAACTGTTAAATGAGTGTTCACTGACCCACTAGGAGGAATGGAAGCTGTTAGAAGGCATGGGACAAGTGTCAGCATTTGCACTCCACCACTAGCTGTTGGTTATGGGACAACTACCCCTAAATTTGTGGCATTATCCCCCAGGTGGGTGGAACAGAGCTATTAGCTCATTAATGACCAGGTTAACCACTAAAAAGGCCTAGGCAGCCTAGGGAAGGCAATTCGAATTGAGCAGGGAGCTCCATAATTATTTTCTGCAGAAATAATTCCTCAAGTGTATCAGGTAGATCACAGAGAGATTCGAATAGGGAGGCTAAGTGGAAGTGCATTGTGAGTCTGCTGAAATTATTCTGAGAAGGAAACCAGAGGTGCTGGTGCAGGTCTCTTAGACTACTAAGTCTATATGACTGAATGATCTACATTGTTGCTGCAAGTTGATAACCTAAAGCTTCTACAGATTCTTCTTCCTAGTGGTTCAGTGAACAGGCTCGGGGGTCCTAAGGCAAGTAATTTGGCTGCCTTCAGGAGTAGGTTGGGTGGAACAAGCTCCTTGGGTTGTTTGTTTCTCGTACATTCATCAGGTTCTACTCTTTTGTCTTGTTTTTCATTTGAATGAATGAAGTTGTTTTATTAAACCTCTAACCCTTTTTCCTAGTTTTATAATGACGACTTATTGACTAAATTGTTTAAATTGAATTGTATATTCTGTTAAGGTAGGATAGAAAATAGTATTTCATAATACAAGTATTTTAATATTTTTCTTTTACCTACTGTCAGAAAATAAATATTTCATTTCTGTATAAAAATATGGGGTTTACACTATTATTCCAAAATACACATATTATGCATTTTTATTATCATTTCATTCAAAAACTGTAAAGGACTATATAAGCAAAAACAGTTATCACAAGTCTCGTAACACTTTTCATTATTTTCTCCTTACTGTACTTAGGTTTTTGAAAATTAGCTGTAAATCCAACTTAGAATATATATATGATATTTCCATGCTTTAGTCTTCTATATTTACGCAGCATTTTATCTAATTGAATTTAAATCTTACATGTAATCCAAATTCTTGCGGTAAGAATGTCTTTTATTTTAATTGTATTATCTTCTTTTGATTTCCTAGATGCTGATTATCTTCTATAGAAAACATTTATCGTTTTGCAAAAGAATTTACAAAACTGCTTTCATCAATAACAGAGTTTGCAGACGTTTATAGTTTTTCGTTTTTAAAATCCTAAGATATCATACAGCTAGTTAAGATCAAGTACTTAAAAACGTAAACATCAAATCCTTACATCAGTTTTCCAAAACCAAACGTATTCTTTAGTTCAACTTTTACATTACGATAACTATCTATGCAGGACAAACTCATACAAGAGTATTATTATTTCTACCAACTGTAATATTTATTTAAGTGGCGGTTCAATACCAAAAACTGAATCTCATCACCATTCCAACTTAAACTTAAACAACACGAACACAGGGTTTCTCTTTGGTGAAACAAGTTAGCCCATGGCTCTCGGCCAGAAATCAACACTGTATTTCCTAGTCAAAACATCGATTTATATAAACATAGAAACCACTCATAAACTATTATTTTAGTTTTCTTAAACACTGTATTTTCCATTAAATTGATCGAGGGTTCATCCCTTAACATTTACATCTTCGACAAGTTTACATCCTCAACAAGAGTTACAGCGAAACGCTGCAGTGCAGAGTAACAAAACAAGCCGAGGATCCCAACCTCTAGACACTTATCTTTGATTCTCAAAAATTACAAACACTGGCCAAAAACCTTTTCCAGGAATCAAATACCAAACTCTCATCAAACATCAAGCAATGGCCGCAACGGGCCAGGAGAACCTACGAGGAAAGAACCATCGAGGCTTATCGGGTGGTAGAGTAGCATTTCCTCCACCGAGCTTCAAGCAAGTGACCCTTTGACAAAGTAAAACCTGCCACAAGAACCCATCAGAGGTTAAATGAGAAATTACAGAGATAGTTATAGACACAACAGATGGTATTAACACTTGAAATTCGAAAACATTACCTGTGTAATTCAGCTCTAAGAGTAGAAACGCCTGTAGCAAACGACGACGGAGCCATCTAGAAAACACAGCGAAAAGGGAAATCAATTCTGTGAACCATTCTTAAAATGATTTGAGAATCAACCATGGTTCAAATCCACTCTCAAAGACCAACAGAAAAACCCTGAAATCTACTTCCTAAAAACACATCGAATGCTGCATTGTGGCTCGGCTCTAAAGGAGGAAAACAAACACCTTCAACTGTTAAGTTTTCCCAACAGATCAAGGGATCGAACTCGAGGAAGGAGTCCTCTGAACCACAACTAACTAGCCCTACATTGTAGCAGGCGGTCGGCCTCTCCACCTTACCACTACCAAGCAAAATGAAGGCCAAAGAAAACACTTCAACGATAAACATAACGAAAGATTAGGGTTTCAGTCCAAATCCCAAAAACATATGAGATGAACGATGGAGATGATGCCAACCAAGCACGTCGAAGAATCGGGCAACAACTACATTTATTTCATATTGATTATCAATTCCACCACAACATCCAACTCAGTAGACCCGAGGTTAAAAACAGTGTACAACTCGACGTTTTGGTAGAAGTTGTAAATTATTTCACGTGAACCACAACCACGATGGAATCCAATAAGACTTCCATTCAACGCAGAAGGCAGGTGACTTAAATGCCAAGGCCAGTTATGATAGTTTTCCAGCACGATAGCACCAATACATTCAATACCCTGTCATATCACATGTCAGTGCCAAGACTTAGGGTTACAACGTATAGTTCATTTAATTTCCAAAGTATTGGTCATCGAATGCATGGTTTATATATATTGTATATTGTTTCTCAAATGACAAAGGTCGCATTTTATAGAAGGCTTTCGATACTTAGTGTATAGTTTAGAATTCATTTTATGCACATCGTAATGTTTGTTCATATTGCCACCTCTTTTTACAAGGTTACATAACATATCACAATGTATAAATATTAAACTAGAAAGGTCTAATCCTATAGTGTGGCAAATTCACAATATAATCATCATAAATATGATGGTAGTATTATAGTAAACATTGCTATATTAGTATGATTTTTCATGCATTTATAAATTCAGAAATGCATAAACTACTAAAGTATATTTATGATTTCAAGTTAATCCATGTATTAAACTTAACATTTGGCTCATGTTTCTATAGTGTAGAGTAACATATAAATTGAAACATTCACGAATAAATATACATGATAATACTACTCTTTGCAAAATGGAGAAATGATGACAGGATTATAATAGCACTTATACATTGTAATCTAGCACATAATTGAGAATTCATAGTGTAAGTGTCTCTTTTTTGACGATTGACTAAAGAGTCTAGTGTAGATAGTAATAGTTACGACTTCTGCGACTTGTAAGTATGTGTAAGGTAACACTTATAGAAATAGGACAGAGGTCCATACCATTAATAACTCATGCAAGGAAGTACTTAGAGTTATCATAAGCATTGACGACTAACTGAAAACATAATTAGAATTACTTGTAACACATGAATTGTCATAATACTCTTACCTGCGTATCTACGCAAAGAAACAGGTTCAAATGATTTAGCTAACATAGCTAAGTAAACCTCAGGGTACCCCATAGGACCCCTTCGTCATCATCCAAAAGCAAACTGTCAGTATTATGTCTAGATAATTGTATCGCAAAATAATTTAAATACAACATATAGATTTATAATTAACACAAGCAAAACTAATGTCGTATTTTGTGTTAAGAAGTATGAAGTGTCATCATCACATGTTGTTATTAGTTAAAAGGATTAGTATTAGTTTTATTTCTACATTAGCAAGTACAACATTTAATTCTATTTTAAAATTTTAAAATTTTTGTGATTTTTCGGGATGTTACATACAAACTTGCAAGCATCCTCACAACATCAGACATCAAGGAAGACCACATTCAAGCAAAATACATATATACCACACAGAAAAATAGCTTCATGCTTAATGATGACAAAATAACACTTGTAATAACCAAGCCCCCCCCGTGGTGAAATACAAAAACATCTCTTCAGTATGACAAAAGAACACTTGTAATAACCAAGCCCCCCCGTGCCTATCTTCTTCGGGATGAAGAAGTGTTTTGTTGGTGGGGGAGATGTTGGAAGGGACCCTTTGGGCCTTCTTGATGTCATCATTAGTTTGTATTAGGATATAATTGTGCTTAAATAATGAGCGGTTGAGAGTAACTACTCCAACTGTCTCAGCTATTGTATAAATACATTATCAAGATTAATAAACAACAATTGAACATTCAACTCATATATGTATCTTGATTATCTCCGTGTGATGCTTCTATCTTCCTGAATACAACAGTTTTCACCTTTTTATATTCTTTGTTGATGCTGTTCGATTGCTAGGCCACCAATGTTAGCAATTGAACAACATCTAAAGCAGTCATTCGCGTTTGACAATCCCTCTCTTCAGGCATTTGCATAAGGTGGATAAGATTCTTAAATTATTGCAGGTTACTTTCACAATCGAGTGATACAAAAATGAACCAAACCTGGGAGTCGAGATAGATTCATTCATTGCAGCGGCATTGAGGGTCATGCTTCTGCTTTTTTTCGGGTTCCCAGAGCTGAGCGCTTCTGGCCGACACCCTAAACTTAATGGCACAGGACTATTACCATTGGAAAATCCAGATGAATTAGGACTTGGGGGTGCAAACTGTCCTTTTAATCCTTCCTTCCATATTGATGATCATAAATAGCACGCATTTTCGAACCTGTTGGAGCATTGTGTTCCACAATAGATCCCTTCGCTGATGAAGTGGGAGAACTCCCATTGGCAGAATTTGCTAAGTTAGCGGACATATATTGGTTGTGCTTCTCTAAAAAAAAAATTCCCTTGTTGAAATGCAACCCATGGTCGACTTTTATAGCCAAGAACGAATCTCTATGGTGAACCGACTTAAAGTGTGAATGCTCCCCATCCAACAAACAATGGATCCCCATGTGCTTTATAAGTCCTTTTGGGAGGCCAAAGTACCTAGCATGAATGAGATAGAAGCTTCAGTTAACCTTATACGTTGTCTCCCAGCTGCCCAAAATATGTTAGGGTTAATTCATGCGCCGTGAAATTCACCTTCTCCCGCAGTCAAACAGGTACTCACACGGATATCAAAGGATCTTCCATGCAACTCCTGTTGTCCCTAGTTCTTACAGTCGCACGAGCCAACAAAAGTAAAATGGTGGATAGTTCAATAACAAATGGATCTAGCAAGAGCTGAGTTGGTTTATTCAAACAATGAAAACTCTATATTAGCCTTCGAACTGCACTCAAATCTTCAATGCATGGTTCTCTCAAGCTGCTTTATTAAAATTAAGAAATTGAACAAACAAATTGACCATTGGTTAACTCAAGAAATAAATTGACCATCTAGGTAATACAGTTGTGAGAGCTCATTCGAACAAACAAAATCGAAACTAAAGCATATATCTTTGTTTCAATGGGAAGGATCTGAAGCTGCATTGGGGTTTCACCTTTTTCTATTCTCTGCACAAATTACTCTCTCTGCTGAGAGATATTAGAGCCTCTCTCCAGTCACCCAGGTTTGAGCCCAAAAGGCCTTCACGCATGCAGGGGGGGGATGAACTGCTCTTGTAGGAATGTAAGCTCAAATTGGATGGTTTACTAAGGTAAGCTCAAATTGGAGGCCTATAAAAAATGTTGAACAAGATCCATACATATCCCGAGTTTTCAACTAGATCTATAACATTTACACCATCAAGTACAAATATCCATTATGAGATTAAAGAATTTGTGGTTGATCATGAGAGCCACCATTTGGTTAGTGATCAATGATATAAATCATTACTAAATGTGGGGTAGAACACTAATAATGAAAACAAGTACCTAAGTACCAGTATGAATCGAAAAATGTGAATATAGATTTGTTGAAGTTGAACACTGCCATTAGGGATCAATAATGAAGATCCATTGTGACATGTGAAGTAAACCACCAATGTTGAGAATAAAATTCAAGGTACTGGAACTCTAAATCAAATCCTTAGATTCAATTAGTTGGTGTCAATATGGGTAGATATGTAAAGAATAGTCATGGGTCCCTTAACCCAAAATGAGTCATGGAACATACTAATATATATAATGGAATTCAACTTAACACAATGGCATGAGCGAACAAAATGAGTAGGAGACTCGGGACTTCCATTGAATGGAATGCAAACAATCATCAACCTCAAAAATTACCATAAAACGAAACAAAATAACCTAACCAATGACAATGCGGGGTCAAGAGGGAAAGTAATCATGAGTGTGATTGAGGACCAGTGAACAAAATTCATGATTGTGACAAGAGTAAAATTAAGGGATCAAGGTGACAAGGTTAAAATACAATATGTACCAATATATGGATCATTGTCCATGCTCCTCATTTATGGCTTCGACCCAAGGGATTAGAACAAGTTGTTAATTATAATAATTTATTAACAAGTTGTTAATTTATTAATAATTAACTTCATATGTAGACCGATCAAGAATATTATATGAATTCTGGTCACCATAAACTCCTCCCTCCGCAGACTTCAACCCACAATTATCTAGATTTCTCACACATGATCATAGAAGTAGAAGCATGGCCATAAAAACTTGAAAAACTAGCTAGATCAACCACAATTTGTTGAGACTATGTTGTGATGGTCATGGGAAATTAAAGTCCACGGTTAATAATCAATTTATAAACTCTTGTTAAAAAAACAAAATTGGACATTCAACTAATAAGATTTTTATTTTGTTAGTGCTAGGCTATTTGTTGTTGTCCATGTATACCTTGTTTATAGGATTCCCCTAATTATTTCCCCGTCTAACACATGTTTTCATTGTTTCATTGTTTTATTTTTTTTAATTTTAAATTTCATCAATTGTCTAATGTGAATTACTATTTCATGCTCTGTGAAATTAAAGAAAACATATTTGTGTAAATAAGTGTTCAACGTTGCTCCTTCTTACAACTATCAAAATCATAAATGCAAATCCATTCATCATCCTTACTGTCAGGCTTTTATGGTTATTCTACAATTGTTTGCTAACAAAGAGTCTTCAAGTGTGTGTAGTACCACGCAACCTGATTATGAATCATATGGAGAGAAAAAAAAGTTCTTTTGATAGGTTATCTGACAGTCTCACTACAATGTGTACAAGAGAAAGTAATGTTTTTTGTTTCATCCATGTTGCCGCACTCACCCTTTAGTGGAAGTGTGTTTCCTTGGGAATTGAAAAGTTCTAATATGGTGAGGGAAAGGTAGGCAAAACTATTATGATTATGTCTTATGCTATGTAAAATATTTCTTACATAAGTGTGAAAGTGTTGGACACCAGGAAGAGATCATAGAAATGTAACCAAAGTGCAAAATCTAGGTTCTTGCTGCAAAGTAACACTTGGGCAATGCTTTGGAATGTAGTTTTCTTTGAGGGTGACCTTGACATTAAATAGTGGTACCATAGATTCCTTTTATTTTTCCGGGGCTTGAGGAATATGTAAAAGAACTTTAATACTTTTAACACATTGTAGAAAAATATAATTTCTTATCAACTTTATAAATCAATTCTTATGTTCGAATTTTGGTCGACATCTTGTGTTGGACTCATTTTGAGTATCATTCATTCTAGATGAATATTTTTCTGCCATCATTGTATCTGTGGAATGTTATTTTCAATTTGCTTATATATTCCAGATATAGTAGTAATCTATAGTGTTGAGATTACTACTACATAGATTGTGAGAAAATAAATTGTAGTTGGCTCACTGTGTTGATGAACTTAACATTATTTTTTGTTATGGGTTGAGTGCCTATGTGTTTGTAATCTAAGATTCTTACAAAATTTTCTCTTTTCCTACCAGTATCAAAGGCCAATCGGATTGCCACGTGGCCTCGTTGGATTAGTCAACATGTGAGTGATGTCATATGCCAACTCAGCTGTAAGATTTTCCATCTCAGCAAACTAAATGCCACGTTTCATCTTGAGGTACTTCCACATTAGCGCATGACTTGTATGACTGCCACGTCTCACCCTTTCAGTGGTGCAACGTGGCACTCTTGCCAAATTTTTACCTATTGAGAGAACACTTCAGAACTGCATAACTTTTTCATACAGAGTCGAAATGAGAAAATTCAAACATCATCAAAAACATCTAAATGAGATCTTCACAATTGTTCTACTTCCGTAAGCATCAAAGGCAATTAAATTTTCTTAATTTCAAAAATCCACCTGGATCAATTAAAAATTATTCCCTTTAGTGATTTCATGTGGAAAAAGGACTTGAACTCACCACCATTGCATATTTATTTAAATATTTGCCTTCAAGAGTTCATTATAAGTGAAATGGCTCATTTAAAAAATGCACTAAGTGACAATCATCAATACATTTAGCTAGAAATTTATTAAACATATATTTGAAGGTTTCCAACTAAGGTAAAGTTTGAAAATTATTTTATATAATATTACGAGTTGGAAAATGGGTGTCATTAAACAGGAAAGAAAAATTATTGCAACATATTATAGCTTCCCCATTAATCGCTGATCACATCAAAACTAGAAACAAATGCTATAACTTCTATGATAATTCCAATACTTCAAGTATTGTTGAAATGGGGTGTTTCCTTGCCTTGGAAAGGATATATAAATTTCATTATGCCCATCCCTTGATGGTTTAGTATCCATGAAAATCATTGTATCTTAAACATGAACATTGACAATGATTTATAGTGAAAATATAATATTGGATATAGACTAAACATAAGAATTAAAATTACGTAGCATAATCGAGTAATGCTCTTGTTAGGTGAAAAATTGTTATGCTTTGCTAGGGTTTTGATTTGCGATTAGGGTTTCTATTTTGATGCCTTTTAGGTATCCATAGTTGTGATCGCCATGGAATCAGCGAAAGGGGTGGATCTTCCCCCTCCTTTAGAGATGTTGTTGCTTCTAGATAGCCTCTCTCCTTAACTGGTGAAAAATTGAATCGTCAACAAGAGGTAAACAACCAACAAATGCAACTAATTGAAGGAGTGGTAGGTACAGGAAATATACTCAATGGGAAAGAGTCGATGATGAAGCATTTCAGAGCTTCTCATCACAGGAAAGCCACCAGAGGAATAGGAAAGTGCATACCAAAAACATCGATAGTACCAAGTTACGGAATCACTTCCACCTGTCTAAGCCAGAATATTCAATATATGAAGGATTATGCTCTAATAGAAAAAAAATTTGGCCTATGGCCTTCGGAATGATCCCTTGTGGGATAGAACAATACTAGATGGAAACCCAAAGGGAATTATAACCTCTGCCTTAGATCTAAGGGACCCTCACTATAATTTTTTACAATATGGAAGACAAAAATTCAACTTTTGATAATGACTCATACTTCTTCAACTCAACTGGATTATATTGAAAAACTAGGTTGAAAAATTTTACCCCAAAAAATAATACATTACTTATGCATTGTTCTTGGTCAAGCTTGACTCGTTGCCTATAAAGTACTGGGAAAACGACACCCTGGTAGGCATAGGTAATAGTCGGGGAATATTTTTCAAGGCCTCAGATGCCACGAACTTAGGTAGATACACTACATATGCTTATCTTTACATATATATGCACATATCTCAAGCCTTGTTGGAAGCAATATGCCTAAGCCACCAAGATTCACAATGGATTCAACCAATCGATTATGCACATATACCCTTTCAATGTAGGAAGTTCCATGTGCATGGGAATTTGTTCTGAGAATTCCCTCTCAATGCAGTGAATGATAAAACCAAGGAGCAAACCCCCCAAGACGAGTTCAAGTTTATAGGTTGAGGCACTTGCCACAATGAATTATATGGATATGGAATTGTTCCTTGGATATTTCCTCATTATTAGTGCTATGGATATGAAAGTTTATCCTTATATGATGCAAAAACCATCCAATCCCATATTAATTAATGCCTTGGTTCAATTGGTGTCTTAGTTCAATATTTTTGTGTAACCATTTAATACTAGAGTCCCATTAATACTATATAAGGTGTTGAATCAACCTATCTTGGGTAGGTAGTTGGGATAGATAACTCCAATGGTATTTATTGAATGTTGAATAAACCTCAACCTTGATTTCTATTCTCCCATGGAAGGAACTAGGAGGATTATCTATTCACATTGCTATATTAAATAGAGTGGCAGGAAATATTTTGTTTGAAGATCAAACCAACTACTATAATTTACAAGGAAAGACCATTTCAAGTCCAAGTGTCACTAGAGTGTATAAGTACATATACATTCATTCGTTTCCTTCTTCATCTGCAACATAACATACTCATTCTAAACATTAACAAATGTGGAACCAACAACAAATGATTCTATGAATAGACAACTAGTTTGCAAATGAATAATTATTTGAGTCTTAAATTGCTTATATATTCCAGATATAGTAGTAATCTATAGTGTTGAGCTTACTATTATAGAGATTGTGAGAAAAGCAATTGTAGTTGGCTCACTGTGTTGATGAACTTAACATTATTTTTTGTTATGGGTTGAGTGCCTATATCTTTGTAATCTGAGATTGTTACAAACTTTGCTCTTTTCCTACCAACGTTCACTTTTGCCCCTCAAGGGGCAAATGCTAGTTTATTCACTTATAGAAACAACTTTTCGAATATGTACAAGGGTCAATTGTATGCATCTTTACGTGGCTCATGACATAATAGGAAGACCAATTTCTGTTGTAGAATCCCATGGATGGAAAATATTATTCACTTTTGGATTTTCTTTTATTCTTTTGATAAAGTTTGGTTGTTTTATAATCGGAATTAATTTTAAGGAAGAATTGTTTTCAAAGCTTATGGAATTTTCTAAATCGACCAAAACGGTTTTACACTTTAAAATAGATTTTCAAAACCTAAAATTCTACTGAAACTTTGACTATATAATGTTAATGAAAATTGACAGAGTTAATAAAGCTAAAATAAATATTTAAAGAAGCAATGCCAGCATTAGCTAATAAATCTAGCATGCCTTTAGGTAAAAACTAAAATCCCTAATTCTTTCTTATTCTAATTTAGAGACAATAAAAACTAAAACCCCTAATTCTTAATAACATACCATGGTTAAAAATGTTTCATTACTCCATTTTGAATTTTAAAACTTCATATTTAAATTTAAAAAATGAAAGGAAGATGACATTTTGACCTTGAATTGAAAGTACCCAATTAGAACTCGACCAAACCTACATCGTTGTTATTTGATTATCAAGATGGTCACCCATGCTAGTACATGTGTCTAGTATTTTCACGGTAAAACTTAGTAAAGTTCAATCAACATAAATAGAAGCATAGATGCCACACAGGCTAGATATTAGCTGAGGCCAGTAAGCTTCACAGTAATATGAGACTTGAGATAGAACGCAAATTCTAATTAAGCTATATGCCTAATCCCACAATGATTTTCAAGTGGGATTAATAGAAATAAAATTGTAAAAACACATCACAGCCAATGTAAGTTAGATCTAATTCCACCGCAATTAATTAATTCCTCCAGAATCTCCAGTTCATCATCTTCACATCAAATCCACTTAGAAATTGAGGTCATTGATAAATCTTAAAATGGATTTATATATATACTCAGCACATTAATAATATTTTTTCTATATAAAATATAACATATAAAGATATCTTAAAATATTATGTAAACAAAATTATTTAAATTATTCATAATTAATTAATTAATAATAAAAATAATATAATTTTTTTTCAAAGTGTTAACTCAAGTATTTATGAATGAGACTTCCCATCTCTCCCCTCAAATTGAGAGTTCACAATCTAATTAGGCTCACTAATGAATGAGACTTCGCATATCTCCCCTCAAATTGAGGGTTCACAATCTAATTAAGCTTACTATTTAGGTTTACCATCTATAAATCATAGTGAAGTACTCATAAAATTTTACATGAATTTATTTATAAAAAAAAAAATTGATTATATTATAAATTTATATAATTATTATATGAAATATAAATTATAATAATAATAAATAATGTTAATATTAAATTTTATTAAACTCATTACAAAATAAATTTATATTAATATTATAAATTTATATAATTATTATATAAATAAATTTAAGTAGATAGATAAGATATTATCTAAATCATGAATAAACAAATTATAAACATTAACATGACATCATATGCTATTATAGGTGACCATGGTTTATTATGGGTGACCATCTTTGACTATGGTTAATGATTGTTGTCTATGGTTGACCATGTTTGGCCATAGTTGATTATGGTTCACTATGTTTGAATATGGGTGATTGTGTTTGACCATCTTAAACCATGGTGGGTCATGTTTGACCATGTTGGATCATGGTTGAGTATGGTTGAACAAAGGAGTGTATGGCTCACAAGATGCTTCACCATGTTTCACTATGGTTGTGATGTTCATCTCGGTTGAATTATATTGGATTGCATTGCTCATCACCTATTATGTTGCATTGGGATGTTCCTCTAGGATTATGCTTAACTATATGATATTCGTCAATAATTATGTTATATCACTTCTAATAACATGGCTAACTTTACGTAGTATTAACAATATCTTAATGATTATATTGTATTATGACATCCATTGAAAAAAAAACTAATATTTATTGTTTAATAATACATAATTAACTTTTTATCCCTGGGCTGTAGCCCAGTTTGTGATAGGGTGCATTGTTAAGGCACTCCTTGTGATGTTGTGGGTTCAAATCTCAATTAGCCATATGTTCCATGCACAGGGAAGTGTTGGTATGCCTATGGTATAGTGGTAGCGAACCATAATCGACCCTGTGTCACACAAATACGAGCCCAGTCCCATTTTTCAATTCCTCGTTACTCCCATTTTCTTGTATGGGTTTGAAGTTTGGGGTTGCAGCCTCTCTAGAGAATCTTGGATAAGGATTGAGCAAATCTAAAAGAGTTTTATAACTTACAATCTTAAAATTAAAATCAATATGCCATATCCTATTCTCCTAATTCAAGTACATGGGTCTTTCCTCCATTGAGAGCATAGTTATGACTAGATGTACCTAACATACAAGAAAAAATTAAATAACTTGCGAGACCAAAGACTTCCGAAAATTGCCTTTAATTTTAGTCAAAACCACTTAAGGCTCAAGTGAGGTTGGAATAAAGATGCCATGTCCTGGTTAAAGATGTGTGGGATTGACGAAAGTGTTACTTTGAAAAATATAGATGATACTAACAATATTCTTACTTCGGAGTTCAAAGTGTAATGTCCCCATTCAAATAAATTTCAAAAGAGGAAATTCCACCAATCTACTAGTTTCCTAGGTTGGGGTGGAAACATTGGGATTTTGAATAAGGGAGCTAATAAACCCCAAATGGACATTAGAGTGACATAAATATATTAAAATGGGTTAAATAAATATTTATGATAGGAAAATAAGGTGGCACTTGGTCATGGAGACACATTGGTGGTGTGGGACCCACACAAAGCTAGATTCCTCATGCCACATGGCATTCTATTCTCACCCATTCGAATCCAAGGTGGAGTATAATGATATTGGGGAGTTGGAAGGTCAATATACTTGGCATGACTCAATGAAGTTCAAATTGGAGTGGAAGAGTAACTTCCATGGAAGAGGAAGAGGCATTTTGGAGCTAGTGGGACACTTGGACTAGATTCCCTAGCTCTATGACAACAATGATGAAGATGCTATGACACCTACGACACAAATCAGACCTCAATGCTGAAATATGATATATATGACATGTCAGGGCTAAAAATAGCCTCCAAGAAGGCGCACAAGGGAGTTAAGGCAGCCAAAGAGACACCCTTTCGAAATGAGGGAAGATGGAGACTAGGAATTGTTGGACAAGTGGCACACATTGGAATCTCTTCCCAACTTGAGTTGGCATGAGTCTTTTGGAAGGAATTAGACCCAAGGACGTATTTGGAAGTTTATAAAATTCAAGAAAAAATAAGGAGAGTATATTTTGATCATTTATCATTTTGCATATTGGAGAGCATAGCTTGTCCATTCTTGTGGAGTGTTTACTCTACTTGCCTTAGTACTAATTTCGAGGGTGAAATATTCCCATCCTAATTGGAAACTGGAGAGGCCATTCAGACCTTTCATTTGGAGCTACAATGGATTCATTTGTTGCAGGTTGAAGCTACAAGGAAGCTTGTGACATTATCATCCTCAACTTGCTTCCACACCTTTCTCACTTTTCTCTTCATATTTTGGCTCTTGGAGGAAGGGCGCACTTGGTGAGATGTTGTTCTCTTTGGGGGATCTCTTGCGGCCCCATTTATTTGTATTCTGATATATATACTCAGTATTTAATGCTCAGAAGACTCTCAGGTCGAAATACCAAGTGGAACTATGTAAAAATACCAAACAATGCATAAATGGTGGCATTTTCCCTACATCTTGTTATGAAAGCTTGAAGTTGCTTTATTTCGACTTGTATCAGTTCATATCTGTGGTTTTTATGATGTATGGAGATTCATTAATGTATGGAAGAAGTTTCATATACATTTCATAAGACTTTGGAACATAAATCTCGAATTTCATAGAAAATAATGAAGTTTACTAGCATTTCCCCTATGTGAAGACATGTCCACAAACCTCTACCGATTTATGGGAGTTGAAGAAGCCTTTATAAACTGATTGATGATGTATATTTGATCCCATTGAAGTCCTTTAACATAACCATGTCTCTGTTATGAAATTTGGGAAGGTCGTACAACATTTGGAGATCCATCTTTGACCACTACCCTTGGGGGATTTGAACCTCGATTTGACTAGTAAATTGCCCTATCTTTCCCTAATTGTAATTGAATGTTTCAGAAGTAATTGAGAGTGTACAATCATCTATCAGCCTCATTTTTATGTCTTAATACCTTTCAAATACCTGCAGACCCAATTTGGAAGGATTTGGAGCCATTTGGAAGCATTGGAGTCATAACTAGTCTAAGGGTCGAATTGGCCAAAAATTGCCATTTTCCAAATTTCTTAAAAATGGACACTAAAAGTGGTATCAAAGAATGGTCCTTGCACCTGATGTGGATGACCATTCATGAGGACAATAAGTCAAAGAAATCAGCCCCCACCCTTAGAAACTGAAACTGAAATTACTTCGGTGAAAGGGACGAAGTAGGAGAAGAAGTGCATTCTTTGGTAACCATGAGTAAGGATGAGAAAGGAACCTTAGAGGAGAATGAGGAGTTTAGAAAATTCCTGAAACCATCCTTTGAAGACATGAAAAAACAACTAATGCAAGGTTTCGAATTGTTGGCTAGTCGATTTGGAAGCAAATTAGCAATAGGAGGGAGCAGTGGTTCTCCTTTCGAGGAAAAGAAGGCAATGGATGAAAGAATTTATGTCACAAAGGAGGAACCTCATGTATTGTTGGAACATGAGGTACATGTTAATATGTAGGTTCTTGAAGATACTACACTCAAACAAGAATAAAGACAAGCACTTGTCTTTGTTCAGAGGGATTATGAGTTTCCTCATGGAGAGAGTTTTAAAGCCTTGGAGGAGGCACATGATCTCACAATAGTTAGACCAGCCAATTATGGAGAAGATGAATTAAATATTTTGATGGGTAAGAGTTGTAAATATTTAAGGTTGGTTCATAATTCCTCACCCCCTACTTCTTTTTCAGCTACATCAATTGGGGATGAAAATTGGGTGAAAGGTTTTTTTCTAATGGTGCCACATGAGGGGTATGAACCTCTTACCTCTCCTTTTGATGATGACATGAATAGAGCACCTCATTATTTACATTTGCATAAGCATTTTTTTTTACCTTATGATGATACATATCTTCATGGATGCACCTATGATGTTCACTTGAGTCACTTGAAGACTCATGAATTTCCTTGTTCCTTGCTTAGTTCAATTGATGTTGGAGGAACTTCATCCAATACTTGGGTGAAGAGATATATGATTGGAGCACATTTTTATTGGAAGCAACATACTTTTTTATTTCTTGATGATACACATATTCATGGATGCACAAATGGTACTTATGTGAGGCCCTTGAAGGCTCATTGTTTTCTTTGCTCCATACTTGGTTCGGATTTTAGTGGAGATTCTTCATTCACTTCTTGGATGAAAGAATACATCGCTGATTTTTTTGATGCATCTTACATATTTTTGGAGCAGCATTATAGGACATGGGATACTCACGTATGTCATTGGAGCAGATTTGATTGGTCACTTGATGCTTGTATGCACCTAGAAAATGGTGGTCTACTTACTTGGAGGTAAAAACACTTTCATGATTCTTTGATGAGGCACCTCCTTGATGTACATTTTTATTATGTTTCCATGTAATTTTATGATCTATATTTTGTACTTATAATTTTTGGAAGAAGGCATACAAGGAAATGGGATCCAGGAATTCTCTTGCCTAATGGTATGGGTTGTGGAGCACTCCTAATTGTTGGAGTGCAATACAAGAAATGGGACCCTGGAATAATTTTAGTCTCATTGGTTTCAATTTTTTTTGTTTTGGAAAGAAAGCAAGTTCTTCAACATCCATGTTCAAATTGCTTTAGGACAAGCAATCTTGGGAGGGGAGGACTGTAATGTCCCCATTCAAATAAATTTCAAAAGAGGAAATTCCACCATTCTACTAGTTTCCTAGGTTGGGGTGGAAACATTGGGATTTTGAATAAGGGAGATAACAAACCCCAAATGCACATTAGATTGACATAAATATATTAAAATGGGTTAAATAAATATTTATGATAGGAAAATAAGATGGCACTTGGTCATGGAGACACATTGGTGGTGTGGGACCCACACAAAGCTAGATTCCTCATGCCACATGGCATTCTATTCTCACCCGTTTGAATCCAAGGTGGATTCTAATGAAATTGGGGAGTTGGAAGGTGAATATACTTGGCATGACTCAATGAAGGTCGAATTGGAGTGGAAGAGTAACTCCCATGGAAGAGGAAGAGGCATTTTGGAGCTAGTGGGACACTTGGACTAGATTCCCTAGCTCTATGACAACAATGATGAAGATGCTATGACACTTATGACACAAATAAGACCTGAATGCTGACATCTGACATATATTGCATGTCAGGGATAAAAATAGCCTCCAAGAAGGCGCACAAGGGAGTTAGGGTAGCCAAAGAGACACCCATTCGAAATGAGGGAAGATGGAGACTAGGAATTGTTGGACAAGTGGCACACATTGGAATCTCTTCCCAACTTGAGTTGGCATGAGTCTTTTGGAAGGAATTCGACTCAAGGAGGTATTTGGAAGTTTATAAAAATAAAGAACAAAGAAGGAGAGTATATTTTTATCATTTATCATTTTGCATATTGGAGAGCATAGCTTGTCCATGCTTGTGGAGTGTTTACTTTACTTGCCTTAGTACCAATTTTGAGGGTGAAAGATTCCCATCCTAATTGGCGATTGGAGAGGCCATTCATACCTTTAATTTGGAGCTACAATGGATTCATTTGTTGCAGGTTGAAGCTACAGGGAAGCTCGTGGCATTATCATCCTCAACTTGCTTCCACACCTTTCTCACTTTTCTCTTCATATTTTGGCTCTTGTAGGAAGGGCGCACTTGGTGAGATGTTGTTCTATTTGGAGGAGCTATTGTGGCCCCATTTATTTGTATTATGATATATATACTCTATATTTAATGCTCAGACATCTCTCAGGTCTAAATACCAAGTGGAACTATGTAAAAATACCAAACAATGCATAAATGGTGCCATTTTCCCTACATCTTGTTATGAAAGCTTGAAGTTGCTTTATTTCGACTTGTAGCAGTTCATATCTGTGATTTTTATGATGTATGGAGAGTCATTACTGTCTGGAATAATTTTCATATACATTTCATAAGCATTTGGAACATAAATCTCGAATTTCATGGCAAATAGTGAAGTTTACTAGCATTTCCCCCTATGTGAAGACATGTCTACAAATCTCTGATTTATGGGAGTTGCAGAAGCCTTTATAAACTGATTGATGATGTATATTTGATACCATTGAATTCATTTAACAATAGCACGTCTATATTCTGAAATTTGTGAAGGTCGTACAACATTTGGAGATCCATCTTTGACCACTACCCTTGGGGGATTTGAACCTCGATTTGACTAGTAAATTGCCCTATCTTTCCCTCAGTGTAATTGAATGTTGCAGAAGTATTTTTAGAGTGTCCAAGAATCCATCAGCCTCATTTTAATGTCTTAATACCTTTCAAATACCTTCAGACCCAATTTGGAAGCATTGGATTCATAACTAGTCTAAGGGTCGAATTGGCCAAAAATTGCCATTTTTCCAATTCATCCAAATTTCTTAAAAAGGGACACTACACAAAGGGAATCCATGGTGTGATGAAAATTTAGGGGATAAATAAAATCAAGATATTACAAGGAGGTCATTAACCCTAATATTGAAGATCAAAATTATCTCTTTGTTGTAACTAGCATAAAGAAGAAGATTTACATAGCTAAAATAAGAACGAACTTTCGTGAGCTAATAGTGAAACAGGGCGTTGGAACTTTCCTAAAACTCTATGGGCTGAAAGGATATATCATATTTGTGAGACTATGAGTGTTGAGAATGAAAAACACTTCTTCTTAGATTTCCCTCTATACACGCACATAAGATCTCCGTTTCAAAAAAAAAATTACAGTATGAACCTGCCCAACCTTCTATCTCATCAAAATTATAGTAATTTAGGAATGCTCATATCCAAGCTTTTTGAGCACATAAATAAACTCTAAAACAAACCAAGTGGTTCCTTACTTTTCTTTTTTAAGGTTTGATAAATCAAAATTGATCACAAATATAAACACTTTTAAATTTATTCAATTAAATTTATGATGTAAAAAATTATTTTCCATTGTCAATCTTAAGAAAATTGTAATTGTTAGTTAAGTTATGACGTAGTTGTTAGTAGATGGAAATTTATTTCAACTACTTCATAATTGATATTCATTGTATTTTTATATAGATTTTACAATCTCCTTTCAAAGATTTCAATCCCATTAATTTTTAATAAATTACAATATTGATAGATCTTGATTTATAATGTAATTATCATTTCCAGATTAATATTTTTGCATTAATAGCCTAAAGGGTTTGGATCTATTGGGGAAGAGAAAGGATTTTTTCACTATTGGGCAAGGTTCAATTCCCATGAGGGCCTAGCTTGAAGTCGTGGGGTCACCTTGAGGTAGTGGTCGAACATGTGGTTGCAACCAGATAGATTGTATTAAACGATCTCGTGACCCATGCATGCATAAGTGGATCAAAGTCCACACACAATTGGTTTCTACAGGCCTCATTTTGCATGGTGACCTGAGTTCAAACCTCGCAAGGTAGCTAGGAGGAGACACTTAAAATCCAACCATGCTAAGGGTTGGTGTGTCCCAATATGGGTGCAATCCCCAGGTTTTTTGATGGCTTAGATGCCCCTGGGTCATGATTTCTTAGACCACTAGCTAGGCTAACAAGTCACGGACAAACTAGCAAACAAAAAAGGTTTATTTACATTACAAATCCATTCCATTTGAATAAATCCATTAGAATGGTCAATTGGGTGTATCCTGAGTGGTTGTGGGATAGAGTGTTATCCTCCCCATGTAGGGTCTATTCCCATAAATGACATGTGGAGTTCATAGTAAGAATATTGTTATAATGATTTCGTGAAGGAAAGTACATGGGAGTTTCCCCCATGCTTTCTATCCAATAATTAAAATTATTAATATAGATATTTTAAATTTCAAAAGTTCACCATTAAAGTTTATATTCCTTTTAATATTTAATATATCACTAACTATTTAAATTGTAAAATAAAATTAAAAAAATGATTCATTTAGATGTTATTAGTCCCTTCCTTCAAGCTTGTAGGGACTCTATGGAACGGCTTGCCATTTTTTCAATTATATGTAACACAACTCAAAATGCTTATTTCACATATAGTCTAAGTTTTAAGTTGATTATGGAGAGTACACTTTATTTTAATGAGTCAAATCTATGAAATTGTTACGTTCTCAAAACCACAACGTTGGAGTCTTATTTGGCCTCATATCGAGGCAACGGGGCAGTTTTTTGGTTTTTGTTTGAAATCTATAATCGTTGAAATATTTCAAAGGATAATACTTTACATATTGAAATAATGCAAAGGTTTGTTAACATTAGTTCCGATGTTCAGAGTGTGATTTCCCAGTATGCATCATTGCATGCACGTGCCTTCTATGCATTTAGGTGTCAATCTTTTGAGTATGCAGTAGCTGGAGTTGGAATACCGTACCTTCTTGCTTCACCTCATATGCTACCACTTCCTTGCCTCGATAATTCCTAGTCATTCAAGGCTACTGCACGAACTACGAGACTAGATACCAAAACATGAGCATTCACTATTATGATGCAAGCAGAGCAAGTGACATATATTTACCTCACAAACGGTTGATGCAATGTGAAAGATGTATCCTATTTGAGTTTTCACTCTACATCAGCCCCTCCAATTCTATTCTATCTTTTTAATGGAATTTCTACAGAGCAGTTATTTAAATAGAACATACAGCACAATCAGAAGGCCCCATTGAGCTCCAAATATAGAAAGCGCCAAGAAACAAAGACATATGCAGAGCCACACACATAACATGAATCACAAGCCACCGACGATCTCATGAGATAGGAAATTCCATGAAAATCCAATCCAAATTCCAAAAGACATGGGCAACCATGGAGTACTAGAGTTACTTTAGGAACGATTTAGTTGTATTCATCCACCTTCACTACCTTTTGAATATGGATATGTAGTTTGTTCGAATCTACAATCAATCAAAATAAGAAGCCTAATCAACAACATATCTACTCTGGAGCATGGTATAATATATTGATTTTACAAATTTTTATGATGTTGGTATTTAGATGGAAAAGGAGTAGTCTACCGATTCGACGATTTGGATTGGAAGTCAGTCGCCATTGCCGCTTCCCAGCCAAATTGTATTTCTAGAAGGGCCCAACTCAAAATCGGATTCCACTCCATCCATTGCCGGAAAGGCCCAAAAATCTTGCCATCTTTTAATGCATGGCGTTGTTGTCGGCCACCAACTGCATTCAATACGTGGGATCGCGGTGCACAGACACTATGTTGTAGTCGGAGCCCCTTTCCCCTGCGATTTGGAATTCCCCTGCATTCTTCTCGACACCACATCCTCTGTAAAATTGGAGAGACCATTATTGTGGAAGGATTCGCAGTCTAGAACAATTGCACATGCATGTAATAAATCTTGAGAAGAAAACTGATTCGCTGGAGTTAAATCGCTTCAGCCACACAAAAAAATGATTCGTTGTGTATGTCGTTTTACCCTTGCACCTCGACATGTCTTTGTTTCATTTTCAAATCATCGTTCCATTGCACACTACCAACCACAAATATCATGCACAACCAAAACAATTTATGTTTATAATTATGTCGATTTTCTTTGGAAGATATGTTTGTGGTTGATTTTTCTATTTTGAACAAATCTCGACAGAATTCACATGAACCCACAAGAGCCACAACATGTCGCATCCTATTTCTCTTCCACTTAATTCAATCAACCTCAGCCACTATTAGACACTGAATTCATGTCTTGAAAAGGTGTCATTTCATGAAATATGTGGCCATAAGGTTGAGGCAATAATCCTCATTGCTCCGACCATCAACCAATTTGAACATATATCAATGTTGAAAAGTGTGGATATCCAGCTGTGTATGTCCCACTGCCATAGAGGTGATCGTTGTTGTGAAGGAAAACCATTGAATATGAGGAAATCATGGAAATTGATCAAAGATAAGGAATTGTTGTCTCTGTTAAAACAATGATTCTTGTTCTTATATATGTTTTTAATAGTATCTGACCAACCTTATTAATGGGTTGCTGAAGGAGAAAAATGGGCAGCGAATTGATTGTAGATGGAAAGTTTGTTGAAGCATGGACCATTTACTGCTCTAAAGAATTAATAAAAACGAGGATAAATTGTATCGCTGGAAGCATAGATCATGGTTGGAATGGAAGGAAACCAATTTGCTAGGCGTTGATGGCTGTGTGCGAGATGAGCCATTTTCTGGGTGCTGGACAGAGATGCATCCAACTGTGTGAGGCATCGATCAAGGGAGAAATCACTCCATTGTCCATCCATTGCTGCGGGAGAGCAGTTGGTTGTGTAAATATGAATTATCAGATTCCAAATAAAATTTCAATTCTTGTTTTGTTGAATCCAGTCTTCAAGATGTTGTCTTGTTTGCGTGAGATTTGGTTGTGTAAATTTGAATTATCAGATTGCAAATAAAATTCATTTGCCACATATTATTGCAAATAAAATTTCAATTCTTGTTTTGTTGAATCCAGTATTCAAGGTGTTTTCTTGTTTGCGTGAGATTTGGTTGTGTTCACCCCTAGAAGCACCACATCTTAGACTCAAGATTCAAATTGCAAACTTTTGCAATGTAGGGCGTTGGCACCAAATTCCTTCCACCAATACACTACGATAAGAGTAAAAGACAAAGAAAATCCATGAAACGGGTTTGAAAATTTGACTAGATTTTTGTATCATTTAGAATAATGAAAAATATAACTTAAAATTTTTGAAATTGCGTCCCTAGTAGGTCCTTGTTTCTGCTTGTCATAGCCATAGTTTGTTGTAAATTGTGTAATCACTAGCCTAAGAAGCTCCCTGCCTTAAAAGAGTAGACTTTAGGATATCGAGGCATAATACATAAGAGAGCATAGAAGCATACATATATACTAAAAAGGATGCTCAAATCAACATGCTTGTCCATTGATCTACCATTCCTTCAGATTAACACTAGTATGATTCTCTTAAGATATTCAACATTATAAATGGAGGCATTTAAGCTTCCTATAACTATGAATGCAGCACAATCAACACCATAGAAAAAGTCATTGAACTTCAAGTTTAGGAACTGTCCATCAACATTTATCGACCATTTTGCACGACCATGACTGTCCATAGGGGGTTGATATGTCAAATTGGCGGACTCAAACCTAGATGGGGTAAATATCACCATCCCCGCTTTACCAATCAACCAAGCCCTTGTTGACATTCATTAGTATATATTACATTCACAAAGTCAAAGTTTTGGCTAAAATCTTGTAAGATAAGTTAATGAGGCTGATAGGCCTTCAACTAGTGATTAGGTTGTGGTCCCACACCTTTAGGATGCATTTGATATTTCCTTTGTTGAAGATGTCATGCAAAGATTGCATGTTGATGGCTTATTGATAAATCTATGGTAACTCCACTTCCATGAAATTCCAAGTGGCTTTATCAAATTTTAATGAAAAAAATTCTTCATTTCTCAACCCCTAATTTTTCTTCTAGCTCCAACATGCCTTGATGGTTGTATTTTATGCTTGACATGGTTGCAGTATCCACACTACTTTTCAATTCTTATAGGCTAGTTATTTTAGCTCTTTTATGCTTTTGATAAAGTAGTGATAGGTGTTGCTCTCATAGTCACACTCACACTATTTGATATGCTAGATAATAGGGGTCTTTTTTTACATATGTTCATTAGTGCTCAATAATGCACCGATTTATTTAATCTATGTATTTGTTTATATATTTGTATAATAGTTTCCTTTGTTTTTGTTTTTGCAGGGCATCTAAACATTCATGATGGTCGAAAAATGGACATTATGCGTTGAAGTGTCCTGTTATCCCAAACCAGGTCAAGCAACCATTGCCACTACGTTCTATATAATAATGCTACAAATAAGGTGTTCCAACGAAAAAGGGATGTATGCAGAAGGAATACAAGCAATTAATATTATTATATTGCTCTCATTGAAGGGATACAAACAATGATAAAGCATGGTGCCAATGACATAGGTGTCTTCATGAACTCCAAAATTGTATGCAACCAAATGGAAGGCACATACCAAGTCAAAAAGGAACATTTAAAACCGCTTCATGGGGAAGCTAGAATCATTACTTCCCAATTTGATTCCTTCACGATAAATCACCATAGAAATATTGATAGAATGTCTAGTGATCTACTCTCTGGGGAAATGTCAACACTAGGGGGGGTGGAAGATGATTTTGTATCAAGTCATATTCCATCAAACTTTTTTGATGGACATTCTTATAGTTCTGTGACATGTGTATGTTTTCTTGTAATATTTATATTGTTGCCTCTAATGGTATGGTTCTTATGCCTATGAGAGCCTCCATTCGCCTTCCTTATTTTGTAAACTTGATCTATTTTTGTTAGAAAAACAGGATCGCAGAGCAATAACAATAAACAAGATGCAAATATAAACACACAAACACATTACAAGAGAGACACCAATATATCATGGTTCACCCAAGATGAGCTACGTCCACACTAAAATTGCCAGTCCTTATTATTATACCATCCAGCAAATAAAGGGATACAACCTGCAGCACAACCGCTGCACTTCCTCTTCACTAGATCACAGTATCTCTTCACGATCTCAGATATATTTACAATGCATAATACCTAATACATCTTACTCTAGTCGTATTACAATGTCTTTCCTTTATAGGGGAAATACAATGGGAAAATACAATGGGATACCCAAAACCATGGGTCCGCAAAACTATTGGCCAACAAACATCCCAAGGTTGGGGAACGAGTGTACAGTCCTTTTTCATATCATATAAAGCTGGGGTACATGGTTGAGACAATATCATCTATGAGACTAGAAGATCAGGCTCCACAACCAACAATCTCCCACTTTGAGACTGATAACAACAACTCCACCACTGCTGTACTTGATGGATCTTGGACTTGGAAAATTTCTCATCTTCACCTTATGCTAGAAGACCAACTGAAACCGAGCAGGAACTCAATTTCTTTCTAGTCACTACCTTCGTAAACATGTCTGCAGGATTCTGGCTAGTATGTATCTTTTCCAGCTTCAACAGTTCATCTTCCAAAACAGAGCGTATGAAATGGTACTTGAGCTGTATATGTTTAGTCCTGGAATGGAATGCTGAGTTCTTTGCAAGATGAATGGCACTCTGGCTATCACTATACAACCTGCTATCCTTCTGCTTCTTACCCAATTCCTCCATAAACCTCTGCAACCAAATCATCTCTTTACTAGCCTCTATAACAGCAACATACTCTACTTCTGTTGTTCAAAGTGCAACAACCTTTTGCAGTTTCAAAATCCAATGTACTGTTGTTCCACCTACAGTAAACACATACCATGTGGTGATCCTCCTTCTATCCTTATCACCTGCCATATCTGCATCAACATATCCTTGTAGAACAGTGTCTGAACCTCCAAAACATAATGCCTGAGTGGTAGTACCTCTCAAATACTTGAGAATCCACTATACTGCCTTCCAATGTTCTTCACCTGGATTGTTCATATATCTGCTCACAACTCCCACTGCATGTGCAATATCTGGTGTTGTGCACACCATGGCATACATCAAGCTGCCAACTATTGATGAATAGGGAATCTTGGACATGTAATCTGTCTCTTCCTGTGTCTTGGGACACATTTCCTTACTTAGATTGAAATGGTTAGCCAAAGGTGTACTAACTGGTTTTGCATTCTGCATTCTAAACCTCTCCAACACCTTTTGTATGTACTCACCCTGAGATAATGTCAATTTGTGATTTTTCCTGTCTCTTGTTATTCTCATACCAAAGGATTTGCTTTGCAGCACCCAAATCCTTCATCGCAAATGAATTAGCTAGCTTCCTTTTGAGTACATTTATATTCTGCATGTCAGACCCTGCAACAAGCATGCCATCCACATACAATAACAAGATAATATATCTTTCACTGTCTAGCCTCTTGAAATAAACACAGTGGTCAGAATGACATCTACTATAACCTTGTTATGTCATAAACCTATCAAATTTTAAATACCACTACCTTGGAGCTTGCTTCAAGCCATACAAGCTCTTCTTCAACCTGCATACCAAATCCTCCTTCCCTTTGACCTCATACCCTTGTGACTATGCATATATATTTCTTCCTCCAAATCCCCATGGAGAAAGGTTGTTTTTACATCTAACTGTTCAAGATGCAAATCTTCTACCGCCACTAGACTTAAAATAGTCCTAATTGAAGTCATCTTAACAACAGGAGAAACTATTTCATGAAAATCTATACCTTTCTTTTGTGCAAACCCCTTTACAAAAGTATGGACTTGTACCGCTTCTTACCTCCTTCTTCTTCCTTCAACCTGTAAATCCATTTGTTCTGCAATGCTCTTTTACCAGCAGGCAACTGAACCAAATCCCAAGTCTGGTTTCCTACCAATGAGTCCATCTCCTCATTCATGCCTTGCTCCCACTTCTTTCTAGTTTCCACCTGCATTGCTTCTTCATAACATTCAGGTTCACCAACATCAACCATCAATAAATAATACATTGAAGGAGAGTATCATTCAGGGAGTCTACTTAACTTGGTATATCTTCTTACACTTGTAGGAGTTTCAGGTACTTGCTGTTGTTCTTGATTTTCTGGCACCTTTGGAACTTCATTTTCTTCAATTTCATCAAGTACTGTGTACTCTGTGTTTTCTTTTTCCTGTTTCTTTCCCTGCAACTGATCTTTATACATAACCTTTTCATTAAATATAACATCTCTACTCCTAATGATTTTTTTATTTTCATAATCCCATAAGCAATAACCAAAATCATCAACCCCATATCCAATAAAGGTACATTTCTTGGATTTAGCTTCAAGCTTTGTTCTATTTTCTTTATCAATATGGACAAATGCTTCACAACCAAATGTTCTCAGAAATGAGTAGTTTACCTTTTTACATGTCCATGCCTCCTCTGGAATACCACCATCCAAAGCACTTGAAGGCCCTCTATCTATTAAATAAACAACAGTATTTACAGCATCCACCCAAAACTATAAGGGCAACCTTGCATGCAATCTCATACACCTTGCACGCTCCATTATTGTTCTATTCATCCTTTCTGACACACCATTTTCTTGTGGTGTTCCTGGGATTGTCTTCTCTCTACGAATCCCATGGTATGAATAGTAACTATCAAAATCCTTGCCGCAGTACTCACCTCCATTATCAGATCTGAGACACTTCAACCTTTTTCCTGTCTCATTCTCAACCAAAGCTTTCCACTTCTTAAAAGTAGCAAACACATCATATTTATGTCTAATGCAATAAACCCAAGTTTTTCCAGTTGCATCATCAATAAATGTAACATAATAATGAGAGCCACCAAGAGATTGTACCTGATCCGGTCCCCATACATCTGTATGCACAAGCTCTAACTTTTCATTCTTCTTCTGTTTCCCAACCTTAAGAAATATGACTCTCTTTTGTTTTCCATAAACACAGTTCTCGTGGAATTCCAAACTTATCTGCTTCAAATCTGGAAGAAAATTCCTTGAGTGGAGAATCTGCATCCCCTTGTCACTCATGTGGCCAAGCCTATGATGCCACAATGTTGTATCTGTTCCTGTGGAAGCTAAAGAGATAGAATGGTCAGTATTATGAGGACATAAATACAACATACCTACCCTGTCTCCTTTTGCTACCACCATTGATCCTTTAGTGATCTTCCACCACGTTTCTTCAAACGTAGATAGATAGTCGCCATCTCTCAACTTCCCTGTTGAGATCAAATTTATTTTCATAGCAAGAATATGCCTAACATCTTTTAGAAGCCATTCAGTTCCATTCTTAAATTTTATCCATATCTTACCCATTCCAACAATTTTACATGGCTCATCATCACCCAATAAGACATGTCCAAAATCACCTGGAACATAATCATGAAAATATTTCCTATGGGGTGTAGCATGACATGAAGCCCCTGAATCTACTACCCAATAATCACTAGTATTATCTAATGCAAGAATCCAAGCATCTTGTAACACATCACCTGCCACATTTGCTTCCTGGGTAGTTTTCTGCTGTCCATCTCCTTTCTTCTTTAGATATTTGTAGTCTTTCTTCAGATGTCCTTTCTTTCCACAGTTCCAGCACTCTATTTTTCCCAGTCTGGATTTGGATCTGCCCGTTTTAGACTTGCCATGATTACCTTGGCCCTTTCCTTTCTCCCTTTGTCTTCCCCTGCTCTCCATGGTCAACACATTACTTGATGTCTCACCTGTGCTTTTTCTTCGCATTTCCTTGCTAAGAATAACACCAATAACATCATCAAATTTCAAGGTGTTTGAACCAGAGACAAAGTTACATACAACCATGACCAAGCTATTCCATCTTTCTGGCAATGAACACAAGATTAGAAGAGCCCTAACCTCATCATCAAAGTTCACACTTACAGAACTTAGTTGATTTGTAACAGTATTAAATTCATTTAAATGATCAGGAATAGATCCACCTTCAGACATCTTCATATTAAATAAATGCTTCATTAGAAATACCTTGTTGAAGGCCGAGGGTTTTTGATATAGCTTATCCAATGCGCTCATCAAACCCTCTGTTGTCTGTTCTTTTGATATATTGAAAGCCACCGACGAAGCCAGGGACAGCCATATTGTTCCCAGTTCCTTTTTGTCAAGAACCTCCCATTCTTCATCCTTCATAGTCATCGGCTGCTTTGCTCTTCCTCCCAAGGGTAGGAATAGATCCTTTTGATACATATAGTCCTCCATTTGCATCTTCCATAACTGGTAGTTTTGGCCATTAAATTTCTCGACCTTAAACTTTCCTTCTTCCGCCATTGCTCCCACTCGAACCAGAAACCCTAGTTTCCTACGGGTTTATCTGCCAAATAAACCTTTGGCTCTGATACCAATTGTTAGAAAACCAGGATCGCAGAGCAATAACAATAAACAAGATGCAAATATAAACACACAAACACATTACAAGAGAGACACCAATATATCATGGTTCACCCAAGATGGGATACATCCACACTAAAATTGCAAGTCCTTATTATTATACCATCCAGCAAATGAAGGGATACAACCTGCAGCACAACTGCTGCACTTCCTCTTCACTGTCTCACAATCTCTCTTCACGATCTCAGAGATCTTTACAATGCATAATACCTAATACATCTTACCCTAGCCGTATTTGTTAAGTTTAAACCAAATAGCCAAGCAAGATCACTGAAAGAAGCATAATCACAAGATAACACACAATATATCCTGGGAAACCCTCATGGGGTAGAAAACCCAGTAAAGCTTTCCTCAATAAGATGATCAACCAAAATACAAAGATGTGCTCCTTCTCCTTGACTCCTTAGCAGATCTCCTCAACTAGTGCGCACTCTTCCACAAGTGAGTGAATGATCTAATGAGGAGTTCACCTCCTCTATTTATACTTGACCCTCAACTCACTAAAAGACTGTTGGGGCCGACCTCACCTGGAGAAGTCTAATAACCCCTAAAATATAACTACAGGGCCGACCCACACATGGTGGGTCTAATAACCCTAGTTAATACCAACCCCTGGAGGAATAAACATCTCCAGATACATAGTAGGGTTACCTCGGAGGAATGAAACATCTCCGGAATAAATAATGTACAAATATAATATTCTTAGAAGTTACAATATTCAACAGTATTACAATGTCTTTCTTTTATAGGGGAAATACAATGGGAAAATACCACGGTATACCCAAAACCATGGGTTCGCAAAAATGTTGGCCAACAAACATCCCAATTTTTTTTTCCCGAACCCCAAGGTTGGGGAATGAGTATACAGTCCTTTTGGATATCATATAAAGCTGGGCTACACGGCTGAGACAATATCATCTATGAGACTAGAAGATATGGCTCCACAACCAACAGTTTTTACTAATGAAATAAACATTGATGTATTGTCTGGTGAAAATATATCATTTGTGGAATCTTGAATTGCGGAGCTTGCTGGCATTTAAATTGTTTATGTCAATATAAAAAAATAGTATTTTCTTTTAAGATGGTAACAATTAGGGAATTCTCTTTATGGGTCGGCGCAGGTATTTGATAAACACTTGTCTAAACATTGGATGCAATCTATACTAATATGTAAAATATGAGTTCAAATTATGATATCAAATTGTCACACCCCATTCTGGGAGATGAATTTTCTAGATTCACTTCTTGGTCTACATAAAAATACAGTTGGACCTCACAATCTTTCTCAACATTTAGCTGCAATTTTTTCCAATTCTTTATCATGTAACAAGGGTTATGTTTTATCCTTTTTTGAAGATAAGTTTCATGCTTATGTTGGTGCACTTGAATTATAATTTTAGGCTGAAGGATTGTTGTGGATTTTAGGTGGTTGAAGTGAATTTGAAAAATCAGGCAATTGTGAAACTGGTTACCAAAATAATAAGCATCTTGTAGACTTACTTGACATTTGTTCCACCTTTAAATACCGGATGTAAGGCATTGATATAGTCGAACTCCATGTCAACAAGGCGTCGAATCATATTCTAAACAAGATCCAAACATTAACGTAAAAAAAATCCTTGCAACTTCTCCAAGGTTTGTATGTAAAATATGAAACCAATGTAGCTTGAATTCTTCACAGTGATGGGATATCTTTATTGATTTCTTATGAGAATTCTATGAAGAGATTGTGACAGCTAGTATTCTAGTCTAGAAATAGTCAATATAATGTAGAGTTTCCATCTGGTCATGGAAATAAATGAGCATCCCTGCCTCTCATAAACACAATGATTGTACCACAGCAAGGATCATATGTTGGATTCAAAGAAGAGCTAAAATAATTTAACAAGGTGGCTAGACTTTGTAACAAGGTTTTACCATCTCCATACAAATATATATACAAGCACCCCTAGAAATCATCAAATTTTCAAATGCTATAATCCTCCTAGAGATGAAAAGTTGAAGATAAGTTCTTCCACAATAGTCAGGCAGATTCAGATTGGCACAATACTAAAGTAATAAATTTACCATATCTTGATCACTAATGTAGCATGTTAGATGTAGGAAAGAGAATTGTGTAGACCCTCCTCTACTTCATGCAAATTCTCATGATTCATGGAGCTTGGGATAGATGTTGTTGAATCATATTGTTGTATGTGCCTACTACAACCACAATTGTTTCGCATGGCATTATGACTGATATTGATTACTACTTTCTCAAAAAGTAAGGAGATAGTTCCCTTTCATTGCTTATATGGCATATTAGTATGAACACATGAATTCACAATAAGACTGTATGCTAACTGCTTGTTATTTTCTAGGACAACATCACAAATTTGAGAAGCAATTGATAGTGCTAGAGAATCTAGTTTTGATTTGAGTAAAACAAGATCTCATCTAATATCTTCAGGAGTTTTACTGTCAAGTGGGTTACTCCAAGTGAAATAAACAATTAAGAAACATAAATTATGTAATATATGTACAACCAGTGTGTATGTTTTCAAAATTTATCCTCCAATTACATAGCAATGTTGTGATTTTTACAAGATAGCAACATCCTTCAGAAGTTTAATTCAACCATGTAGGTTATGCCAGGTGAAATAACATAAGGTTGTGTAATATATGTACATCCTATTTCTCATATAGAGAGTTTGCAAGAGAATAGTAACCAATATATTGAAATAATGCTCTGAATTAACAGAAAAACAATGGCAGAAGAGAATCCTTACAAATTCATGAATAGAGCAAATGACTAAGAAATTTGTAGGCCATATAGCTACAACTATGGATACAACTCAAATCTAATTCCCAGTGTCCTGGTTTGCGAATGTGCTTTCCTCAAAAGGCACTCGTTACTATTATGTGTATAATATATGGCTAGAAGGTTGCCTGTCTTATTTTTTTTATGAATTAGTATTTACCCATCAAACATCTCTACCTAATATATCTAATGTCCTCTATTGTAGTCTGTGGTTATGTTGTTAATCTGAAATATGATAACTACTGATGTTGTGTTTGAGATGTTCATTTTATGTTTTTGTTGACTAGACAAAGATTGGCAATACCCATCTTCTCTTTGGTGTTGGGGATTTTTCACTGCCAATAGAAACCCAGTTAGGTTTCTTGTTTACTAATCAATATTGGAAGTAATAGAGGATTTCCAAATGGAAATCTCAACCCTGGAACTCCATTTGCAAGATATCTATGGTATTGTTCTTTACTGACCACCATAATTCCAAGTATCATTTAAAAATTTTGCTTGTTAAGAGATTAACTTTGAACTTCATTCTGAAATTTCTTACTTCCTCATAAAATGAACATTGATGTGATCTTGGGCTTGCAAAAGGAAACTTTGAATTTTGAGCATGTGAGTAAGATGCTTTATTTATTAAAATTATTGGTAAATTATCCACGTGTTCATTTCATACTGGGATATCGGATCTTGCAGCCACTAGAATCTATTGAAAATAATTTCTTCTTTTTTGCCACATAGGACTAAATTTGCTTTCATGTTGATTTATGTTAAAATATTGTAATTAATTAGACTACCTTATTGTCATTGCGGATTTTCCTATGCTGATTAAATTTTAAATGAATGCTTTGGCAATGTGCTTTCCTCAAAAGACACCCCTTACTATTATGTGTATAATATATGGATTTAAGGTTGCCTATCTTATTGGAATTAATAGAGGATTCCCAGATGACAATCCCAACCCTGGAACTCCATTTGTAAGATGAAATCACACATGAATGCATGAAAAAATATAAATCACAACCATATTTTATTGGCCATGCCCAAAAAATGGTACATCAACAAGTCACAACAAGTCTAAGATAGATTCAACTGCACTTTTTGCACCTTTCCTTTCCTCTTTAAATGAGCCATATTAGACTTTGCTACAAGTCTGAAATTTGAATCTCACTGACCCATGTTCACACTGTAAAGAAAGGAGTCCCTAATTGTCTTTGCAAGTGGCCAGGGATTTCGACTAGGCAGGATAGTTTTGCTTAAAAGTATTCCCCGGGAAATCAAAAAGCCACCTAACAAGGAAAATATACCGGAATTGGCAGATTAACTCGACGCATTTTCGTCGTTTGAATGGGTATGTGGCCTGCAAATAAACAATAAGCATTAGACATAGTACAAATACATATGAAATAGAAACTAATAATTGAATGTCCATACTCAATAATTTTAATGAAAATTATTGCATTGTTTAGAACAAAGTATATATAAAAACAGATATGTCGAAAAATGCCTATCAGTAGTAAGCTTAATTCCCAAATTCATGACAAACTAGACTCCACATCTTCCCCTATATAACCTGCCTGCATTCATAACATAATTGCAGGTATAAATATGAAATATATTGGACACTGAAAATATGAAAGAAAATATAGTACTTAAAGTTTATGCATGAGATATATAAAAACGATGAAAGATCATGTCTTCATATAAATGTACCTGTCATGGCAAGCTACTTGGATGGCCTTGCATCTCCATTTGGCCTTGGTTTCTTTCCATAGTTGTGGATTGTTGCGTCACTGCAAGCATCAAAAAACCACTTGTTAAAAATGGTGATGATTAAATACAGTAATCCAAAACCATTACTCTAATCAAGCTATGAAACTAACCTGGATCCATAGGGAATGCATTGTTTGATCGATGACGTCCCTGCTTGTTGAGGTACTGAAACTCAAATGGTTCATATTCAGATACATGGACATTCAAATCAATTTCCAAACCACTGTTTTGTATCCTTCTTTTTTTTTCGCAAGGCTAAGGAAACTCTTATTCCTCTTCAAAGATGAATCAAGAGCACCCAAAGCAGATGTGAAGTCAAAATAATCATCCAGAAAATTATCAATCAAACAATTCAACTGTTTTATCTTGCTCTAAGTAGTAGGGGGGTTTTTTTGAAGAAACTACAGTTTCCTAAACACCTCCTCTCTAGCCATATTAAATTCCTCAATGTCTGCATCAACAATATCAGTGGATATAAGAGTCATGTCAAAATTTTCATCACAGTTCTGGGGCTCTATACTTATTTCGGGAGGGTCATTGAATGTGTTAGCCACTGCATCTTGACCAAGCAATGACTCTGAATTTGAAATCTAAGGTTCATATGAAACCATATAATAGCTAGATCTATAACATAAACGAGTTTCTTGGAAGCACTACTAGCTCCAACATAACTAAGATGCCTTGTCATGCCATAATTAATCTATACTTTGACTATGAACTCTGCTAGAGCTTGATGTAATCATCGAGGGAATTGAGCTGCTATAAACTAACCACATAGGTTTTATAACCTTTCTTTAGTGATTTCTTCTAAATTTGATGAATGACATCTAATACAATTCTGTTCTTTTAAAGGGAACTCTTTTACGGAGTTGGGAACTATATTGTGACACTAAAAACCATAACACCATTCTTTGATTCATGTGGTGCTAATGACAAGTATTTTGATGAAAATCATGATGAGCTTACTCATGACTACCATTGGTACAGTGAAGTTCAATCAACGCATATTTTCCATGGTCCAATTGTAAAAAGTTTAAGAGCATTTGAATTATCAAAGTTACTGTAGTAGAGTCATAAGGAGTTATATCAAGGTTGATTATTTGTAAGTGGGGAGGGAATGTAATATGCAATATTGATGGCCCTAATAAGAAATATTTTTCATGTGCAAATATTAATTTATGTTCACATGCATTTTTCATTTTACCCATATCATCTTCACATGCATGATGTTATAAACATAACAATCAGATAAAACATCATAATATTATTTCTTATCATTGCATACCAATTACGCGTAGCATACATGTATGTGAATTCATGATCACATTTCTATATTATACACAATCTCTACATACATGTCATTAATTTGCGAACCATAAATGATACAATTCATTGAAATAAACCACTTAATAAATTCTTTGGAACTTATAAAAGATATAATACATCTACCAATTTGTCACTACCAATGTCATAAGACCATTTGAACATTCAACATAAACATTAAGACATAAGTTACAAACTATAGACCCTTTATGAGATTAATATTTTACATAATAGAGGACCAATGCTAGAATGTGTCATATATAGGACTACTGAAGATAGCATACATGTACATATGCATTCATACACTTCTCTACACCTAAACATCATTTTTTAACATATGCACATGCATTCTCATATAAACTTATAACAATAAAATAATTTACATCATAACATTATTTCTTAGCATTGCATACCAATTACACATAGAATGCATGTATGTGCATTCATAATCACTAATTTTCTATATTATACACAACCTCTACATACAATTCATTAATATGAACCATAAATAATAAAATTCATCGAAATAAACCACTTAATAAATCCTTTGGAACTTATAAAAGATATACTATATATGTACCAATTTGTCACTACCAATGTCATAATACCATTTGAACATTAAACATAAACATTAAGGCATACTACAAGTTTCACCAACGTCACAAGATCTTTTGAACAATAAACAATAAACATTAAACATAAACACTAAGACATACTACAAGTTCTAGAAATCATTTATGAGATTCATATTTTACGTAATAGTGGACCAAAAAATGAGTATTGGGGAAATATGGACCAGTAAATAAATGATTAGATTGGTAGTGTTTTCTACAACACTTCCAAACTACAAGCTTTAGATTATCGATGAGATTCACCTTTTACATATTAGAGTTTATGTCAGCTAGAAAACATTGTATCTAGGACAATTACGAAAATAGGGACTTCTTAAGAAATGACTAGATTGGTGGAATTGTCTACAACACTTCCAAACTACAAGCTTTAGATCATTGATGAGATTGAACTTTTACATAATAGAGGATTGTCTATGAACACTTCCAAACTAGAAGGTTTATATGAGATTCATATTTTTAATAAAGGACCAATTCTAGAAAGCATTGTATCCAGGACAATTAGGAAAATAAGAATTTTTCAAGAAATTACTAGATTGATGGAATTGCCTACAACGCTTCCAAACTACAAGCTTTAGATCATTGGTGAGATTCATCTTTTACATAATATAGGATTGTCTACAAAAATTCTAGGAAGCATCATATCCATGACAATCTATAGCTTCTTAAGATTCACTTCTGACCAAATTGAACTATATTTTTACTATATAAGATTGACTAGCATTATAAAACATATTCATAAAACATACATTCATAGACATCATGCAAAATTATGATAGCCAAATCATACAAAATTATTTTATATTTAATCCAAATATAAAGCTATCATCCAAAAACAATCACAATATGTGCTCAATACATGTATGCAATACACTAGTTCAAATGAAAATTTTAAAACACTAATCCATACATAATCAAGGAGACATAAAAAACACGATGTGATATGAGGACCAATATACTCCCCTATACATTGACCTCTATCCTCTCCTTGACCTCTATCCTCTCCTCAGTTGACCTATAACACATATCCACAGCATATGTAAATGAAAATATGAAATTTAAAATAATTAAACAATTTTAAACTAAATTCAAAAACTAAAAATAAAATTATACAAATAAAATTGAAAACAATAATAATTTGTAAATAATTACCTCCACACCCATAATGTTACTAGATCTATTTCCTGAAATTTAATTCTTTTAATTAAATAAAACATTCCATGTGTAAAATAAACTATAGTTATGTAACACTTCAAATCATAACTAAAAAGTCTAAAGCATGCTTGCATTTACCTGTGACATTCCAATGTCACCAGATGGAATATCTTCAAAAGAAGAAGAACCTAATGGAACCTATGAACACAACCATTTTCAATTTCAGAATATGTGTTCACATTAACGAGGAGATACATAAATTATTTCAAATGTACATTGAACAACATCAACAAATACATTTAAAACACAAAAATGGATATTTAAGCAAATGTACCTCTCTATGTCCTTCTACATTTACACTAGAAGAGACTCTAAAATCACGTTCATTCATCAATATAGAAAACTACAATCAATGAACATTTAAAACAATCATTTTTATATCTCGAAACTTACAAAGCCATAGATCATACAAAAAAAGTTATCAGAATTACTGAAACAATTATCAATTAAATATAAACACAAACCTCTCCTCTTCTTTCTCTCTCATTAGATAGGAGGTCAAACCACCCATCATGACATCTCTTGGAATAATCCCCATCATTTTCAAGGCTCATAGACTCTATCTTATCATCCATTCTATAAACAAAACTTTGACGAGAACTAACTTGTGCCCTCTCTTGAATCACGCCAACATCAATATCTACAAACATGGAGGTTGAGGCAATGTCAGATCTCGAAAGGCACCTATTTGATTATATGTTTGACCTCTTCCAACCCCATAATATTTGGATAGAAGGTCAGTATAATTTGGCTTCATGTTTTACAAAAAATCTACATAAACAAATCTAGTAAAATAAATAGCTACCTCATCATTCCATGGAAATATAATATAGGCTATGAGGAATCGATCATACAAAAAATTTGCAATGTGAGGGTGCTTGAAATATTGCACTTTGAACATTTTTTTACTTTTTTCCTTCTTTAAAATTGAACACTGAAATTGCTTGTTGTTTGGTCACCCTCTACTCCATCTCAGGCCACTTGTCAAGATCCATCACCTATACCTTCTGCCTATGTATCAAGTCAATTAAATAATTTGTAGTTGGCCCAAGACTATGATATACATCAATGAATTTTCCCAAGGAGTGCAAACAATGTCCAAAGTTTTTCTACTCTCAGCAGTGAGATCCAAACAAGAAAGATCACCTTTCAGCTTCTCATGGTGAGATGCACAATGTTGAAGGGTCAATTTCTGGACATCACTTCCCTAAGGAAGATCCTCGTACATATCTAAGGGATAATTTGTTATGGGAGTACAACCCACATATTTTTCAACATTTACCCACCTTGATCAACATTGGCCCCTCGCTTGAGAACTGGTAGCATGTTGATCTTCACCCCCATTCCCATTATAGCCCTCTTTTGAACCTTGATTCTCTATAGCCACAAACACAATTGTGTATAAAGACACAAACATATTGAACATTTGCATCCACAACTAATCTATATTAGCATAAATAAATTTTACACAAAATTATACCAACAGAAGGTGGTCGAGAAGAAATTTATCCAATGGATGATATGGGATAATTCTATGTGGCCATATCATTTTATTTTTTCCTTGAATGATGATTAGATGACCTCAATTGAGCACTCTCATGAGACAATCTGTTCAAATATGCCTCTAAAAAGAAAAGAAAAAATATTAAATTAAATATTTCAATGTTTCATTAAACCAAAATACCTAAGCATCTGTGCACAACTTTACATGTGCATAAATCTGCATACCATATTCATGATACAATAGGATGGATTCTCAATATGAATCCAACAGTCTCCAAATATCAACACTAATGTGTGTTGATCTTGATAACATTGCATCAACAAATGACATCGTATTGGACTTCCTTGAGCTTTTTTACCTCAAAGAGCGACCTAACGACTCCTCGAGCAATGACCCCTATCTTTCCATGTAGTGAATTTGTTGTCTTCTATATGAATATTCACACGACAATATGGACCCATTACATATCCAAATTTTACATCTTGATTTGAAGAGAAAATAGTAGAAGATAAGTAAATTCCATCCCCAACAAATAATATATATTGTCTCTAAAAGAATAATTTATGTTTATGATAATATTTTTGAATAATATGTGGAGTCTAAAAAATAATTTCCTCGAAACAATTTCACCATCATCTTCCTTTGTCTTGTAGTACTCTATCACTTTTGTCATTATGAAGGTTTTAATGGTCAATTTGCATCTTTGGCATAACATTCTAAGGAATTATATACCCAATACTATGTAAGGATTTTGGACACTATTCCATTTATCACTTAAGTTACCTACAATGATTTATCCTCTTCTACCCATTAGTTATTTATCCCTCATGAGTTATTACTTCCCACAATTATAATTTCACAAAATGCATGCCTATTGTCTTTCCCCTAACTCCTCAAAATCACTTAGGATACCAAAATGAAGTTTTTCTAATGATAATTTTTTCTTGATAAGTTGACTTGGCATATGTGATTTTCATAGGTGATCTAACACACTTCCAAATCCCCATTTTATGACTATTCCAAGTTCATCAATGACTCATTTTCCTTGAGAGTTAATACTCTATATTGTATCTTGAGAAGGAGAAACCTAGTGTACTAACCTAAATTATTTTAATGTTGTTTGTTTGTCTTGGAGAGCACCATTTGATGAAATTTTCTCATTGAAGTTGATGGCGGGATGTTTCAACTTGCAGTTCTCTAGGCTAGCCAAGGCCAATATTGTGGCTTAAATTCATAGTAGCTAATACTATGAATCTCAATGATGAAGTATCAGGCTTGCAATCGGTTACATCTTCCAATCATAAAATAACCATTTTCTTTGAAAAAATATTACAACCTTTACCTCCCTTTGTTTGGGGAAAGATATGTCCCTTCACTTTGATCTTCATCCTAGTTAAAAGGACTAGTATTTTTATCTTGGTATGTCATTATAAATTGCATTCTAAAATTAAACAATTTCGTTCCCTGTTGTCACTAGGTATGATGCTTATAATAAACTAAATAATATTTGGTGTTTTGAAACGGAATTTTGAATGATTCACGTTGAGATAGAGAAAAACATGTTTGGAGTGGCTTGTAATGGACTTACATGGTTAAGTTTGCAACTTAACTTGTATATGAACTAAACAAGTCTAAACAACCCAACCTCAATAGCAAGAGTGATTGCTATCCCTCTAGTGATCTAAACAAAATCCAAGTGATAGCTTAATTTTCAATAAATAAGCTTAGATACAAGGCGACACAAACTTCTTTGGCAAGTTGAAAATTTATGCAATCAAATCCCTTCTTTGGAAAAGTTGACCATATTGCTAGGTTTTACAATTTATGAAAGGAAGTGTTATAAAATGTCAAAGATATAACAATGTTGGTAGTGAGATTAACCTCAAACCAAATAGTAACTCAAGAAAAACCCAAGTGAGAACATTTACCCTTCAAATAAGATGACAAATGACATCTAGGGACATAGGGAATAATGGGTTGAAATCAAACTAACCAAAATAAGAATATTTCAAGAACAATTTCAAGTTGTTCATGAAGCCCTTTTTAGATGAAGGTTTACTGTGATGAAAATAAATTCATCAAGGGATCAAACAATTACTTTGAAATATTCCATAGCAAAGAATGATGGAATGATCCAAAATATAGCGAACTAAAGCTGACATAAGGACCTATTATGGTGTAAATAATTACTCAAGTTATGCAATCAAATCTATTCTTTGGAAAAGTTGACCATATTACTAGGATTTGCAATTTATGAAAGGAAGTGTTATGAAATTCCAAATATATATCAATGTTGTTAGCAATATTAATCTCAAACCATATAGTATCTCAATAAAAACCCAAGTGAAAACGTTTACCCTTCAAAGAAGATAACAATATGACACCTAGGGAGAGAGGGAACAATGAGTTGAAATCAAACTAACCAAAATAAGAATCTTTCAAGAACGATTTCAATTTGTTTATCAATGCCTTTTTAAATGAAGTTTTACTATGATGAAAATAAATTTATGAAGGCCTCAAACAGTGACTTAACAATCCATAGCGAAGAATGATGTAATGATCCAAAATATAGTCAACTAAAGCTGATAGTAAGGATATGCTTTAGTGTATCATTGAGGAACACAATTATAAGTGATATATGATAAAATTGCAACTAGTATGAGTTGATCCTTAATTATAGCTTGAAAAGGGGATTTAGATTGTTAAATCTTTTCCATAAACAAACTTTCAAGAGAATTATGGCTAGAGAGAAAAACCTTTCAGATCTGAAATATGTGGGCAGCAGAACAAAGAGGGTAATATAAATTTTTTGAAGAGCACATAATTGAAGTCAAGATGTGTAACGTGTGTGAGGAATGCTCCTTTCTCAAAATGAAATAGAGCATTAGCTTTAAGTCACTTTCTTAGATGGCCTTTAATATTGTACCTTTTATCATAACCAGATCCGAGTTACAATCCGAGTTAATGTTGTTAACAACCCAATTTTAGTTGTGTAAGATTGAGTGTAACCATTAGAGAAAAGGACATTAATGGTTTCAGAATAATTTATTTTGTGTTACAGTGTTGGATCAAAATTCCAGATAATCTTGTAGTTTCCCTGGTCTATTTAGTATTTTCCCTTGCATCTTTATTTTTGGAATTTCTTGTACCTCATGAATTACATTGTTGCAGGTAACTCCATATTAGAAGTAAATTGTTTTATGCAAGGACCTATGTATGAATTTGGCTCTGAATTCGAAACAGATATGGTAACATATCAAGAGTGAGGCATCTCCCCCTACAAATTAAAGGTAATATAGTAGAAGAAAACCTCTTTTTGGTGACAATTATTAGTTTCCAACCACAATTTCGAAGAATGGGAAGAAATTTCAATTGTAATTAGAATTTCACAAAGACTTATTCTTCAAAACAGATTCCATCATGGATGTTACCCTTAACTGAGATATTAATGGCCCCTACATAATATTAATATAAGACATCAAATTCATTTGGCCTTATTTCTGAGGCTTGAAAGGATCAATCCTACTTTGGTAGCATAAAATCTCTTCTACATTCTGATGTCTAATTATATCACTTTATTTGAAGCTTTGATCTATCAGGGAAACAAAGCAATGGGATGAGGAAGGAAGATATTGAAGAGAAAATGAGAGTTCAAGTAAGTTTACATTTTCTCATGCAATGGATATGAATCTGGGATTTAAGTAATTCTTTGCACCTATGGCTTAGTCATTCAAAATATGTGTTGTCTAGTTAGGAAATAATGAAAGGGACTAGTTAGAAAAGTCAATTTGATTTTATGTTGGATAGTCTAGTCAAGTAAGAGGGGAGAGGTGTTGAGGGAAAATATTCATGTGCCAATTCCATGTGAGTGGGTTGAGAACCTGTATTTTAAGTGTTGATTTTCCTATCCATTATTACATATTAGCAATTTTTGCGCCTCCTTGTAAGGCAATATTGGTGCATTAGAATGATGTACATAGAGGTGAGTTCCTAGTCCAACTGATAAAAAAGGAGAATAATGATGTACAACCAAATATTGGGATGCAGTACATAGAGAAACTATCATTTTTTTTCATTATATATTTTCCTCAAATTAATTCTCATGGTGGAGTCCCACATCATAGTTTTACTACTCCTAGAGCATCCCATATTCGTTATAAGTGTTATTCATTGGTCCATTCAAGAGGGAAATAGGAGGATCATTCCACCTATCATATTTGGACTCATTCAAATAAATAGCTTGTTCGAACCTCATGTTGACGGCTTTGAGAAAGACGGTGAATAACAATTAGAACGTTCAGCAATCGATCCTCCTCACAAGCAATCATTCTTATGTAAATCAGTTATCTCTCTCCAATCGGATCAACTACACCAAATAACCTTACTTCCTCCTATATTTCAATACTAGTAGTGTACTTAGTACCCACCACAATATGTTCCCTCATCCTTAGGAACAAGGATATTTTAGATGTATAATTTATTTTTCTTTATCATTGTGCTGGAAAAAAATAGTGAACAAAATTATTATCATTTTTCTATTATTTTAATTATGTTTTCAATTATTAAAATAAAAACCTCTTTTAGGACATAGGCTACCGATCATATCTCTTTTGACACAGTGAACAAATCCATGTCCATGATGAACAAAACAACAAAGAAGAGCGCCACATCCGAGCAATTGTTGAGATTCTCTCAAACATCTCTCAATCAACATGGCAATAGATTCAGAGTGGCGAGATAGTTAATTTGAATTGTGGCGACATGTTG
Source organism: Larix kaempferi (assembly GCA_027924585.1). Taxonomy (NCBI): domain Eukaryota; kingdom Viridiplantae; phylum Streptophyta; class Pinopsida; order Pinales; family Pinaceae; genus Larix; species Larix kaempferi. The sequence continues at coordinate 3,117,731 of BSBM01000445.1, forward strand.
TGAAGGGTGGCACAAAGTGGTGAGAAACATTCACGTTGTGGAAAAGATAGGTGTAGAGTGGTGACAATGGTTGTGAACATAGGCATGAGGTGAACACAAGAACAAGGTGGTGAAGACAGTTGCAGGGTGGAGACAAGGTTTGCGCAAGGTGGAAAATGAGTGATAGTGACAACTATAGTCATATTATATAAATAAATGTTCGGGGAAACAATATTTCAGCCCAAAGATGTTTCAATCGAACAAATAATTGCTTGTCCAGACAATTTATCCAACCAACAAGCACCTGGACATACATCATGAGAAATATGTTAACTTTAACGTTCAGTTGAAAAAAAAAGTTGGCCCAATATTTTTACAACATTTTCAGCTGAAAAAATATATTATTTCGGCCGAAAAAAAAATAATTCAGTTGAAAACCTTTTGATTATGAATTTCACCACATGATTCTCACCAAATATACACCCAATTTGATTATTTTACCCTGTACACTTCGTGTAAGCATCAAAATAACTAAAAACCAATTAAATGACTCGACACTCAACTCCCGTGCATTATGTAAGGAGATTTTGTAATAAATTTGAATGGTTCCTGAGGTGAACTGATTGGCCCTTTCTAAGGTTTTAGTAATGCAAATAAAGTAAAAAAATTTTAAATTGAGAATATATCGAGAATACAAAAATTACATGGTTAATGATGTTATGGACAATCCCTCCTCCTGGAGTTCATTCCCTTGGTATATTGGGATAATAGACCTTTGCTTTGTGATAGAAATAATGGTTGCAGTCACATACCATTGATTCCAAATAACACAAAGACCACATCTAAGGCTCTAATATAGCTCAAGAATGTAAAATTAGTCACAACAGATCTAATGAATAAGTAAATCAATCACAATAGATGAAACTCAGAAAAATGGTGTAAAACTGTGCAAAACATGCATCAGTGTTCAATATCCCAGTAAGGGTGAATGATTACAATAAAATACAGTAACAATGACTGAGCAATTCGAATTGACTAAGTAGGCCATTCGAATTACTGAATGGTGTAGCTTGGCTCCAACTAGGAGTCCTCATCATCAATCAGTGGTGGTCATCAATGCACAAGAACCAGTCATCCAGGTGTCAATTTGAGTCTAACTGAGTGTACTAAGTGTAACTGAAGTGTGTAGCACTGATATAGGGAAGGAGGCTCAGTGGAGGGCACATGGGAGGCTTAACTGAAGTCAGAACAAGTCATATAGTCAATCTGGAGGTCCAACGGAGTGAAACAGACAGTCAGGAGTGATAAAAATATGATGGAAGGAGCTCTCGGGTGCTAGAATGAAGTGGATAAGGTGCTGGAGGCATCAACCTGGTGACTCGGATGCACGCAAAATGCATGCAAACCCTAGAGTTTGCATGCAAACCCTAATTGCATGCAAGGTCCTGAAAATGATGATGTGGATATCCGAACACCCCCCCTCAACCTAGACTATGATGTGCAAAAAATAATGTAGGGCCCTGGTTACTAAGACCAAAGGTCACCCCAATACAATAATAATCCAAAATAAAGAACAATCCATGAATCGAGGAAATGGAGAAAACCTCATGGGAAACCCCCCCCCTCAAAATGGACTTTAACACACCAAAAGATTTAACTGCCCCAAACTCAAGTAGATATGTCTGGAGGTATCTTACTCTTGGGAGTAAATGGATCATGCTCCAAAAATATGTTCTTGAATTCTCCATTAGTGGATGCAAGCGAATGTGGAGACTTTATGAACTTGCTCTTCATACTGAAAATGGTGAGAACAAATCTGAAAATATGAGGATGATCCTAGAACCTGTGATTCGAACCAAGTGAGGTAGGAATAGCTCCAATCGAATCATATAGATCTTGAAACTTGAACTTCTTATCAATAGAAGTTAAATCAGCTCCAAAAATAGATGAATGGTTTCTTGAGATCTCCTTTGAACCAACAAGGGTGAGATCAAAACCAAAATCAGAAAAAGGTGCATGAGAATTGAACTCAAGCGAATGGTAGTGCTCTTCATCTTCATTAAAACTCTGAGAAACTTTGCAAGTGATAGAACATAAGTTTATAGAAGGCATGCAATCAAAGAGGACGAATTCTTCACCTCCAAAATCATATTTTACCTCCAAAACATCAAGTAGATCATTATTCTGCATGCCAGCAAACTCATGTGAAAGAGAGGATTCAAGAACCTCTTCGGAATCTAGAGTATGAGCTGGTTTATCTTGCTCAGAATTCGAAATAGAAGGCTTTGAGAGAATGAGTGTTGAATCTAAAGTTTCTTCTTCATCTTGAACAATGGATGAGGCCAAGACATGATCGGAGAGAGCACATAAGGAGATCTCACTGGGCTTGTTCTCCAAAAGGCTAGCATGATCCTCTTCTTCCTGCTTTCCAAATTCTCTATTGATTTGGGCCCATAGATCTCTTGTATTTTCAGTAGTAGTACTGAGGTAGCGCATTCAAGGAGACATAGCAGGACATATTGTCCCAAAATCTCTATCACAATCATTAAGCCAATCATTCTCCTCTTCATCGGAATCAAAATCTCTTGTAATACCAATACACATATCAAAGAGACATTGTCTCTTCAAGCATGCAATCATCTTTGGTTTCCATTCATCATAGTTGAATGGAGTAAGAATATTTTATGAATAAGAATATTCCATCTCTACAATATCGAATGCAAATGGAGAAAGTAAGAAACCTACAAATCACAAGCAAACAAGAAACATTATGGAGCAATAGTTGCAACTGTAGAAAGTGTTGCAACTGTAGAAAACTGTTGCAAAGTGAGCAAAAATTGCTCAATCTTCATGTAGAACACCTGTAGAAAAGAAATCTTGTCCCTGCCATGGCTCTAATACCATGTAAAATTAGTCACAGTAGATCTAATGAACAAGTAAATCAATCACAATAGATGAAACTAAGAAAAATGGTGTAAAACTGTGCAAAACATGCATCAGTGCTCAATATCCCAGTAAGGGTGAATGATTACAATAAAATACAGTAACAATGACTGAGCAATTCAAATTGACTAAGTAGGCCATTCGAATTACTGAATGGTGTAGCTTGGCTCCAACTAGGAGTCCTCATCATCAATCAGTGGTGGTCATCAATGCACAAGAACCAGTCATCCAGGTGTCAATCTGAGTCTAACTGAGTGTACCAAGTGTAATTGAAGTGTGTAGCACTGATATAGGGAAGGAGGCTTAGTGGAGGGCACATGGGAGGCTTAACTGAAGTCAGAACAAGTCATATAGTCAATCTGGAGGTCCAACAGAGTGAAATAGACAGTCAGGAGTGAAACTAGCCTCAAATCAAGGAGAATTGGAGCTAACTGAGTGTAACTGAAGTGGTAGGTGAAGAAGTGCGCCCTTCTCTGGCAGTAGGTGAGAAGTGGGTGCCTTCCTGACTAGGAGGGATAAAACTATGATGGAAGGAGCTCTCAGGTGCTAGAATGAAGTGGATAAGGTGCTGGAGGCATCAACCTAGTGACTGGGATGCATGCAAACCCTAGAGTTTTCATGCAAACCCTAATTGCATGCAAGGTCCTGAAAATGATGATGTGGATATCCGAACAAAGAAACCCAAGGTATAACATCGATGTTCAATGAAATGAGGAGTGAACATTAGAATGGACCCCTTTAGACATATAACCTAGAAATTGACAAACAACAAGGTGCACCAATTGCTTCAAATCTCATAGAGTCGAACACTAGTGAAAGTAACTCTCTTTTACCATATTAAAAACTAGAAGGGAAAACAAAACCATCTAACATGGAGGAGTTAGAGTTGAATTTGCATATCGCCACCAAAATTACATTTCTTCAATTTTTTTATCCTACAACCCTTTGCCATTGTTTTTCCCCTACAAATATCTTACATTGGTTCAGTCACTGTAGATTACCTCTATTTTTTAGTAGGATAAACTTTATACATTTTATACTTTTTTGGGGCAATTTTTCTAACCAATATCCTAGTAAAATTGTTGGAACTGCAATATACATTATTAGAATTGCATAATCGAGACACCCCAAAAGTATTGAAAGGTGCCTATTAAAACAAACATTTTTATAAACAAAATTAGACTGAGGACTTTCATGTCTCTCAACTTAGCAAATTTCATTCCACTTAACAAAGATTGATTGTATTACTTTCATTGTATTGATTTTACTTGTTAAGAGAACATTTTGATTTTACTATTCTAATGGTTGAGAAAATATTCATCAAAATTAAATAAGATAAATCTCTAAATGAGATTATCAAACAAATATTTAGTGAATTTTTTAATTATAATTTTATTTAGCAAGTTTATTTATTGGTATGTCGATTATCACTTAATTGGCATACAAAATATTAGTATGTTGTTTTATATCTTGTGCAATTATGGGCAACTCTTGGATCTCGATTCCCAAACATTGCCAAATGTCCTTAGTGAATATTTAACAATCAATTTTAAATCATTTAAACCATATTTCAACAACCAATTTTTATTTGTGTTTTAAATCATATTTACAACATATAGTGTGAAGGGAAGCAACCAGTGTTGAAAAAATAAAAGAAGAATATTTTCCCAATCATGAAGAGAGAAAGAGAGAAACTAATTTGCGTGAAAGAAAGGCATAACAGGAAGACAACCAAACCACCCTATCCATGTTGAAGGAGAATCAGCATGTCCAAGGATTCATCCAAGCCAAGGTATTTCAAAATAAGAAATTAAAAAATAGTTTTTGAAAAGGAGTTTTTTTTTTCATGCGATAAAGTGCAGGGGAATTTAACCCCACCCTGCACTTTCAGAAAATCCCAGGCCTTATCACTCACCAAGTGAGCTACATTGCTGGCCTGAAAAGGACATTACAACACGAATCATACAAAAGGGCTTTTTGATAAAAGTTTCTTTTAAAAAAAAGGGTTAAAGTGGAGTTATAATTTAAAAAAAAGGGAATTACCGTATGAATGGAAGTTTCACGAGTGTGAAGGAGCTAGTAAGTTTGAAACGAGTGCAAAAGTTTCATTTATTTTATTGAGAAGTGATTTAAGAAAAAATAGTTTGGATATTTGGTGTGAGGTGGTGAAGGTTCATATTATTCACATAAAAAAAAAAATTCCTAGAAGTTTTGAATATCTAGAAAGGGTAGGTCTCAACCTTCGCATGGAAAAGAAAGGGTTGTAGCCCAAGTTGAAAGAAATAACATAACACAGATATTCAATATCTTGCATTAAAGGGGCACCAAACAAGACTAATTTTTTTAGGGGATGATAAGGAAAAAAGGATGAAGCACTGAAGAGAAGGAAATTGAAGTCCAAAGTCAGCCAAGAGAAATAGTCATGGGTCAAAAAAGATGACTTGAAGACATCAGGAGAGAGATCAAAAGAGCAGAAGCATCATATCTTAGAGATGTTCAAGCTAAAGCTAATGTATTTGAAGATCTCATCAAACCTCTAGATTTTGATGAAAGGGGGAGAAACATATTGCAGAAAGTTGCCACACTAAATCATGCATTTGGGAGTGAAGCCGAGCAAGACGAAGGTCAAGAAATTGAACATGAATTTGTAGCAGCAGATTTGACATCTATGAGTAAAGCGGAGCATGAGGAAGTTCAAGAAATTGAACATGAAACTAAGTTGAATTGTATTTGTTATTAGGTGCATTCTCAGTTGAACCCAACATACTGGATATTTTGAGTCTAGAACATCTATTGTTGATTCTTATTGTTAAAGGGTGGAGTTGCAAGAATACCTTTGAGGTATAAGGTAGTCTTTCAAATGGACGAGACTAAAATATTATTAGAGTTACTAAACACTCTAATACTTACTACTATTAATGATACAATCACAATCAACAAAGAAACTATCCATTCTGTGCTAACGTGTTCGTAGAATTCGCAAGGAAAAGAGAACCTTCTCCAAACTCAATCACAACTCCAACATGACAAAATAAGGTGAAGGAGTCATCATTCTAAACTAGTTCTTGTTCAAAAGAACCCTCTCTTTGAATTTGATAATGATTCCTATTAGCAATTAGAATAATACCAACACAATGAAACAATGACAGATGCAGAAGATGAAGGCCATCATGAACTTGTTCATCATAATATTTTCAAGCCCATCATCAGACCCTAGGCAGAATTAAGGAACAACAAATGCATGACAAGTATTGAACATGATAAGGAAGTGACCTTTCATATTTTGGATTATGCCAAGCCATTCCAGTTTTAGAGTTTTGGATTCCATCAAGGAAATTCATCTTCACGTGTTCTAATTTAGCATCAATGTTAACATTGTCCTCGAATTGGTCGCATGGAAGATCAATATTTTGATCTCCATCATTGTTAGCATTGTGGGAAGCACAATCATTATTTAGATAGATTATCAAAACTGAAGTAACCTACAAGAATAAATATTCGCTATGGGTGGACCAATTCTTGGCAATGGTTATCAACGACAAAGAAAATATACCATTCATATCAAAGAACTCAGTCTCAAGTATTAACACATTTTGCAGTAGAAAGACTTCTCTCCTGATACTGGAGGTGGAGGATAGAAACAAGATGACGAGATGGCATTTTCAGCTTGATTACACGCTTATCTGTTTTTAATTGAGACAAATTGTATCCTTCGGATCACTGCTAAAGGATTAGGCACAAGAGATTATAGATAGCGTGATCCATTGTTGTGGTCACATGCTCGTTATCTTCAGTGTTCGAGGGGAGACAAGCATCAGTGTTATGTAAGGATTGGTCTCCACTACGAGTTGTTGGATACTTTAGGGCGATGCTGGATTGGGCTTAGGAATATATGAGATTTGGGATATACTACTGGAAGGTTGGGAGACCCGAAATCAGCTACTACTTGCTTTCTTTATTGGACTGGAACACACCCATTCATTTCGTCTATTCCAACACCTCGCCGATTCACTTTCATAACAGGCTCTAATGTTTGAGGTAGGATTTATCTGGTTCGTGGACTGGAGGGTCTGTGTCATGTGCTCGGTGGGTTCTCCCCAATTTATTTTATAGATAATTACTGCTTGTATGTGTTTTCACACAACTGTTGTTGGTATTATTTGCTGGGGATGATCTGATTTAGGATGGATTAATGGAAATTTCCTTCTCTCAGAGATGTTGGCTTTGGATTTATAGAATGCATTGGATAAACTGATCTGAAAATAATCAGAAGGACTATGTTTACCCTTTTGTATGCTTTGATTCTAATCTGGAATAACAAGTATATAGTTTTTCGGTGGTAAAAAAAACAGTCCATGTTAATACTCATTTGAAATAAGTATTATACAATAGTAAATTATATTTAAAATATAAAAATATGAATGAATAGATAATGATTACAATTATCCTCATGACAGTGTACTTTATAAGTATTGACTAGTCACAAGTGAATATGTATGTCCCTTGACCATTCATTTAATGACAATCATAATATTCATTTATTTAGTTACTACTATTAGTACTATCATTTATATATATTATTATGTTCATAAAATTCACAGTTTAACCAACAATAAGGTGCATCACATATAATAAAACAACATTCATCTGATCAATAAACCACAATACACATGCACGGACATCCAAGCTAGATGCCTTAATACTTTATTAATGAGAATATTGTTTACATAGTACAACAAGGGAGATAAACCACATGCATTCTCCTCTTTTACAACCAATATAAAGAAACCAAGGCAAATAACCTTCCTTCTAATGCCTTACAACCTTGTACAAACCAACCCCTAAAGCTATTATAGGCCTGCCTCCTGCAGGTTCTGTTCACAAGCTTTCATTTTACCCAACAATACCAAATTCTCCCTTACTTAGAATCTCCATATTTAAGAGCTCTTTAGGATTCCTTCCCAAGCTTGTGTTGGTTGTCCTAACCACACTAAGCCTCCTTGTATATATACAAGCCTTTCCAAATCTTGAAAATTCCCTCTAAGTTTAAGTGGTCCTATGCACCCACATGCTACCCACATATCTTCCCTTGACAACATCCAACTCTATGGTGTCATTCCCACTTTTCCATACAATTGCAATCGCAAGCCCAAGTGCCCACAATATGTGTGCCCTATGTGACATGGTGTGTCACAATCCCATTGAGTCAAGTGCACCCATCATGCCATCACGCATCACAAGCCCGTCGGGTCAAGTGCGCTTGTGGAATCCACGCTCATCACAAGTGTGCTTGGAAAGTTTATCATCACATTCATTCCCATTGTGTTTGCATTCGATGTGTTTACCTTTGGCATGTGCACCTGGCACGTCATGCCTATCATAAACTTTCTCAACAAATGTAGCCATCGCATCACATCCATTTCATCACTGCTGCAAGGGTGCCTCCAATAGGTGTGTCCATCAAATCTCGCTCATCACAAGTGCCTCTGGAAAGTTGATCCCAAGTGCTCCCACTTGGTCCATGCAATCGATATGTCTCCAGCCGAACATATTCTCAATTAATCCAATTAAATTAGTTACTTCTTCCATAATGTGTCATGCATGGACATGTACAAGGTTTCCTGTGACAACCTATGATGTCTTAGTTTCCTCTTAGTCTGTCTAATCCATGCAACCTTCCACTATCTAAGGTGTGCCTTTCCTTTGTGCAAAGGAGCCCAATATCCACGGTGTTCCTTGTTGATGGGCCTAGGCACCCATAACAAACTCATCTATCCCACAAACTTCCTTCATGCATATCCATGGTGGCAAATGACCATCGAAGCTATCTTGCAATGGATGTCCCTAAAGCCTCATAATCCTGGGGCCTTACATTCTCCCCCACAAAAATTCGTTGTTGTCATTGGAAACATCCACAATAACCTCTTCCCTCCAAGTATACTACCTAGATCGAAGCATCCATTCACAGTTGTTTCCAACCGCTCTACACTGTCTATGGAAAAACATATGTAATCAATGCTTCCTTTAAAAGAATCAATCTACCCAACTCTACCCACAATGTCACATGAATGCCACTATCACGATTGTTGTGATCGCAACCAACTATTGTTGTACAACCTTTCACTATTGTGTAAACACAACCTTCACAAAGAAGGTTGTTAAACTGTCAAAAAATGCCTAGTTGTTGTGCCCTTCTGTCTCACTACTGCTTAAATACATGGTCCATTATGTCATGCATCTACACATTGTCGACCCCCAAGTTGGGTAGCTAATCCAACCATTGTGTCCATCTCATAAGAATGCACTCCTCATGACAAAATTGGTCATTTCCTTCTATGTGTTTGTCAATCTAAACAACCCTCATAAGCTAAGGCAAGGTCACCACACTTTGCCTCAAAACTGCCATAAAGGCATCTCCACCTTCATTAGGGAAAATTTTAAGGGGCGAAATTTAGCCCGTGGGCTAATTTTTTACTTTTTGTCTAGTAAAACATTTGTCAATTTCCATTTTTTTCTAAATTGATTTGACCAAATTCCATGGGATAAAAAAGTTTACTTTAAAAATCGCTAAAATTGTCCAGAGACTATATAAAACCTTTAGGAATTTGAATATTTTTTGAAAAATATCGCCCAACATTTTATGGTTGGAAATTTAAGAATTAGAAAAGTATCACCTTCCCATCCTCTGCTTCTTCTTCTTGTTTTACCTCTACGATGTCTCACTCAACCCTTTATCCAATGGTTGAATCTCCTCATTGTCCTCAACTAGGCTCTCCAAGCTCTCCAAAACAAAAAAAATATCATCCTCATCTTTTGAGTCATCATGGAAAGAAAGAGAACCCAACTCGTGCAAGGTTTTGCAACCTTATTCTTCATCTATGCCATTATCTTGCAAATGAGAATCTTGTTAGGTAAGTTCCTACTTGCATTGCTACAACCCAATGCTTGAAATATTTTCCTTCAAAATGGAGGCATCCATATGACCTTCCTTTACTTGTACAAAACTTTGCATGCAACACGATGTGTCCATGTAGGTGTCTTTTCTATTGACATTCAAAACCGTTGCTAGTGCAAGTTCCATCTCACCTTCACTATCTTGCTTCTAACCATCCAAAGTATGCAATAGTTCATATTTCTTCAAAACTGACTCCACCAAGGCCTCCAAAGATTCTAACCTCTACCCTGCATGGTCTTTAACATCTCTTGCACCTAGGGTTTCTTTGTCCAATATTGGCTTCTCTTGTTGTTGTGTGATGACACAAGGTGAGTCTGTAGGCTCATTGGTTGCCTCAATCAACCTTATAGATGAAATTCTTGGAAACCTTCCCATATTCCGTCTACCTATCATCGACACACTATAAGTCTCAGCTTCACCTAAGAACATCAAACATTTATTATGGGGCACTAGAACAACATTGAAATATTGAAAAAATATTTCCCCAAGATAACCGCATGGTCGTCCAACAAAGCCACTATCAAGACCAAACTACCAAACTAGTCCCCAACCTTGAAAGGTGTGGAATGAACTACCCCTATCATTTCCTTCATGATTGAGTTCATCACCTTGAATGATGCTAAACTTCACTCAGGCTTATGGTGAAGTGTTGTAATAGTTTGTTCACTCACAAAGATATGGGTTGCATCAATGTCAATCAAGGCTGCAACCTTCAATCCACTCACAATCATATTTACAAAATTGATGTCATTCAAGCTGCCATCTTGTGAATCTTTCATATGAATTGCAGCAAACTTTCCTAGACCTATTGTTAAGGCATCCAAAACTTGCTTCGCTTCTTCCTCCAAAGTCTCTTGCACTTGGGATTCTCCCAAGTTTTCCTACTTCACAACCAATGTTGGTCACATTTGAACCTCTTCCAAGCCTTCCAACCTTTCCTTCAAAGGATAGTTCATAAAAAAATAGTTCTATGATCAAAGAAAACATGCAACATTATTACCTCTGGACTGTTGCACCTTTATTGAAAAGATAGCTTCCTTCTTTATGAGCAATTCCATTCTTTGTCCCCACGTTTCGACTTGTCTTGCAAAATTTTGCACTTTTTGGGACCAAGCTTTAACCTTTGCACCAGTCTTTGCTCTCTACCTCATGTTCTCAAGGTACATCTCAAGAATATTTTGGTGTTGATATTCTTATTCCTTGAACACAAATTCGATCTTGTTCTTCCATGACTCCTCCTCTATGCCATCCATGTCGCAACCCTAGAATGGTTTGACCACCCTAGGGACATTTGAGAAGTCCGCACAAGTATCCAAGTCTTTGTCCACCTTCTTGCCTCAAGCCTGCTTCTAGACATCTACAATAAAAGAGCTTTTTAGGCTCTAATACCAACTGTCATGGGAGTGACATTGTTGAAAATAAATATAGTTCACCAATTTTCTACTCTTGATACAAACAATCATGGACCTACAGTCTTCCTGAACTTTTTTCTTTTGAACTTAGGAGATTGACTATTTCAAACCGTGTGATACCACCTTGCCTTGACCACAATGGTTAGACCAACTTGTGCCTACTACAACCAGGCTACACCTCTTCGCCTAAGATTTGTCCATAACTTCTCCTTAAACTACAAACCATCAAATGCAACTAAGTCCTCCTCAACCAAGGTTATTTAATAGTGAGGCATGCATCCAACATCAACCTTAAACATCCCATCAATATTTATGTTCAACAAGTACAACACTTAGCCAATTTCACATTTAACCAAGTTCATAGTTTAACCAATAGTAAGTATTGCATAGAATAGAACAACATTCATTGCATCAATAAACCACAATACACATGCAAGTGTATAGCCAGACATCCAAGACGGATGCCTTAATACTTTATTAATGAGAAGAATGTTTACATAGTAAAACAATTGAGTGCAGCCACATGCATGCTCCTCTTTTATAGCCAGTACAAGCTACTGCAGGGCCTACCTCGTGTAGGTCATGTTCACAAACCTGCATTTTACTCAGCCAGTTTTATCAAACACCATCAATTTGAGAACTTCAATGCCAAGATCCTACACGTTTGTGCAAACACAATAAAAATTTCCTCAATTTGTTTGAATATTTGATTGTAAGAATTCAAAAAATTGAGAAATAACATAAAAACTACAATTATTCCTTTAAGAATACAATTGCAAATTTTTCCAAGAAAAAGAGAAAGAAAACTACAATCATTCTTGTGATCTTCCTGGTAGCAATCTTATCAACTAATGCTAGTTATTCCAGTTTAAACCATCTATGTACATTCTCGTATCCTCAACACAATAACAGAAACGACCATGAACACAATAATGAAAACCGTAGCCAATTCTAGTCGACATGATGATTTATTTTCCATTACTACTAGAGTAATTATAAAACTTTTTAACAAACTAGGTTTATAAAATTCAAATGTTCAAATATTAAAGCATGTGTAAAAATATTTATAATATTTATATCAAACGGTGGTTGAAAGATAAACTATGATGCTAGAGATAACTAGATAACATTATTATATTTATTTCCCATTGTTGTTATACATATTTAATTCATTAAAAATCATTTCAATCGTTGTTATATATATTTAATTTATTAAAAAATATTTCAATTGTAATAGGTAGCAAGATTATGAATCATATATATGGATAATTTTAAGGACTCATACTTATTTAAAAGTGTAGAAATTTTGGTGAATTTTATCAGTACTTAAAATGTCAAGTATAAAATATTTGGTGATATTTTTAAAATTATTTCAATTTATAAGGATTTTGTATCATTTATATAATAATTTGGCAATTTTTAGAATGAAAAAAGTTTACCCCATTAAATTGGGCTAAATAAAGTTTCAAAAAATGCAAATTTGCGAATCTTTTTTGAAAAAAAATGAGAAAATAATCAATAAACTAAATTTCGCTCCCCCTAAAATTATCGTTAATCATATATGTGAGGAGTACATAAATTAGATAGTTATAAAAATAATCAGAAAAAACATTTCCAAAGCCAATTAACATTAATTTTCTAGAAACAGGAAACAATTTCCAGATGTAAATGCCATTTAATTGATATAACATCATGATTTAATATAATTTGATTTGTTGAATATGATGTTAGTGTGTTAGTTGAAAGTATTATAAACATATAATATAATAGTTTAGATCAGTAACTATTTAGTTCATTTTTCTGATTTTTTTAAAATTATTTTTGTGAGTTGTTGGATGAGTAGATATGAGCTGTTGTGATAAAACAATCTGACAAGATAATATTGAAGGTGATAAATTTATTTTAGTATCAAATATTTTGAACAATGGAAATTCCATTATAATAATTAAACCAAATTTTGAGACAAAATCTTGAAAAGGTCAAATTACTTTCAATTTTTCAAACACCTATGATTGAAAATTCGCACTTTAATAAATAAATAAAATATTGTCAAGATGATTTTGTTTCAAGTTTTGTATTAGTTTATATGTTATTCATTGGTTGTGTAAATAATTACGTTCAATATTATTTAAAAAATAAAATTAAAAATCCATCATAAACAATATTATTCATTTTTCAAACTTTTACATTATAGAAAGCCGGTCAATAATTAAACCATGTCATAATGCCCATCAATGTTGATATATGTGAATACGTGGACACATGGGACATGTATATGAATTGTACACATAGACACATTTGGATTTTATGATTACATTGTCAGTGGTCTAATAAATTATCATTGAATCTCTTTACTTTTTTCACATAAAAAAGTACATACTATTAATATTGGTAATAGTAGGATGGAGTATACAAGCACTTGCTAAAAGAGAAGTGTCCACAGCAAGCCTAAAAAAGAAGCCCAACAAAAGATAATAACGTCAACAATGGCCAACAAAGAACAATAAGATTGGCCAAATTACACCGAGCCAATCAAAATACATAAATAGGAGGAGCCATAATCCAATAGCAACATCTATAATCATAAAGATGAGACACATATCATAAAAAAACATAATGCGATAGCATCAAAATGATAGCTAGCCACACAAAGCAACATAAAGACCCCCAGCAAGATCCATGCCTGACCAAAACAAGTATCCTCCACCGAGGAGATCAAGAACCTGCAGGAAGAAAAGGAAGGAACCATAAAATGCTGTCAAGGAGAAAAACCACCACAGACTAAGAAAAAAAGCAATGAAGACTGATCCAGTAGCTGATTATCACCCCATTCTTCCAGGAAAATGGTACCCTACGGAACCGATAAAGCCCACTTAGACAGATGATCAGCCAAAGAGTTGTGTTCTCTGAACAAATGAACAAAGGATATTTGACCAAAACCTTTTATCAAGCGTCGAGTATCCCTCAACCATAAGTCCAACTGGATGACCTTCAGGCAACATTCCAAGCGGGGCCAAGAGATTATGACCTTTGAATCACCCCGCACAAGAAGAAGAGGGATATTGCGAACCGAAGAGATATAAAGAAGTAGCCATAGGGAAATAAGTCCACTCTTGGTATTTTTTCCCACTCCACAATTCATCCAAATATGAAGCAAGTGAGAATCCGAGAAGTACACAACTTCCCCAACACCACTGAAACTGGACGCAGATTGTGAAGCCCCTTCAAAGGCACCCCAAGGAAAGGAAACAACAACACCGGGAGCAAGACGAGGAATACGCTGACCAGAATCGCCACCCTTCAATAGCAATCCCAAAACCTTGCGGTAGCAAGTGACCACCCGATAGCAAAGCCAGTGAGCATTAGAAACAGATCCCTAAAAATGAGTAAATTCCGTGCTCGCCAGATCTCTCATGCCGTGAAGATAGGAAGAGATATAAAAGATGAACCAGCTGAATTCCACCGCCGAAGGTTATCCAAAAAAGATGGCAGATTCTAGGGGAGAGAACACCCGACCTCAGAACAAACCCCCCACCAAACCAACTAGGAGAAAGAACAATTAAAGAAAAGATGGTCGATATATTCCTCCACCAAACTGCACAGAACACATCGACCCAGATCTGTGAGACTCCACTTGAGAAAATTATCCCATGTAAGAATGCAGTTGTCCAAGACCAGCCACAGGAAACATTTGAGTTTGATTGGAATATACAACGACCAAACAAAAACATACCACCACGAAACTGGTCGCAATGGCCGGGAGAAAATGGAAGAGTAAGCTGAACAAGCAGAGACCATCCCAACAACCGTATCCCATGACCACACCAACCAATCCGGGCATTCCCATAAATGGATATTGAATCTCTTAAGGTACGAGATGTACCGAGTCCATTCCACACCTAACGCACTGTGAAATCCCAACTGCTCAACACTGATCCAAGAAGTGCGCGCACCATTTGAGAGATAAGGAATGATATGATTGAGAGTAAAGTATCCCTTTGATCTCAAAGCCAAAATGAGATCAGAAGATAATTTAAAATCCCAAGGACCACCACCAAGTATAGGATCTTCACCCAGTCTTATCTATCGGCCATTGCCCGAAACCCATGAAATCCAGTTCGCAATCATCTAAAAGGCCCCCAACAAACCATTCCACATGTTAGAAAACTCCCGAGGTTGTGGCTGACCATAACGAAACCATTGAGAAATTGGCAGGTTCTTAATGTACTTGTCTTTGATGATCGAACCCCAAAGGGAGTCCATAGTCAGTGCTCGCCACATACTTTTGGCCTTAAGTGCGATGCCAAACGAATCCATATTCTTGATGCCCCAACCCCCACATGAAAATGGTTGGGCCAGAACTTGCCACCCGACCAAATGGAAACGTCGTTTATCACCACCACCCTCCCAAATGAATTTGAAAATCCTTTGTCGAATCCTAGAGAGAATGGTCTTTGGAATTTTGCACATTGAAATCCAATAGATAACTAAGTTCTGTAAAACTGATTTAGCAAGGGTTATGTGACCACCTAATGATAACCATTTCCAACACTAGTGATTAATTCTTTTATCAAATATTTGAAGTAGCCATCTCCAATCTTGGATCAGATAACAGTTCGGTTTGATGAAAAAACCCAAGTAGGTAGTGCCCTCCTCCAAACATTTGAAGTTGAAAGGCAAAAGAATCTTGATTTGGGCTAAAATTTCATCCTCCACCTCATAGTAAAGAAGAATTGATTTTTCATTACTAATAAGCATGCTCGAGGCTTTGCATAACACGTCCAAAATAGTTTTCGTCTCCACCCATTCTGCCAGAGAACCCCCACCATACAACATCACATCATCCACAAATAACGTGTGAGTGACCACAGTGTGTGGCACAGCCAATAAGCCCAGAAGTTTATGATCATTTCGGCCTCTGATAATGAGCTTATTGAGTCCTTCAATGACCAAGATGAAAAGAAGAGGTGAAAGGGGGCATCCCTGCCTTAACCCCCAGGAGCTTTTGAAAAAATCAGATATTGTACCATTAATGATAACAACAAAATTTAACAAAGACACACATGCCATGATCCACTTCATAATTGCCCAAGGGAGACCAATTTGTATAAGGATTAATTTTAAAAAAGACCAGTCCACCTGGTCATATGCCTTCACAAGATCCAGTTTCAATAGGATAGCATTTAAATGTTTTGTCTTGATAGAGTGAAAAGCCTCCTGAGCCACCCCCACAACATCCAAGATTTGGCGGTCATGTAGAAAACCAAATTGTTCTCTTGAAATGAACTTTGATAGCCCCGGTTTCAATCTAACAACAATGATCTTAGCAATGACTTTATAAATTAAATTGCAGAGAGAAATAGGTCTAAAATCATTGAAACTTTCAGGATGAGAAGACTTTGGAATGAGAGTTAGAAAAGTGGAGTTGATCGCACCTAAAACCGAACCCAACATTCTTGATTCCTCCACTGCCCTTAGAATATCCTAACCCATAATATCAAAGAAATGAAGGAATAATTCCATGAACCACCCATTCGGACTCGGAATTTAATCTTTGGCAAAACCCTTGAGGACCATCTCAATTTCAGACAAAGTCACCGGAGCTAAAATCGATCCCATCACCCTCCTACAGAGTGAACATTCGCGGATACTCTTTAATAACCTTAAATTGATCAACCAAAGAACTCGAACCTGGATCCATGAAAATATTCTGAAAATGTTGGACCACAGCCAGATGCAACTCCTTTTGTGATGATATTTTCCTCCCAGTATGATCATTGAGCTCCCAAATGGCATTTTGATTTTTCCGAGAGTCTGCGAATTTGTGGAAAAATTTGGTATTGTTGTCCCCCGCCTTGGTATTCCTCCTGGAATTTCAGATATTTTTAATTTTTGACCCTCTAAATCACAAAGTCTGATTGAAGTCGGGCCCTGAATAGGTGAAGTCCGGTGAGGAGATAAAATGGATTCAATCTCAACTTCAACCAAAGAAAGTTCCACTGCCAACTGTTCCTTACGTTTTCTTTCCCAAGTGATGATGTGAGATTTGAGACATTTCAATTTTTTTACCAAGCTATCCATAGCAAAAACACCATCCACGACCACCATTTTATTCCAAAAAGTAGATACCTCCCCACAAAAACCAGCATCAGAAAGGCAGGAGGAATTGAACTTGAAAGGATAAGTTGCTTTAGTGTCCACTAGGTCAAATTAAAAGAAAACGGGAGCATGATCACTAATGCGAATGTCCTAAGACCAGGATTTGAATTTGGTGAAACAAGCCAAAAGATTATCAGCGTTCAAGAAATGATCCAGTCTTTTTGCAACAAAATCCTCGCCCTGGCGGCCATTCCTCTAGGTAGGATACAAAGGAAAAGGAGCAATATCCACCATATCCCGGGAAGTGAACATGTTATGAAAGAAATTACCCAAGGGATCCATTTTAACATGTCTTCCCCACACTTCACCCACTAACTAGGTGAAATTTAAATCCCCAGTGAGTATAAGATTTTCTAGATTTAACAGCTTGTCCACACGTACCACCTCCCAAAAGGAGCACCTGTCCACATAGGTCCCATAGCAATTGATGAAGTTTAGCTCCGCATCAAAGCCAACCAAGCGACCAGTGAGAAGGATCCTCGCCTTAATCACATAGGGACACAAATTTAAGACCAGGGGATTCTAGGCCGCTAAAAGACCCCCAGAGAGACCATCCGCACTAATAGCACAAATTGAATCTCCTTACTTACACACAATTCTAGTACTATGTTTATCGTGGAAAGTGAAGAAGCATTGGCCCCATTGAAAACTACCCTTGCTCGCTTATCATTTTTTAATGAATTTCATAATGAGTTGTTAGTATAATGTAGAATATTGATAATCATTTTTTTATTTTTTAAACAGTATTTTATTCAGTGTGTCATTTAGTGGTAAAAAAAATGGCAAACAAAGTTTTTGCTAAATGATAATTATGCTAATAAGCATATTATCTATTATTAAAACTAACCTTAGTTAAATGGCTTTAATAAAAAAAGTTATTTATTGTGTTTTATTATTTTGCTTCTAAAATCAAAGAGCTTGAGATTATAAAGTAACATTTAGGGCATAAGGTTCTTGTTTCCCTCTCCTCATTATGGGCAAGGACTCAAGAGTCATCCATGATACCCAAAACCTTGTAATGGTGCTCATATTCAACTCGAATGTCAAAGATTATTTAAAAAGGGCTTATATCATAGTTTATACTTGTTGCTCATTGTTCTTGAGCTCAAAGAAGGTGCAATTATGGCTTAAGTCCATTGTTCATCCCCAACACCTATATCCCACCTAGAGGCCAAACACCCCTTACAAAATTCTTATCTGTTGGTTCAAAGACTTGTTCAATGCTCTTGAGATTGAGAAGCTTCAATAAGATCCTAAGGTGCGTGTTTTGATTGTTTGATAATGGTTAAGGCCCCATGACCCATCCATAGCCCTATGTGGTGGTTTAAGGATGTGTTCATGGTGCTTCATACTAAAAATCTATGCTTAAGGCCTAAGGTAATTGCTTCCTTCCATCAACCATGGTTAAGGGACTAAGGATATTGTTTTCCCACCATGAGCATGGTCAAGACCGTGAAACCCTTCCAGAGCACCCAAAACAGCTTATTGGAAACAATATCCAACTCCCAGGCCAAAGACAACCTAGTGAAGGGCCTATGTCATGGTTTCTAGGGGTTGTACATGATGTTTAATCTTGAGAAGGTTCAATGAGAGCTTAAGGCCCTTGCTTCCTCCTTAACCATGTTTTGGCCTCAAGGCCCATTTCCAATGCAAAAAATCTACTCATGGTACCTGTATCACATTTGAAGGCCTGCAAAAAATCCCTACAAAGAACTGATGTGTTGGTATGAGGACTTGTTCAAGGATCTTGGGCCTAAGAAGATTTAATAATACCTTGAGGCACTTGTTTTCCTTTCTCAACCATGGTCAAGGCCTTACACCCTGTCCTCAATGCACAAAACCTCGTAATGACATCCATATCCAACTTTGATGCCAAAGACTCCCTAAAGAGGGCATGTGTTGTTCATGTGATTGAGCCCACGAAGCTACATTTAGGGGTTAAGGTCTGAGTGTTTTCCTCTCCTAACTATGATGCTTCAATTTGAGAAAGTTCATTTATGTCTTCAACCCCTTGTTTCCACCTCTAACCATGCTCAAGTCTCAAGACCAATTTCCACTACAAAAAACCTACTCATGGTAGTTGTATCCCACTCAAATGCTAAAGAAACTTGACCATGGCCTCAAGAACCATTCTTGGTTGGGGCCCATGACACAATCCTATTGGTGATCTATGTTGTGGATTAAAAATGGTTCTCGTATCCCTCTAGTGGGATAGATATACCCTACAATAGTCCCATGTGGTGGTTAATGGATGCATTCATCACATTATTGTTGTTGTAAATGATATTCATTTGTATTTTATATTTATATTATTATTGTATTTTACTTCTACCTCCGACGAAGATGTTTTTCCTCCGTTCGAGGATGTGATTATTATGTTTGGTCATGCAATATTATTGAGGTAAAACCTCCATTGTAAGTCGGGGCATTAGATCCCCTAGAGTCAAATGTAAAAGGTATTATTGAGTCTCCCTAGGACAGGTCGGCCCAATCAAGTTAGTCAAGCCAAACTAATTACGAAAAAGGTCACCCAAACATAAAGTATAAATGGAGAGCTTTTCTCTCTCATTTCGACACACCACTCACTCACTCAAGTTCGCATAAGCAAAAGCGAGAAGACAAGTTCGTTGGAGGAGAAAGAGAGAGAGCTGCAGAAGGCTTCCTATTTTTGGGTTTTCCATTTTGTGATATTGTATTAGTGATGGATATATCTTTGAGGAAGTTGCGGGGTTTTCTCATTTATGGTTTCCCCAAGGAAAATTATTGTGTCTATTGTGTTTTGTTGTGCTTGTTATTCTTCTAGTTAAAGATCCTAGTTAAATTGAATTAAAGTGCAAACTCTAACATGGTATCAGAGCTAACCTGAAAAGAAGGCATTGTGCAGCAGTAGGAAACTAGGGCTTCCTATTTCAAGGTCTTCTCTCCATATATCATCTGAAAAAGAGGGCTAGGATAACTCATCTTAGGAGGGCGCATATTTTGGAGGAAGTAGAACTCAGTTAAGAGAATTTTCGTTTTTGACCCCGTCACTACTACCGGGAGAAAATAGGGCTTCATGTTTCGGGCACTTTCCTCCACATATCAGCTTCAAAAGGAGGTCAATTCAACTCTCCCTAGGAGGGTGCATCTTCCTGTGAAAGGAGAATTCAAAACCGATAATTTTCATTTTTGTCCTCGTCACTACTACCGAGGGGGAAACTAGGACATCAACTATTTTGCAATTTTGTCCACATATTTGGGAAAAGGAATACATTTCTCAACTCGCCTTGAGGAGGCGCATCTTTCTATCCTATCAGAAGTTCAAAATTCCAACTTTGAAAAATTAGGGTTTCTCTTACAAACCCTAGGCCAGTGAGCTCCAGAACCAGGTTGGGCATCTCAAATTGGTAAGACCTAAATCTTTGTTATTTCCATTTGAGGTTCTCATTTCAAAATGAATCACCACACAAAAATTGAGGATAAGTTTGAGGGAGCTGACAACTTCTGAGCATGGAAGTATAAAATCTCTCTTGTCCTAAAATAAAATGATTTGGACAAGTATGTTAGTGAGGAGGTTCCAGCACCAGAGGGAGATGAGGAAAAGGCTATCCACAAGAAGGACTTGGTCAAATCCAAGAGGATTATCGCAGAGTCCATTAAATATCATCGCATCCCTCATGTGTCATCCCTGAAGACACCTAAGGAGATGTTCGATGCCTTGAAAAATATATTCGAATGGAAGAACATCAATCAGAAGATAACTTTAAGGAATCAGCTCAAGAATGTGAAGATCCAACCTTCAGAGACAATGCAATCCTAATTCACAAGGATCTCACAAATCAAGGAGCAACTTGAAGCGATATAAGACAAAGTGGAAGAAGGAGAGATTGTTATGACCACCTTGAATGGTCTCCCAAGATCACGGTACTCATTCATTCAAGGAATATGTGCCAGAAAGAAGTTGATCACTTTCAACAGACTATGGGAAGAATGCACTCAAGAAGAAGCTCGGCTAATAGCAAGAGAAGAGAAGATGGAAGCAAATGATGATCAAGCTCTCACAGTTCACACTAGAAGAAATCTCAACATGGTGAGGACCACCATCACAAAAGACAAAGGAGACCCATAAGAGATCTATCCAGTGTTAGATGTTACACATGTGATGAGAAGGGACACTACTCCAAAAATTGTCCTAGAAATCAAGGCTCCTCCAAGAAGACCAACAAGAAGAGGCATCATGCTCACACTGTTGAATATGATGAATCCGCAAACAAAATAACAAAAGAAGATTCTTCAAGTGATGAAGAATATGTATTGTAATGAAGGTAACTAGTTATAAGGGTTCATTCAGAAGGTTCCACCTCATAAGGTGAATCTAGAGATGACTTTCAATATTACATGAAAGCAATAGGAGAAGCTACTACATAGTTGGACTCCAAAAAAAAAAATCGATGCTCTATGGAAGCCTCTCATCCATTTCAGCATTGATTAGGATGCATAATAAAGGACACACAAAGTCTACTCCAGAACAAAGAACAAGTGTAGAATACTTGCTCAACATTTCCGATCATAAGCAAGAAAGGCACAGGACCTCAGAATCAGACGATGAAGAAGAACACTCTGTCAAAGACTCCAGTAGTTCCTGTAAGGAAGCAAAGATCAAGAGGGAGTCTACCCAACAAAAAAACAAATCTAAGTATTTGAATTGTCATTTCTTGTAGATCTAATTACTTAAATGATATTGTTCAATTGTGTACATACTTATGTTCCTAGATTTAGACGTGTATTATGCATGCTGCATTGATGAACATAATACTACTGATATGCAAGTAATAGGTAAGTGGCCTATGGTACTGTACAACATTCCATTTCTACTTATCTAGAATGAAACCCCTTTGCTGACATGTTGGGAGTAGTGCACACTCTTAATAATGTTCTGGTAGAGATGGAAGGAATATAGAAAGTTACCGTATGAATACGGGATATGGATGAATGTTGTTTTGAAGCCTTGGCTAAGATAGTTGCATGACTGTGTGACCTATGTCTTTATGCATAAGAATTTGTTTTGAAGATCATGAAATGTTTCTAATCATGCAACTGAATTTAACTTGTAGGAAAGATCGTGCACCATCACCTACAAGAGAATAATGATGAGACTTGTTTCATAGAACAAGTGACGGTAATTTAGTTACGACAATTCAAGAAGATCATGAAGACCATGACATGACAGAACTACAAGAACCTTTAGATCCACCTCGTAAGACCAACATGGGAACGAGAAGCAATACAATATGCAGATAATTACGACGCTCCAGAAGGAATGCATAGAGAAAGAAAGAGACTAAGACCATACTTTAGCTATGTGGCCCTACTATTTGACATCATTGATAAACAACCTTCCAACTATGAAGAAGCAACATAGAAGAAGGAATGGAAGGATGCCATGATCGAGGAGTACCAGTCGATTATGAAGAATGATCTCTGGGAGATAGTTCTGAGACCAGAAGGGAAGTCTATTGTGACTTCGAAGTGGATCTACAAGATCAAGCATGCTGCAGATGGTAGCATTAAAAAACACAAGGAAATATTTGTGGCACGTGGCTTCTCCCATAAAGAAGGCATAGATTATGACGAAACATTTGCACCAGTAGAAAGATACACTTCCATCAGAACTATACTTGCATTGGCTGCAGTAATGAAATGGAAGGTACACTAGATGGATGTCAAGACAACATTCTTAAATGGTGTAGTAGAGGAGGAAGTGTACATGGAGAAGCCACTGAGATTCGAGACAAATGACAGACAGACTCATGTGTGTAAGTTGAATAAATCCTTGTACGGATTAAAGCAGGCACCCGAGATGTGGTACGACACAATGGATAGTTTCCCGGTGAGCTTAGGATTTACCAAGAGTAAAGCGGATTCCAACCTTTACTTCAAGGTTGAAGGCAGAAGACCTGTGATACTTCTGCTATATGTAGATGGCATGTTTCTCACAAGTGAGGATGAGTTCATTACAGATGCAAAGAGAAGGCTTTCCCTATAGTTCGAGATGAAGGACCTGGGGATGATGCATTACTTCTTAGTCATGGAGGTGTGGCAGAGTGCAGATGGAATCTTCCTTGGTCAAGGAAAGTATGCAATAGAGATTTCGAATAGGTTCAGAATGATGGAATACAAGGAAACTACCACACCAATGGAATCGAACTTGAAGCTACTGTGTGATGCTTCATCAGAGACAGTTGATGCCACGATGTACCGTCAAATGATTGGTTCGTTGATGTATTTGATGAACACGAGACCAGAAATATGCTTTGTTGTGAACACCCTGAGCCTGTTATTGACGGATCTGAGACATGTTCACCTGATTGATGCAAATCATATATTAAGGTACCTGAAGGGTACAGTAGAGTATGGGCTCAATTATGAGGCGAATCAAAGGATTAACCTGCATGGTTATGTTGATTCGGATTGGGACGACAATGCCACAGATAGGAAGATCACTTTAGGATGTTGCTTCAGTATGGGATCCGGTGTGATCTCCTGGTTTAGCAGGAAGCAGTCATGCATGGCACTGAGTACAACCAAAGCAGAGTATGTTGCAGCTTGTTTGGCTAGTTGTGAGGCAGTATGGCTTCAGAAGCTACTGTCATATTTGTTTGATCTAAAACTCGAGGATACTTGTATCTTCTATGACAACCAGAGTTGCGTGAATTTGTCTGAGAACCCGGTGTTCCACGACAAGTTGAAGCATATTGAGATCAAGTACCACTATATTCGGGATATGGTGTAGAGGGGAGCAGTGAAGCTCCAATATGTGGCAACAGACGAGTAGATAGCTGATGTATTGACCAAGACGTTAGCCATATTGAAGTTTGAGTACTTCAGAGAGAGGCTTGGTGCTATCCAAATCGAGGTTCCTCAAAAGAGGGAGCGATGAGACCAGAAGACACATATGCACTAGAGTTAGTTTTCGCATGGTGGAATACGCAGGTGGTCCTCGGGATGTAATGCACCTGGGGTGCTCCTAGTTGTACTCCCATTATGGAGAAGACCCAGAGCTGGTTCTCACAATGGTGGAAGACACAGGTGGTCCTTGGGACATAATGCACTTGGGGTGCTCTTGGCTTTGATCCCATGCTGGAGACGTTGAGAGGTACATCGGTCACAAAGACACTTTGTGTGAACCTAGGCTGGTTCTTGCATGGTGGAAGACGCAGTGTTGATGTATATGTAACTTCAGAATGTATTTCACATATATGCATATTGTATTCCTATAGAGATGTTATTATTCCTCTATACGGAAGTGTCGTCATTTATATTGTAAGTGTCGTAACTTATACTTGATGGGTTATTAGACCACCTTGTTGGGGTCGGCCCTGTATAAGTCATGTGGGTCAAAGGGTTATTAGACCACCCTATTGGGGGTTAGCCATGTGGTTCAAAGGGTTATTATACCACCCTAGTGGGGGTCAGCCCAGTTAGCATTATGTTAAGTGGTTAAGTTGAGGCCGACCTAGTTAAGTAAAGGTCAAGTCAAGTTAGTGTATAAATAGAGAGTGTGTCTCTCTCATTTTACACATTCTATTCTCTCACTCACACTTGGGAGAGTGGCACACTTGTGGAGGAGGAGGATCTGCTGCTAGGAGAAGACTATCTCTTGTATTCTGGTTGTATCATTGCTCTATCTATCTCTGAGGAAGTTATTGGGGTTTTTCACCTTTATGGTTTTCCCCAAGTAAACTCTGTGTTTCTTGTGTGCTTGCATTATTGTGTCCATGATTGATATGCTGTAGATTTGCTGCACATATTTTTTTCTCAGTTAAGATCCTAGATCAGATTGAAGTAAATTCTGAAAATTTAACATGGTATCAGAGCTAGCCTGAAAGAAGGCATGATATGGCATGTATGACACTTGTTGCACTTACGATGCTAGGGCTTGATATAGAAAAAAAACCAGTCATCGTAGAACTTTCGCTATAAATCCATTTTGGCAAAGTTTTCGGATCTGGAACATTTACAAGTAGAAGATCAGATCCCCATGTACCTTCTGTCCAAAGGACAACCTCTAATTCGTTGTACTTTGTGATTTATGATCTGTACAATGTAGGGTTTCTGCCTCTTCTAGATCTGCGTCAAAATCAGGTGACCTTGGGAAAAGGTCATAACTTGGGCTAGGAAGCTCCAAATGAAATTTCGTAAAATGTTACAGGTAGTACACATACTGTACTATCTCAAGAAACGTTTTTAGAGGCCGAAGTTGAACCAGTGACATGTGGCATGCTGTACAAGTTCGCTCTCCTATATTATCCCATAAATAGGTCACGTTGCAACACTTGGAATAACTCTCTCTCAGAGAATCCAATTCAGGTCAGATCTATCGAGATGGAAAGATAACAGGTCGGGCTATCTCAAGAAAAATTTTCAGAGGCCAAAGTTGAAACACTGACACGTGGCACTCTGTAAAAGTTCGCTCTCCTGTATTATCTCATAAACAGGTCATGTTGTGACACTTGGCATAACTCTCTCTTAGAGAATCCAATTGAGGTCAGACCTGTCGGGATGGAAAGATAACAGGTCGGGTTATCTCAAAAAAAATTTCAAACCCTCTGGATCAAAAAGTTTGGAGTTACACCAGAAACAATCAGGTACATATTTCTGTCAAAACATAATTATTTTTTAGTACCTTCATTCATGGCTTCCGGAATTTAGGGCTTCGAAGAAAGTTGGAATTTTTGTAATCGGAGACCACGGCTGGATGCTACTCATCAAAATCGAAATTTAGAGACCAAGATCAGATTTTTTTGTTGGGCAAAAGGCCGGGCTTGATCAAACCCCAGTTTGGGACTATGATCGAAAAGATGGAAAATTAGGGCTTCTACAAAAATTGGAATTTTGGAAATCTGTGACCACGGCTGGAAGCTCCTCAGAAAAATCGAAGCTTAGAGTTTTGAATCAAATCTTTTGGTTGGGTGAAGCTCCGGAAAACTCAAACCCTAATTCAGGGTCCTCCCTAGTGAATCCAGAAATCTAAAAGGCAATTTTGAGGGGTGAAATTTTGCAGTTTTCAAATTCTGAATATACCAACTTGATCAGCTCATCAAGGCGCATATTTCTATCCTTTTGGAAGTTTGAAATTCAAAGTTTGAATTTTTGGGGTTTCTTTGACAAACCCTAATCCAGTTCTAGGTCCAATTCTTGCAAATCAAGTGGATTGGGTTGATCCTAGAAGAAGATGGATTGGTCACCTGCATAAGTGAAGAAGTTCCTGTCTCAGAGGGAGATGAGGCTAAGGCCTTCCAGAAGAAGATCACAAGCAATCTTGACAGGTATGGCTTACAGGTATGTTTCATGGTTAAGTTTATCATATGTTTGTCTTCATATCATTACAGTACAATCTTGATTAATTACTGGACTTGTCGTATCACCTTAATAGAAGATATTCATTGATTAAGGTTTTGACACTTATGATTGTACTAATGCATTGTGATGTTGTATGAGGTTTATGTTGTTTGCTAACACAAAAGGTACACCAAGAAAGTCAAATCATGTTCTACTTCAAGAACATATGCTCATGGTGACATGAAGACAGAGATTCATCCATTGTCATGGATCACATAGAAGATCTACTTTTGAGGTATGTATAACTTGGTTCTACAATGGTTAACTTATGAGACATGTAGGTTACTAGCACAAGTCACTGAAGAGAACCGGAAGACATTATGTGGGTATGTTAGACATAACTAGCTAGCATGCTAATCCAGGTATGTTTTTCCTATATCAAGCTAGAATCCTACCTTGTGTTAGGATCTTATACTGTTGTGTTGTTGATAATGATTATTCATGAAGTCACAGGTTTAAATAATCATGGTTGTATGCATATTATGTTTCTTACCATAATTGATGATATGACTAACCAGAAGAATCATGAAGGTATAGGTTTGAATAATCACGAGTTTTATGCATATTATATCTCTTATCTTGATTGATGATTCAACTAACCAGAAGAGTCCTATGATCAAATAAGAATATGTATGAGTAAAAGAAGACTTCCTTGGAACCTTGAATACTAATGTTTATTATCTGTGAATGATCATGAATATACATGTTTAAGATTATTGTGTTTTGATAGTATTAAGATTATACTAATAAATGTGTGATTATGTATGAGACCTCAAGGATAACACAATGATGATACTAATAAACATGCATAGTGATTGAGGATGGATGTAAGTTCAAGGACAGGTAATCTAGGAAGCAAAGATCAAGAGGGAGCACACTCTAGTTGTTCCTGCAAGAAAGCAAAGGAGCACACTTCAGTAGTTTCTGCAAGGATGCAGATATTCAGAGGGAGTTGACCACTTCTCACAATCCACATAAGAATGGAATTGCAGAAAAGAAGCAAAGACTGAGAGGGAGTCAACCCAACAAACAAACAAAGATAAGTATTTGAATTGTCATTACTTGCATATTTTATTGTTTAAATAATACTGTTCAATAATGTATATACTGATGTTCCTAGAATTAGGTTGTGTATTATGCATATTAGAATAGTTGCATTGATGAATAGTATCCTACTAATATGCATGGGTAAGTGGCCTATGGCACTGTACAACATTCCATTGCTACTTATCTAGAATGAAACCTCTTTGCTGACATGTTGGGAGTTGTGCACACTCTTAACAATGTTCTGGTAGAGATTGGAAGGCATCTAGAAAGTTACGGGATATGGATAAATGTTGTATTGAAGCATTGGCTAAGATAATTGCATGACTGTATGACATATTTCTTTATGTGTAAGAATTTGTTCTGAAAACTATGAGATGTTTTCTAATCATGCAATTTAACTTGTTGTGTAGGAAAGATTGTATGCCAACACCTACAAAAGAAGAACTACAACATTTGTTCAACAACAAAATTATCTATTGAAGATATTGAAGTTCCCAGGATATGGGAAGAATGCCATGATCCGTCGATCATGAAGAATGATGTTTGGGATGTAGTCCCAAGACCTGAAGGGAAGTTTGTTATGACTTCCATATGGATCTATCAAGATCAAGCATGATGCAAATGGCAGCATAGAGAAATATAAAAGTGATGAAATAGAAGATACACCAGATGGATTTCAAGACAACTTTCTTGAATGGTGTAGTTGAAGAAGAAGTGTATGTGGAGCAGCCACTTGGTTTTGAGACACATGACAGTGAGTCATATATGTGCAGAACTTGGGTATGATGCACCACTTTCTAGGTATGGAGGTGTGGCAGAGTGCAGATGGAATCTTCCTTGGACAAGGGAAGTATGCAGTAGAGATCCTGAAGAGGTTCGGGATGATGGACTGCGAGGCTATGGCATCGAACCTAAAGCTTCTGTGTGATGCTTCATCTGAACCAGTTGATGTCACTATGTATCATCAAATGATTGGGTCCTTGATGTACCTGACGAACATGAAACTAGATATTTGCTTTGCGGTGAACACATTGAGCCAGTTCCTGATAGATCCGAGG
Organism: Larix kaempferi; assembly: GCA_027924585.1. NCBI lineage: Eukaryota > Viridiplantae > Streptophyta > Pinopsida > Pinales > Pinaceae > Larix > Larix kaempferi. The sequence goes on from BSBM01000445.1 coordinate 3,146,665, forward strand.
AGTGTTCACCTGGTTGCTGTAAAGCATATTTTGAGGTACCTGAAAGGTACAGTGGATTATGGGCTCAAGTATGAAGCGAATCAAAAGTTTAACCTGCAGGGTTATGTTGATTCAGATTGGGCAGGCAGTGCTGCAGATAGGAATAACACATCTGGGTGCTGCTTCAGTATGGGATCAGGTGTGATCTCTTGGTTCAGTAGGAAGCAATCCTACGTAGCACTAAGTACAGCTGAGGCAGAGTATGTTGCAGCCTGTTCAGCTAGTTGTGAGGCAGTATGACTACGGAAGCTACTGTCTGAGTTATTTGATTTGCCGTTGGATGCTACTAGTATCTTTTGTGATAACTAGAGTTGTGTGAAGCTGTCCGAGAACCCAGTGTTTCATGATAGGTCGAAACAAATAGAGATCAAATATCACTATATTAGGGATATGGTGCAGAGAGGAGCTGTGAAGCTCTTGTACATTGCGACGGATGAGCAGATTGCAGATGTGCTGACGAAGCCACTAGCCAGGGTGAAGTTCAAGTACTTCAGGGAGAGGCTTGGTGTTCTTCAGATTGATGACACTTCGAGGAAGAAGTGATGGACACATTTGCAGAAGCCATTCCAAGCATGTTGGAATGGCTATGGATGTAAGCGCTGGATGATGAGCATCAGGATGATGCTCCAGTTACTGCTCTGTATACACATCATGTTGGATGTTGGATATGATCAGTTGGATCATTTATATGTATATGTATGTACGCATCATGTTGGATGCTGGATATGATCGGTTGGATCATTTGTATGTATTTTGTATATGCATCATGTTGGATACTTGGACCATGTATCTGTATATGTATCAGGTGGATACATTGTATGATCAGGTGGATCATGTATGGTGATATGTATCATGTATTTGTATTTGTATCAGGTGGATACACTGTATGATCAGGTGGATCATGTATGATGATATGTATCAGGTAGATACTTGGTATGCATCAAGTAGATGCATTGTATGATCAAGTGGATCATGTATGGTGATATGTATCATATATTTGTATTTGTATCAGGTGGATACACTGTATGATCAGGTGGATCATGTATGATGATATGTATCAGGTAGATACTTGGTATGCATCAGGTAGATGCATTGTATGATCAGGATGATCATGGATGACAAGCTTTAGGATGTTGCTCCAGATGACATGCAGCAGGATGTTGCAGTGATGATGATCAGGATGATCATGTGTACATCAGGATGATGTATGGTGAGTATCAGGTTGATACTCTGTGGCCGTGGAACAAGTTGTGCAGATAAGCATGTAATTTGTGCCCTGGGAGATTTGCAGATAGTCTTTCGAGGTTTTTCCTATGGCATGTAATTTGTACCTTGGGATATCTGGCAAATGCTCTTTCGAGGTTTTGCTTGGGAGGACATATAATTTGTGCCCTGGGAGATCTGCAGATAGTCTTTCGAGGTTTTTCCTATGGCATGTAATTTGTGCCCTGGGATATATGGCAGATGCTCTTTCGAGGTTTTGTCCTGTGGCATGTAATTTGTGCCTTGGGAGATGCGATAGGTTAAGCTATGTGCTCGTAATCAGTCCTGGGATGCTTTTTCGAGGTTTTGTGGTGACCACATGTAATTTGTGCCCTGGGAGATCCGATAGGTTGAGCCTTGTGCTCGTAATCAGTCATGTGATTCTCTTTCGAGGTTTTGTGGTGGGGTCACATGTAATAAGTCCTGGAGATCTGGACAGGATGAAAAAGGCCTCAGATGCTCTTTAGGGTTCTTGCTAGTCAAGAGACTCTTTTAAGGTTTTGTGACGCACGTAATACCTGAGATTTCCACAGTATGGCCAGTGATGACGAAGACTTGCAGGTGGTGGGCCTACATCCAGTATGAAAAAGGACTGGCTCTGTAGAACTTCCTATGATGAGTAGATTCAGAGATTGATTGAGATAGCAGCAGCAGTGACGATGATCCAAAGAAGATGACTTGTGCTAGAAGACCTGTGTCGAGAAATACCTTCCTAGTTAAGAGGGAGTGTTGATGTATATGTAACTTCGGAATGTATTTCACAGATATGCATATTGTATTCCTATAGAGATGTTATTATTCCTCTATACGGAAGTGTCGTCATTTATATTGTAAGTGTCGTAACTTATATTTGACGGGTTATTAGACCACCTTGTTGGGGTCGGCCCTATATAAGTCATGTGGGTTAAAGGGTTATTAGACCACCCTATTGGGGGTTGGCCATGTGGGTCAAAGGGTTATTATACCACCCTAGTGGGGGTCGGCCCAGTCAGCATTATGTTAAGTGGTTAAGTTGAGGCCGACCTAGTTAAGTAAAGGTCAAGTCAAGTTAGTGTATAAATAGAGAGTGTGTCTCTCTCATTTTACACATTCTATTCTCTCACTCACACTTGGGAGAGTGGCGCACTTGTGGAGGAGGAGGCTCTACTGCTAGGAGAAGACTATCTCTTGTATTCTGGTTGTATCATTGCTCTATCTATCTCTGAGGAAGTTATTGGGGTTTTTCACCTTTATGGTTTTCCCCAAGTAAACTCTGTGTCTCTTGTGTGCTTGCATTATTGTGTCCATGATTGATATGTTGTAGATTTGCTGTACATGTTTTTCTCTCAGTTAAGATCCTAGATCAGATTGAATTAAATTCTGAAAATTTAACACGCAGGTGGTCCTTGGGACATAATGCACCTGGGTGCTCCCATGCTGGAGACGTTGAGAGGTCCACCGGTCACAAAGACACTTTGTGTGCACCTAGGCTGGTTCTTGCATGGTGGAAGACACAGGTGGTCCTTGGGACATAATGCACCTGGGGTGCTCTTGGATGTGCTCCCATGCTGGTAGACGTTGGTTGGTCGTTGAGAGACTTAATGCACTTGGGGTGACCTGGGTTGTACCCACTAGGTGGAAGACGCAGGTGGTCTGTTGGGCATGAGGTGTGCATTTGGGTTGTGCTACGTGTGTGATGATAAGATGATATGGATACGATGAGATGATAGTAGGAGAAGCAGGTGGTTGTTGTGGCAATGTAATGTATGGTCCTGGGATGTACCTAATTGATGGATTGCTCGTGGAGATGATGAAGACCTAGATGAGAGATAGGACTACATCCAACATGAAAAAGGGTTGGCTCTATAGAAATTCTTATGACAGATAGATTCGAGAGATGTCACTAATCAATGATCAATGAGATGAGGATTGCTGTAGCAACGATGATGATGATCTAGCGATGATGACGTTGTCCAGGATTTGTGTCTAGAATGATGATGACTGTGGCGAGAGAATACCTTCCTAGTTAAGAGGGAGTGTTGTTGTAAATGTAACTTTGGAAGATATTCATTTGTATTTTATATTTATATTATTATTGTATTTTACTTGTACCTCCGAAGAAGATGTTTTTCCTCCGTTCGAGGATGTGATTATTATGTTTGGTCATGCAATACTATTTAGGTAAAACCTCCATTGTAAGTAGGGGCTTTAGATCCCCTAGAGTCAAATGTAAAAGGTATTATTGAGTCTCCCTAGGACAGGTCAGCCCAGTCATGTTAGTCAAGCCGACCTAATTAGGAAAAAGGTCATCCAAACATAAAGTATAAATAGAGAACTTTTCTCTCTCATTTGGACACACCACTCACTCACTCAAGTTCGTATAAGCAAGAGCGAGAAGACAAGTTCGCTGGAGGAGAAAGAGAGAGAACTACATAAGACTTCCTTTTTTTGGGTTTTCGATTTTGTGATATTGTATTAGTGATGGATATATCTTTGAGGAAGTTGCGGGGCTTTCTCCTTTATGGTTTCCCTAAGGAAAATTATCATGTCTATTGTGTTTTGTTGTGTTTGTTATTTTTTTAGTTAAAGATCCCAGTTAAATTGAATTAAAGTGAAAACTCTAACAATTATATCCTGAGAAGCTTCATATGTTATATATTTTGTTATGATGTTTGAACTCGAGAAGCTTCATGTAGGGAAAAGGCCCTTGTTATACTTCTCTAACCTTGGTTATAACTTGAGACTCATTATTGGTTCATGAATCACAACTGACCTAACCATTACGTCCATATCCTACTTGGAGTGAATGATACTCTACGGAGGTCATATACCATGGTCTCAAGACTCATCCATGATGATTGAGCCTAAGAAGAAAAGGTAGGTGACTGAAGTATTTATTATCTAGGTTTTCTCTTTGATACAATCAATTCAATAAAAATGCATCAGTGCGTTTCACAAACATAAGCACTAGTGCACCTTATATATATAAGAACCCAAAAATGGACACACCATTTCATTATAAAATATATTTTTATAGTAAATAATTCAAAAAAATGACTAGTACATTTAACTAAAAGTCCACGTCTTTGTGCACCCACATATAAGATGCACCTTTAGCTAGTGGGTTATAGGAAATACATCTCGATGAGGTTGAAATATAAAGCTCACTATCTATGGAATTGAAATTTCCTTATAAAACATATAGTTTTATATTAAAAACTTTCAAATAAACTTCAGGGTGTGTTTAAATAAAATGCACCATATATTGGTGCTCTTCTACGTCATGTGCCTCAATGTGATTTACATATTATGTGTTTCAACTAAGGATGTGTCATTTAATTTTAAATTACATATTTAAAAAAAAATTCAAATATATTTACGATGTGTTTATTAAAACATTGATGCCCCGGTGCACCACCGTTGAAAATGCACCGTCGAACAACGCACTTAGCACATATACATACACTAGAAAAGGTTTAGATAGTTTTTTATAAAATATAGATTTTTATATTAAAATTTGAAAAACCATAACGATGCATATAATTTAAACGATATGCCCCAGTGCACAAAAACAATATGATGCATCGTTTATTGATCTTCTTAAAAAATAAAACATATAGATGCGACAAAAACCATGCTAGTGCATTTAATTTAAACAGTATGCCCCATTGCACAAAAAATAGAATGCATCATTTAACGGTGCTCTTAGAAAATAAAATGCACCGATGCAACTTTATGTTGATTGCACTAAAGTAGGGTAAATTTAAAAAAAAAAAACTATTAAACATGTTTTTCATTGTTATTTGTGTTCCATTGCTTCCAACGACGGAAGAATTAGTGCCCACTCTCCAATCAGGAGCCCCCTATAATGGTATAACATTGTTTCCCCATTTCTTGAGTTGTACACTTAGCCGTTTGTTTTTTAGTTTTTGGGAAAGAAATTCTAAACTTATTTTTTTAATCTACGTAGGAACCATGCCTCCTAAGCTCACAAGACAATAGAAAAATTGCTTCTTACTTCTTAATTTAGATTTTTTAATGGATAAAATATGAAATTTATTGTATATTTCATGCTTTTTTCAAACAAACAAAAAATGTATGGCGCATTCCACTGGTTTAGCTCACATTGAATGTGTCAGTGCTTTCCATAAATTTATAAGAAGCACCATGAATGGCCCTGCATCATAGTTATAGACGCCAACTACCATAATTTAAAATAAATAAAACAATAGGCCAGTGCACTTCATTCATGAATATGGCACTAGTAATGGTGCATGATCTCAATATAAACAACACATTAACAATGTGCAAGATTAAAACTAAGGATGATTAGATGGTGCTTCAAAAAATGAAACTTCCCATCCTAAGTGGTGCTTCACAGCATTCAACAAGCACCAAAAAATGTTTTTATTTAAAATTCTTCTACCATATACGATGTGTTTGCAAATAGTAATAAGACTTGTCAATGGTGCACTTATCTATTTCAACAACACTACCATAATTTAAAACAAATATAATGTTTGGGTGATGCGCTTCATTAATGAAGGTGGCACCAGTAATGATGTCCCTCAATATAAACAATGCACTACATATGTGCAATACTTAAACTGTATGATTGGTCTATGTTTCACAAAATGAATTTGGGCACTATGAGGAAAGCTTCCAAACATTAGTCCACAGGGGTGTAGCTCAACTGGCGATTCGCTTGATATGAAGGAAATGTTGTAAATGGAGGTCACGAGTTCAAATCACCCCGGCTTACCGGTACCCCCATGCTTGCGGGATGTGTGGGTGCACCTAGGGGTATAATGGTAGTGGATGGGATTGGATCCCTAGACCTTGTGTCATGCAAGTACCAACCCCTTCCTAGTTGTTGATTCCCCTAGTTACAAAAAGAAAGCTTCGAAACATTCAACGTGTTAACACCAAAACGTCACACACCCATGCTCAGCCCCTAGTCACATCATCCCATTCTTCAGTTTTCCTACATTAAACCTTCACTTGCCCAAAATCCTAAAGTTTAAACCCCAAAATTGTTCCACAATTATAATTTATAAAAGTTTCCCTCTCCAAAAATAGGGGAATTTGGCATATTTCCTCCAAAAAAGAAGAACCCCCCCCCAAAATAGGGATAAAATCCTCCAAAAATACAAAAAATAAAATAAAGAGGGGAAAACTGTTAGAGTAAATAACCCTCCTAAAGCATGTGTTGATAGTCTAAAGGGCCCAACCACACTTAAAAACACTTCCTGAATCACCCATGAGACAAAACCCTAGTTTTGGGGGCACCTTCCTTGATTTGGGGGGCGCATTCCCTGATTTGTGGGTATTTTCCCTGATTTTAGGAGTGTGTCTCAGTTAAGACTTAAGTTACCCCACTAAACTAAGATCTAACTGACACCCAACTACCCCAAACACTCATTAGCACCACAATTGGTCTAGTAGTGCCCTCTTTTGAGTGATTTTAGGAAATTGCATGAATTATTCAGTTAAACTGTGTGATCAATGAGTTCCTTAGTCAATTAAGCTCAATTTAAGAGTACATGCATGGCTAAATAGGGTTCTTTGCTCTCAGTTAAGCATGACTAGCACTCTCTGCATAACATGAACCCTCTATTCATAGCATGGAAAATTTGAATTGATCCTTAACCTAATTTGAATTGCTCTCCTATATATTGTAACCTCTTTTCATTAATTAAGTACTTTGATAATACAATCATTGTCTCTTCTTCTCTTAAAAATTAATGTGTAATGATTCATATATATTATTGCACAACTGTTCATGCTTGATTTAATCATCATATCTTGCTATCTTTTGCACCTAGATGTATGAATGCTCAAATATTATATGGTATCAGAGCGAGGGGGTGCTAAACTAGCTAGTGTGCTAGTATTGTTTATCAAGTTTTTTTGTAGGTTGAGAAGGGATTTCACAACCAGGATTTTGCAGCCACTAAGGAGGATTTTGCAGCCACCAAACAAGCTTTTGCAGCTACCAAACAAGGCTTTTGTAGCCACCAAAAAAGGCCCTTTGCTGCCTTTAACAAGAGGTTTTTAAAACCACTACTTTTTTAGTTTGAAGAAGGCTCCTTTGTCTCCACCAAGGAAGAAAGTTTGTTGTATCCATTAAAGAAAGTTTGCATCCATCGAAAAAGGTTTTTTGCATCCATGGATCTACCTTCTAATCAAATACTAACACCCTTCAATTATTTTGAATGGAATCCAAGAGTGGAAATCCTCTTAAGAAAGAAGGGGTTGTACCGAATGACCATGGGAAATGAGGTGGAACCATTTTTTCTTGTTGAGAAATCCAAGTATCTTAATCGAATATATGAAGCACATGGGATGCTATGTCAGATACTGTATCTCCTGGACTTCTCTACCATATTCAATACAAGAATACCCCCAATGAAATATGGACCTCTTTGTCCAAATTATTCGGTACACAAGAGGAGACAAGGGGTCATGTTTTAGAGGTGGAATTAATGAATCTAAGTGTTGATGTATTTGTAATTTCGGAAGATATTCTTCTATGTATTACACTTGTACTTTACTGTATTCATGTTGGAGATGTATTATTCCTCCATTTAGAAGTGTCGTCATTTGTATTTGTAAGTGTCGCAAGTGCCGCAAGTATTATTTAATGGGTTATTAGACCACCTTGGTGGGGTCGGCCCTGCATGTGTCATGTGGATGGGTTATTAGGCTTCCTTAGGAAGTTGGCCCAGTTAGGAATAAAGGCAGGTTAAGTTGTTGTATAAATAGAGAGTGTGTCTCTCTCTATTTGCTCATTCACTCACTCATCCAACTCGCATAGTTGAGAGAGAGGAGTGCGCACAAGTGGAGGAGGAGTAGCTGCTGAAGGCATCTATCTTTTGGGGATTGATATTTGTGATCTTTTTATTGGGGCTCATTCTATCTCTGAGGAAGTTGCGGGGTTTTTCACCTTCTTGGTTTTCTCTGAGGAAACTCTGTGTATCTTGTGTTTATGATTGTTATGTTGTGCATGTTATTCTCTTAGTAGGATCCTAGATAATGTTTGAATGAAATTATCAAAAAATTAACATGGTATCAGAGCGGGACTAAGAAGAAGACATTGTGCAGTTGTGGAAGCTAGGGATTCTTAATCTTTGGGTTTCCCTCCACAAATCATCAAAGGAAGGAAGCTAGACTAACTCTCCTTGCAAGGGTGCATCTTTCTGTCGAGACATAATTCAATTCTGAGCATTTTCAGTTTTTGGTCTGTCACTACTATGAGAAATTAGGGTTTCGGAGAAAGTTGGAATTTTTGGAATCTGAGACCATGGCTGGATGCTCCTCAAGAAAATCTAAATTTAGAGACCAAAATCGAACTTTTTGGTTGGGCAGAACCTTGGGTTCCATCAAACCCTAGTTCGAGATTTTGATCGGAAAGGTGGGAAATTAGGGTTTCTGCAAAAGTTGGAATTTTTGAAATCTGAGACCACGCTGGATGCTCCTCAGAAAAATTGAAGTTTAGAGACCAAGATCGAACTTTTTGGCTGGGTAGAACCCTGGGAATTATCAAACCCTAGTTCCGGATTTTGACCAGAAAACCAGAAACTGCAGATCCAAAAGTTTCAAAGTCAATTTTGAGGTGTCAAATCTTGCAGATTTCAAAATTGAAGTATACCTGCTTGATCAGCTCAGCAAGGCACATCTTTCCATCCATTTAGAAGTTTGGAATTCAAAGTTTGAATTTTTAGGGTTTCTCTGACAAACCCTAATCCAGCTCCAGATCCAGCTTCAGCAAATCAAGTGGTAAGACCTAAATCTTTTATTTCAATTTGAGTTTCTCATTAAGATGTCTCGCCACACAAACCTTGAGGATAATCTTGAAGGGGATGATAATTTCCGAGCATGGAAGTATAGGATTGGGTTAATCCTAGAAGAGAATGAATTGGACACCTACATAAGAGAATGAATTGGACACCTACAGAAGAGAAGAGGTTCCAGTTCGAGAGGGAGATGAGGCTAAGGCCTTACACAAGAAGAACTTGGTCAAGGCCAAGAGAATCTTTGTTGATTATATCAAAGATCATCTTATACCCCATGTGTCTTCCCTAAAGACACCTAAGGAGATGTTTGACTCCTTGACCTAGTTGTTTGAAGGAAAGAATATAAATCAGAAGATGACTCTATGGAACCAATTGAAAGGGGCGAAGATCCAGAATGGAGAGACCATCCAATCCTACTTTACTAAGGTCTCTCAAATCAAAGAACAACTTGAAGCTATGGATGAAGTAGTGGAGAATGGATAAATTGTCATGACCACATTGAATGGCCTACCTAGGTCATGGGATTCCTTCATCCAAGGAATCTGTGCAAGAAATAAATTGATCTCTTTCAGTAGATTGTGGGAGGAATGCTCACAAGAAGAAGCTAAGCTTGTAGCTCGAGAAGAAAAGATGCGAAGTGAAGACCAAGCTCTCACAACTCACACCAAGAGAATTAAGTTCAAGAGAGAGCAACCTCATCACAAGAAATCTTCTCACCACCATCAAAGGGAGAAAAAAGATATGAGATGCTTCACATGTGAAGATAAGGGACACTTTGCCCGAGATTTCCCCAAGAGTAAGAAAGGCTCTATAAACAACAATAATAAGAAGAAGAAGAATAAGTATCATGCTCATGCTGTAGAAGATGATGAACCTCCCAAGAAGAAGTCTAGAGTGGAAAGTGATGACTCTTCAAGTGACGAAGAGTATGTTCTAATCTCTGCTCTCACTGGTACTGTTACACATGGGTGTAATGATTGGCTTATTGATAATGGGGCTTCCAAAAATATGACGAGATTTAAAGAATCTCTTGTGGACCTATCTGAACATGAGTCACCTAATAAGGTGAAACATGGGGATGACTATCAATACCCAATAAAAGGAAGTGGTGAATCCTCCTACAAATTAGACTCTGGGAAGTCTTTAAAAGTGCAAGATGTTCTATATGTACCTGGACTTAAGAAGAATCTTCTCTCCATATCATCTTTGGATTCAAAAGGGATGAGAGTTGCATTTGTGGATGGCCAAGTACTTATGTGGCCAAAACGTAAGACCATTGATGATGCAGTAGTGATTGGAGAGCAAGAGGGAGGATTATACAAATTGAAGGGACAACCTGAACATGCCATGGTACATGAATCCATGGAGCCAAGTGAACTTTGGCATAGAAGGCTTGCACATGTACACTATAGAGCACTACCAATTGCAAGCAAAGCAGTAGAAGGTCTTCTTGAAATCCAGTCAAAGCATGAAGGTGTTTGCAAAGGATGTGCAAAAGGAAAGAACACAAAGAAGGCATTTCCAAGTAGTGAAAGCAAAGCAAAAGGAATCTTGGAGATTATCCACTCTGATGTGTGCGGTCCAATGTCATCTAGTTCTCTGAGTGGGTATGCATATTATGTTTCTTTCATTGATGATTTCTCTAGGAAGACTTGGGTTCATTTCTTGAAGAACAAAGATGAAATATTCAACAAATTCAAGGAATTAAAAATCCTTGATAGAAAACCACACTGAAAAGAAGATCAAGACCTTTAGATCCGACAATGGTGGAGAATTCACTTCAGAAGACTTCAAGAAGTTATGCAGTGATTCAGGGATTAAGATAAAGTTGACTACTCCTTACAATCTACAACAGAAAGGAGTAGAAGAAGCTACTTCAGAGTCAGACTCCAGTAGCTCCTACAAGGAAGCGAAGATTGAGAGGGAGTCCACCCAACAAACAAACAAAGATAAGTATTTGAATTGTCATCTCTTGTATATCTGATTGTTTAAATAATATTGTTCAATGATGTATATGCTTATGTTCCTAGACTTAGGTTGTGTATTATGCATATTAGAATAATTGCATTAGTGAACAGTATACTACTAATATGCATGTGATGGGTAAGTGGCCTATGGCACTGTACAAAATTCCATTGCTACTTATCTAGAATGAAACCTATTTGCTGACCTATTGGGAGTAGTGCAAACTCTTAACAATGTTCTGGTAGAGATGGAAGGCATCTAGAAAGTTACCATATGAATACGGGATATGGATGAATGTTGTATTGAAGCATTGGCTAAGATAATTGCATGACTATATGACATATGCCTTTATGCGTAAGACTTTGTTCTGTAAACTATGAGAAGTTTCTAATCATGCAATTGAATTCGACTTGTAGGAAAGATCGTGTACAATCACCTACAAAAGAAGGACTACAACATCTGTTCCAGCAACGAAGTTCAAGAAAACTATATATTGAAGATATTGAAGAATATGAAGTTCCCAGGATCCGGGATGCATTAATGGAAGAATGCCATGATCGAGGAATACCAGTCGATCATGAAGAATGATGTTTGGGATGTGGTCCCAAGACTAGAAGGGAAGTATGTTGTGACTTCCAAGTGGATCTACAAGATCAAGCATGTTGCAGATGGTAGCATAGAGAAATACAAGGCAAGGTTTGTGGCTCGTGGCTTCTCCCAAAAAGAAGGGATAGATTATGAAGAGTCTTTTGCACCTATAGCCAGTTACACTTCTATCAGAACAGTACTTGCTCTGGCTGCAGTAATGAAGTGGAAGATACACTAGATGTATGTCAAGACAGCTTTCTTGAATGGTGTAGTTGAAGAGGAAGTGTATGTGGAGCAGCCACTTGGTTTTGAGACACATGACAGGGAGTCATATGTGTGCAAGTTAAAGAAAGCCTTGTATGGCTTGAAGCAAGCACCCAGGACATTGTACGACATAATAGATAGCTTCCTGTCCAGTTTGGGATTTACTAAGAGTAAAGCGGATTCCAACCTTTATTACAAGTTTGAGGAAGGGAATCTAGTGATACTCCTATTGTATGTGGATGACCTGTTTGTGACAAATGAGGATAGGTTGATTGCCGAAACGAAGATGAAGCTTGCTTCCGAGTTCGAGATGAAGGACTTGGGTATGATGCATTACTTTCTAGGTATGGAGGTGTGGTAGAGTGCAGATGGAATCTTCTTGGACAAGGGAAGTATGCAGTAGAGATCCTGAAGTGGTTCGGGATGATGGACTGCAAGGCCATGGCCACATCTATGGCATCAAACCTGAAGCTATTGAGTGATGCTTAATTAGAGTCGGTTGATGCCACAATGTATCATCAGATGATTGGGTCCTTGATGTACCTAACGAACACGAGACCAGATATTTGCTTTGTGGTGAACACCTTGAGCCAGTTCCTGACGGATCCTAGACATGTTCACCTGATTGATGTAAAGCATATTCTGAGGTACCTGAAGGGTACGATTGATTATGGGCTCAAGTATGATGAGAATCAAAATTTTAACCCAGAGGGTTATGTTGATTCAGATTGGGCAAGTAGTGCTGTAGATAGGAAGAGCACTTCGGGGTGATGCTTCAGCATGGGATCAGGTGTGATCTCTTGGTTTAGCAGGAAGCAATCCTGCATAGCACTGAGTAGAGCCGAAGCAGAGTATGTCGCAGCTTGTTCGGCCAGTTGTGAGGAAGTATGGCTTAGGAATCTACTGTCTAATTTATTTGATCTCCAGTTGGATGCTACTTGTATCTATTGTGACAACCAGATTTGTGTGAAGTTGTCATATAACCCGGTGTTCCATGATAAGTTGAAGCATATCGAGATCAAATATCACTATATCTGGGATATGGTACAGAGAGGAGCAGTGAAGCTCCTATATGTTGCGATGGATGAGCAGATAGCAGATGTGTTGACCAAGCCACTAGCCAGAGTGAAGTTCAAGTACTTAAGAGAGAGGCTTGGTGTCCTACAGATTCAGGATACTTCCAAGAGGAAGTGTGGGACACATTTGCAGGAGCCATTCCAAGCATGGTGACAGGCGGGTCCTCCCATGGCTGTGGATGTAAGTGCTGAGTGATGAGCATCTGGGTGATGCTCTCCATGATGAACATTCAGACGATGTTCCATATGAGTGATGGGACACAGATGCTGAAGCCATTCCTAGTATGGTGGCAGGCAGGTCCTCCCATGGCTGAGTATATAAGGGCTACATAATACGATGTTCCAGATGGTGATCCGTATGATCATGAGTAGAGGTGATCCGTATGATCATGAGCATCCGGATGATGCTCCGTGACCGTGGATATGGTGCAGGTTGTGCTGGTTGGACATGTAATGGATCCGGTGAGATCCCATAGGTTGTGCTGGGCACGTAAATAAGTCCTCGCATGCTCTTGCGAGGTCTTGTCCGTGGGCATATAATCCGTCCTGGAGATCTCATAGGTTGTGCTGGGCATGTAATGAGTCCTGGAGATGCTCTTTAGAGATCTTGCTGGGAAAGATTCTCTTTTAAGGTTTTGCATGTTCACGTGTACTCCATCCTGGAGATCCGATAGGTTGTGCTGGGCACGTAATGAGTCTTGGGATTCTCTTTAGAGATCTTGCTAGGCAAGATGCTCTTTTAAGGTTTTGTGAAGTTCACATGTAATCAGTCTTGGAGATCCGATAGGTTGTGCTGGGCACGTAAAAGTCCCGGGATGCTCTTTAGAGACCTTGTCGATCGTGCTAGGCACATAAACGTTCTTGGGATGCTCTTTTAAGGTTTTGTGAAGGTTGCATGTAATAAGTCCTGGGAGATCTTGCCGGTTGTGCTGGGCACATAAAGGATCCTGGGATGCTCTTGTCAGGTTTTGCAACGATGCACATAATTAGTCTTGAGGATCCACCGGTTTCCACGCGCAGAGATGATGGAGACCTACATGGAGGCTAGGCCTACATTGTTAGGAACCCATGTCTTTACTTTGTTAGTATATTGTTGTTGGACGCATATGCTTTGTAAGTCGTCCTGTAGTATTTGTTGATCAATATTTTATGTTATTGTTGGCGCATATGCTTTGTAAGTCGCCCGTAGTATTGTTGATCCATAGTTTGTAGTGGCCCATGGTTTTGACCCATAGTATTGGTGCCTAGACTTAGTATATAAGTGTGTGTTGAGGCCTATGAAGGCACCGTGAAGTTAATTGTATTGAGCTTGCTCAAAGGAGGTTTCCCCCTCGAAGTGGCCCGTGATCAATATAAAAGTGATTCTGAGTTCTATCACTACAACAAATCCTGGAATTAGCGTCCCTTTTTAGTGTAATTTTTTTTTTCATTGAGTGGTCAAAGTAGACGCTAAATGGGACGCGTCATGGACAAAATTTAAAGAGTCTAAAATAACGTATTTTTTTGCTTCCTAGATAGCATCCTTTTTGATGTCTAAAATAGCGCCCTTTTTTTTGCTTCCAGAATAGTGTCCAATTTTGCTTCCTAAACAACGTCGAGGTTAGCTTCCTAAATAACATCCTATTTTTCTTCCTACGGATCGTCATCTTTTACTTCCTAAATGGCATCCCCATAAGTGCCCTATTTGCATCCATAAAAGCACCGTGTTAGCATTTATGTTTGCATCTACATTCGCGCCATATTTGCATCCAATTTTGTATCCATATGTGCTACCACTTTAGCATCCCATTTTGCACCATGTTTTACTTCCAATATGCACCAATTTTTGCTTCTAATTTTGCACCAATTTTTGCTTCTTTTTTTGCATCGTGTTTTGCTACTAAGATGGAGCCAAATTTTTCTTCTATTGTTGCACCATATTTTGCTTCTTATGTAGTGCCATGTTTTGCATCCAAAGTAACATCTTATTTTTCTACCATATCAACGCCATGTTTGGCTTCCTCATTAGCGTCAAGTGTTGGGCCTCTTTTTAATGCCTAGTTTTGCATCTCTATTAATGTCAACATTAGCACCATGTTTTGCTACCACTTTAGCGCCCAATTTATCGTCCATTTTTACTCCCACACTATCGCCACATTTTGCTTCCCGTTTAGAAACTAATATAAATTATCACAATAAATATTTTTTTAGAAATACATTGCAACATCATTAGGGCACGGAGGAATCGAACCACCAACCTCCTGCTTGTAAGGCAGGCGCTCTTCCATTGAGCTAGCACCCTTTAAGAATTGGGGAGAGAAGCAATATTAACACCTAGATTGCATGATTCGCAATTCTAATAAAAGCCAATATGCATTGGTTGCAATCTAATAGATTGAATATCATATTGGAGTTTTTTGTGCAAAAGGGTTCTCCTTAAAAATATTGGTATGTTGTTGTATGATTTCATTTGTCTTTAGTTTTATTATTGCTTAATAAGGAAATAATATATGGTTGATAATATTCAAGATACCTATTATTTGGTTTTAACTGAAATTTGATATTAGTGCCATTGGGAGATTTCAACTCGTCCAAAAGATTTAGATCAATGGTATCATAGAAATATATTTATGAATCTATGGACTTGCAATAAGGCATCCATGGGAAAATATCATAAGAGAGTGATAATTTAGGAACTATAGGAGATGAATAAACAAATCTATGAGGATAATGAACAACTAGAAAATACTTTCTAGTAATTGGACAAGAAGAATGAAGAGTTGCATAAAACTTGTAAATCCATGTGAAGCTTCTTAAGAAGAAAAATGTTTAGGTTGTGGAAAATATAGTGTAATAGTTGGCTTGTAAGAAAGCCATATTGATGAGTCTTTAAATGGAGGTGGAAAATATTAAGAAAGAAAGGAGCCTTGTTTTGACTCAAGATCAGGGATCAAATTTGAATGGCTGGTCTTAATTTCATATAGAAGGTTATATATTCATGCTTCCCTTCGACGAAGGGCTTCTAAAAAAAATCACATTTCAAATAATAATAATAAATTAATTGTACACTTCATAAAAAAATGTGCTAAAAAATATTGTATTTGAATATAATTTATGACACTAAAAAAAATCAATCACACATGATTATTACGTCTACAATCAACATAAAGCCAAAAATAATATTTAACAAAGTGAGATTTGAGATTGTACATCTACCCAAAAAATTTCAAAATTCATTAAGATTGATGGGATCTATATGTTGACAAGCTCTTAGCACTACTAGCTTTCAACCACTTCCCAAAACTCTGCACTCCTCAATTAAAAAATTCCAGTATTTCCTGGAACTAAAGCCAAATGTTTCACCTTCAATCATCCAATGACTTGGACTTATTCCAATTTGAATTTCAAGATATAGCATTGGTAAATGAGAGAATACACATTTTGTCTTATTTAAAAAATTAAAGCATTGAAGAAGCTCAAGTTATACCAACATCTTTCCCTTTATTCTTACCAACACTACTTGTCAATTAAATCATTTTTAGCCTTTTATTGATCGCTTTATTCTTACCGACACTACTTGTCAATTAAATCATTTTTAGCCTTTTGTTGATCGCTTCCTCTTGAGAGTTTTGTTGGTTAATGGAAATGAAAAATGATCTACAAGCTAATGAGGCTCTCCAAAGTAGAAAGATGCTTTTCAACCTTGCTATAAGAAAGAGACACTACAACAAAAAAGGTCATTGGTGAGGGTCGAAAAAGGTCACTATAAGCTCATTGGTGAGGGACAAAGGAGTGTTCGTCACCCAAAAATGAATGTCACCAAAGGCCTCATCACCAAAAGTATAGGTGATGTGGTGACATTCAAGGTCCATCACGAATAATGATTATAATTACAGATCGTGACCGTCACCATTTCATATGAACAACTATGATTTATGGTGATGGACCTTTCATGGCCCTCACTATTGTTATGGTAATGCTCGTTGACCGTCACCATTGCATATTCTTGTGAGGGTTGAAAAATGTCACCATAAGCTCATTGGTGATGGTCAAAAGAGATTTTGTCACCAAAAATTGAACGTCGCCAAAGGCTGCATCACCAAAAGTATAGGTGATGTGGTGACATTCAAGGTCCATCACAAATGATGATTATAATGACGGATAGTGATCATCACCATTTATGAACAACCATGATTTATGGTGATGGACCTTTCATGGCCCTCACTATTGATGCATATATATGGCGACATTCGTTGACCATCACCATTTCATACATAAAAAATGAATTTTGATGATGCCTTTTTAACGACCCTCAATATTGATACATATTTAGGAACAAATAGTTATCATCACCATTCTCTATGAATATTAGGGCACCATGGAATCAAACCACCAACCTTCTGCTTGTAAAGAAGGTGCTCTTCCATTGAGCTAGAACCCTTCAAAGAATTAGACCTTGAAACTTTGTAAATTCTAAATTCTAAAACTTTCATTAAATTAGAAAACTTTGTAAGGTCTTGGCGAATATTTTACTAAATGAGATAAGTAGCATAGTTACTTGCTAGTGGGATTCAACCATGATAACAACTAGGTTACTTGTCAACTTTTTTCCAAATGGCATACGCATAACTATCTTCTAGGTCTGCTATCATCTTGTCAAACCTCTATATTTTCTCCTTCAAGTTTTGATTTTCATGTTGAATTTGCGCATCAATGGCCCTTAGGTCTTTGCACCGAAGGTAGTGAGGTGCTATACAACCCAATATGGGGGAGATGCTGTCACATTCTATTAAAAAAAAAAAGTAATTTAAATTTTGGTGTTTTTGCAATTCGTCGGCAACTGAGATCAAGCTTCTTCAATCGTAATTTAATTGTTTTCAGATTTGGTTCACAAGTTGGCCACTTGGTTTATTTGGTGCCATCGGCCAAGGTCAATGGTTAGCAAAAATAGCGATTCCACTCTATTTCACATACAAAAAAAAACACTACTACAATTTTGACTTTTAGGGGGGGTTGTCTTCCTCCCCCAAAAGTCACTTTTAGGGGTGGTCTTGGCTTTAGAGGCGGTCTTGGCTTTAGAGGTGGTCTTGATAAAACCACCCCCAATAGAGCCAACGCTAAAAGTCTAGGCCTTTAGGGGCACTTTTGGAAGAGATATAAACCACCCCCAAAAGTGACTTTTGGGGGCGACTTTAAACCCTCCCTGTAGATACCTATGGGGGCAGTTTGGAACCCCCCCTAAAACTCCCTCCTGACTCCTAATGATTTTCTCACAAGGTTTCTTGACCTCTTGAATCTACAATTGATCAAGTTTCCATCATGAAATGCTAACCCTAATACTAAGATGTCATCAAAAGAAAGGTTTTACTGGTTGTGGAGAAGATATGCTTGATTCTAGCTTGAGTACCTTTAATGGTACAAATTATTAATATGGATTTGGCTTTGTAAAAAATAATCATATAACAACCAATTCAAAAGAACTTGTTTCTGAAGCACTACCATCTGGAAGGAGTTGTAGCTTAGTGCCAAGAATTTTGGATTGGATTCAAAATATAAAATTGAAAGCTACACCTCTTCCCGTGGCACTGTTAAAAGAATTCTTGAGAACGACCCAAAAATTAAAACATTCTAAATATGTGGAATCCAGTAAGTAAAGTCATGCAAATTTACCAATGATATGATAATGTAAAGTATTATAGATTTAATATAATTTATATTTTAAAAACAAAGAAAGGAAGAATTGTGTAGGTTCTTGTCAAGATGATGCCTTAGAGAGTCAAATGCAAGGTGTTAACCCCATATTTGCATGGGTGTCTTTGAATGCAATAAGAGACACCAAGGATCAGGTCTTGGTGATAAGGGAAGGCTTTTGGTCTTGTATGTCAAGGGTTTGCTGCAAACATAACAATCAATCTTTGTTCTTGGACCGTAAAGAATATTTTTGCGCACTTAGACATCCACCTACAGTAAGCTACAATAGTTATGGGTATTATGTATCTTCACAATGCACTTAGGAGGTTTTTCAAACATCAATTTATAAGTTTTGGGTGTTGATCAACAATTCTAGGACATTCTTATTTATTGTTGTATGATCTAACAACTCTGGTCAACATACCTAATCATTGTCCTCACATGTGCCAATGGTCATTCATACCTCAATTCTAGTCACTATGGGATGAACATAAGTCATAATAATAAGTTTTGGGCATGATAAAGATTCCTGGGAAACAAAAGAAGAGATTTTCCTGTGGTATCCCTAAATGGTATTTTTGGACAAGTCCTATGCAAACCTAAGACAACTAGTTATGTCTTTCATCCTGTAGCAACATGTAAATTTGGGATGATTAAATATGGTTCTTTTTCAGCAGTATCCTTTCTAGATAACTTTCAATTTTTGTGTTGCAAATCAAATGGATTTTGAGCATGCAAATGGCATCTTGATTTCACTGGGACAACTATAATTTATCTAGATCAGTAGAGAAGTTGTGAACTAGTCCTTGAGGACATGTTTGGTGTCATAAGAATCCTAGAAGACTTCCAATCCGTGTGAGGTGTTCCAAAAGGTAGACAATGGAATTATTAAATTGATGGAGGTTGTGTTTTTAGGAGTGATGACACATCAAGGAAAATGTATAAACAGAAGGGGGTTGGGGATTAAAAAACATACAATTATTTGGTATATATTTGGATTCTAAAGAAATATGGAACCTAATAACAAAAGACAGTCATTGGAAAAGGATTACTATTCAAAAGTATATCGCTCATGACACTTTAGTGGGATGGATTAGGAATGAAAGGACAAGTGTAAAAGGGGTGACTAATGAATGAAAATCCCTGTGTTGGAGTTTATAAATGTCCCAACGATTTGAGTGGACATTCCACCCATCATATAGAAAAGAGTGAGGTGGTAAAATATATAGAGAATAAAAAATATAGCCTCCTTTTCCTTGAATCAGTTTGTGGATAATGAATCTACTAATATCCGACATCAAGGTTAGAAATCCAACCAGTATCTAGAGTTGGAAGGAGAGAAGTACTTTAGGATAGATTCTTGTTAGTACTAAAATCAACCCTATCAAACTCTTTGAACTTTTATCAAATTTGCACAAACTTCACCACATCTCTCTTCTTCTTAAACCTCAATCTAGTGAATGTCACAATATGTCTATGTCCATGTCCATCAACTATTCAAGGTCTAAACTATTTTTTCTTTCATTTTATTTGAAAAGTGTCAAATTGGCCTTGTTGTGTCTTTTTCCAAAATTAAAATTACAAAAAAAAATATTTTAAAATCAACTTATATTTTATTATAAATGATTTTATTTTAATCTTTTTTATTTAAAAAAGATAAAATATTTTTAAAAATATTGGGTTTCTCACCCAATCTCTAATTTCAATCACAAGCCAAGATTTAAGTCAAACCTAAACTCTATCACACAAAAGTAACAACCAAACTCACACCAAACATCACCCAATTTCAAATAATTATTTTAAAATCAACTTATATTATTATTTTAAAATCAACTTATATTTTATTATAAATGATTTTATTTTAATAATTTTTATTTAAAAGAGATAAAATGTTATGATTTTATTTTAATAATTTTTATTTAAAAAGGATAAAATCTAAATCTTATGATTTTATTATAATAATTTGAATTTAAAAATGATACAATCTAAAAGAAATAAATAAAATCATTTAGTAAATTATTAAAATGAGTAAAATTTAAAAGAATAAATAAATAAAATCTAAAAAAATAAAATATTTTAAAATATTGGATTTCTCACCCAATCTCTAATTTCAATCCAAGCCAAGTTTTAAGTCAAGCCTAAACTCCAAGTCATGATCGAAACTATCACACAAGAGTCTCAATTAAACTCACACTAAACATCACCCAAGTTTCCAAGCATCGAGCAAGCCAATTTTTAAATCAAAGCTAAACTCGAAGTCATGATCGAAACTATCACACAAGAGTCTCAATCGAACGCACACCAAACATTGCCCAAGTGCTCGAGCATCGAGCACCCACAAGTGTATCATGTTGAGCTGGCCTTTAAAGATATATTGGATTTATTGGATTTACCACTGATATAATTTGTTGGGTAAGGAGGAGCTTACCTTTTATATTGGATTTTATACCGGACAGGAGAGAAGTTGGATCATCATGGATGGAACTCAGAACTCAGACTCTTCTTTCTATGCTAAGCCCAACTTACATAAATATATATTTCCTATGGTCGCGATATTAGCTAACCATCATACAAGACCCAGAACATGAAAGAGATAATTTTTAGCTCTTTTATTTTTAATTTGGTCTTTAGTAAATAGAGATAAAGGTATGTATAATAAAAATAGTCTATAGAAGACAAGGTATAGTCCTTATATTTTAGCTGCAAGAGAACTTAGCCTGTTTTCAGAAGGGGAAATACCACGAAGGGCATGATAGTGCACATCACATTGCGGGATATTTCCCAATGCATGCAAAACCAAAATATGCCCAAGTGTTATGGTATGTACCCATGCGTGCACCACGTAAGCTTCCAAATGAAAACGTTAAAAACATCCAAGTTCCCTATCCAAGAGCGCCCACGAGGAATGTCGACGAAGGAGCTACCTTTGAGAGGAAATACTAAGCACAACAATTATTCATTGATTTTACTGGACATATGTTTATGACACTCTTCCTGCAATGGGCATCAATGCTACTCCAAGATCTATATAAGATCATACAATACTTGTCAACGTCATTCTATGAACATGAACATGAATATGGATGTTGTAGTTTATATAGTTTTTATGCAGATATTAATATTAGGTGTCATTGTGCGCCCAATATTTTATGGCTTTCCTCAATTATATCGAGATTCTGTTCAGACCTATCCAATGTCTAGGGTAGTAGGTCGGTGGAGGAAACCAGGTTTCATCACCAACCTCATCAACAATGGAAATTACACCTCTCTAGCTTCCTTGCCAACATATTCAATGGATTTAGAGAATTATTCATGAATCATGCTTCTTGTGTTCTTTAAGCAACGACCTTCTAAAAAGGGGGGACTTGGTTCTTCAAACTTCAACAGGATCAAATGGTTTGTTTTTGGCTTGTCCTCTGTATGATGATACCGAGTACTATGTTGAGGCTTCCAAGATAGGATATAATTCATTTAAAGGAACTTGGGGAATATTCATTCTCTTGTCGAAAGTTTAGATAAATTGTGGTTCATATAGTACTGAAAGTGAAAGAAAATCCTCTATATTTTAATATGCATTTGCTTGAATTCCATAAACGCCATCGTAGTTATTCCTTACCTTCATTCCAACCGTTTCAAATCAGAGCAGAAAAATATCGATCATCGTTGCTACCAGGAAGTTGGAGATGCAAGTTGGCCCTCTATATCTAGGAATGGGAATTCGTATTATGTAGCTTTTAAACAACTGAACAATACTGCCTTGTGCATTCTGATTTTGCCAATGCTCCAGGGTTTCATAACTATAAAATGGGAGTATGATTGATAATAATAATGATATTATGTGCTATGTTATTATGTGAATGGAGGGGAGAGGTGGAATTTTTGATGGAGATGAAAGATGCACTGGACCCCAAGGGGGAGATACTCTACTCGTGGGTGAAGGGAGGAGATTCAGGTATCGAAACAATTCAAAACTCTATGGAGAAGAGTTTACTGGGCTTGCAATCTGTAATGCAGTTTTCCATTAATAATTCTAGAACCTCATGGCTCACGGGCACCAAATTTAACTGCCAAATATCCTGGAGGCTCAATTGTACCTCCATTTCAAAAGACTCCAGAATCTGTAGATTTGTCAAGAGTTTGCCAAAATTGATCCAAAACCTTTAAAACCCCAAGCATTTCCATTGTTGTGGGTGTGGTTGCTTTGATATGTGGAGGAATCATGGAAGGCATTCACATTCTCATGGTTTCAAAGATGAAAGTAGAATATTAGCAGTGCTTATGAGACAACAGACAGTAGACTAAGTATTGATAATTCACAGGAATTTTGAAGGAAATCTATCACTCAATTGATTAGTCTAGAGTACTCAAATGGTTGGAATCCTTTGGCATATGAAGGAACATGATGTGAACGCTTCCAGAGCTTTAGATTTAACCTTGAAGAAATCGAATCTGCAACACAGTATTTCTCTGAAAAGAATATGTTGGGAAACAACTATTGTGTTGCTTACAAGGGAGTATTGGGAGACAAGTCTTTTGTGGTCATCAAAAGTATAAATAAGATTAGTTGTAAGAAAAAGGAATTGGAATTCCAAGAAGGTCTCAAGACTCTATCATTAATTCGACA
The DNA here is from genome assembly GCA_027924585.1 of Larix kaempferi. Classification (NCBI taxonomy): domain Eukaryota; kingdom Viridiplantae; phylum Streptophyta; class Pinopsida; order Pinales; family Pinaceae; genus Larix; species Larix kaempferi. The sequence continues at coordinate 3,169,929 of BSBM01000445.1, forward strand.
TGAAAATGTGGTTAGGTTAAGAGGCTTTTAATGTTCCAAAGGCAGAGGTGAGTGCTTTCTTGTGTATGATTTTTCAACCACTAGAAATCTATTGCAGTTTCTGGATGCAAAAGATGGAAGGGTACTCGACTAGCATGCCAAATTAAGGATTGCACACGGTGTTGCAAAAGGTAACTCTTAAACCCTTCTTCCCAATAGATTTCCTTGTTGGTATTCACTTTTGGTTTGGTTTTAGATGTCAGAACACTTATGAACCATACACACATTCTGTCTTAACTAACACATTCACAAATATCTTCAAAAAACTTCACTAACATAGACTTGTCTTAACCCTAGCCTGATATGCATCTTGAGGTTGCCAAAGGTTATGAATTTGTGTTCCAATATTTTACATATAGGCCATTTTGTTCAAACTCAATGCATTCAATGCACTATCTAGATTCTATAGATTTAATGTACACACACAAACACACAGGATTGATGGATCAATCCTAGTCTCATTAGAATTGACATTGCATTACTAATTTTTTGTCTAAATTTAATACATCGATACTACATGCACACATAGAAATACAAATAATTGATGGATCACCCCATTCTCATTGGGTCTGATATCACTTCTTGAATCTCTCGGCATGACTTGAAACTAGCATAGGTCCATCTATAACTCTGGGTCCAATATGCAGTCAAGAGACCCATCCTCGATGTTCACAACCCTAAGGTGCACATCTGACCTAGGTTTAAATGGGTCTATGCTAGTATCCACATCCAATGCACCCAATACATTGCCTAAATTCAATGCTCTATTGCACAAAGGTACACACAAACAGCTAGTATCCACATCCAATGCACCCAATACATGGCCTAACTTCAATGCTCTGTTGCACAAAGGTACACACAAATAGGAAGAGTTAATGAATCACCTGACACTCACCCAAACTGTGGAATGAACCACACTTCTCTGGGTGCAATAAACTAATAAAAATAACCTTTGGGAAAATGCATAAGCTACAAATAGCTTTATTTAATCACAAAAAGAACAATTAGAGGAATTTTATAAAAAATTCCCATGGCAGAGAGAAGTTGCCACATATGTAGTGCAGGAAAGTAGATGACAATGCATCATCATATATACATATTCAACCAATTTAGAAATTCAAGGAAATCATATCCAGATTTTAAGGCAAATAAATCATCTCAAGCAAAGAGTTTCTTGAATAAAGAAGCATCGGTTATTGAAGAGCAAACATTTGGAAACTAATTGGCATTTAGTTCCAACAGTTAAACATCCCCAAATTTTCAATGAATTGGTGAGGCATGTGGAAGTCAAAATATTAAAGAGACTGTGGTGCTTGAGTGGGATTTCATCGGCCACGTTTTCAATAGCAGAAATTGCATATGGTGACAATGATGATGGAAGCCTATCGTCGGGTGGGTTAGCTATCATTAATGCTACTCCTCCGATATATCTCATGCCATTGAGCATGGACTCCTAAAAGGTAATCCCTCCCAGGAATCAACCCCCTTGCATCGAAAACGTTGTTGTTTTGCATCTCAAAAACAAAGAGTATAGTGTCCATCAACAATCCACATGTACTGTTATAAAAGGGTGCTCAACTTTCTGTGTTGGGATACCTTCATATTCAGAAACTGTATGCTTTCTCCCACAACATCGCTATCAACTTGAAACACGCCTTTCGAAATACTTTTTGTAAGTGTTTATTTCAATGCTCACCTGGCATTAGCTGAGCTAGTTTTGGATATTTGGATATCAAAATCGGCATATCAGTAAAAATTTCCTTTCTCTATTCTTTTCGAAAACATCAGTTAAGAAAGAGATAAGGGAAAGGAAGGGTTTGTTTCATGCCATCCATCTCCATGCCATTCAATCTGCTCGGGTTAATTACAGAAGTTGCGGAACACCCTTTGGTCCTTCTCGGGAGCTAAGGAAGAATATTAAGTAATTTGTGCTAATTTTCATGAGTGAATAAGAAAGGAAATACCTCTGATTCTTGCCATTTCGATGTATTATAGGCATATTCCTCCCTTCCTTAGCTTGCTAACAAGCATAATGAACTAGAAAGCATATTTTATGGAGTGGTAATTTAAGGTTTAGTTATGACGAATAGATTTCCTGCTTAACATAATCCAAACAACAAGTGAATGAGACAACTATTTCCGCATCCATCCAACACAAACAAAGCTATAATATTATAGTAGGCATTGGCATTGGATACAGACATACGCATGGGGTTGTGAGCAATTTCAATGTGCAAAGCGAAGAGGAGAACCAATACTAGAAAGATAAGATAGCAGAGATAATGGAATCATAGAAATTTTAGGTTTTCAAACACAAATACCTGTCTACAGTGACGGTGATCTCGCTGGAGTCCATGTAGCTGATGAGGCTGTGAATTCTGTTGGAGTTAACTGAAGATGATGGAGACGGTGACCTTGGTGACTCCGGCCTGGCCCTGCTTGTACACTAGTTCCTGCAAGTTTGACCCCTGACCTGATGCATATTGGAACGAAGCAGATGGAATCCAAGCCACCCAACAATCACACAATGATCAAAACCATAACCTGTGGCTTGGTAGAAGGAAGGTAAAAAAAAATTCCTTTCCAGTTTCTTTCTTTGGAATGGATCTCTGGTTCAGGCTTTTCTCTGTAGAGGTGGGAAAAATTGGGGAAATTTTGAAGGGACGCCCATTTTGAATTTTGAGCCCAAGGGAAGTCTCTTAACGCTTACCTTGAAGATGGATATGTGGAAGGCTCAAGAGATGTATGCAGATAGGGAAGTCGAACGGGAACATGAACATTCGTGTACAGAATCTTCATCCATCTCAAGCCAGGCCAAAAGTGGAAAAGTAGATAAAAAACATATTTAATATTTAATTTAAAATTAATTTTATAAATTTATATGAAGAATAAATCAAAATAGTATAACAGTTTATTGTTATGTTTAAATATTTAATTTTATAATTCTAGTTTATTTTGATAATTTTAATGATACTTTAAAATTTTGATTTTAAAATTGTATTTTATTTATACAAATTAGATGTTTAATATTTTAGTATGTAATTAAATATAAGTTATATAATAAGTGGAAAATTAAGGGTAAACTTGTGGAGTTAAACATTATGATTTGGTTTATGTCATGTAATTAGACAATGATATTTGACTTGTTGGTATGAAAATGAAGGGTAAATTTCATTTGGCGCCGTTTCAGATCTCTCTGTCTCCCTTGTTTTCACTCTGTTTCCCTTGAAACTTCCCGGGAAACCCTATAATCCCATTCTACATATTTCATTCCTGAGGACCCTATCCCCAATTCCACTTCCCAAAGCCTGAAATCCCACATTTGTCTATTTTTAGGGTTTGCCATAACTTCCTTAGATTTCACCCAATCACCTTCAAATTTTACCACAGAGTTCCTTTCCTAATTCTGCTTCTTTGTCCCCCTCTGCCAAATTTTCCCATTCTTTCACCCCGCTTCTGAAATCCTCATTTTTTGCTTCCCTATCTATTCGATAGTGTCCAAAACCTAGTCAAACCCCAATTACCCTTCAGATTTTTTCCCAAATCCAGATTTTCCTTTATTGAAGTAGTTTATGTTTTTGTTTTTCTACCTAGTCAACCAAAAAAAAAAAAACTTCTGGTTATGGTTGTCACCCGCGCAGGAGCAAAAACCATGGAAGAATCACTTGCAACCATCCAAACCAAACTCCAGGATCTGGATGAAAAATTTCTCGGCCTCCATCTTGAACATTCAGCTATGAACAACAAACGACAGTCCGAGTCTTCATCAGACAATGGGTTCTCTTCTTCTAGCAATTTCCGTGGTCCGAAGCTTGATTTTCCTCGCTTCAATGGTATTGATCCAACTGGATGGATCTATCGTGCAGAACAGTATTTCAGTTTGCATAATACTTTTGATGTCAACAAAGTTCCGCTTGCATCCTTTCATTTGGAACAGGAAGCTCTTCAATGGTACCATTGGTACATCAAGGCTCATGAAGAGCCAAAATGGCCAGACTTTTTCCAACTCCTTTTACAACGATTTGGTCCTAGTGCTTTTGATGACTTCACAGGAGCCCTCACTAAACTTCGCCAAATTGGCACTATGAGAAAGTATCAAACTGAATTTGAGAAACTAGCCAACCACACTGAAGGATTGTCTGATGACTTTTACCGGGGTTGTTTTATCAGTGGTCTAAAGGATGCCATCCACTCTGAGGTCAAAATGTTCTGTCCCAACACAATGATGGAAGACCTAGGGTTGGCTAAGTTGTCAGAAGACAATATTGCAGCCCAATAGTGCTCCAAGCCCACTTTTGTTCCCTTCCGAAATATGGGTTCTCAATGACCACCCATACCGCAGGCTCCTCGACCAACTCCTATCAAGTGTCTGTCTGAAACAGAGATGCAAGCACGCAGAGAAAAGGGGATTTGCTATAATTGTGATGAGAAATTCACTCGGGGACATAGATGTGTTTAGAAAAATCTCTATCTCTTGGATGTGGATTCTCCGCCTGCCTCTGAAATTGGTGACGAAGATCCAGATACAATGGATGCTCAGATCGACATTCAAGAACTACCTATTGACCCTCCGTCTCAAGATGACCAACTAGAGATATCTCTCCATGCTTTAGCTGGAATCACCACCCCCAGACAATGCGGGTCAGGGGTTACTTCAAGAAGCTTCCTCTTACAATACTCATTGATTCTGGTAGCACTCATAATTTCATTGACCCTCGGATCGCCAAACAAGCTGATTGTTTTATCCATCCTTGCTCCAACTTTGAAGTCATGGTTTCCAATGGGGGCACCTTACCTTGAAAATGGAAGTGTCGAAATTTGTGAATCTCTATGGGATATTATACCTTGCGCTATGACATGTTTTCCTTGACCTTAGGCGGATGTGATGTGGTTTTGGGCGCTCAATGGCTACGCACACTTGGCCCTATCTTATGGGATTTTGCTGAACTTTGGATGTAGTTTTCCCTCAATGGATAAAAACACACATTGACAGGGTCTCTTAGCATCATCAGTTCACATCGCATGGAAAAACTCCTCAAGAATAATTCACATGGTGTCATTGCTCAGATCCATTCCATTCAAATGCAACCATCAGCGGTCTCCACTACTCCTTTGGATCTACAACAAATTCTGGATCGATATACAGGTGTCTTTGCTGAACCAGTGGGATTGCCAACTTCAAGGCCAGAAGACCATCGTATTCAGCTCCTTCCTGGAAGCGTTCCTCCCAACATTAGGCCCTATCGCTACCCATTTCACCAAAAAACAGAGATTGAAATTCTCGTTCGAGACTTATTGAAGCAAGGTATTATTCACCCAAGCACTAGTTCCTTTTCTTCTCCATTTCTTCTTGTCCACAAAAAAGATGGGTCATGGCGCCTCTGCATTGACTTCTGAGCACTTAATCACCTCACCATCAAGGATAAGTTTCCAATTCCTGTTTTTGATGAGCTTCTTGATGAGCTTCATGGGGCTCATTTTTTCTCCAAGTTGGATCTTTGTTCTGGGTATCATCAAATTCGGGTTCATGAGGATGATATCCCTAAAACAACTTTCCGCACACATGATGGCCATTATGAGTTTTTGGTCATGCCCTTTGGCCTCACTAATGCTCCTTCCACATTCCAGGCCTTAATGAATAAAATATTTCGGCCCTACTTGCGGAAATTCATTCTGGTATTCTTTGATGACATCCTCATCTACAGTAAAACATGGGCTGAAAATCTCCAGCATCTGGATCTTGTCATGCAACTTTTCTCTGACCATCATCTCCATGCCAAGAAGTCTAAATGTGTTTTTGGAAAGAAGGAAGTTGAGTATCTCGGGAACATTATCTCAGCACAAGGGGTTCACGTGGATCCTGCCAAAATCGATGCCATGAACAATTGGCCGCATCCTCAGACACTCAAGAGCCTTCGTGGTTTTTTAGGGTTGACTGGCTACTACCACAAGTTTGTCAAGGATTATGGGAATATTGCAGCTCCATTAACTACTCTATTGAAAAAGGATGCTTTTACATGGACACATGCTGCTCAGTGTGCATTTGACAAACTGAAACAAGCTATGTGTACTACACCTGTTCTAGCTATGCCCGATTTTTCCAAGCCCGTCACTATTGAGAGTGATGCTTACGACAATGGACTTGGTGATGTTCTCCTTCAAGATGAACACCCCATTGCATTCACCAGCAAATCCCTTTTAGGTAAGAATTTAGCTGCCTCTACATATGAGAAGGAAATGATGGCTATTTTGCATGCAGTACAAAAGTGGCGACCATACCTATTAGGGAATCATTTCTGTATCAAGACTAATCACCAGAGTCTGAAATATTTCTCGGAACAACGTGTCTCCTCCCCAGTACAACAGAAATGGGTTAGCAAACTCATGGGTTATGACTATGAGATCACTTACAAGAAGGGTAAAGACAATATTGTGGCAGATGCTCTTTCTTGCACATTTGATGCCCAAGGTTCTCTTTCAGCTATTTCTATGCCTGTTCCAAATTGGTTGCAATCTGTTCAACAGGGTTATGTCAATGACTCTTCCTTATCTCAAATCATCCAACGCTTGACCAACAACCCTTCTGCTGTACCACGTTGCTCTTGGGATGGTGCTTCTCTGAGATACAAGGGTCGTTTAGTGCTTCCCCAGAGCACAGATCTTCAACAAGATGTCTTCTATGAACTCCATGCTTCTCCATCGGCAGGGCACTCTGGGTTCCTCAAAACGTATGAATGGGCATGGCATAACTTCTTTTGGCAGGGAATGAAAAGTTCAATTCAACAGATGGTGGCTGAATGTGATACCTGCCAGCGCAATAAGGGTGAAATGACACTCCTTCCAGGATTGCTCGAACCCTTTCCCATACCTACACAGATTTGGATAGATATTTCTATGGATTTCATTGAAGGGCTCCCTAAATCTAGTGGGAAGAAAGTGATTCTCATTGTGGTTGATCGCCTCTCCAAATATAGTCATTTTTGTGCTCTCAGCCATCCCTATACAGCCTCCTCAGTTGCTCAAATTTTCCTGGACCAGATATTTCCTCTTCATGGCATCCCTTCTTCCATTGTCTCGGATCGTGATGCGACTTTCACTAGTCATTTTTGGACATAACTATTTCACCACACTGGCACCAAACTGAAGATGAGTTCAAGGTATCACCCACAAACAGATGGTCAGATTGAAATTATCAATAAATGCTTGGAAACTTATCTCGTTGCTTCACCTCTGAACAACAACATCAGTGGGCAAAGTGGCTCCCTCTCGCTGAATGGTGGTACAATACCTCTTACCACACTGCCTCTAAAATGACTTCATATGAAGTAGTCTATGGTCAGGCACCTCCAGTTCTTCTTCCATACACCCCCAGTAGTTCACCAGTTCAGGAAGTTGACACGGTCCTTCGAAACCGCGATCAGATTCTTTGCATTTTGCAGGACAATCTTCACATGGCAAGAAATTGCATGAAGCAACAAGCTGATCAGCACCGTTCTGAGTGCACTTTTCAAGCATGCGATTTGGTTTTTCTTCGTCTCCAGCCATACAAGAAATCCTCCCTGAAACTCAAAGGGCGTCATAAGCTCACTCCAAATTTTTATGGGCCATATCAGATTCTTCACAAGATTGGGTCCGCTGCTTATAAATTGGAACTTCCTCCTTCTTCTCGCATTCATCCAGTATTTCATGTCTCTTGTCTGAAGAAATTTCTTGGCACCAACATCAGTGGACAAACTATTTTACCCGAACTGGATAACGAAGGATCCATCCTTTTGGAGCCGGAGGCCATCCTCAATCGACGCACTCATCAGCTTTGCTCTCGCTCTATCACAGAGGTCTTAATTCAGTGGCACAGCATGCAACCAGAGGATGCTACATGGGAACCACTCCTTCAGATTCAACAACAATTTCCACATCTAAAGCTTTGAGGACAAAGCTTTTTTTAAGGGGGAGGGGATGTTAGGAACCCATGTCTTTACTTTGTTAGTATATTGTTGTTGGACGCATATGCTTTGTAAGTCGTCCTATAGTATTTGTTGATCAATAGTTTGTGTTATTGTTGTTGGCGCATATGCTTTGTAAGTCGCTCGTAGTATTGTTGATCCATAGTTGGTAGTGGCCCATGGTTTTGACCCATAGTATTGGTGCCTAGAATTAGTATATAAGTGTGTGTTGAGGCCTATGAAGGCACCATGAAGTTAATTGTATTGAGATTGCTCAAAGGAGGTTGCCCTCTCGAAGTGGCCCGTGATCAATATAAAAGTGATTCTGAGTTCTATTATTTCTGATATCTCGTGTATTTGCATTAATTAATTATTGCAGGTTCTTCACATACATCCAGCATGAAAAAGGGTTGGCTCTGTAGAACTTCCTATGACGAGAACAATTGAGAGATAGCACTAGTGATTGAGATGATGAGTATAGCAGCAGCAATGACGATGATACTCCGTGATTTAGTGACGATGATCCAGTTCCAGAATTGAAGACTTGTGGTGATATGTATTGATGACCTATGTCTAGAGAATACGTTCCATAGTTAAGAGGGAGTGTTGATGTATTTGTTACTTTGGAACATATTCTTCTATGTATTACACTTGTACTTTATTGTATTCTTGTTGGAGATGTATTATTCCTCCATTCAAAAGTGTCGTCATTTGTATTTGTAAGTGTCACAAGTATTATTGTAAGTGTCGCAAGTATTATTTAATGGGTTATTAGACCACCTTGGTGGGGTCGATCCTGCATGTGTCATGTGGATGGGTTATTAGGATTCCTTAGGAAGTCGGCCCAATTAGGAATAAAGGAAGGTTAAGTTGTTGTATAAATAGAGAGTGTGTCTCTCCCTATTTGCTCATTCACTCACTCATCCAACTCGCATAGTTGAGAGAGAGGAGTGCACACAAGTGGAGGAGGAGTAGTTGTTGAAGACATCTATCTTTTGGGGATTGATCTTTGTGATCTTTGTATTGGTGCTCATTCTATCTTTGAAGAATTTGCGGGGTTTTTCACCTTCTTGGTTTTCCTCGAGGAAACTCTGTGTCTCTTGTGTTTATGATTGTTATGATGTGCATGTTATTCTCTTAGTAGGATCCTAGATAATGTTTGAATGAAATTATTGAAAAATTAACACTAAGACCAAGTGAGTTCGATTATGTACAATATTTATTTTCAAAGTTCAAATCTATACTCTTTCATCTCAATATGTTCAACATCCACAAAGAAGACACTCAAATGGTACTTTCTATCCTTTCTAAATTGGTTTATGAATTCAACACTTTGTCTCTTCATTTCACTCTACTAGATTAACACTTGGGGAAACCTTCACCATGTCTTCTCTAGATGTGTTTGCAGCCTCTCTCATTCAAGAGCAGGATAATATTTCTCATATGGGCCTATAAAGGTCCTCAAATGCTCATGCACTTGCAACAAATAAAGACAAGAAGAAAGCCATTCAGCATAAGACCTCATACAAAGGCAAGAAGGAGCAAAAATACAAGTTATTTTATGACAAAGAAGGGAAGGAGATTACCATATGTCCTTACTACAAAAAAGGAACTCACAAAGAAGAAAATTGTAGTTTTAAGAAAATATTTGAATAAAATGAAGACAAAGCACGCAAGTCAATATCTCCTCCTAAAAGGGGACATGCGCTCATAACAACTTCAACTTCAAAATCAACCTCTTGGATTCTAGATTCCGAAGCTTCAAATCATATGGATTCATCCAACTATATGTAACCTCCTTTCAACCATCCTCTATCCAAGAAGTACTCATGGGAGAGAATTCTCCAATCAAGGTATGTGGAAAAGGTAATATTTTACAAAAAAATGGGCAATTTCAAGATGTTTTTCTTGTACCTTCTCTATCTGAAAATATATCTTCCATCACACACTCGGGACATGATTTAGATACATATTCATATTCTAATACATATGATTATGATATTTCTACAAATGAGAGTATTGCATACCCAATAATTCATCCCCATTGGGGAAAAAAACACTAAAAGCAGTCGGTGAACTAGTGGGTGATCCTGTTGATACTCGAAGAATCTGTTATGTGTTTTATACTACCACTCACACTCTTTCAAACATAGAGCCATTTATTCCAATTCATTACTATATCTATTCCTCATATTATCCTCAAATCCATGGGAAGCCTCCAGAAACTCTCATTGGAAGGCTGCCATGGATGAAAAGAATCAGTCCCTCATGGACAACAAAACTTCGGATTTGGCACCTCTTCCAAAAGAGAGAAAATTGATTAAATGCAATTGGATATACAAAATCAATATGGAATCCAATGGAATTATCAACAAGTACAATGAAATATTGGTCGCCAAAGGATTCTCTCAGATAAATGGCATTGACTACACATAAAATTTTGCTCCATTTTTTCCATAGCAGCTGCAAAAAAATGGGAGATCCATCACATGGATGTGAAGAGTGCCTTTATTGATGGGGACCTTGAAGAAGCGATATACATGGAGCAACCACCAAGGTACATTCAAAAATAATCTCTAGTACGCAAATTAAAGAAATCTTTAGATGGAAAGAAATGGATTCTTTTCTTTTGTCCAAAATTTCTCAAGATGTAACTCAGATCCAAATGAGTATATGCTTCGAGAACATAGCTCTCTCTTACTTATTGTACTTACTGTGTATGATATCCTCATTATTGGAAGATCCACTACCTCCATTACATGATTCAAATATGCCTTGCATGACATATTTTTCATGACTGACTTAGGACTGTTACAATTATTTCTTGGACTCCAAATCACCCAATCAGATTTGGGGGTCACCTTAACACAGTCTAAAGCTTCCAAAGTAATAAGTTCCATTCTGTAAAAGGGACATATAATTATGGGATCCACTATGGAGCTAATTTCAAATTTGATTTAGTTGGATACACAGATTCTGATTGGGATAGCGATGGAATAGACCGCAAGTCCACTTTTGGTTACTTCTTCAGTTTGGGATCAAGACCTATTTGTTGGTCAAGTAAAAAGAAAGCTACTATTTCTCTATCAACAACGGAAGCAGAGTATAGAGGATCAGTAAATGATGCAACAAAATCCATTTGGTTACAACACATTCTCATTGAGTTTGGAATAATCTCATGTACCCATTTTGTCAGCACCATGAAGTTGATCAAACCCCATGGATCCTAGTGATAGATTGAATTAATTAATCAATGAGGGGTTAAATTTTGTATTCCAAGCAATTAATTAATTAGGAGTGTGCATTTAATTTTATCCATAGTTTTCTATCCACTTGGAATAAATATTTATGGTGCATTTAATATTTAATTATTATGTTGAATAAATGGAGAAAATACTCCACCAGGGCACATTAGTGGATAAGGTTGGAGGAGATACTTGAGGAAGAATTTAACAAAAGCACATGAGTCCAAAAATGATGCCAAAAATGAGAAAAGAGGAATAAATCATGAAAAGAAGCATAAATAAGAAAGTAGCATAAAAGGAAAGTCTGAAAAGCAGGAAAGTCAGAAAAAGAAGAAAAAGAAGGAAAGCCAAAGAAAAGCAAGAGGAAAGGAAGGAAAGCAAGCTTTCCTTATCCACTCAAAGAAGGCACATTTCTCATGGATAATTTCTCTCCAATTCATCCAATATATATAAATAATTCCATGAGAAACACATTCACATATTTTGTTAGTTTGAGAATTTGTATGAGTGCAATTGTGCCTCTGAGACTTGGGAGATGTGCCCCTAGTCAAGTTTGGGAGATGTGCCCCAGCTTTCTGTGAGAGGATTATGGAATTCATCCATTGTCACTAATTTTATTTTCAGTTCCTGTAGCTTATCATGTCGAATCTGAAGTTCAGAAGCATCATCATCCAGTTCAGAGTTCGAATCTTCAAGCCTTCTATGAGTTTCTGCATCTAGTTTCTTGTGTAGAAGAAGATATGTCTTTATATAACTTTATGAGAGGCACATTGGCCTATTTATGATGTAATAACAGAGGATTTAATTTTCTGACATCATTCCATCCAATATAAATTCCAGAACTTTGATTTTTTCTCCTATTTATCCACCCCTTCTAGATTTAGCTAGAATTTGACTAGCTTTCAGTGTTTATTTCATAAGTCAATGAGTATAATTCCAAATTAACCCATTATTGTTTCTGCAACATATCATATTTCATTATACAATTCCTGATTCGGAATTTAGTGAGCATTTGAGCATTGTTTGAGAGTCTAGAATTCACCCCAGTAGAGCTGTCCTAAAAGACAATTTTTGTGTGTTTTGTGTAAGACTTGCTTATATATCTTTGAAACTTTATATAATGTTGTTTTAATTTTAAATTACTGTTATTAATTCATATTTAACATCTCAGAGTCATAAATACTCATCCCCAACCTCTAGTCCGAGTTTGCACCCATACTAGTCTGCATATGTTGAGGGGCCCAAAAGCATTGGAGTAGATTGCATCTAGGATTATATTGAAACATAAATGGTCTCAGCACATTGTGAAGAGGTATAATTCCATATCATAGCCTCCTATCCATCCCAAGACTTTGATCTAACCCATTCTCAGTCCATCTACCACAATCACTGTTTTAGTCAATTTTGAGAAGTCTAGAGTTTTTGTGCCACAATACTAAGTCGGTACATTACAGTGGTATCGGAGAAATTTCCTCCACCCTTGTGTAAATAAATAGGATCACTATAGAAGAATATTGCATATCATAACTCAAACGTGCAACTATGAGACTAGTTCCAGTCATTGAAGATGAAGAGTTAGAGCCATATGAGGAAGCAGATATCCGATACATTGATGGAGGCCTACCAAGAGATAATGATGGTTACAATTGTGACTATATGTACATAGATAAATGTCAAGATTCAATATGCTAAGACAGAAAATAGTAGCATTACATTCCATTTCACAATAATAGCATATATCACTGAAGAAACAACAAGCACAGCATAAACACAAGAGACACAGATTTATCCTGGGAAACCCTCATGGGGTAGAAAACCCAGCAAAGCTTCCTCAATATAGATGACCAGCAATATACAAAGATGCAAACCAAAGACATGATCTCCTCCTCCTCCATAACAGACCTCTCCTCCACAAGTGCGCTACATTCTGAGTGAGGGAAGTGTGTGTATAATGAGGAACACACCTCCTCTATTTATACACATCTCCGACTTGTACTTTAGATTAACTAGGTCGGCCCCAAATTTACCACTGGGTTAAACACCCCACTACAACTGACTGGGCCGACCCCACTAGGGTGGTCTAACAACCCTTTGACCCACATAACACATACAGGGCCGACCCCCACTAGGGAAGTCTAATAACCCAAGTTACCACAATCCGACGTAGGAATAAACATCTACAGATATACAATAAGATCTTCACGGAGGAATGAAACATCTTTGGAATAATAAAGTACAAATATAATATTCTTTAAAGTTACAATATTTCAACACTCCCCCTTAACAAGAAGGATATTATAACAACATCTGCACGAGCAAAGAGTCATCGACATCATACATGATACATCTATAAATCATTGGAAGCTTTCTCAACATCATCAGTAACTCAAGCATTTATTGGAACATCTTCAATACTGGAACATCAACATCTTCAGTACTGAGTCTTTATCTTCTGCAGCACTCGAACAGCTACAACAACATCAACATCTGGATCCTCACGATCATCAGCATCGTCATCACATGATCATCAGCATCGTCATCTAGACCATCACGATCAACAGCATCGTCATCTAGATCATCACGATCAGCAGCATCGTCATCACATGATCATCAACATCATCATCTAGACCATCACGATCAGCAACATCATCATCTAGATCATCAATATTAGTATCCACACCAATACAAGTATACAAATCATCAATACAAGTATTCTCATCAATACAAGTATACATATCTTCAATACAAGTATCCTCATCAATACATATCCTCATCAATACATATCATCAATATCAATACAAGTATCCTCATCAATACAAGTATCCTCATCAGTCAAGTATACACAATAGAAACATACTCTGCAACACACACGATCATATTACAGGATGATCAATCCCGCTCTCTTTAGGACATAGGTCCATGGATGATACAATCCATATCACGTATCTTTTGAACCGAGGTCCAGGGACGATACAGTCCTATCAACTCTAGTGATCCTTCCTTTCGGAATTACGGGATCCATCACAATCATGTTTAAGACTATCCTTCCTTTCGGAATTACGGGATTTACGGTCTAAGGATGATTAATCCCACTCAATCTTTTTTAAGACAATACTTCCTTTCGGAATTACGGGATTTACGGTCTAAGGATGATTAGTCCCACTCAATCTCTTTTAAGACAATCATTCCTTTCGGAATTATGGGATTTACGGTCTAAGGATGATTAGTCCCACTCAATCTCTTTTAAGAGAATCCTTCCTTTCGGAATTACTGGATTTATGGTCTAAGGATGATTAGTCCCACTCAATCTCTTTTAAGAGAATCCTTCCTTTCGGAATTACGGGATTTACGGTCTAAGGATGATTAGTCCCACTCAATCTCTTTTAATACAATCCTTCCTTTCGGAATTGCGAGATTTATGGTCTAAGGATGATTAGTCCCACTCAATCTCTTTTAAGACAATCCTTCCTTTCGAAATTACGGGATTTACGGTCTAAGGATGATTAGTCCCACTTAATCTCTTTTAAGACAATCCTTCCTTTCAGAATTACTGGATTTACGGTCTAAGGATGATTAGTCCCACTCAATCTCTTTTAAGACAATCCTTCCTTTCGAAATTACGGGATTTACGGTCTAAGGATGATTAGTCCCACTCAATCTCTTTTAAGACAATCCTTCCTTTCGAAATTACTAGATTTACGGTCTAAGGATGATTAGTCCCACTCAATCTCTTTTAAGACAATCCTTCCTTTCGTAATTACGAGATTTACGATCTAAGGATGATTAGTCCCACTCAATCTCTTTTAAGACAATCCTTCCTTTCGAAATTACGGGATTTACAGTCTAAGGATGATTAGTCTCACTCAATCTCTTTTAAGACAATCCTTCCTTTCGAAATTACGGGATTTACGGTCTAAGGATGATTAGTCTCACTCAATATCTTTTAAGACAATCCTTCCTTTCGGAATTACGGGATTTACGGTCTAAGGATGATTAGTCCCACTCAATCTCTTTTAAGACAATCCTTCCTTTTGGAATTACGGGATTTACGGTCTAAGGATGATTAGTCCCCACATGTCCACTAAGGACTTCATTCTCGGAGACCATACGTCTACGGATCAATTCAAGGGACCGAAGTCCGGGGACGATACAATCCCCACCTGTCCACTAAGGAATTCATTCTCGGAGACCATACGTCTACGGATTAATTCAAGGGACCGAAGTCCGGGGACGATACAATCTCTACCTGTCCATTAAGGACTTCATTCTTGGATACATATGTCTATGGCTCACTTTAGGACTGAATTCCAGGGATGATCCAATCCCCACATGTCCACTAAGGACTTCATTCTCGGAGACATATGTCTACGAATCAATTCAAGGGATCGAAGTCCAGGGACGATACAATCCCCACCTGTCCACTACAGACTTCATTCTCGGAGACCATACGTCTACAGATCAATTCAAGGGACTGAAGTCCGGGGACGATACAATCCACACCTGTCAACTTAGATCCTGTCTGAGGACCATCCACCAACCTTTCTGTCGGCATCACCAATATAGGTATCCACATCATCGACCTCATTGTCGATGCAGGCAATCTCATCATAAGTGACCACATCACTCCCCCTTTCGAGGAGGGTCCTTCCAAGCTTGTCTCGAAAATACTCAAACTTTACTTGAGGTAAAGGTTTGATTAGTACATCGGTAACTTGTTCACTTTAGGTAGAGGTTTGGTTAGTACATCGGTAACTTGTTACAAATTCGAACTTTATAGTTCCTTTCTGCACCATATCTTGTCAGATCTCTATGTGCTTTGACTTATCATGGAACACTGGATTCTCTGCCATCTTGATACAACTCTTTTTGTCACATAGGATCACAGTTGGGTCTATCTCTAAGTCAAACAATCCTGAAGCCATACTTCTTCACAACTAGCAGAGCAAGCAGCCATATATTCCGCTTGTGCTGAGAGCCACACTACACTGCTTCTAGCTAAACCACGAGATCATGGCTGATCCCAAACAATAACATCCTCTCGATGTGTTCTTCCTGACTGATACACTTTCTTCTCAATCAACATCTATGTATCCATCTGAAGTCGTGATCTCCAAGATAGCATAGATCAAAGTCTATTGTATCCTTTAGGTACCTTATCACATGCTTTGCAACTATCAGGTGAACACATCTAGTTTCCACTAGATACTGACTCAAGGTGTTCACAACAAAGCATATATCTGACTTAGTATTTGTTAGATACATCAATGACCCAATAATTTGTCTGTACGGAGTTATATCCACTAACTCTGATGAGTCATCCACTAACAACTTCAAGTTGGAATCCATAAGAGTGGTCATTCCAACATATCAAGTCCTTTTAATATTTCTCGGCATACTTTTCCTGGTTGAGAAAGATTCCTTTTGAGCCTTTCCATACTTCTAGACCTAGGAAGTAATGCATCAATCTGAGATCTTTCATTTTCATTTCTGCAGCCATCTATCTGTGTCATCTCTCATCAGATGGGTCTACTGATATGAGCCTCAACATCATTCGAACTCTGTGGTGAGTTCCTTCTTGCATCCATGTCATCTGTGTATAGAAACCATATTCAACCTTGTAGCAAAGGTTGAGATCCACATCACCCATGGTGATCACTATCGATCTTGGGTACCCGAACAAAGCTTTCTTCAATTACATTATTAAGATAATGTTCTTATCTAGCCACTTGGAGCAAACATCTCATCATGATTCTCTTCCTCTTTCTAAGAGAATCTTCTAGCCACGAGCCTTCTATAGTGTGTTTGATTTGTAAATCTTCTTGTTGAACATCCATTACTTGTTCGGTGTTCGTCATTCTTCATGATCTTTCCTACAAATCAAAATTAAGTACATGATTAGTAATGCTTCATAATCATCAAATTATGTTTGACATGATAACCTATTATGCATATAGATATGATTTACATAGTTATGCTACTATCTTGACCAATACTTTGGCACAACACTTTTCCATATCCTGTATGCATACAGTGGCTATCGAGATGCCTTCCATCTCTACCAGAACATACTATCGAGAGTGTGCACAGATCTCAGCATGTCAGCAAAGAGGTTTCATTCTAGACAAGCAACAATGGAGTGTTTGTCCAACTTACCAATCATATGCATATTAGTAGTATACTGTTCAATGCTCTATGAATGTTTACACTCAGCATGATATATTATAGGAATACAAATATGCATACAACCTATTACAGGCAATATCATTTACTATTTCAAATAACAACTCAAATACTTATCTTTTATGTTTGTGTGGTTGCCTCCCGCTTGATCTTCTATATGTCTTTTGAACTTCTATTCATTCTGTACCATTGTGCATGCTCAAGTGTGCACTAGTGTCATCTTAAAAAATATCTTCTTTGTTCTCTTCAATGATTTAGAGATCCTGTGCTAGAACCTGCATATCTCATAGGTTAAGCATAATATAACAAAGTCATACATACCTCGTAAGTATAACGAAGATCATGGATGAGTCTTTGTCTTCATGTTGTCATGGTCATGGAACTTGATTTGTCTTTCGTGACGTACCTGTATCTTGTTAGCAGACAACATCAACCTCATACAACACCACAGTGCATTAGTACAATCCTATAACCCTAATCAATGAATGTCTTCTATCATTCACATGTATTCATACTTTTATCTAACATTAATCAAGATTGTACTACTCTAAATAATATGAAGAGAAACATATTATAAACTTAATCAAGAATCAGATTTCAAGACATACCTGTATCTCCTTAAGTCATACCTGTCGAGATTTCTTGTAGTCTTCTTATGTAAGGACTTAGCCTCAACTCCCCCTGAAACTTGATATGGAGCTTGATTAGGGTTTGTTAGAGAAACCCTAAAAATTTCAATCTTTGACTTTCACACTTCTGAATGGATGGAAGGATGTGTCTTGCTGAGCTGATCAAACTAGCATACTTCAATTTTGAAATCTCCAAAATTTGACCCCTCAAAATTGCCCTCGAAACTTCTGGGTCTTCTAGACAGGATCCTGAACTAGGGTTTGATGAAGCCCACCCTTATGCCCAATCAAAAGGTTCGATCCAAGGCTCTAAACTCTTATTTTTCTGAAGAGCTTCCAGCTGTAGTCACAGACTTAAAAAATTCCAACTTTTGCTGAAGCCCTAATTTTCCATCTTTCCGATCAAAATCCCGAACTAGGGTTTGATCAAGCCCGATCTTCTACCCTACCAAAAAATTCGATCTTGGTCTCTAAATTTCAATTTTTCTGAGTAGCATTTAGCCGTGGACTCCGATTCCAAAAATTCTAACTTTCTCCAAAACCCTAAATTCTGGAAGCCATGAATGAAGGTGCTCCAAAAATAATTCTGTTTTGATAGAAATATGTACCTGATTGTTTCTGCTGTAAC
Source organism: Larix kaempferi (assembly GCA_027924585.1). Lineage (NCBI taxonomy): Eukaryota > Viridiplantae > Streptophyta > Pinopsida > Pinales > Pinaceae > Larix > Larix kaempferi. Next base: position 3,188,593 of record BSBM01000445.1, read on the forward strand.
TCCGAACTTTTCAATCCACAAGGTTTGAATTTTTTTTGTGTGGTATCCTGACCTGTTGTCTTTCCATCCTGATAGGTCTGACCTCAATTGGATTTTCTGAGAGAGAGTTATGCCAAGTGTCGCAACGTGACTTGTTTATGGGATAAAACATGAGAGCGAACTTGTACGGTGTTCCACGTGTCACTGGTTCAACTTCAGCCCCTAAAAACGTTTCCTGAGATAGTACAGTCTGTGTACTACCTTTCACTTTTTACGAAATTTCATTTGGAGCTTCCTATCCCAAGTTATGACCTTTTTTCGTAGGTCACATGATTTTGACTGAGATCTGGAAGAGGAAGAAACCCTAACTTGTACTGATCATAACTCACAAAGTGCAATGAATCTCAGAGTGCCCTTTGGACACAAAGTACATTGGAATGTTATCTACAACCTGTAAAATGTTTAGATCCTGAACCTTCTCCAAAATGGATTTATAGCGAAAGTTCCAAGATGACTGGTTTTTTCTATACAAAACCCTAACCTTCAAATTGTCGCAAGTGAAGCAAGTGTCATAAGTGCCATACATTGCCTTCCTTCAGGTTAGCTCTGATACCATGTTAAGATTCAATATGCTGAGATAGAAAATATCAGCATTACATTCCATTTCACAATAATAGCATATACAGGATCACTGAAGAAACAACAAGCACAGCATAAACACAAGAGACACAGATTTATCCCGAGAAACCCTCATGGGGTAGGAAACCCAGCAAAGCTTCCTCAATATAGATGACCAACAATATACAAAGATGCAAACCAAAGACATGATATCCTCCTCCTCCATAGCAGACCTCTCCTCCACAAGTGCACTACATTCTGAGTGAGGGAAGTGTGTGTATAATGAGGAACACACCTCCTCTATTTATACACATCTCCGACTTGTACTTTATATTAACTAGGTCGGCCCCAACTTTACCACTGGGTTAAACACCCCACTACAACTGATTGGGTTGACCCCACTAGGGTGGTCTAACAACCCTTTGACCCACATAACACATACAGGGCCGACCCCCACTAGGGAAGTCTAATAACCCAAGTTACCACAATCCGACGGAGGAATAAACATCTCTGGATATACAATAAGATCTTCATGGAGTAATGAAACATCTCCGGAATAATAAAGTACAAATATAATATTATTTGAAGTTACAATATTTCAACAATAAATGGGATGAACCATCGATTTATAATCCTAATAAGGAGTTAGTAAAGAGGATATCAACAATTAAAGATTTATCCTCCCACTACCAGGAGTATCTAGCTTTAAGAGAAGAGATTCGCAAAGCCATTCCTTTCAAAGATTATTTTTATTGCATATTTGGATTTGAGATCCATGACAAATATTTGAAATGAATATAGGGCAGCAAACCACCCATAGAGGAAACAAGTTGTTCCACCTATCTGAGCAATGAAGAAGAAAGAGGAATCAAAATTGAAGCCTCATTTGATGCCATTGTTTCTAGGATGAAGAGATTTTTCGGATTCTCTTGAAACAAAGTTTCCAATGATACTGATTCTAAGGTTACCAAGGAAAAACATGCATCAGCTAACTTGAAGGATCAAAAGCAAAGTAACAATCATTCATCAAAGGAGAGGAGCAACAATCTCCCAAGAGAAGACCCATGTGTTTCCTCCAATGAATGCATTGAGCAAGAACAAGAAGGGTTCAAGATAAGGAATGAAGGTAAATCTGATCTTGGTAGCATAAATTCTCTTTTGCATCAATATGAATAACGTCCCACTAATTTAATCACAAAATAGAAAGGATCAACCCTTCAAGCATTCTCAGAACATCATGATGGAGAGATATACAACCACACTCTAGTTGAGAGTGAACCGTGATATTTGGAGGGGGAGCATGCCATAACCACTCCACATCACGAAGAGATAGAGATGTCACAAAGATATGACAACCATTCTGATTTTCGAATTCAACAAATTCCTTTGTTTCATCTTGATATGGCAGCCATTTCTGACGATAAGGTTGGCAGAAAATATCCTTCTAGTGATAAGATCCAAAATTGTGAGAAGGCTGATTTTTTAAAAGAGAGTTTGCATGATTATCAAGAGTTGCAGGGGAACACATATGATCATATGTGTGTGTCTAATAGTACACATGACATTATGGAGTAGAAACATTTCCAAGGAAGACATAAGGAGTCCTCATATTTACAAGTGCTTCAAGGAAGCATTGACTTGCAGGATGATTCCTAGGCACTTGTTTCACTCCAGAGATATTATGAGCCTCTTCCATGTAAGGAAAGATTATCCTTGATGAATATGGCTGATTACATTCCATTGGGACCATCAAGCAAGGAGTCATATTCATCATTTAATTGGATGGATAACTACATCACCAAGATGGAGACTATAGATTGTGCAGGACTAGCTCACATGGGTAAGAGTTATTTTTGCATTAGTAATGGATCTATTGTTGCATTCAAATATGTTATGAGCAATGAACAATATGCAAGGCATATGTGGCTGCAACATTATGCTTACCATACATCTTCATTCATACCTGGGAGGAAAGATTACATAGTAGATGAAGAGTTATCCCATGGCATGATATCCATAGTAAAGCTTGGTGACATTGTGGGGGCTACTGAGGGCCTTGCCACCATTCAAGGCACAAGTATGGATTACTTACATCAGATTGAGTTCATATGCAAGTCATCACAACAACATGATAATATCCTTGGATACCACCCACCGGGTAGACCACCTGACAAGGTGAAGAAGCATGAGGCTGAATTGATGATGGATGTGCCATCCATCAACATATTTCATTACAAGCAATTGAAAAGGTTCAAGGAAGGAAATGAAAGGGACCAAAAGAGTTTCTTTGACTGGAGAAACATAATGTTAAATTTTCAGAATTTACTTCAATATGATCTAGGATCTTAACTGAAAGAACAACATGTACAGCAAATCTACAGCATATCAATCATGGACACAATAATGCAAGCACACGAGAGACACAGAGTTTACTTGGGGAAAACCATAAAGGTGAAAAACCCCAATAAATTCCTCAGAGATAGATAGAGCAATGATACAACCAAAATACAAGAGATAGTCTTCTCCTAGTAGCAGAGCCTCCTCCTCCACAAGTGCGTCACTCTCCACAGTGTGAGTGAGAGAATAGAATGTGTAAAATGAGAGAGACACACTCTCTATTTATACACTAACTTGACTTGACCTTTACTCAACTAGGTCGGCCTCAACTTAACCACTTAACATTATGCTAACTGGGCCGACCCCCACTAGGGTGGTCTAATAACCCTTTGACCCACATGGCCGAACCCCAATAGGGTGGTCTAATAACCCTTTGAACCACATGACTTATACAGGGCTGACCCCAACAAGGTGGACTAATAACCCATCAAGTATAATTTACAACACTTACAATATAAATGACAACACTTCTGTATAGAGAAATAATAACATCTCTATAGGAATACAATATACATATATGTGAAATACATTCCGAAGTTACATATACATCAACACATAAAACCAAGTCCTATTGCATTTCTTATGGGCCTAGTGAATATAAAGTTCAGAATAGAGTACATGTGCATAAGGAACAAAGTCCTTAACATGGAGAAGGTTCAGAAAGCAAAGACTACAACCCAAGGTAAATTTTCACATATGCTTTCTAACATATATTACTTGCATGATATTCTTCATATGTTGCAGGAAGGATACTTGAAGGATGGTGAATATATTTTAAGGCCCAATGATGAGTTGATGGCCACCCAAGATTCTTTGAGAAGAACTCAAAGTGCCCTCTTGTAATCCAAGATGGAGGTAAACAATTTCACTAAGAATTGCAAAAATCACATGCTTCCTCCTACATTCAAATCAGCCATCCTCTTTCGGTTGATGGCATTCAGATTTCTATGGAGGAACCTCATGATATGGTGGTTCATGAGATTCATGATGACACGCTAGTGTATGGGGAGTTTAGAGATACAAATGATCAGCTCCAAGCGCATACTACTTTCCAGAGCCAAACTGATTTTCTTCCTAGAGTGAGTGATTCCTCCAATGAGGAGTCAAAGGAGCTCATGGTAGATGGACCAGCCTTTGATGGAGTTGATGCATCCACATATTTGGTGGATACTTGTTGTAGAAATTTGGTTCATCTTTGGACCAATGGCAAAGAGTTGAGCCATTGGAAGCACTCACATAGGGAAGCATCTTACTTTATAATTGGAGCATTGGGTTGGAATGTCTCTTCTTTTCCTATTTTGGAGAAAAGAAACATGAGCGATATTCTTGCTTGCATCTATGGAGAATTATGGGATACATTTTACACTTTTTGTGAGCAGCAAGAGCCTCCATGGAATTTTTATGATGCCTATCCTCTTTGTGATTGGACATGGGACTTTCACCCTTGTCATTGGAACAACAATGTTTTAATTTTTGGTACTTGTGTGCATTGGGCATATGAGTACAATCTTATTTGCATGTGATTGGGAGGTTTGAGTTCAAGGAGACACATGATCTCCCTTCGGCTGATACAACCATGATGGATGACTATTATAGAGAGTTGATCTACCATTATCCATCGATATCACTAAGTGGGAGTATGCATTCATCGAATGATTGGGTGGATAGTTACATAAGGGAGTTAAGTACCCCAAGAAGTAAGATGTTGATTGCATTAGTGGAAATTTTATGGACACATCATCCATATTTTGTGATTAGTTGTATAGGAATTTATGGCTGCTATGTGTTGTCTTTAGTATACTTGGTTGGACATGGGATTTCCATCTATGTCTTAGGAATGGGGATTTCAGTGCTAGTTTGCACATGGCTTATGAGGAGATTCAATATTCCTTTGTGGGTGATGAAATTCCAATTTGGTGTAATGTTTTAGACATTCCCCACGATGAGATATTATTTTGGTTGATACTGATGTTTGGAAGGATGCAATTAAGACAATGGGACTCTGGAATTCTTTGGTATGATATTTTTCCACAAGCAACAATGCTATTGGGAGACATCCAACAATGGCAGTGGATCCAGGAATTGATGAGTCATTTCAGTTTGCATTGATGTCTGGAGGAATGTAACATAAGCAATGGGACCCTATGATCAATCTTGAAGATCCAGATATAATTAGAGTGGTGCAGCAAAAACATGATGGACTTTTGGTATTTTGCTTGGAATTGAGGATTTTGATTCTAGACAGTCAACAACATAATTTGAGGAGTGAGGTCACTGGTTGGCTTCATAGATGGTTGGAGTTGGTTTCTTGCTTGAGGACAACAATATTAGGACAGGAGGACTATCATGTTCCCATTTTGTCAGCACCATGAATCTGATCAAACCCCATGGATCCTAGTGACAGATTGAATTAATTAATTAATGAGGGGTTAAATTCTGTATTCTAGGCAATTAATTCATTAGGAGTGTGCATTTAATTTTATCCATAGTTTTCTATCCACTTGGAATACATATTTATGGTGCATTTAATATTTAGTTATTATGCTAAATAAATGGAGAAAATGATCCACTATGGTGCATTAGTGGATAAGGTTGGAGGATAGACTTGAGGAAGAAGTTAAGGAAAGCACATGAGTCCAAAAATGATGTCAAAAATGAGAAAAGAGGAATAAATAAGGAAAAGCAGCATAAATCATAAAGAAACATAAAACAGGAAAAGCAGGAAAGTCTGAAAACCAGAAAAGAAGGAAAAGAAGGAAATTCATAAAAAGAAGAAAAAGAAGGAAAGCCAAAGCAAATCAAAGCAAGAGGAAAGGAAGGAAAGCAAGCTTTCCTTATCCACTCAAGGAAGGCGCATTCCTCATGGAGACTTTCTCTCCAAGTCATCCAATATCTATAAATAATTCCATGAGAACCACATTCACATATTTTGTTAGTTTAAGAATTTGTATGAGTGCAATTGTGCCTCTGAGACTTGGGAGATGTGCCTCTAGTCAAGTTTGGGAGATGTGCCCCAAATTTATGTGAGGGGATTACGGAATTCATCCATTCTCACTAATTTTACTTGCAGGTTTTATAGATGATCATGTCGAATCTGAAGTTCAAAATCATCATCATCCAGTTCAGAGTTCGAATCTTCAAGCCTTCTGTGAGTTTTTGCAGCTGGTTTCTTCTATAGAAGAAGAGAGATCTTTCTTATGAGAGGAATATTGGCCTATTTATGATGTAATAACAGATTATTTAATGTTATGATATCATTCCATTCAATATAAATTCCAGAACTCTGATTTCTTCTCCTATTTATCCACCCCTTCTAGATTTAGCTATAATTTGACTATCTTTCAATGTTTATTTCATAATTCAATGAGTATAAGTACAAATGAATCCATTCTTATTTATAGATTTGAGTAACATATCATATGTCATGATCCAAGTCTTGATTCATAATTTCGTGAGCCTTTGAGCACTGTTTGGGAGTCTAGAATTCGCCCCAGTTGAGCTGTCCTGAAAGGCAATGTTTGTGTGTTTTGTGTAAGAATTGATTAGATCTCTTTGAAACTTTATGGAATGTTTTTTTACTATTAAATTATTTTTATTAATTCATATTTAAAATATCAGATTCATAAATACTCATCCCCAACCTCCAGTCCAAGTTTTCACCCATACTAGTTTGCATATGCTGAGGGGCCCAGAAGCATTGGCGTAGATTGCAGCTGGGATGATCTTGAAACATAAATGGTCTCAATAAATTGTGCATACGTATCATTCCACATCATATCCTCCTATCCATCCCAAGCATTTGATCTAATCCATTCTCAGTCCATCTAGCTTCCACAATCACTGTTTTAGTCAATTTTGAGAAGTCTAGAACTTTTGTGCCACAATCCTAAGTTGGTACATTACAAATAGAGTTTCAAATACCTACCATCATATTTTTTGACATATAGGGAGCCATTCATATTGCAAGAGAGCCTTTTCAGCGCCAAAGGACTAAGCACATAGAGATCCATATGCACTATATCATAGGATTGATCCATGATGGGCTCATATATTTATAGTTATGCCCTTCCTCTGAGAATATTACAGATATTTTTACCAAGTCCTTTTCTAGAAATTTATTCATCTAGCTGAGACCTTCCTTTGGATTCAAAGAAGTGTTGGAGGAGGGTCCTTAAAACCGTCTTCTCACATTCTTTATACATTATCTTTTATGGGGGGGGGTTCCCACTGGGTTTTTTCTCTCTTTCCCAATTTACAGAGAATCTTTCTATTTTTTGTGCATGTGTACCTAATATGGCTGAAAATCGTTGGGACTCATTTATTTTTCTTAGTTTGTTTTCATAGTTAGGATTATGGGGGGTTTTAGATTAAATAACCCTCCTAGAGCATTTGTTGATGAGTCTAAAGGGTCCAACCATACCTAAAATCACCTCCTGAATCACCCGTGATACAAAACCCTAGTTTTGGGGGTGTCTTCCTTGATTTGGGGGGCACATTCCCTGATTTGGGGTTTTTTCCCATAAGTTTAGGAGTGTGTCTCAGTTAAGGCTTAAGTTAATCCACTAAACTAAGTCCTAACTAACACCCAACTACCCCAAACACTCATTATATCCCCAGTTGGTCTAGTAGTGCCCTATTTTGAGTGATTTTAGGAAACTACATGAATTATTAAGTTAAATTGATTGATCAATGAGTTTCTTAATTAGTTAAGCTCAGTTTAAAATTACATGCATGGATAAATAGGGTTATATGCTCTCAGCTAAGCCTAAATATCACTCTTGCATAGCATGAACCCTCTATTCATAGCATGGAAAACTCGAATTGATCCTTAACATAATTCGAATTGCTCTCCTATATATTGTAACCTCTTTTCATTAATTAAGTACTCTGATAATACAATCATTGTATCTTCTTCTCTTCAAAATTAATGTGTAATGATTCATATATATTATTGCAAAACTGTTCTTGCTTGATTTAATCATCATATCTTGTTAGCCTTTGCACCTAGATCTATGAATGCTCAAATCTTATAAAAACATTCAAAAAAGTCAAAAAGAGAGGGAAAACCCTAAATGTCAAACAATACCAAGGGTCAATACCACGGGCTATTACCTAGAGCCATTTTCCTATATAATAATGGTGAAGTTCCCTCATTTACACATGATTTCTCCATTTGTTATCTTATCGTCACTTTATGGAAATTTCTACTGAAACCCTTGAATCCCCTTTTATGCCTTCTTATTTCTTCTATTGTGGAGATTTCCCCATCTTGTGACGTGTAACACTAGGGATAGGAATCCAAAAGATTCCCCTTTGTCATTCACATCTAATACATATTTGTTGTCTAATTAGGGATCCAAAATCTTCTTGTATTTATTTGCATGGTTGAGACTGATTTGTTAGGGGGCATCTCAAATAGGAGGGAAAGTGGCAAGACTAGTTCTAGAGGTTTGGGTGGAATGTACCTCTCCACTCTGTACTGAAGGACACCTACTCATTTTCTACAGATAGAAGTCACGGATAACCTTTTCGGACGTGCCTTAAACGAGGTAGCCGAATTTCCATTATTCTAGGGCTCTTTTACCTAGGATCCCCCTCGGTATGTGGATATCCCTTGGCCATATTAGTCTTCCATTTCGTATTGTTTGACTATGGATTTAATCACCTGGAAGAGGATACAATTTGTGAGGGTTTCCATCTTTTAGTTAGGTGGTTTCTTTATCCCATACCTCATAGGTTAGTGGGTCATTTTTCTTTTGATAGGTAGTGCTGCTTGTTGTCTTTGTGGCCATTTTGTTGTAGCTCACCCGCTATGACACGTGGTTGTAGTGGGTTTTTTTAGCTTTTTTTTTCCCTGAGTGCCCCTTTTGTTGACAACTCTCCTCTTGCACACTCAACTGCATTGGTATTTTTTAGTCTATTTTCATACCATACCGATTTCACATTCACACACCTGTCACTATTGCTCCCTCGAGATAATCTCATAGACTTCGAGGGAAATCACCACATTACAAATTTTTAGACCCCACTTGTCAGACCCCCGTCTGGTACACTTCCCCATCTCTTGAACCTTTTCCTGAGGCACCTGAGTTCAATTCTGACTCTTCTCGATCAGAGTCACCCACACACTCACCTACACGTTTCCCTATGGATGTCATGAATCCTGACCCATGTTTTGGAGGGATTGTTGGTGGTGAATGTGGAAGTGGCCCTATAGTCACTACAAAAACCACTCAAGTTTTTGGTACCATAGGAACCATTATTCCCGGTAGCATCGGACCTACTTCCACCAATACAGCTGACATGGTTACCAGGTCTATGCCCACGGGTAGCGAATCTACCCCTATGAACATAGTCCATATAGTCACTAGATCTATTCTTGGGGGCAATGGACCCTCCGTCACATTCACACCAATCCCTGTCATCGGGTCTACCATCCCCATCATGATGACCATCGTCATTGGCCCCACCATGTCACATCCTATTGCTAGCTTGTCATCCATGGCCAGCCTTAATTTACCTTGTCTAGATTAACCAATGACCCTATTCGACATGACCCCACATGGCCCCCTATGCCTACCAATCTCCCCTCAGACATTCCTAAGTTTGAAGGAAAGTGTGCAGAGGACCCCCATAACCATATCATGTCATTCCATTTATGGTGCTCCTACAACTCCATGGTGGATGATTCCATTAGACTACCTTTGTTACAGAGAACTTTCACTAGTGTTGCAACTAAGTGATACTTTGAAAAGCCCCATGAGGTACATCCCACCTTTGTGTCCTTAGCTTCCACGTTCCTACAGTTCTTCCAGTTACCTGTTTGATATGATGTTGGCATCGAGATACTCCTTTCTTACAAACAGACTATCGCCATACACATTAGGGACCACATCCATGAGTGGCATATGCGACGAAGTTTGTGCAAGATTAAACTTGATGACCAGATATTTTTGGATTGGTTCCTAAAGTCTCTTATCTCATACATTTCCAAGGATTTCGCATCAGAATGCCCTCAAACCAAATAAGATACTATCCTCAAATCCCAACAATTTGAGCTTATATACGCACAGTCGGGCTACCTATATACCATTCCCCTTGTTTCCCCTCATGGAGATTCCTATCAGAAGGATCCCCCATGGCATCGCATGCCGCAAATGACATTATTGGAGTTTTCACATCAATCTTTAGACCTTATGTGCCTTTACCCCCCATAATGACTCCCACTTATGGTAGAACCCCTAGTATTGTGCAACCATCAATAGGTGGTGGCCCTGATATGTCCCACACGTCGTCTCATTCCATAGCAACCCCCTCTTATGCACCTCTAGCCCCCACCTAACATGTCCATGGACCGTCTTATGAAGGACCTACCTTTGGAAGCACTCCTCAAGGTATTTTTCCTCCTTCGATGACCAAAACATATTATCCTTTCCATGTCCAGCCACTAGTAGCTCCTGCACCAGCCCCACCTCAAGATCCTCCCATTATGCAAGGGAAAGTTTACGTGAAACAACATAAGAAAAATACCCAAACAAACCCCGAAAATCAACAAGGGAAACCTAATAGGATACGAGGTAGGAACCATGGAAAGAATAAATGCCAGGGAGGGGGAAGACCACCTCCTAACCCCCCAGGAAATAATGGATCCCATCCTACCAACCGAGACCATATTCAACCACCCAAGTAAGGAAATAACCCACAATTATGAACTAACCATCCATGTTATTTCTACAATGTCTATGGACATTACACGCATCACTTCCCCCATTTGTTCAAAGCTCACCAACTTTGGGATGAGGCCAATCAATGAGATTCCACTGCTGCCCCTCAGGTGAAGCCTAACCCACCTCAACTAATTCAACAATCGATGGTGTTGAAAAACCATTTATACACTCAAGGGGTTGTCACAACACAGCCCCCGATTATGTATCCGCGTCTTCAATTCAACCTCTTGATTTAGGACTATAACACATTTTGATGTTGTATTCTGAGGTCAACCTCCAAACTTGCCACAACCAATACAGTTCATCCACAGAGACCATCCCCATAGACAAGACCTCCGAATCCACCTTGTTGGACCCGTCTCTACATCTACCTAGACCCCCGACTGATGGGAATCCCAAAGTCCCAAAATTTCCTTTGCGTCACATTGCGAACAATACCAATGCTCGAGCCACTCTCAATTATAGCATTTGGGACGTTTTGGTCCAATCCCCCGCCACCTTGTCAACCTTGGAAGTTCTCAGGAATTTCCCCGCCCAACGTAAAGCCTTACTATCATAATTAGGTGTAATTGATCCATCTGATTCACGTTTGATGACATTTGACTTGGATTAGTCATAACTCCGCATGCCTTCGTCCATCGCGTTTCAGATCCCTATCTTGATACAGAACTTAGTAATCCATCGATGCATCGTCTATGAGAGCGCCTCAACATGCATCATGTACACCTTTGTTTGGAAGAAACTTGGGCCTCTTAAGTTACAACCATCCACTACAACATTGCACACTTATGGTGTTCACATGGTCCAACCTCAGGGACTTCTACTGAATTTTCCAGTTGAGTTATCCAGAAAAAACATCCTAATTGTCATTGAGTTTATTAATGCCAAACTTGACTATAACCTTCTCCTTGGGCATAGCTACATGTATGCAATGAAATAAGTTTCCTCGACAGTCTTTCGGCTCATGATGTTCCCTTATGAAGGGAAGGTTGTCAAAATTGACCATTTGACTTACTATGACCCCAAAGGGCCAACTACTCCAGAAAATGCCCTCCCCATTGTCGAAAACACTATTCTCGATGTTTCCATCCCATCGATTTTCTCCATAAGGCAAGGTATTTATTGTGACATTTAGGCCCTTCCCTCACCCCCCTCAATCACAGAGATATCAGATCTATGCATCATTTCTTCAGGAAAACTAGTTCCTCAACCACAACCTGGGACTCAACCTACACCCGGACCACATCCCTAGTTGCAACCCCAATGAAAATCCCAACCACAACCGACAGTGCCCAACCATGTGGGGGCTACCCCTATACATACATTCCCATTCTTGTTTCCACCGTCGGTATTTGTTAGCATGCCTGTGATGGCAACGCTTAAACTCTCGGGATTGACATTAGGCATTCCCATCTGGTACTTACATGTGCCAAATCCCACCTCAACCCCACAAGTTGATTTGTACCCTATACAACCAATTGATAATACCAATCATCTACCTCTGGGTGTGTCCACGGTATCACCCTCAAACCCCTCCCCTCCTTCGTCTAAGAAGGATGGGTGCAATACTACAAAGGAAACCGCCTTGGCAACAATGAAAAAAGTCGTGAACCTGCCCCCTACTGCCTCAACTTGAGCACCTTTGCCTTACACTTTGTGCGATGTTTCTGGTCACACTACCCATAATTGTATGCATTTGCCTATCCTATGCACTCACATGAAGACATTGGATGAAAACGAAGACATTCCACTGGTCCAAGTAAATGACCCTCCCTAAGCATTCAACAAGTATTTACATACAAACCATTCATGTGCGGTCTGTGGAATCTACGGTCACTACTCCCATCACTTCCTAAAATTATTGGAATACCAACCTATGTTGGATGACTTGCGTAATATTTCCTTGGATTCTCATGTTACCGTCATTGAATAAATACTCCCCCTGACATATTCTTTGAACGAGACAAACACCATATATGTTATCTCTTCACATGATCAAAATTCCATGTCATCGACACATACTGAGCCCTCTGAGTTATCTTGTCGATGATTTCAAAGTGATGAAGAGATCCTCGAAGCATTAACCGAACCTAACTTCCCTTGGTATGACATGCACCATCACGCATATTTTATCCCTGATTAATATTCCACACCTTCATTAGATCAGTTCTTCATCGAGTCGAAATACCTCATCCCTCATCGAACTCTCGATTGGTTCAAACATCCAATCCCTGCCCCTGACGCCTTTGAAGAAGGGAATATGGCCAATATATCATCCATTGTTATAGCATGATTTGTTGCATCTCTATAACATGCCTTTTATTAGTTGATTTACATCATTGCAGACTCCCTTATCCTCTTATGGTTCAAACCCCATTATCCCTTCTTAGTCAAACCAACAAAAATCCCAATTTTATAAACAGACGTGACCTATGTATGAATAGCTCGCATTCACACGACTCTGTAGTGTCTAGCACGCATTCACATGACTATGTAGTGTCTAGCCCACGTCCCTGCTGTTTTGAAGGTAAAATATAAAATATATTTTGAGAAACATGAAAAATAGTTTCACGGTTATTTCAATCGTGCTTTTCCCATAAATAACTATTGAAAATTCCCAAACTGATTTCCTAAAAGTATAAAAGAGTAAGGAGGAAGCATGAGAAGTGTTAAGTTTAAACCAAATAGACTAGCAAGATCACTGAAAGAAACATAATCACAAGATAGACATAGAATTTTCCCTGAGAAACCCTCATGGGGTAGAAAACCCAGCAAAGCTTTCCTCAATAAGATGATCAACCAAAATACAAGATATGCTCCAAGACTTGTCCTTCTTCTCTACCTCACATGCAGACCTCCCAGACACAAGTGCACTACTTTCTGAGTTGTGGAAGTGTGTCAAATGAGGAGCTCTCCTCCACTATTTATACTAGTTCTCGACTGACCAAAAATCCCTAATGGGGCTGACCTCTTCTAGAGAAGTCTAATAACCCCTAAAATATAAACCCAGGGCCGACCCCCACATGGTGGATCTAATAACCCTAGTTCCCACAAACCATCAGAGGAATAAACATCTCCGGATACATAATAGAATCACCTCGGAGGAATGAAACATCTTTGGAATAATAATGTACAAATATAATATTCTTAGAAGTTACAATATTCAACACTCCCCCTTAACGAGAAGGATATTATAACCACGTCTGCAGGAGCAAGGAGTCATCAACTACATCACACATGATACATCTGTATATCATCGGAAGCTTTCTTCATTACATTATCATTAGTAACTCAACCAGTTACTAGAACATCAACATCATCGTTGCGATCATCAGCATCGTCATCACGCGACCATCAGCATCATCATCACACGATCATCAGCATTGTCATCACACGATCATTAGCAGGATGCTCAATCTCAATCTCTTTAGGACCTAGGTCCATGGATGATACAATCCAAATCACGTATCTTTTGAACCGAGGTCCAGGGATGATACAGTCCTATCAACTCTAGTGATCCTTCCTTCGGAATTACGGGATCCATCACAATCATGTTTAAGACTATCCTTCCTTTCGGAATTACGAGATTTATGGTCTAAGGATGATTAATCCCACTCAATCTCTTTTAAGACAATCCTTCCTTTCGGAATTACGGGATTTATGGTATAAGGATGATTAGTCCCACTCAATCTCTTTTAAGACAATCCTTCCTTTCGGAATTACGGGATTTACGGTCTAAGTATGATTAGTCCCACTCAATCTCTTTTAAGACAATCCTTCCTTTCGGAATTACAGGATTTACGGTCTAAGGATGATTAGTCCCACTCAATCTCTTTTAAGACAATCCTTCCTTTCGGAATTACGGGATTTAGGGTCTAAGGATGATTAGTCCCACTCAATCTCTTTTAAGACAATCCTTCCTTTCGGAATTACGGGATTTACGGTCTAAGGATGATTAGTCCCACTCAATCTCTTTTAATACAATCCTTCCTTTCGGAATTATGGGATTTACGGTCTAAGGATGATTAGTCCCACATGTCCACTAAGGACTTCATTCTCGAAGACCATACGTCTACGGATCAATTCAAGGGACCGAAGTTCGGGGACGATACAATCCCCACCTGTCCAATAAGGACTTCATTTTCGGAGACCATACGTCTACGGATCAATTCAAGGGACCGAAGTCCAGGGACGATACAATCCCCACCTGTATCCTCATCAATACAGCAATATAAAACATGTATCCTCATCAATACATCAAAGACAAGTAATATAAGTATTCTAAGTATAAGAGTCCTAAATCTAAGCACATATAAATATCTAGGTTTAATAAATAGGTATCCTTATCATCGACCTTAGCTGTCGATGAGGGCAATTTCATCATCAGTGATTATATCACTCCCCCTTTCGAGGAGGGTCCTTTTGAACTACACCAAGCTTGTCTCGGAAATATTCAAATTTTACTCGAGACAGAGGTTTGGTTAATATGTCATCAATTTGTTCCTCAGTACTCACATACTCG
Source organism: Larix kaempferi (assembly GCA_027924585.1). Lineage (NCBI taxonomy): Eukaryota > Viridiplantae > Streptophyta > Pinopsida > Pinales > Pinaceae > Larix > Larix kaempferi. Next base: position 3,203,836 of record BSBM01000445.1, read on the forward strand.
AGTTTAATAGCTCCTCTTTGCACCATATCTTGTATGTAGAAATATCGGATCTCTATGTGTTTTGACTTATCATGGAACATTGGATTTTCTGTCATCTTGATACAGCTTTGATTGTCACACATGATCACAGTGGGATCCAATTATAAGTCAAACACTCCAGATAATAGCTTCCGAAGCCACACTGCTTCACAATTGGCAGAGCAGGCAGCTATATATTCTGCTTCAGCAGTACTGAGAGCCACACTAGATTGTTTCTTGCTGAACCATGAGATCATGGCAGATCCAAGACCATAACATCCACCTGATGTACTCTTTCTATCTAAGAGACTTCCTGCCCAATCAGAATCTGAATAACCATGTAATCTGAGTTCATGGTTTCCAAGATAATATAGACCAAAATCTAATGTACCCTTTAGGTACCTCATTACATGCTTTGCAGCTATTACGTGAACCTTTCTAGGTTCTACTAGATACTGACTCAAGGTATTTACAGCAAAGCATATATCTGGCCTAGTATTTGTTAAATACATCAATGACCCAATGATTTGTCTATATAGAGTTATGTCCACTAATTCTAATGAGTCATTAACTAATAACTTCAAGTTGGAGTCCATGGGAGTGGCCATGGCTTTACACTCCAACATATCAAATATTTTTAAAATCTCCACAGCATACTTACCTTGATTTAGAAAGATTCCTTTTGGTTCTTTCCATACTTCTAGACCTAAGAAGTAGTGCATTAATCTGAGATCTTTCATCTCGAATTCTGAAGAAATCTTCTTCTTGCATTCAACAATTTGTTTCTCATTTCCGGTTAGAAATAGATCATCTACATATAACAACAATATAACTGGTTCATCATCCATCACCTTGAGATAAAGATTAGGGTCAACTTTACTCTTGGTAAATCCCATGCTTGTTAAGAAACTGTCAATCCTTCCGTACCAAGCTCTGGGAGCTTGCTTCAATCCATATAATGCCTTCTTCAATTTGCATACATGAGTTCTCCCATCTTTAACCTCAAATCCTTGTGGTTGTTCTATGTGCACTCTTCTTCAATGACACCATTCAGGAAGGCTGTTTTAACATCCATCTAGTGTAGTTTCCACTTCATCATAGATGCAAGTGCCATGATAGTTCTTATTGATGTGTACCTAGCAATTGGTGCAAATGTTTCTTCATAGTCTATTCCCTCCTTTTGAGAGAATCCTCTGACTACAAATCTTGCCTTATATTTTTCAATGCTACCATATGTAGCATGTTTTATCTTGAATATCCATTTGGAAGAAACCACACTTTTATCCTTTCATTTGGGAACTATATCCCAAACATCATTTTTCATTATTGATTGGTGCTCTTCTGTCATAGCTTCTACCCATTCTTTCTTCTGAGCTGCCTCCTCATAACTGGTGGGTTGTTGATCCACAAGATCACATATCAAGGCCACATAATTGGATACTAACTTGGGTTTCTTCCTTTCTCTAGTGGATCCTTCAGGAGCTCCATATTTTTTCAGCTCCTTGAATAATGTCTCTAGCCCAAGCTGGCCTTCTTTTTCTAGATAGATTTGCAATGGGGGGTTCTTGAGGTTCTATCATGTCATGGTCTTCTGGTGCATCATTTTCAGGGATGGGAACAGCTTCTGTGACTTTAGGAGGTGTATCTTCTTCATAGATTTCTTCAAGTTGGCACTTCCTAGATTTCTTGATAGTTGCTTCTTCATCAAATGTTACATCTCTACTTATTTCCATATGATGAAAACCAGGTATGTAAATTCTGAACGCTTTGGATGTTTCACAATATCCAACAAATATTCCTTTCTTACCAGAGGGATCTAACTTGGTTCTCTTTTCTTTTGGAATGTGAATATACACAGGACATCCAAATATTTTGAGGTGACTTACCTCAGGCTTCTTTCCTGTGAACACTTCTTCTGGAATCTTAAATTCAAGAGCACTATGAGAAAGTCTATTTTGTACATAGACAGTTGTCCTGGCTGCTTCAGCCCATAGATACATGGGAAGATCTTGATCATGTATCATAGTCTTTACAACTTCCATGATAGTTCTATTCTTTCTTTCAGCAACCCCATTTTGTTGGGGATTGTAGGGAGTGGTTAATTCCCTCTTGATTCCAGCTTCCTTACAAAAGTCTTCAAAGTCCTTTGAAGTATATTCTCTGCCATTATCTGTTCTGAGAATCTTGATTTTCTTTTCTGAGAGATTTTCTATTAAGGCCTTGAATTCTTTGAATTTTCCAAAGACTTCATTCTTTCCTTTTAGAAAGTATATCCAAGTCTTCCTTGAATAGTCATCAATGAATGTGAGATAGTATTCAAACCCACTTAGGGATGTGGTGGGCATTGGTCCACATACATCTGAGTGAATTAACTCTAAAATGTTCTTAGTCTTTGTTTCACTCTTTGAAAAGGGGTTCTTGACATTCTTCCCCTTTTCACATCCTTTGCATGAGCCATTATGATCAATCTTTAAGTTTGGTAGACCTATGACCACCTTGCTCACATAGGGTAGGGCCTTGTAATTAATGTGGGCGAGCCTTCTATGCCACAGTTCACTGGGGCTAGTGGTTTCATGAACAAGGGCAGCTTCTGGATAATCCTTGAGTTTGTAAAGTCCTCCTTCTTCTTCACCAATAACAATTGCATCATCAATTGACTTTCCTTTGGGCCACATGAGCACTTGTCCATCAATAAATGAAATTCTAAATCCTTTCTTATCTAGTGCTGAGATAGAAAGTAGGTTCTTCTTCAAACCTGGTACATACAAAATTTCTTTCATTTTCAAAGGTGTTCCAGAATCAAGCTTGTAATTTGCTTCACCAATTCCCTTGATGGGATATTGATAATCATCACCTAAAGATACCTTTTGTGGAGAAGACCATTCTTCAAGTCTTGAGAGAGTTTTCTTTTGGCCTGTCATGTGCTTTGAAGCACCACTATCAATGAGCCATGTATCTTCTCTAGGAGACACAGATCCAGAGAGTGCAGAAAATAGAACATATTCCTCTGCATCTTCTTCTTCATTCCTTCTAGATCTTTTCCTAGGAAGGGGCCTCTCTTCTTCTTCTTCATCTCTTTTGGATATTTTTCTGTGAGGCCTTACTTCCTCCTCTTCTTCTTCTTCACTATCATCTTCTGCAATATGTGCTTGATGTCTTTTATAATGAAGATTTTTCTTCTTCTTTGAAGGACAAAATCTAGCAATGTGACCTTCCTTATGACAATGGAAACATTGGAAAGAAGAGAACTTTCCTTTTCCTTTCTTCTGCAATTTTTGAGGAGAATGAGGTTCCTTGTGATTGAACTTCTTGAAGTGACATTGATTCTTCCTTCTCTTAGTGTGTGTGGCCAAGGCTTGGTCATCTTCTTTGAGAAGGGATTCTCTGTTGGCTACCCTAGCTTCTTCTTGAACACAGTCCTCCCAAAATACATCAAACTTCATACTTTCCTTTCTGGCACACATAGTTTGTATAAATGACTCCCAAGGTCTAGTGAGACCATTTAGAGCAGTCATCACAAGTTCATCTTCATCAAGAGTATCACCAATGGCATCTAGTTTCTCCTTGATTTGGGAGACCCTTGAGAAGTAGTCTTGAATGGATTCTCCTTTGTGAATCTTGGTGCTCTTCAACTGAGTTCTTAGGTTCATCTTCCTATTGATGTTCTTTCCTTCATACATTCTTCCTAGAGCATCATACATTTCCTTTGGAGTCTTCTTGGAAGCCACTTGGGGAATCAAGTGGTCTTTAATAGAATAGAATCAACTATGATTCTCTTTGCCCTAATCAAATCCTTCCTATGTTTCTCTTTGGCTTCATCTCCTTCAGGTTCTGCAACTTCATCCTTGATATAATGAGCAAGATCATTCTCTTCAAGAATGAGACCAATTATGTATTTCCATGCCCAGAAATTCTCTATACCTTCTAGTTTGTCTTCAAGCTTAGTGCTTGGAGCTATCTTCTCTTGGGGGAGTCCAAGAGATAAGAGATAGAGTAATACTTACCCGGAAACTTTAACATTTTACTTTTTCGGATCTGCGATAGAATTTCTGGTTTATCACACTTTTGGTAAAACTAGGGTTTGACTTTCCCAGAGTTCTACCCAACCAAAAACCTCGATCCAAGGCTCAAAATATAGATCTTTAGAAGAGCTATTCAGCCATGCAACCAGAAACCAAAAATACTAACTTTTGCAAAAACCCTAATTTTGGGAGAGAGAGAGAGAGAAATATAATTTCACCTTGTCAAAGATGTTCTATTTAGGCTAGCTTTGATACCATGTTAATTTTAAACCAAATAGACTAGCAAGATCACTGAAAGAAACATAATCACAAGATAGACATAGAATTTACCCTGGGAAACCCTCATGGGGTAGAAAACCCAACAAAGCTTTCCTCAATAAGATGATCAACCAAAATACAAGATATGCTCCAAGACTTGTCCTTCTTCTCTACCTCACATGCAGACCTCCCAGACACAAGTGCGCTACTTTCTGAGTTGTGGAAGTGTGTCAAATGAGGAGCTCTCCTACTCTATTTATACTAGTTCCTGACTGACCAAAAATCCCTAATGGGGCCGACCTCTTCTAGAGAAGTCTAATAACCCCTAAAATATAAACCCAGGGCCGACCCCCACATGGTGGGTCTAATAAATCTAGTTCCCACAAACCATCGGAGGAATAAACATCTCCGGATACATAATAGAATCACCTCGGAGGAATGAAACATCTCTGGAATAATAATGCACAAATATAATATTCTTAGAAGTTACAAAATTCAACAAGAAGGAGGAGAGAAGAAGAAAGCACCCTTATGCTGCTCTTTTGCATATTGAAACCATAAACTCTATTCCCATATCTGCAATTAAAACCCCTATATATGGAAATCTACATTTCCATCATTCTCCATTTATTTCTTGCCAAGAAAATATCACATTGTTTTCTTTGCGAACGCATTTGGAGTATTCAAGAGGTGTGTATGTGTGTGGCCTGGGAAGGAGGAACTCAATATCTAGTTTCAGAATAGTGCCACAGCTGAGAACAGGTGAAATCTATCTTGTATATTGTTGCTATTTTGTATAAATAATTCTCTTTCCTGTCGAGTGATGTGTTGATATGTTGTTATTTATTATCTTGCAAATTCAACATATTTTTCTGTGATTAAATCATTATATTTGCAATTACAGTGTACTTGTATATTTTTTCTTTCTTGTGATTGCAGATTGTTAAAGATACATTTGGAGCAAAGTTGAGAAGAAGGATCTTCTACAAACGTTGGACCTGAGGTAGGAAATATTTCCTTGGTTTTCCAATTTTATCTTAAACTGAAAATTGATTTATATTGCATTTATTGGTAGGATTCTTGTGGATTTTTTATGGGAACCACTCTATAGTAACTTAGCCCAAAAGGTTACTAGGGATTAATTCCCCGCAATACAACTGGCAACTCCAATGGTGAGTTGTCTCTAATTTGGGTTGTTAGGGTTTTGAGTTTTTATGCTTTTGATTTTTATTGTTTTTGGTTTGAATCAATATGTTTTTTGAAGATATCCTATGTTAACCTGGTAACTACTCATTTTAGAACGCTTATAGAAAGCAATTTTTTCTGTCTGGTTGTGATTTTTAATTTTTTTCACTTTACTCGTGCATGTACGTGGGATGTTGTGAGAACATGTGTGTTTCGATCCTGATGTATTGTTCTTTGTTTTTGAAAAAAAAATGTTGTTTTCCTAGGAACATGACATGAACACTAGACAATCACGTCCACCACGAACTTTCAGTGCATAGACTGTGTTCATCAATTTTTCTTTTTTCTTCAGTTTTATGTATTTAGAGCTAGGAATGTGGGTTGCTGATTTGTCTAAATTGACTGTGAAATGTTAAGTCTCAGTTGGTTGGTCCATAAATTGATTTTTTGCCAAGAATGAAAAACTCTTTTTAAAGGCCAAGTTGAGTTTTTTATTATTATTTTTCATCCACTCTTTCTGGTTCTTTTTTAGTTTTTGTACACTGTTTAGATCCAAGGTTATAAAAAACTTAGAATTTGTCCTTTATACTTCGTATAAAAGAAAAAAAAAAAAAAAAAAAAAAAAAAAAAAATATTTAAGAGTTTGTAAAAACAATTTTTGTTTTATTTTGTTGTTGTGTGTGCATTGAAAAAGTAAAAGAAAAACTTTTATTTTAAGTCTTTTTCTTTCTTCGATTTTTGTTTACAAAATGAAAAGAAAAGTTTGCATAAGCTATAGTTTCCTTTCTTTGCATACAGTTAAAAAAATAACAAAAATAAATTATGGGTAGGATTCAATTTTCTCTTTCTTTTTTCATTTAGTTTCAAGAAAAATAAAAATTGTGCTTTTTAATTTTTGTTATTATAAAAGAAAAAAGGAAAAATAAGTGAAACAATAGGGGTGTTGTATTGCTTTATTTTTTCATTTAAAGATTACAAGCACTCCTTTTCTTTGTACGGGCGCTATTTGATCTTAAAAGCTTAGTTCCTGCAAAAGAGTGAAAATATCATAAGTTGCATATCCATATCGCTTGACTAAGAAAGGCATTTAAAATGAACATTTTAATTAAAATCAACTCGAAATTTTTCTTTTTAGGGGTGTTCACTAATAGCCTAAGTTAGCGATTTGGAATAGAATAGTTGTAAAGTTTCCAAAGCACATAAAATTTGAAACAATAGTGGTCTTTCTTGAGGATAGGACAAATCCAATTGTGTAAGTAGTGTGGCCAGGAATCTCTACTCAAACCAGAGTTAAGCACAAGATCATGTAAGGTTAGTTTGAGGAGAGATCCCTCCAATTCCTAATCAAGCATCTACCGAAAATTTTACATGTATGGGGAATCTCTTGAGTACCTAAATATTGTTGAATTTTCAAGCTTAGCTACCCTGCCCATACATATGATTCCGACCTGCACCTATTCCCCCGGGCGCTGCGAACTAATTGGTATCCATAGTATCTTGTCCTAGGATCATACACAGGTTCTAGCAGAGGATTTTCTGCGAACACCTTTGGCGGGATTTGAGATCGAAGCATTAGTACCCTTGGAGGGTGTTTTTCTAGATTTATCTACAAAAACACTTACATCAAGAGGGAAACACACCCAGTCTAAGAAACTTATTTCAACCTTTGTTGTTTTAGAAATGGGACTTAATCAACCCACACAAAAAATTCGGTTGGCTTATCTGTTTTCTTGCCTTGATATCCTTAGGACACTTTTTAGTAGTATGATATTTGATCTATGTGTGTTTTAGCTAGCCTTAGGATTTTTTGAGTCTAAACATTTTTAAGGGTGGAAGATCAACCACTTCGTCGATCAAGGATGATTCAAAATATTCCCCCGGTTATAGTGTAGCCTTCACCGCCTCCTCATAGGAGGCACAGAAGCACAAGTGAATCATTTGAACTGATTGAAATAGTTGATATTCCTGGGGAGCCTAACCTTATTAGGAACAACACTCCTATACTACACACACTTCAGTTGAATATCTACAATATGAAGGATTTGTTAGAACCTTTAACCCACCTTTAACTTGACCTCACGATCTAGTTGTATTAAGGATTCATCCTTCTGGTTAACCCAAGTTAAGCGCTTATAGGATTACGAGTAGATTTACTATGGATAATGTAGGTGAAAGTCAAGGGACTTAGGTACCCTACATTTGTCATAATGTTAGGACGGATATACCCTCCTGAAGTTAGTGCCCATATCCCTACCACAACCCAGGGTACTACTGCCCCGGTTGTGACTTCTATGACTGGGTCTATGCCTATAGGGTTTTCAGTTACTCAATTTTCGAGTGTTCCTTTTTCAATACCCTCAGGGACCAATGTTGTTACATATGGCATGCCTAAAATAGGTATACCAATTTTTTCCTTCACATCTACCCCTACAACCCAAAAATCTATTGTTGGTCCTAGTGGTTCTGCTTTTCCTTTTCAAGGGTTTCCCTGTGGTGGGGGGGACATTCCCCCTTATTCCCCTTGTGTAGGATCCATGCCTTTTGTAGCTAGGGTTTTCACCCTAGCTTGTGCAAATGAGCACCTACTAAGAAGAATGGACTCCTTAGTAGCAGTTCAAAAACAATAAAATAAACCTAAAGTAAATGACAGAAATAAGAAACTAAATCTAAGCATGTGCATGGACATTTATCAAATAAATCTGCAGTAAAAGACCGTAAACAGTAAACATTCATATATTTTTCATGCAACACAAGTATAAAAGAGAGTTATATCTTTTCATTAGATGAAAATGGAGTTTTACATGAAGTTTTACCTCAATGGTGAGGTTGATGGAGCTTTTGCAGCCGTAGGGACGAGATGCTCCAATGCTCCAAGGTCTCCTTCTCTTCTCCAAATGCTAAAAATGGTTGGCCAAAGGGGCACTCAAGTGGTGAAAACTAGCTCAAAATGGATGGCTAGGGTTTCGGGAGTGATTTTGGAAACATAAGGGTAGATTGGATTCTGGATGAGTAGTAGGGGGCCTCCATCACCTATTTATAGGTTTTTGAGTGGTGGAGTATTGACCCATGGTATTTGGTACCACATGGTTTAGGTTATTGGTTTAGGGTTTCTTTCCTTCTTTTCCCCTCTTTTTTCCCTTTTTGAATTAATTTTTTACTTTTATTCCCTTCTTATTTTATTTTTGGGAATTTTGGGCCCTTTTGGAGGGTTTTTGGCATTTTTGGAGGAAGTTTAATTATTTTGAGGAGAAAAAGATTGATTTTGGCCTTTTTGGTGACCATTTGAAGGCTTTTTGAGGTTTTGGAGGCTAAATGGTGGAAAAAATGGACAAATGGGTCATGTGGCTAGGGAGATGAGTTAGTGAGCATTTTTTGGGTGTTAACAGATTGCCCCCTGATGTGTGAGGGAAGGAGCTCATCGTATGGCTGATAGACATCATAGTTTCTTTGTCTTTTTCTTGGGGTGTGGAGGAGAGAAGAGACTGATTGGAGACCGGAACAACGGCCCCATACAAACTGCAAAAAATGAACATACATGGCCTCAAAGTGAATGAGGAATAATCTCTAATATATGGAGGAGGCAAGCATACCCATGCTCGTATCAAGATATACAAAATAATAATATTGAGGTCCAATGGGACCTGAATAATACATGGAGAACTGTTGTGTACATCATAATGGTCCAGAGGGGACACAAAACTAGGATATACGCATGGTCCTTCCATGACTGATCTGAAGCACTGATACACTGGAATGACAACATTCGCTCTGAATGTGGCACCAGAAGGACTGATGAGTTGCTAGATCTAAAGGTGTCTGATAACTAGGTGGACTCAATGACTGAGAGTCAGTATCTCAATGGTACACTGGACTGTATCTGAATGGGGTAGTTGAGGAAGCCTATAACGGGGGTGCTTCCGAAGACTATCTCCAAGCACAGCCCGGATACCCACGCGAACATACAACTGGGGGATTCCGAAGTAGACTCACACATGTGCTAGAGTCAGGGAACATCCATGGTCTTCGACTAATAACTAAAGGGACCAATACCCTGCATGAATCTCAACGGTGCGATCAAGGTATTGAAGTCAAGCACATGAGAAACAACCATTCGGAGAGGCACTAAGGACTCCTCTCATAATGGTTCATAGGCACTCACCACTGATGGTGATGAGTCCAAGGCACAGGGACCTCTAGATCTATCCTTTGGAATAGATTGGCTAGCGTCGACAGAGGGAGACCAACAACTACCCAGGAAATGATGTTTCCTTAGTAGGAGTGCGAGGTGTACAACCAAAAGGTGATAGTACTAAAGGTGGGGCTGACATACTTTGGGGGTGGGGAAAATTTGAGGTCGTAGGGTGGGGGGGGACTCAAAATTCCTTTATTCAGAGTATGATGGCATGGCTGACCTGGAATCATATGAAATTAACTTGGGGGAAGGGGGCATAACTTAAGGGACCAAGGGTATGTGACTGCAATGGGGGATAGTCAAATGGGGAAACGACTGATGAATGATATCGGGAGACTCTAAGAGTGACACATCAAAGAATACTCTAAACAAAGGTGACCATACTCGCAAGCCCCATCGGCTTATTACCCTCCATAGGCAACGCCTGCAGCACCCCAACCTCCAGTCGCTCAGACTTATCAACAACCTCAATCAACACCAACACCTAGACCACCTCAAGCCCCTCCCGCTTATTATCCACTGCAGCCTGCTCCAACACCTGCGTAACCTCAAAATCCCCCTGCTCCCCAAGGGCAAGTGTATGCTTAAAAAAACTCGCAGAAAAACCAGAACAGCCAACGCAATCAACAAGGCCAACAAAACCATGGAAACAACCAGCCTCAAGGCCAAGGCGGTCAGCCACCCAATCCTCCAAACAATAAAAACGTTGCCCCCGCCAACCAAAACCTTGATTGACCACCGAAACAAGGTAAGAACCCCAATTTACGAACAAACCACCCATGTTCCATATGTGGGGTATACAACCATTATACACGCACTTTCCCCAATTTGGAGTGAGCGTGCCAACTTTGGACTGATGACGCCCAATGCCAAGGGTACGCGGCACAGCCAGCGCCACCACCTCAAACACAACCCATGGTGCTGCAAAATCCTTTACCCATGCAAGGAGTGGTGAACAATCAACCGTTGGCTCCCCCTCAAGGAACCACAACACTACAACAGCAAATCACTTATCCTGCAACTGCTCATCAACCCACAGACTCAGGTACTCACCACCTATTAATGATGTCGTCGTCCGATGTCAACCTTCAAACACGTCGAAACCAATATGGATCCAACTCTGAAGCCATTCCCGTTGATAAAGCCACCAACGCTCTTCCCACTGATCAGCCATTATGCATACCTAATGCACCATTAGACGGGGGCCCCAAAGCCCCTCGTTTCCCACTGCGTCGAATCAATAATAATCCTAACGCTTGTGCTGCTTCCAATTACAATATTGTGGATGACTTAGCCCAGTTTCCCGCTACTATGTTGGCCCTTGAAGTTTTGAAAAAATGTCCTGCACAGCGAAAAACATTGCTATCCTCCATTGGTGCGATAGACCCTTCTGACCCACGAATGATGGCATTCGATCTGGACTAGTTCGAACCACGTTTTCCTTCCACATTAGCATTCCAAGTTTCTGTAACCATTCGGAATCTTGTGATCCATCAATGCATCATCGATGAAGATGCCTCCACATGCGTTATGTCAACATTCGTTTGGCAGAAGCTCGTATCTCCTACGGTACAACCATCTACCACCACATTACGAGCTTACGATGGCCGCTCAACTCAACCACAAGGCCTCTTGGCCAATGTTCCAGTCCAGTTAGCTGGAAAAAAAATCCTTATCGACATAGAAGTCATCAATGCCCAGATCGATTATAATCTCTTACTTGGACATAGTTACATGTATGCCATGAAGGCTGTCGCTTCATCAGTCTTCCACACCATGATGTTCCTCCATGAGGGACGTGTGGTCAAGATTGCTCAACTTACGTACCAGGATCCCAATGCCCCCGCTGCACTAGAGAATGTTCTCCCCGTGATTGAACAAACCGTTCACAACGCACCTACATCGTTGTTCTCCACAGTCAGACCCGAGCTATACTCAGATACACCCATGGCTTCCACATCTCGATCCATTCCACCCCCTTTGCGGTCACCCGAGATATCTGATTTGTGCACCCTGTCACACAATACATAGACGCCCAATCCGCAGCCCCCTTTACTACCGCAACCACCATCAGTTCCTAGTCATGTCGGAGCCATACCTATCCACACTATCTCGTTCCTATTCCCCCCTTCAGGAGCAGTCATCACCCTAGTAATGGCTACACTAAATCTTCCCGGGTTAACATTAGGACTACCTGTGTTGTACCCACCTACAAAAACTACTCCCCCGACACCAAACGTCATTTTGAAACCTGTTCAACCTATTACCGTGACGAACCGCCCACCTCCAGGTGTGGTAACCGCATCAACATCAAGTACTGCACCCCCTCCAACCCCCCACACTGGGGGCAGAGTCCCACAAACCTACACTGCCCCACCTACACCAAAGCTAGCAAAAAATCCTTCACCATTTCGTGCTCCCCTCAAATGCTATTTGTGTGACAATTTGGACCATGCTACCCATCAATGTCTGCAACTTCCAGCACTTTAGGATCACATGAAAACATTAAATGACGATCCCAACATCACGGTCATCAAACTTGACCCTACCCCTAAGCCCCGTGATAAATCACTGCGTACCAATCACCCTTGCACGATATGCAGTATTTGCGGTCATTACTCGCGTCACTGCCCTGATCTCCCGGAATACAGATTGGATCTCTACGAACTAACTCATTTCGATCTAGAAACATCCGCTCCTACCATTGAGGAAATTCATCCCCCAACATCTTCCTCCTCGGAAGAGATTAATACCATCTACATGATAACCACCACCATTGCACCCCAGTCAACGGATTTGACGACACAGTGCTTCCGTAGTGATGAAGAAATCCTCGAGGCACTCACTGCACCTAACTACCCCTGGGATGATATGCACCATCGATCATATTTCATCCCTGAGGAGTCTACCACCTCCACGGCAACCCAATTCTCTGTCGAGTCCAAAGCTTTCCTTTCGACCAAGGTTGAATGGTTTAAATATCCCATCCCAGCTCCCAATGCCTTTGAAGAAGGTAACATGTCCAACATTTCACCCACCATACAAGTCAACATTTCCACCACGCCCGGAGTACCCAAACTCATTTCATTAGGTGCATCATGTAGTGAGGATGAGGTTCAAGCATATAAGAAGCTCATCCAAGAGTTTCGTGATGTCTTTTCCTGGTCCTACACTGAGATGCCTGGTCTTGACCCTGCTATCGTAGAGCACCACATTGAAACTTGGCCAAGCGTGCCCCTCGTTCGCCAAAAACAACGCCACATCCACCCGTCTAAGCTTTCCATTGTTAAAGCTGAAATTGAGAAGCTTCGTGCAATTGGTTTCATTTACCCCATCGCCTATACCACCTGAGTTTCCAACCCGGTGCTAGTCATCAAGAAGCAAGGTACCATTCGTGTTTGTACCGATTTTAGCGACTTAAACCAAGCTTGTCCCAAAGACAACTTCCCCATGCCATTCATTGACCAACTCATTGAAGCATGTGCGGGGCACGAGACACTATCTTTCATGGATGGTTTCTCTGGGTACAATCAAATTCAGATTCACAAAGAAGATCAGTACAAGACTGCCTTCACCACCCCTTGGGGCACCTTTTCCTATCACGTTATGCCTTTCGGTCTTAACAATACTGGTGCCACCTTCCAGTGGGCCATGACCTATTGTTTTCACGACTTGGTTAATATCATATTGGTCTACCTGGATGACCTCAAGGCTTGATCCAAGAAACGATATGACCATCTAAACGACCTCTGGCAAGTCTTTCTGCGTTGTCGCAAGTATAAAATCCGCTTGAACCCACTCAAGTGTGCATTTTGTGTTCCGGCAGGCCAATTTTTGGGTTTTATCGTTTCCCAGAAAGGAATTGTTGTAGATCCATTAAAAGTCCAAGCCACCCTAGACCTCCCATCACCACGTATGCTACGACAGCTACAAAGCCTTTAGGGGAAATCCAACTTCTTCCGCCATTTCATCCCCAATTATGCCACAACAGTTCATGGTTTCCTTCGTTTTCTCTGTACCCACATCCCTTTTGTTTGGGACAACCAAGCCCAAGGTGCTTTCGAGGACCTTAAGAAATATCTCACACATGCCCCATTGATCTCCTCTCTAGATTTCTCAAAGGAGTTTGTCCTTTACGTTTCGGCATCCGACCAAGCTGTTTCGGGGGTTCTTGTTCAAGAGGACTCTACTCGTCAAGAGCATGTCATTTATTATGTAAGGCAGACCTTATCAGGCCCACTGCTACGTTACCCACATGAGGAGAAACTGGCCCTCATCGTCGTCTTCTTCTCCGTACAAAAGTTGCAAGACTACATCCTTATGAGTCACACTACAGTTGTCACAGACTCCAACCCCATGGTCTATCTCTTCAATCGTCGCCTTCTTCAAGGCCGCGTCGCTAAATGGGTCATTATCCTACAAGAATACGACCTGAAATTCACGACCCCCAAGAGTACTAAAGCCCTTGCGCTTGCACAACTCATGACGGATTTACCATCCTTATCACCGTCACCCTCGTTCACTACTAGTTTACCTGACGACCATTTGTTTATCATCTCGTTAGACGATCCCTGGCACGACGACTTCTTAGTCTACCTCCGTACACAAAAGTTTCGACCCGACATCGATCGTGATGGACGTTGTTGCATCCGTCACCATGCTTCCCGTTATCTTCTCCTAGGCTATGTCCTATATCAATGCGATGTCGACACCATCCTACGACGTTGCCTCACACGAGACGAAGTAGAACAATTTCTCAACGACTGTCATAGCGGAGCCTGCGGTGGCCATTTCTCTGGAATGGTCACTACCCAAAAGGTGATCCATGCAGGGTACTTTTGGCCCACACTATTTACTTACTGCATCACAACAGTCAAACATTGCCGCAATTTCCAGCTCTTTTCCCCCAAGGAAAGGACACCCCATGCCCCCCTTCATCCGGTAGTCACCATTGGTCATTTTTCAAAATGGGCCATTGACTTGATGGAATCTAACCCTCCTTCCTCTAGTGGCCATAAGTACATCATTGTGGCCATCGACTACTTTACCAAATGGGCCGAAGCCATGCCTACCTTCAACTGCAAAGCCGACACTGCAGCCAACTTCTTTTTTAACCATGTCATCACTCGTTTTGGAGTCCCTAAGAAACTCGTCTCCGACCATGGCTCACATTTCAAAGACTCTCTCTGGAAAGAGTTGTCAACTCTCCTCAAATTCAAACATCAATATGCCTCTGCCTACTACCCCCAAGGGAATGACCAAGTCGAGGCCATTAACAAAATCTTGAAGACAATCTTTCAATGCACTGTTGACCGACATAAGTCCAATTGGCATCATATGTTTTTTCCCGCACTATGGGCTTATTGTACATCTACTGAGACCGCCATCGGTCTTACCCCTTTTCATTTGGTCCACGGAGTAGAATCTATGCTCCCCATCAAGTGTCAGATCCCAACATTACACATCGCTATCGAACTCCTCCCGGACACCTCATCGGTCGAACAACGCTTAATTCTGTTGAAGCAGGCTGACAAAGACCGTCGCGCAGCCCTTCAAACCATTGAGGCCGAGAAGAGCCCTCTAAAGCTAGTTACGATAAGCACGTTCACCCACGTGCCTTCCATGAAGGAGACCTTGTACTCGTTTATGACCAAGCCCATGATAAAATGACTAAAGGAAAGTTTGAATCCATGTGGCAAGGCCCATACATTGTGCACACCTGCCTTGGACACGGGGCATACATTCTGACCGATTCAGAAGGCAACCCCCTGCACAAGCCCTGCAACGGGTTGTACCTCAAACAATTTTACCCTTAGAACGTTTTGGACACAGCAGTCCATGTTGTAAAATTTTGTTTCTTTTTTCGCTTTCATCATACAAGACCCTACATTTTGTTTCCCTGCATTACCATAGATGGATCCTGTTCCACTTTACTATGTTGGATTTACCAACGGTGCAAGTCGCTGGTTTCCAAATCTCGCCTCCGCAGCTTGGGTACTCTATTCCCCCTCACATGAGTTGATTCATATCGACGGAGTGTGCATAGGTGTTGCTACTAATAACCAGGCTGAGTACGATGCTGTGACCGGTCCCCTGATTGCTACCCTCTAGATGGGTATAAGTCACCTTTGTGTGTTCCTAGACTCCCAGCTTCTTGTCACCCAACTCAACAATTATTACCAGGTACGGGATCCTTGCCTCTTTAGAAAGTTCCTGCGCACTAAACAAATGATTAGACTATTTGAATCCATTATATTCACTCATGTCCCAAGAATTCAAAACAGTGTGGCAGATCAAATGGCTAACAACATTCTAGATTGGCACATCAACCACACCATGTAGGACATTAACCATACATCATCATAACATCATATAGGCATCTAAAAACCATAGAAACAACAAAAATAATCCATCATAATACTGCATCCACGTGCATATCATCACCATACAAGATGCATCCACGTGCATATAAACAACATAACAATTGCATCCACGTGCAACAAAAAAACAAACAACGCCAAATGTGCATCCACGTGCATATGAGACTCTATCATCAAAAAATGCATCCATATGCATGTATATATACCATATCGCCATACAAATTCATGAGTTCCCTAAGCACCCAACTATACAAAAAATACATCGAGGAGCCCCAACAACATCCTCTCCATAAGATATCAGCCGTATATACAAAAAACTTCCCCACATGCTCATCAGCATTGGGGGCAGCCCACGAACTGTCTAATCAGATTCCTTAGCCTCACTTTGAGAGCGCGACTACCTCGCCCAAATATGCACTCTGGAGCGTGCAACTCGCCTCAGAACCCACGCTTTACCTCGGCGGCAGTCACCCAGTGTGACCGGTACACCTCCCTCGAGGACCAAATCCACCCCAAAAATAAAATAATATCAAAGAGAAGGGCTAAGAGGGTTACCTGCAACTCGCAAAATGAAAATCCACCGGTCGGTTCTTCGACAAATGCCAAATCACCTCTGGTTCACTCATTTCTCCTATCAAACTCAACCGTTCAAATGACACATGTCACTTTGGGCCCACTTACTATTTATAGACATTTGACCAATTCTTCTTTTAGCCATTCCGGGGTCATACGAGGTACGTTTTCCAAACCGTTGATACCACTGGATTCAACACGATGAGACCTTCACGGTGGTTGATACCATTTCTCGATTTCACCAACCCCTCATTCACGCATTTTTAGTGCCTCTTGTTGCCTCGATTTACGTGCCACATCGACCGTTATCAGTTTTTGGCATTCTTTATATCGTCGGATTCAGTTTTCTACACTCGTGATGATGCTTGAGATCATTTCTCGCTCCCACCCCTAGATTTTTTGAGTCTTTTTTTACACACCCCTCGTCACCTCGATTTATGTGCCACATCGACTGTTATTAGTTTTTGGCAATTTTTTATACCATCAGATTCAGTTTTCTGAACCCGTGATGATGCTTAAGATCATTTCTCGCTCTCACCAAAAAAAAAATTCGACATTTTGTCCATACACCTCGCCACTTCTATTTGCATGCCACATTAGTCGCCATCGTTTTTTATCAATTTTTGCATCGCATCCTATCCATGAGTCCTCCGCTCCATCCATATTGCAGTTATTACGTTATTTTTCCACCATTCATCAACCCGCAAGGAGGCCCCATCAGTGTTCCCCCCCCAACTACTGTTCTTGGTTCCCATACTTGTCCCTTGATTGAACACTTCCTCCTTGCTTAGGCCATTACTTTTGTTCAGTATCCTTTTACCCCTTTCTCGAGATGAGTAATTCCTTTACGAAAAAGGCACTTAGGGAGTTTCTGTTAAGCTCTTTTATGACTCCTAAAACAATGAAAAGATTGCCGAGCAATCTTGCTTCCTTTCATGCTCGCTAAAAGTATCTAAAAGGGCATCTACCTGGTATAAGTTTACCCCTTTTCCAGACCTTGTAGACTAATTACGAAAAAGGAATACTCTAGTCACATCGGCTAAAAGAGTTCTTCATTGCATCCTTTTATGCTTTTTCGGGCCTTGGAGACTAACACACGAAAAAGAACCCCCTTGGAGTCTTCTTACTGCTTTCAGACTCTCTAAAATTGAAAGCAACCATGAGCACTCACCGTCCTGGGCTTGTATAAATCCACACATTGATACCTCTCCACCATTTTAGAGTCTTCTTATCGCTTTCAGACTCCTTAAAATTGAAATCACTTACGAGCATGAACCGTCCTGGGCTCGTACCAATCCACACGACAGTACCACTTTGAGCACACTTCTATCCCTTCTTTGAGCTCCTTAAACCATGAAGAAGGCCCCAACGGTGCCTCTCGACGCCACAACAGTTCATATCTAGTCACACTATTATGGTAGCTTCCCTAGTGGAGTCGCCAAAACTGTAGCCAGGGTTTTCACCCTAGCTTGTGCAAATGAGCACCTACTAAGGAGAATGGACTCCTTAGTAGCAGTTCAAAAACAGTAAAATAAACCTAAAGTAAATGACGGAAATAAGAAACTAAATCTAAGCATGTGCATGGGCATTTATTGTTGAAATATTGTAACTTCTAAGAATATTATATTTGTATTATTCCGGAGATGTTTCATTCCTCCGATGGGACTTTATTATGTATCCGGAGATGTTTATTCCTCCGATGGATTATGGTAACTAGGGTTATTATATCTCCCATGTGGGGGTCGGCCCTGAGTTAGCTTATTAGGGGTTATTAGACTCTCTTAGGAGAGGTCAGCCCCATAAGGTATAAAAAAAAAAAAGTCGGGAAACAAGTACAAGTAGAGGAGGTTGTTCCTCACTTATCTCACTCTTCCATCACTCAGAAAGTAGTGCACAAGTGAGAGAGAGGTCCGCATAGGAGGTATAGAAGGAGCTCTAGTCTTCGACTACATCTTGTTATTGGTTGATCATCTTATTGAGCAAATCTTTGTTGGGTTTTCTACCCCATGAGGGTTTCCCAGGGTAAAATCTCTGTCTATCTTGTGATTGTGTTTCTTTCAGTGATCTTGCTAGTCAAATTAGTATAAACTTAACATGGTATCAAAGATAGCCTGAATAGGACATCTTTCACAAGGTGAAAATCTCTCTCTCTCCTCCTCTTGTGAAAATTAGGGTTTCTGCAAAAGTTGGTATTTTTGGATTCTGATTGCATGGCTGGATAGTCCTCCTCAAAATCGAAGTTTTGAGCCCTGGATCGAGGTTTTTGGTTGGGTAGAACTCCAGGAAAGACAAACCCTAGTTTGACCAAAAGTGCAGAAAACCAGAGAACCAAAAAAGTTGTGCACCTGTGCACCAGTAAACCAGAAAAGCTACGAACCTGTGCACCAGAAAACTAGAAAAGAGAAGACCAAAAAAACAGAAATTATGTTGCAGATCCGGAAGGTGAAAAGTTGAAGTTTCCAGAAGCAGAACACACCAGAAATTCCAATTCAATCAAGCACATCTCCTGGTAAGTGTTATTCTATCTCTTGAGAAACGTCAATCTCTTTGGCCCTTGGAGAAGATGGCTCCAAGCACTAAGCTTGAAGACAAGCGAGAGGGTATAGAAAATTTCTGGGCATGGAAATACAGAATTGGCCTCATTCTTGAAGAGAATGATCTTGCCCAGTATATCAAGGATGAGATTGCAGAACCTAGAGAAGATGAAGCCAAAGATAAGTATAGGAAGGATTTGATTAGGGAAAAGAGAATCATTATTGATTCTATTAAAGACCACTTGATTCCCTAAGTGGCATCCAAGAAGACTCCAAAGGAAATGTATGATGCCCTTTCCAGAATGTATGAAGGAAAGAACATCAATAGGAAGATGAATCTGAGAGCTCAATCGAAGAGCACAAAGATGAATAAAGAAGAATCTGTTCAAGACTATTTCTCAAGGATCTCCCAGTTCAAGGAACAACTAGATGCTATTGGAGATACCCTTGATGAAGATGAACTAGTCATGACTGCTCTAAATGGTCTCACTAGACCATGGGAATCATTTATCCAAACCATGTGTGCCAAAAAAGAGAGCATGAAATTTGATGTGGTATGGGAAGATTGCATCCAAGAAGAAGCTAGGGTTGCCAAAGAGAAACCCTGCTCAAAGAAGATGACCAAGCCTTGGCTACACACACTAAGAGAAGAAGGAATCAATCCTAATTCAAAAAGGATAGTCACAAGGAGTCTCAATCTCCACAAATATTTCAGAAGAAAGGAAGAAGAAAACACTCTTCTTTCCAATGTTTCAATTGTCACAAAATATGACACATTGCTAGACATTGTCCTTCAAAGAAGAAGAAAGATCTTCACCATAAAAGACGTCAAGCACATCTTGCAGAAGATGATAGTGAAGAAGAAGAAGAAGAGGAAGAAAGGCCTCACAAGAAAAGATCTAGAAGAGAAGAAGAAGAGGAAGAAAGGCCCTTCTTCAAAAGAAGAACTATAAGAAATGAAGAAGAAGATGCAGAAGAGTCTGTTCTATTCTCTACACTCTCTGGATCTATAACACCTGGAGAAGATACATGGCTTATTGATAATGGTGCTTCAAAGCACATGACTAGACAAAAGAAAACTCTTTCAAAACTGGAAGAGAAGACCTCCCCACATAAAGTGTCATTAGGAAATGACTATCAATATCCCATCAAGGGAATCAGTGAAGCAAACTACAAGCTTGATTCTAGAACCCCAATGAAAATGAAGGAAATATTGTATGTACCAGGATTGAAGAAGAACTTGCTTTCCATCTCAACATTAGATAAGAAAGGTTATAGGGTTGCATTCATTGATGGACAAGTATTAATGTGGTCCAAAGGTAAATCTATTAAGGATGCAATTGTCATTGGTGAAGAGGAAGGAGGTCTATACAAGCTCAAGGGACATCCAGAAGCTGCCCTTGTACATGAAGCCACTAGCTCAAATGAGCTATGGCATAGGAGGCTTGCTCACATTAATTACAAGGCACTAACTCATGTAAGCAAGGTAGTTATAGGTCTGCCAGACTTAAAGATTGATCATGATGGCACATGCAAAGGATGTGCAAAAGGGAAGAATATCAAGAACCCATTTCCAAAGAGTGAAACAAAGACTAAGAGTACCTTGGAGTTAATTCATTCAAATGTATGTGGACCAATGCCCTCCACATCCTTGAGTGGATATGAATACTATCTCACATTTATTGATGAATATTCAAGGAAGACTTGGATATACTTTCTAAAAGGAAAGAATGAAGTCTTTGGAAAGTTCAAGGAGTTCAAAGCTTTAATAGAGAATCATTCAAAAAAGAAAATCAAAATACTCAGGACAGATAATGGCGGAGAATATACTTCAAAGGAATTTGAAGATTCCTGTAAGGAAGTTGGAATCAAGAGGGAGCTAACCACTCCCTACAATCCCAAACAAAATGGTGTTGCGGAAAGAAAGAATAGAACCATCATGGAAGCTATAAAGACAATGATACATGATCAAGACCTACCTATGTATCTATGGGCTGAAACAGCTAGGATAGCAGTCTATGTGCAAAATAGACTATCCCATAGTGCTCTTGATTTCAAGACTCCAGAAGAAGTGTTCACAGGAAAGAAGCCTGAGGTAAGTCACCTCAAGATATTTGGATGTCCAGTGTACATTCACATTCCAAAAGAAAAGAGGACCAAGTTAGATCCTTCTGGGAAGAAGGGAATATTTGTTGGATATTGTGAAGCATCCAAAGATTTCAGAATTTACATCCCAGGTTTTCATCATATGGAAATAAGTAGGGATGTGACATTTGATGAAGAAGCAGCTCTCAAGAGATCTAGGAAGTGCCAGTATGAAGAAGTATATGAAGAAGATGCACCTCCCAGAATTACAGAGGCTGTACCTATCCCTGAAGATGTAACACCTGAAGACCATGATATGATAGAACCACAAGAACACCCCCTTTCAAACATTTCAAGGAAAAGAAAGCCAGCATGGGCAAGAGATATTATACTAGGAGAAGAAAAGTATGGAGCTCCTGAAGGATCCACTAGAGTAAGCAAGAAACCAAAGCCATTCTCCAACTATATGGCTTTGATGTGTGATCTTGTAGATCAAGAACCTACTAGTTATGAAGAGGCAGTTCATAAGAAAGAATGGGTAGAGGCAATGACAGAGGAATACTAGTCAATAAGGAAGAATGATGTTTGGGATATAGTTCCCAAGCCAAAAGAAAAAAGTGTGGTATCCTCCAAATGGATATACAAAATAAAGCATGTTGCGGATGGTAGCATTGAAAAATATAAAGCAAGATTTGTGGCCAGAGAATTCTCTCAGAAAGAGGGAATTGACTATGAAGAAACATTTGCACCAGTTGCAAGGTACACTTCCATTAGAACCATCATGGCACTTGCATCCGTGATGAAATGGGATTTACACCAAATGGATGTAAAGACAGCCTTCCTGAATGGTGTGATTGAGGAAGAAGTGTACATAGAACAACCACAAGGATTTGAGGTGGAAGATGGAATAACCCATGTATGCAAACTGAAGAACGCCTTGTATGGGTTGAAGCAAGCTCCCATAGCTTGGTATGGAAGAATTGACAGTTTCTTGACAAACTTGGGCTTTACCAAAAGTAAAGATGATCCTAATATTTATCTCAAGGTTATGGATGATGAACCTGTCATATTGTTGCTATATGTGGATGATCTATTTCTATCTGGAAATGAGAAACAGGTTATCGAGTGCAAGAAGAAGCTCTCATTAGAGTTTGAGATGAAAGATCTCGGATTGATGCACTACTTCCTAGGTTTGGAAGTATGGAAAGGACCAAATGGAATCTTTCTCAACCAAGGTAAGTATGCTGTGGGAATCCTGAAAAGATTCGATATGTTGGAATGTAAAGCCATGGCCACTCCCATGGATTCCAACTTAAAGCTATTAGTTGATGACTCTTTAGAGTTAGTGGATGTGACTCTGTACAGACAGATTATTGGGTCATTAATACCAGGCCAGAAATATGTTTTGCGGTGAACACTTTGAGTCAGTATCTAGTGGAACATAGAAGAGTTCACCTAATTACTGCAAAACATGTGATGATGTACCTAAAAGGTACAATAGATTTTGGTCTCTATTATCGTGGAGATCATGACTTCAGATTGTATGGCTACATAGATGTTGATTGGGAAGGAAGTGTATCAGATAGGAAGAGTACATCGGGTGGATTTTATTGTCTGGGATTTGCCATGATCTCGTGGTTTAGCAGAAATCAGTCAAGTGTGGCTCTCAGCACAGCTGAAGTAGAATATATAGGTGCCTACTCTGCTAGTTGCGAAGCGGAATGGCTTCCGAAGTTATTATCAGGATTGTTTGACTTAGAGATGGACCCCACTGTGATTCTATGTGACAACCAGAGTTGTATCAAGATGACAGAGAATCCATTGTTCCATGATAAGTCAAAGCACATAAAGATCCGATATTTTTATATACGGGATATGGTGCAGAAAGGACCTATCAAGCTCGAGTATGTAGGCACTGATGAACAAGTTGTCGATGTATTGACCAAACCTCTGTCTCGAGTAAAGTTTGAGTATTTCTGAGACAAGCTTGGTGTAGTTCAGAAGGACCCTCCTTGAAAGGGGGAGTGATATGGTCGATGATAATACTTGGATACTGGTATCGATGTGGATACCTGTATCGATGATTAGAATGCCTATATTGATGGTAAGGTCAATGTTAAGGATACTTGTATTTGATGATGTATACTTGTATTGGTGTGGATACTTGTATTTGATGATGTATACTTGTATTGTTGTGGATACTTGTATTTGATATGGATACTTGTATTGATGATATGGATAGTTGTATTGGTGTGGATACTTGAATTGATGATATTGAGGCTACCTGTTCCAACGATGAGGTTGATGATGAGGTTGCCTGTTCCGACGATGAGGTCGATGAAATGGTCCTTAGACTTTGTCTAAGTGGATGATAAGAGGATTGTATCATCCGTGGACTTTAGTCCTAAAGTGATCTGCAGACAGATGTCTCCAAGAATAAGAGGATTGTATCATCCGTGGACTTTAGTCCTAAAGTGATCCGTAGACAGATGTCTCCGAGAGTGAGGGGATTGTATCATCCTTGGACTTCAGTCCTAAAGTGAGCCATAGATAGATGTCTTCGAGAGTGAGGGGATTGTATCATCCTTGGACTTCAATCCTAAAGTGAGCCACAGATAGATGTCTCCGAGAGTGAGGGGATTGTATCATCCCTGGACCTTAGTCCTAAATTGATCCGCAGACAGATGTCTCCGAGAGTGAGGGGATTGTATCGTCCCCGGACTTTGGTCCCTGAATTGATCCGTAGACATATGTCTCCGAGAAGTGGTCCTTAGACTTTGTATAATTTGATGAGTGGACTACATCGTCCCTAGACATGATATGGTGTCTTAAATAGATCATGTGTGTTGCAGGGTATGCTGCTATTGGGATGTTGATCGAGCGGATCTAGTTGATGACAATGATGCAGATCGTGTGATGACGATGATGCAGATCGTGTGGTGACAATGCTGTGATCATGATGATCTAGATGATGATGTTGTGGTCATGATGGTCTAGATGATGATGCTACTGATCGTGAGGATCCAGATGATGATATTGATTGGTAGATCCAGATGATGAGTCTGTTGATTGAGAGATCCAGATGATGATGCTATAGCTGATCGAGTGCTGCAGAAGATGAAGACTCAATACTGACGATGCTGATGTTCCAGTATTAATTATGTTGCAGTAACTGTCTGAGTTACTGATAATGATGTATAAAGAAAGGTTCCAATGATTTATAGATGTATCATGTATCATGTAGTCGATGACTCCTTGCTCCTGCAGATGTTGTTATAATATCCTTCTCATTAAGGGGGAGTGTTGAAATATTGTAACTTCTAAGAATATTATATTTGTATTATTTCGGAGATGTTTCATTCCTCCGATGGGACTTTATTATGTATCCGGAGATGTTTATTCCTCCGATGGATTATGGTAACTAGGGTTATTAGATCTCCCATGTGGGGGTCGGCCCTGAGTTAATTTATTAGGGGTTATTAGACTCTCTTAGGAGAGGTTGGCCCCATAAGGTAAAAAAGAAAGTCAGTCGGGAAACAAGTATAAGTAGAGGAGGTTGTTCCTCACTTATCTCACTCTTCCATCACTCGGAAAGTAGCGCACAAGTGAGAGAGAGGTCTGCATAGGAGGTAGAGAAGGAGCTCTAGTCTTGGACTACATCTTGTATTTGGTTGATCATCTTATTGAGGAAAGCTTTGCTGGGTTTTCTACCCCATGAGGGTTTCCCAGGGTAAAATCTCTATCTATCTTGTGATTGTGTTTCTTTCAGTGATCTTACTAGTCAAATTAGTATAAACTTAACATTTATCATATAAATCTGCAGTAAAAGACAATAAACAGTAAACATTCATAGATTTTTCATGCAACACAAATATAAAAGAGAGTTATATCTTTTCATTAGATGAAAATGGAATTTTACATGAAGTTTTACCTCAATGGTGAGGTTGATGGAGCTTTTGTAGCTATAGGGACGAGATGCTCCAATGCTCCAAGGTCTCCTTCTCTTCTCCAAATGCTAAAAATGGTTGGCCAAAGGGGCACTCAAGTGGTGAAAACTAGCTCAAAATGGATGGCTAGGGTTTCAGGAGTGATTTTGGCAGCATAAGGGTAGATTGGATTGTGGATGAGTAGTAGGGGGCCTCCATCACCTATTTATAGGTTTTTGAGTGGTGGAGTATTGACCCATGGTATTTGGTACCACATGGTTTAGGTTATTGGTTTAGGGTTTCTTTCCTTCTTTTTCTCTCTTTTTTCCCTTTTTGAATTAATTTTTTACTTTTATTCCCTTTTTATTTGATTTTTGGGAATTTTGGCCCCTTTTGGAGGGTTTTTGGCATTTTTGGAGGAAATTTAATTATTTTGAGGAGAAAAAGATTGATTTTGGCCTTTTTGGTGACCATTTGAAGGTTTTTCGAGGTTTTGGAGGCTAAAGGGTGGAAAAAATGGACAAATGGGTCATGTGATGTAACATCCCGATATTTCATAAAAATTTAAAAAAATTTAAATCGTCATTAAATGCTAATATTTGTAAAATGTGGAAATAATAATATTAATAAATCAGTAACTAATAAATGCGACATTTGGCAGGAACAATTTAACTGCTGTGTCTTTTTGTCTTCTGATAGTTTTCGTGTCGACGACATGTCAAGAATCCAATTAAGGATTATGTCCTTTATTTATATGTTGGAATGATTGAAAATTTGATGCATTTGGAAAACAAAATTCTTCTCGACAAGTACTGACAGCTTAATTTTTCTGGATGATGATGAAAGGGGTCCCACGAGGTGCCCCGAGGCTTACTTAGCTACTTAGCTAAAGCTTTGTACTCGTCCTTCATGCGCAGATTCATAGGTAAGAAATAGCGATAAAATTCAGTGTGTTTAATAACCGTGATATAAATGCAAACTGCCTATGATTTCGACGCTATAGGTATGGTTTCCTTCCAATTTGTAAGATGAGTTTGACTAGCTCAAAACTGCAGATATCGTCAATCTCAGAGTGTGATTGTTGTGAATGTTTTCATTAGGTGTTTATGACTTCACATGTGGTCATTTCATGGATGACTTGCGGCTGTTAAAACAACTCTTTTATAATTTTGACTATGACAAAATCTAAGACAAGGCAACATGGTCCTAAGCATACCATAGAGCGAGTAATAAGGCGATTCTAAGTTCTCCATTACCTGGGCAATTACAATGGTGATGCATTAAGCATTTAAACCCTACCATGCAATGTATGCGATGGTTCCAAGGGTGGAAACTATACACTAAGGGTTGTAACTTGTGAATTTATGCAATGGCAAACTTGAAGAACTAAATGATGAACCTTATAATGATTTTATATTAAGTTGGGGTGGATTCAATCCATACCCTAGGATTGAATGCGACTTAGGTGAATGTTCTATACTATGAGCATGCTTATGTCGATTTACATGGAACCTATGAGACCTTTAAATACATGCTACCGGTGAATGTTATACCTTGATGTAATTTTATAAATTCGATGCTATTAACGTTGATCCATATGGTTGGCAGGTGAAATGATGGCACTGCATAAATCCTGCGTACGAAATTCAAGGGGGTAGTAAATGATTGGGTTTGCAATTTAATTCGCCTGGTCACCGTGTTATGGGTAATGTTATGTGCACATTGTGACGAGTCTCCAACATGTGAGAAGGTTTCATCGACGCTAAGTTGTAACGGGCCTCCTGCTCGGTGTCAACAGAGTTGGCAACCTCGTGGTAGATGAGTCATTTAATACTACTTCTGCCACCCTCCAACATGGCTTAATGAAATTAGATCTCCGTCATTGATTGCTGTGCATTGGGATTGTGATGAACCCTAATGTAACTTATGGGATCGTGTAACGTTTTTTGGGTCATTGTTTCGGTGGTAAGGTTTGGGAGGTGAGGCCAACTGACCGAGGGGCATCTAGGTTTTTGATGTTTTCTAGCCTTCCTCGAGCTCGATCCTGAGACCGGCAACAATTCTCAAACTGTAGGTGAATGTTAATAATGGAGGCCGAGTCTGGAGTTGAAGGGTGTGACAATCCACAGGTTGGATGAGTGTGTTTGTTGTGGCGTTTTAATCACTTGTAAGTCTGGGGTTTTGATCGGGTTGTAAGTTTCAAATGTATCACATAGTGTGGCCTTCGAGATGGGTGCTTCTCCTTCACAGTGGATGGTTGCTGGCTTCGTCAATCCTCTGTCATGACTCAGGTACAGTACAGTCTCAAACATTTTAAGTTTTTCTCTGTCGCATGCATCGTATTTCAAGATTGATGTTTAACTCCGTGTATGGTTGTTTGGCAGGTAGCTCTCGGCGAACAGCAGGGTGCCGAGAAAGTTGACGGGGAGAAGAAACATAGTGAACCAACCAGTAAGCTTCGGTGGTATCCCTCCCTTGTGGTTCTCCTGAAATCGGACTTGATGAGCAGGGTGTTGGTAGCATATCTTCTCGGCAATGGCTTTTGTCTCTCCTGCAGCATTGGAAAAACATTACTGTTTATCTTTGTTTGTTAGTGTACATGATGTAAATGTTTCTTAAAATGTATGGCCGACCATCCCTTGGCTCGGCGAGCTTGATAGGGTTGTCCCCTCGTGGTTGCAAGAGTTTCACAGCATAAACGTTTGATGTCTATCGTTTGGCACTTCTAAGTCGATGGAAAAACAAGTGTGAAGCTACAGGAAAAGAAACGTTGACTGTAGTTTTGTTTCGACATTAGCTGAAAATTGTAAATTTGAATTGGGTTTTGGATTGGAACCTTCAATAAACAGTGTGGCAATCTGTAGGATGTTGCCATCATAATTTAAAATGGAAATGATAAATGTTTAGGGTTTAATGTCTACGTATGGTGTTTTGATCTCTCGTTTCGAATTTGTATTTGAAAGCTTGTTTAAGATGTTTATTTAAAAAGTGGCTATAAGCCGATAATGAAAAGGTGTTGGTTTTGTTTGAATACAACTGTGATAATGCTAAAACCTAGCCGATCGATGTTAATGAAGTTTGCTGGTCTATACTACTATTTAAAATGCAAGAATAACAGCTCTGGTTTCTATAGTTAGGATATCTATGATAAAGAAACATTTGATTTGGCAGCTTTTTAAATGTTTGTAAATAATAGTGTGATGAGAACAGGCCAACCCTGGTTTGGGTGTAGAGATACTGCATTTTTGCTCTGTCAATTCCATAATGCTATTCTTTTCTTGCTTTTAATAACATGATACTCTGTGATGTAAATTCTGCTGCATACAGTTGATAATACAGAAACAAGAAAATGACAGTGCATTCGTCAGTTAATTTAATTGCTTATGAATATAACAGTTTTTCTATTTTAATTCTATCTCCCTATATTTGTCCAATTTGGACCTCTGGGAAAGAATGAAAGAACAATACGGTACTTCCTTTTTTGCACAAAATAATACAGTGATGACAATAATTTCTATAGAGATCAGACAGACTCAAACAGCAAATAAAGGAATAAGTATGTGGTTAAACAGAATGCATGATATTATTTTCTTTTGAAGAAATAACTGAAGACTAGTAAACCCTAGTTGTTAACACAATTTTCACCTTCAGAAGTCAGAAAGGAACCTAGTGCTATAACTAGTTTCTGGTATGTTGTTCAGCATATAGATTTGAACAGTCAAACAATGCATGCAAAGATCTAATCTACAGCTGCTAAAATATAAGATACACGGGGAACATAATTCTGGGTATAAGTGGTCTCTTGGGATTATATATTTAGATGCATGCTAGGTTTCACTTTTAACTGAATAGATTTAATGCTACCTCTCTGTTCTGGAGTACGATGCAACTTCACGCATGGGGAAAAATGCAGAGGAGTCATTGTATCAGTTCAACAAATTTAAATTAATTAGGATCTAACATTTTACTACTACTGATCATTAATAACATTACTAAGCCACTTTCTTAGATCATTCATGTAATTAGCAAAACACAAAAAGAATAGAACCTGAGTGTGATGGGAGGAACAAATCACTCAAGAAGCCTGTTCCACCTGTTGGCTCGGTTTTGCAACCAAGCTTAGTGCTATGGGCACCTACTAACTAGTAGTAGCAGTTTCAATAGAAATAAAAACAATAAACTAAATAAACAATACTTTTCATGGATCTAAGCAAGAATCTAAGCAAATAATTTAAATATTTCAAAAATCAAGAACAAGAAACATAAGAAATAATTTTTGTATTGAAAAGTGGGGGGGGGCAAGCAAGTGCTTGCGATATTACCTTCAATGGTGAAGGTTGATGTTGAGCAACTCCCAAGATGAGTAGCTCCAAACTCCAATAGGTCTCTTTCTCCAAGGTTGCTTCAATGGCTAAAAGTGCTCAGGGGAGATTTCAGCAGCATAAGGATGAGATAATGGAAGGATGTGAAATGAGGAGCCCCTACCACCTTTTTATAGGTTTTGGTGGTGAGGAATACCATTTGTGGTTTTGTGGAAACCAATGGTATTGACCAACATGGTTTAGGTAATTTTCCCTCCTTTTTCCTTTTTTGAATAAAAATAATATTTTAATTCCCTTTTTAATATTTTTGGGAATTTGGACCCTTTTTGAGGGTTTTTATGATTTTCTTGGAAAAATAATCTTTTTTAATGGAAAAAGGGGTGTACCAAGGTCTTTTGGTGACCTTTTGTTGGTTTCAGAGGCTCAGATGGTGGAAAAGTGGACAAATGGGTCATGTGAGTAAGGGAATGAGCTAGTGAGCACTTTTTAGGTGTTAACAGATTGCCCCCTGATGTGTGAGGGCAGGAGCTCATCGTATGGCCGATAGACATCATAGTTCTTTTGTCCTTTTTCTGGGTTTTAGGGGAGAGAAGAGACCGTTTGGAGACTGGAGCCACGGCCCTTGGAAGCTGCAAAAACAAAAAATATTACATGGCCTCAATATGAATGAGGTATAATCTCTGATAAAGGACGAGGCGGGCATTCCCATGCTCGTATCAAGGCATATACAAAACAATTAGTCCCAAGAAGGGGGATCTAATACGTGAAGAAATATACTGGTACATCATAATGGTCCAGAGGGGACATGATGGTGGGATATACTCATGATCATGAATGATCGCAATAACTGATACACTGGATCAACTGTGGAACTGCTGAAACTGAAGGTGTCCAACATCTGTAGGGACTCAAAGACTGTGAGCCATCTCTGAGAAGTATTTGTATCTGTATACTCGAGGGAGTAGAAAACTGGGGTACACTGAATACTGTCGCCATACGCAACCCGGATATGTATAGAAAAAATGTAACTGGTTGTATCCATAGGTAGACTCTCAAATGTGGAGGAGTCAGGTGGTATCCGGGGTCTTCGACTAATAACTGAACGAACCAATACCCTGTGCGAGTCTCAACGATGCGATCAAGGTGTTGAAGTCGAGCATGTGAGAAGCAACCATTTGGAGAGGCAGTAAGGATTCCTCTCGAAATGATTCGTAGGCACTCATCATAAATGGTAATGAGTCCAAGACACAGGGACCTCTAAGTCTATCCTCTGGAATCAATGTGGTTGTCGTCGACAGAGGGGGACCAGCAACTAACCAGGCAATGATGTTTCCTTGATAGGAGCACGAGGTGTAGAACTGAAGTGATGTAGTACTGCTGGTAGGACTGACATACTTGTGGGGATGGGAAATAACTGGGTCAAAAAATGGGTAGACTCAAAACTTCCTTTGTTCAGAGCATGATGACATGGTTGACCTGGCAGGGTAGGGAACTGACTTGTAGGTGCAGGGATCATAGCTTTGACTGAATGGTATATATTGACTCTGGGGGGGGAGGACAAGCTGATGGTAGCTGTCGAGAGAGTTTCAGGGTGACATACTGCAGAATACTCTGAACAAAGGCGACCAAAAGGGGAAGCTGTTAGCGAGCAGATATGATCTGTCGTGGCGCCAAGAGGCACCCTTCTTCCTTCTTCATAGTTTTAATGAGCTTCAAGAAGGGATAAAAGTGTGCTCTGAAATGGTACGGTCCTGTGGATTTTGTGAGCCCAGGACGGCGCATGCTCATGGTTGTTTTCATGTTTAGAGAGTCTGAAAACAGTAAGTGGACTCTGTTGGTGTTTCTTTTTCGTAAGTTTAGTCTCCGAGGCCCGAAAAAGTATAAAATGATGCGGATGGAGAACTCTTCTAGCCGATGTGACTAGAGTATACCTTTTTCGTAATTAGTCTACGAGGTCCGGAAAAGGGGTAAACTTATACCAGGTAGACGCCCTTTCAGATACGTTTATCGAGCATGAAAGGAAGCAAGATTGCTCGGCGATCTTTTCATTGTTTTAGGAGTCAGAAAAGAGCTTAACAGAAACTCCCTAAGTGCCTTTTTCGTAAAAGGGGTTGCTCGGCCCGAAAAAGGGGTAAAATCATACCGAACAAAAATGGATTGACGAGGATGAGAAAATGTCTCAAGCATCGTCATCTGTGCGGAAAACTGGATCCGGCGACATAAGATATATCGAAAACGGAGAACGGCCGATGTGGCACGCAAACCGAGGCGACGAGGGGGCGTGGGAAAAAATGCCCGGAAAATCTAAAGGTGAGAGCGAGAAATGGTCTCAAGCATCATCAGGGGCGCGGAAAACTGAATCCGGCGATATAAGACACATCGAAAACGGAGAACGGCCGATGTGGCACGCAAACCGAGGCGACGAGGGGGCGTGGGAAAAAATGCCCGGAAAATCTAAAGGTGAGAGCGAGAAATGGTCTCAAGCATCATCAGGGGCGCGGAAAACTGAATCCGGCGATATAAGACACATCGAAAACGGAGAACGGCCGATGTGGCACGCAAACCGAGGCGACGAGGGGGCGTGGGAAAAAATGCCCGGAAAATCTAAAGGTGAGAGCGAGAAATGGTCTCAAGCATCATCAAGGGCGCGGAAAACTGAATCCGGCCATATAAGGCACCTCGAAAACGGAGTACGGCCGATGTGGCACGCAAACCGAGGCCACGAGAGGGGCTAAAAAATGGTCATAAATGGACCCCGGGAAAAAACGGGAAACGGAAGGAACCTCTATGAAGTTCTCGCTGTGCTGATCCCAACGGTACCAACGGTTTGAGAAATGGACTTCGTATGACACCGCAATGGTTGTTTGAAATTTGTGGAATTTCTATAAATAGGACGTGGGGCCCAATATGACTTGTCATTGTCACGTGCGAGTTTGATAGAGCAGTCAGAGCTATTTCTCGATTTCCGGGAGATTTCACCGTTGGTTTTTGATTTAGCGAGTTGCAGGTAACTCTATTCGCCTTAACCTAGTCAATTATGTCTTTTTTAGTTGGCGGTGGGCCCCCGAAAGCCGCGAATCTCCACGTTGACTCTCCAACGTGGAACCGCGCGGGTTTCGGGGCGGAACCCGCGATGAACCGCGCGGGTTTTAGACTCACAGTCGCGATGTTCATCGCGACTGTGAGGTCGGAACCCGCGATGTTCATCGCGTGTTCATGGGTGACAGTCGCGATGTTCATCGCGACTGTCTGGACGAAACTCGCGATGTTCATCGCGGGTTTTTTCATGGAACCCGCGATGGTCATCGCGGCTTTTGTGGAAAAGCCGCGATGGTCATCGCGGCTTTTTGTGAAAAAGTCGCGATGAGATTTTTTTCAAAAATTTTTATGCTGGGGCTAAAATTTTCTGTGTTTTCTTGGCAGGATGTTGCGGAGGGCTCAGTCCGTATGGCGGGAGAGAGATATTGATGCCAAGATTGTGGCGAGGATCGAGGATGATGGGGGGGTGAGACAGACTTTAGCCATGAGCGGACTCTTGAAGTTCGCTCAGATACCTTATATCCGTTCAGTGAGGAGACTCCTGAACAAGCTCGTTCAGTGGTGGGTGCCGGCAGAGGGTGCCTTTATTATTGGTGGTGAGAGGTTGGAGATTACTCTCACTGATGTATATTTTTTGACCGGTTTGCCTCGCTTGGGTGAGGTGGGTGATATCTCTCCGAGGTTGCCTCCAGGCGTGGATATGGAGGACCTCTTACAGACCTTTTGTGGGGATGACGCTGTTTTGGTAAACAGCTCTATCAGTCTGAAGTTCCTACGTGAGTGGGATATGCGGGCCGTTGGTGCCTGCGTTCTGAGGGTTTTGGGTGCTGCTGCACCACATCGTATGTCTGGGGGGCAGACGGTGATGGTGGACTCCGTTCTACGGGGTACTTACTATGCTTGGGCTCAGATGTTCTTGGCCGGTGTCCGGAGAGATCTGGACAAGGCCGTGAGAGAGGGAGGTGAGTTCTGTTACGCCTCATTTTTATGTTGTTTTTTCTTTGAGCGGGTGCCGACCCTACGGCCACGCGTACCGGTTCGTGCTGGTCTACCTAGCGAGCCTCGTATGATGAGGTGGGGGCAGATGATGCCTCGTGCTGGCGGTGGTATCCGTGGCTTCTTTACAGAGGATTTTTTCCAGCAGTGGGAGCAGATGCCACTGGTGATCGAGGACTATCCATACGCTGGTATGGAC
This sequence comes from Larix kaempferi, assembly GCA_027924585.1. Taxonomy (NCBI): domain Eukaryota; kingdom Viridiplantae; phylum Streptophyta; class Pinopsida; order Pinales; family Pinaceae; genus Larix; species Larix kaempferi. The sequence goes on from BSBM01000445.1 coordinate 3,237,565, forward strand.
TACCGGGGAGACCCGGAGATGCCACGTGCCCCAGGACAGGCCTGGAGCTTAGACGGTATGTTTTTGTGTCCTATGTGATGTTTATACCATATGTATTATGTTTGATCATGATGATGTCTGTTGTATAGTATCTGATGGTTCTACTTGCTTTGTGCAGATATTGGTCCGGTACCGCCACCTGACTATGTGGCTCGGCAGGGGCGGGCGATAGTGGTTGCGCGTCCTCCAGTACCTGTACGTCCTCCTCGTGGTGGAGGATTTGGAGCCCGTGGGCGAGGGGTTGGCCCTCAGGACGATGCTATAGATGGTGTTCGACGGACTTTGGCCCGGATCGTAGCTAGACTTCCGGAGGATGGCTGGAGGGACCTTGATCGGGACATTTTGCAGGGATGTCTCGGTGCACCGCCCGAGTGGCAGTCACTGTTGTTGAGGGCAGCGGTGCTTGCTGCGAGACACGGGGGTGGTGGAGGAGATGCTCCGGCAGAGCCGGCACCGGGGAGGATACGTCTGAGGGACGACCCAGCAGGGCCAGCCGAGCGGCGAGTTCGGGGTCGTCGTGACCCGGCTGGGCCAGCGGAAGTGGAGTCGGAGGAGGAGCCGGAGGAGGATCCTGAGGATCCGGAGGATCCTGATGATTAGACGTCATTGTACTTGCCCCCAAATGCTCATGAGCATATGGGGAAGCATTTTTGTATGACAGATGTATTTTGTGTATATCGAGTGCTGAGGGCACTTATGACATGTAGACCTTTTTGGTTCGTATATATATGTGGATATATATTTTGGATATTTTGATGTGTATGCACGTGGATGCAGTGTGTTTGTAGATTTATATATGCCCGTGGAGGCACATGCTATGCACATGGATGCATTATTTTGGTTTGTTTTATGCCCGTGGAGGCACATGTTATGCACGTGGATGCAATATTGTTTTTTTTGTATATGCCCGTGGAGGCACATGTTTTGCACCTGGGTGCATGTTTGTTTATGGATATGACATGATGTGATTGGTGTGCCAGTCGAGGACACTGTTGGCCATATTATCCGCTACACTATTGAGGTGTCTTGGGACATGTGTGAATGTAATGGATTCAAACTGTCTAACCATTTGTTTAGTGCGCAGGAATTTTCTGAACAGACAGGGATCGCGTACCTGGTAATCATTGTTGAGCTGGGAAACTAGGAGCTGTGAGTCCAAGAAAACGTTGAGGTGACGTATGCTCATCTGGAGAGCAGCGGCCAGGAGACCGGTCACGGCATCGTATTCCGCTTGATTATTGGTGGCGGCACCTAAACATACTCCATCGATGTGAATTAACTCATGTGAAGGGGAGTATATTACCCAAGCTGCGGAGGCGAGATTGGGAGACCAACGGCTTGCACCATCAGCGAAACCGATATGGCAGAGTGGAAGAGGCTCCATCTGTGGTCATGCAGGGAAAACAAATATTTTAGGTTTTTTGAAAATTTTTTGTGAACGAAAAACGTATGCCTATACTAAAAAGTGGACGATGGTGTCCATGAGATTTTCTATGGGTAAAATCTTTTAAGGTACAACCCGTTGCGTGGGTTGCGTAAGGTGTTGCCTTCTGAGTCGGTCAGAATGTATGCCCCCTGCCCGAGGCAGGTGTGTATGATGTATGGGCCTTGCCACATAGACACGAACTTCCCTTTTCCGGTTTTATCATGAGCTTGATCGTAAGCGAGGACAAGGTCTCCCTCCGAAAAGGTTCTTGGGTGGACGCGTTTGTCGTAACTTAGTTTCGATCTTTGTTTAGCGGCTTCCATGTTTTGAATGGCTGTGCGCCGATCTTCATCGGCCTGCTCTAGGAGCAGTAAACGTTGCTCGATCGGGGAAGTATCTGGTAGGAGCTCAACGGCGATGTGTAAAGCTGGGATCTGGCACTCAATAGGGAGGACAGACTCGACACCGTGAACTAAATGGAAAGGGGTAAAACCGGTGGCGGTTTTGGTTGATGTGCGGTAAGCCCAGAGTGCTGGGAAAAGCATGTGATGCCAATTGGACTTGTGCTTGTCTACAGTGCGTTGGAGAATGGTCTTCAAGATTTTATTGATCGCTTCGACTTGGCCGTTTCCTTGGGGGTAGTAAGCGGAAGAGAAATGGTGTTCGAATTTCAACATGGTTGATAATTCTTTCCAGACGGCATCTTCGAAGTGAGAGCCGTGGTCAGAGACTAGCTGTTGTGGTACTCCGAAACGAGCGATGACGTGGTTGAAGAAAAACCGCGCCGCGGTGTCGGCTTTGCAGTTATAGGTTGGCATGGCTTCTGCCCACTTGGTGAAATAATCTACGGCCACAATGATGTGTTTGTGACCGCCGGCTGACGGGGGGTTGCAGTCGAGGAAGTCTATGGCCCATTTGCAGAATGGTCCAACAGTGATGACTGGATGAAGGGGGGCAGGGGGGGTTCTTGCCTTAGGGGCAAAGAGCTGGCAGTTCTGGCAATGCTTGACTGCGGTGATGCAATCAGTAAACAACGATGGCCAAAAATAACCTGCCCGAATGATTTTCTGGGCGGTAGCCATGCCGGAGAAATGGCCTCCACAGGCCCCGCTATGACAATCATTGAGGACTTGTTCTGCCTCACTATGGGATAGGCAGCGGCGTAAGATAGTATCAACGCCGCGTCGGTAAAGTACATCTCCAATAAGTAGGTATCCGGGTGCGTGGTGTCGTATGCGACGGCGTCCATCACGATCGATGTGTGGTCGGAATTTTTGAGTACGGAGGTAAGTCAAAATGTCTCCGTACCAAGGGTCGTCCGACGAAATTACGAAGATCTGCTCGTCAATCAGGTCCGTATGGATAACGGGTGATGTCGAAGAGGACGGGAGATCTGTAATTAAGTGAGCAAGCGCGAGGGCTTTGGTGCTTTTGGGAGTCTTGAAAGTAAGGTCATATTCCTGGAGGATAATGACCCATTTAGCGACACGACCCTGAAGGAGTCTCCTGGTGAGGAGGTAGACCATGGGGTTGGAGTCGGCCACGACCGTGGTATGACTAAGCAAAATGTAGTGTCGTAGTTTCTGTACGGAAAAGACTACAGCTAGGGCTAATCTTTCCTCATATGGGTAACGTAGAGGTGGGCCAGACAAGGTCTGGCTGACGTAGTAAATTACATGCTCTTTGTGGGAAGCATCTTCTTGGACCAAAACTCCGGATACGGCATGTTCGGATGCCGAGACGTAAAGGGTGAAGTCTTGGGAAAAATCCGGTGGGGATATCAAGGGGGCTTGTGTGAGAGCCTTCTTGAGGGCTTCGAATGCCGTGTCTGCTTGTTCGTCCCAGACAAAGGGTATGTGGGTACGAAGTAAGCGTAAGAATCCATGGACTTTGGTGGCGTAATCAGGAACAAAGCGCCTAAGAAAATTGGACCGACCTTGCAAGCTCTGAAGCTGGCGAAGCGTGCGAGGAGGGGGAAGTTCTAAGATGGCTTTGACTTTCAGGGGATCAACGGTGATCCCGTCCTGAGAAACAATGAAACCCAACAACCGGCCTGCCGGGACGCAAAAGACACACTTGTGTGGGTTCAAGCGGATTTTATATTTACGACAACGCAGGAAAACTTGCCGGAGGTCGCTAAGGTGGTCTGATCGTTTTCGGGAACGCGCTGTGAGGTCGTCAAGATAGACCCGCAGGATATGGACCAAGTCGTGAAAGCAGTAGGTCATGGCTCGCTGGAAAGTGGCACCAGCATTTTTAAGGCCAAAGGGCATGACTCGATAGGCAAAGGTGCCCCATGGGGTGGTAAAGGCAGTCTTGTACTGATCCTCCTTGCGGATGTGAATCTGGTTGTATCCGGAAAACCCGTCCATGAAGGATAGGACCTCATGGCCCGCACACTCATCAATGAGTTGGTCAATGAATGGCGTGGGGAAATTGTCTTTTGGACAAGCGTGGTTTAGGTCGCGGAAATCAGTGCATACTCTAAGGGTGCCTTGCTTTTTGTTGACCGGGACGGGGTTCGACACCCATGTGGTGTACGGAATAGGGTAGATGAAACCTGCTGTTCGAAGTTTCTCGACTTCAGCCTTGACAGCGGGGAGCTTGGCAGGGTGAATAGGTCGCTGTTTCTGACGAACAGGGGGTACTTCCGGCCATGTATCGATATGGTGTTCAATGATGGCGGGGTCGAGACCAGGCATCTCGGTATAGGACCAGGCGAAGACGTCTCGGAACTCTTGAAAGAGTTTTTTGTATGCCTGAGTTTCTGCTTGAGTGCATGATGCGCCCAGCGAGATGAGCTCAGGTTTCCCTGGTGTTATGGAAATGTCTATCTGTATGGTGGGGGAAATGTTGGACATGTTCCCTTCTTCAAAGGCATCCGGTGCTGGGATGGGGTCCTTTAACCAATCGACCTTAGCAGGTATGAAGTCTTTCGACTCGACTGATAGCTGGTTGGATGCGGTGGAGGTAGATGCTTCCGGGAGGAAGTACGAGCGATGATGCATATCATCCCAAGGGTAGTCGGGTGCAGTGAGTGTTTCCAAAATCTGCTCGTCAGTATTGAAGTAGTCAGACCATAAATCAAGGGGTTCTGGTTTGAAGGTTGTCGAAATCATATATATCGTATTGACTTCTTCTGACGAGGATGATGGTGGAGGGTGAATCTCCTCGATGAGGGGAGGAGATATCTCTAAATCGGCATTGTTTAATTCGTACAGCGCTGCTCTATAGTCTGGTAGATCAGGGCAATGGTGTGAGTAGTGGCCGTAGACACTGCATGTAGCACAAGGATGGTTAGTGCGCAGTGATTTGTCGCGAGGCTGTAGAGGTGGCTCTAATTTGACTACTGGGATGCCGATGTCATCCTCCAACATATTCATATGTTCTTGGAGTGCCGGTAAATGTGGGCATTGATGAGTTGGATGGCCAATTTCATCGCATAATGAACATTTGGGGGGAGCTCGAAACACCGGTGGAGGTTTGGCTGCCTTAGGAGGTGGTATGGCAGTGTAGGGTTGTGGACCTCTGCCCCCAGTGGGCTTAGCAAGGAGAGGGGGATCCTTTGACGTCGACGCAATCGTGAGACCCGGAGGAGGTTTCATTGACGACGAAGGAATATTGAGGTTAGGAGGAGGTGTCGTTGCCGACGAAGGGATCGCGACGCCAGGGGGAGGTTGATTTGTGGTAACAATAGGTTGTACCGGTTGGAGGATGACGTCTGGTGTCGGTAATCGAACGGGAGGCGGAATATACCACACGGGTAATCCCAATGTTAGCCCGGGTAGGCTAAGGGTAGCCATAACCGGGGCGCTTACTACGCCCGAAGGAGGAAATAGGAAGGGGATGGTGTGGATGGGTGTAACACCGATGTGACTGGGGATCAATGGTGGTTGACCGCCGGGTGTTTGTGTATTCTGCGAAACAGTACAAAGGTTTGCGACTTGGGTCTCCGGTGACGGTGGTGGAATGGCCTGGAATGTAGAGGTCATTGGTGTATTTGAATACAGTCCGGGTGCCACAGAAGACACAAAGGAGGTAACAGCACTAGAAGCGGGTTGTTCAATCATGGGGAGAACATTCTCCGGTGCTGCAGGGGCGTTGGGGTCATAGTAGGTGAGCTGGTCAATTTTGACCACGCGGCCCTCATGGGGGAACATCATGGTGCGGAAGACGGAGGAGGCGACCGCTTTCATGGCATACATGTAACTGCGGCCAAGTAAAAGGTTATAGTCTAGTTGGGCGTTAATGACCTCTATGTCGATGAGCACGGTCTTCCCACCTAATTGGACGGGTACCTTGGGTAATAAACCGTGAGGTTGAGCTGACCGGCCGTCGTAGGCCCGCAATGCAGTGGTGGATTGCTGGAGAGCAGGGGAGCCCAACTTTTGCCAAACAAAAGTGGACATGACGCATGTGGAGGCACCCTCGTCGATGATACATCGATGGATGACAAGATTCCGAATAGAAACGGAAACTTGGACTGCTATGGTAGAAGGCAGCCGTGGTTCAGATTGGTCTAAGTCAAAGGTCATCAAGTTCGAATCATTTGGGTCAATAGCCCCAATGGCGGAAAGTAAAGTCTTGCGCTGAGAAGGACAGGTTTTTAAGACTTCTAACGCAGACATGGCTGCGGGAGATTGAGCTAAGTCGTCTACGATGTTGTAATTGGATGCAGCTCGTGCATTGGGGTTGTTGTTGATTCGGCGAAGGGGGAAGCGAGGTGCTTTAGAAGCGCCATCAAGTGGAACCTGAGGTATACGCAATGTCTGATCAGTGGGATTAGCAGTGGTATCCTTTTCGGCGGGGGGGGCTTCAGAAGTCGGTCCGTATTGATTTCGACGGGTTTGGACATTGACGTCAGCGGTGGACATCATCAATAAGTGGTGGGTACCTGAATCAAACATGGGTTGATCAGGAGCTGCGTAAGTTATTTGTTGTGGTTGCACGTTGCCCTGTTGGGGGGCTAACGGCTGGGTGTTTACCACTCCTTGTGTTGGAAAGGGGTTTTGGAGAACCAGAGGTTGTTGTGGAGGTGGTGGGGGGTTGGGTGGTGGCTGAGGAGCCGCCTGCCCTTGACGATGGGCGTCATTTGTCCATAGTTGTCGAGCTCGCTCGAGATGTGGGCAAGCGTGGGTATAGTGGCCATAGACATTGCAAATGGAACAAGGATGGTTTGTCCGTAAATTAGCATTTTTAGGTTGCTTAGGTGGCCGATCAGGATTCTGATGAGCGGGCGCCGCGTTATTGTTTTGCGGGGGCTGGGTAGGTTGTGGAGCTTGGTTGCGGTTTTGATTGTTTCCACGGTTGCGTCCTCTTCCGCGGTTGGGTTGTCCACCCTGGTTGCGCTGGTTATTTTGATATTGGGGCTGCTGTTGTTGTGCGTACACATGCCCTTGAGCATTGGGGGGATTCTGAGGAGCCGCAGGTGCGGGAGCAGGTTGCGGTGGATAGTATGCAGGTGGAGCTGGAGGTGGTCCAGTTGCCTGTTGGGGATGTTGGTACCCCTGCGCTGGTGGAGGTGTGAGGTTAGCCGGTGCAACCGGTTGTGGGTAATGCATGGGCTGTTGTGGGAACTGCATGGGGTTTTGTACCGCAGGTTGAGCATAGTATGTAGGAGGTACATATGCTGATGGCGCTTGGCCATAACAATGTTGTGGACAAGAGGGTCCATGAACATGATGGGTCTGGTTTATTGGAGCATAAGAAGTTGTCGCTCCGGAACTGGATGTAGCCCTAGAAAGGTCCGGGGCGGGCATGGTGCTCACCATACTGAAAGGTTTTGCTTGCGGTGTAATTTGGCCAATAATGCCATCAGCGGCATGTGATGCCCCCGGTGTGTCACCGCGTGCAGAGTCGCCTCGTGGGGCGTCAGGTATGATGGTGTATAGGTAACCTGACTGGGCATAGATAAGGTCAAACTGTTGGGCCTTAAGGATGGCCTCCTCTTCAGACTGGGGTCTTTCAGAAGCTACATCCTTCGCAATGAGGGGAAGGAGGGATTTAAGGAACCAGTCTAAAAAGATTCGGTCGTCTAATTTGATCTTGCATAGGCTTCGGCGCCGACGCCAATCATGGATATGGTCAGTGATGTGCGTGGCCGTGTTCTGTCTGCAAGACAGTAGGATTTCGACGCCCGCATCATAGCGGACTGGTAGCTGAAAGAACTGCAGGAAGGTCGAGGCAAGGGAGGTAAATGAGGAATGCGTCCCATGGGGTTGCTCGATATACCATTTGGCTGCAGAGCCAGTGAAGGTGCGCTGTAATAAACGAAGGCGGACAGAGTCGTCCACTATGGAGTTGGAGGAACACCATAAATGGAAGGACATGATGTGGTTCTGGGGGTCTTCTCCGGCCTTTCCCTCAAACTTAGGGATGTCAGAGGGAAGCTTAGTGGGCATATGGGGCCAAGCAGGATCATGCCTAATGGGGTCATTCGTAAGCCTAGCTAAATCTGGCAAGTTGAGACTTGCCATGTATGGTAGACTAGCGGATGTGGCGATTGGAACGTGGATTGGCCTAGCCATTGTGGTATGGTGTAGGGGTCCAGTAGCTCCTATAGGTATGCTAGGTATGGCGGGTATGTGCCCTCCAACAGGTGTGGCCTGATATGGGTTAGTACTCCCAAGTGCAACTTGGGTTACACTTGGGTTAGGAATCGCACTAGGGATTCCTGGTATATTACTACCGAGTGCAACGTGGGTTACACTTGGGTTAGGAATCGCACTAGGGATTCCTGGGATAGCATTCCCAAGTGCAACATGAGTGACACTTGGGTTAGGAATCGTACTAGGGATTCCTGGGATAGGGTTTGTGGAAACCGAAGGGGGTATGACCCCCATGTTGGGCATGCCCATGACAGGTTGTGGTCCTGTGGTAGGCATTCCTAAATGTGGAGTGTTACCCATATTGGGCATACCCAAGGGGGTGGGTGTTGTCATGGATGGTATCCCCGCAGAAAGGTCTGCGGATGTCTGACCTATGGTTAATGTAAATTGTGGATCTTCTGGTGTTCCAGACATAATTGTGGTAGGTAGTAACTCTGTGGGGTTTTCGGATTCTACCTCCAAATCAAAGGTGAAGTGGGGTATGTCAGAATCGGATGACCGTCTAGATGATCGACGATGTGTCGAATCAAGGGATAATGCTCTGCGTCTGTGACGTGGAGAGCCAAGTGGACTAAACTCTGGGAGTTCGCCCTGTAGACGACGAGAACGTCTAGAATTCTCAATGTTGAGAATATGGTTTTTATGTAAAAAATTGTTTTAAGTATCAGGTGGTGATATATATGTAAAAGACTCAAAACCCTAATGCAACCAAGGGTGCAAAAAGGGGAGTGAAAAAAGAAGGCTCACAGGCCAAAAAATCAATCCTCGAAAAATGCACTTATTCTAGCAGCTGTGCTACAATAAGTGGAGGAATGCAACAACCGGTCAGAATACCAACATGCAAGCGGCTCCTAGAAAAAATAGGTGTAACTAGACTCAAAAGGTGGTAAAGATCATGCAAACACCTAATCTAAAAGTATTGTGACTCAAACAGACGATATCCCCTGCAAGGTGATGAAATCCAAGTCAGACAATATGAATGTAGAGACAACGGCTAGATATCCCCCTACCGGGAGGGACACCGGGTAATCAATCCTAAAAAGACAGGCTACTAGGATACTCCGTTCATGACGCGTCGAGAAAAGGTAAATCTGCCGTTTGGTCCTTTGATCGCAATATCCCAATACAGGGATATCCCGAGAACTGCGAATGGTAGCCCTTCGGTTACTGAATGGGTTTCGGTATCCCACTCAGGCTTCCGGAACCATCCTCGCGACTTCAACCCTCCTAGGGGAGAGGCCTTCCCACAAACCGGTTGTGACCGCGCCAAAAAGTACTAAGAGATTTTAGCTCCCTAATTGGACAACTTCTATGTCTCAGATGTATGAACTGAGGGGTGTTATTGGAACACCTATCCCCCCAATACTACCTAGCTACAAGAATTCTTTTTGTGTTCCCCAAGTGGGGTTAAGAGTGTGTTCAAATTAGGGTAAGTTTTAAGTCTTAGTTCAATTAAGTGATCGTGTGAGTGCACGTGAGGTGTTGTAAACTGAACTTGAAAAAATTAAATGCTTTAAGGGAAATTTTTCAAAAAATAAAGGACTTTTCGAAAAATAATAAGCAAATATTTAAGACTTTTTTCACTAAAAGAAATTAAATTGCTTTTTCAAAAAATAACTCGAAAAAAATAATGGATTTTTTGGATTTTTGAAAGCAAATAATAAACTTCTAAAAGAAATAAATGGATTTCTTCGTTTCAATAAAATTTGCTAAGGGCAAGATTCTAAAGAAGTAAACAGGAAAAAATTTGAATCTAGATAAAGAATGCAAAATGAATCTTTCTTTCACTTTCTTGAAAATTTTTAAAAAGATTTCTATGTATGCACTTTTAAATAGTAAAAAAATTTTTCTAAATCTGGAAAATATGCAGAATTTGATACTGTAAAAAAAATGTGCTATGGGCAGAAAGTACAGTAAAAAATATTTTTCAAAATCGGGATGGCCGAATGAAAAAATTCAGCCGCGCGGGTTTTGGACGAACAGCCGCGATGGGCCGCGCGGGTTTTGGCCGAACAGTCGCGATGGACCGCGCGGGTTTTGGGCGCACAGTCGCGATGGACCGCGCAGGTTTTGGGCGCACAGTCGCGATGGACCGCGCAGGTTTTGGGCGCACAGTCGCGATGGACCGCGCAGGTTTTGGGCGCACAGTCGCGATGGACAGCGCGGAAAAACACAGAACAGTCGCGATGGACCGCGCGACTGTCTGGAAAAAGGCCGCGATGGACCGCGCGGAAAAATGCAGAAAAGTCGCGATGGACCGCGCGACTGTCTGGCAAAAAGCCGCGAGGCGGAAACCGTGCACGGAAAACGAGAAACGAACTCGAAAATTTAAAATTTAGGGCTGTTTTTTGGGGCCAAACCTCAGAACAGCAATGGATCTGCTGTCTAAGATGGCAGATCTATGGATCTAATGGTTAAAAACTCATAAAAACTAAGATTTAATGGCAAAGCTAGAGATCTAAAGTTCAAACCAAAGCGGAGTCGCCAAAACTGTTGGCTCGGTTTTGCAACCAAGCTTAGTGCTATGGGCACCTACTAACTAGTAGTAGCAGTTTCAATAGAAATAAAAACAATAAACTAAATAAACAATACTTTTCATGGATCTAAGCAAGAATCTAAGCAAATAATTTAAATATTTCAAAAATCAAGAACAAGAAACATAAGAAATAATTTTTGTATTGAAAAGTGGGGGGGGGCAAGCAAGTGCTTGCGATATTACCTTCAATGGTGAAGGTTGATGTTGAGCAACTCCCAAGATGAGTAGCTCCAAACTCCAATAGGTCTCTTTCTCCAAGGTTGCTTCAATGGCTAAAAGTGCTCAGGGGAGATTTCAGCAGCATAAGGATGAGATAATGGAAGGATGTGAAATGAGGAGCCCCTACCACCTTTTTATAGGTTTTGGTGGTGAGGAATACCATTTGTGGTTTTGTGGAAACCAATGGTATTGACCAACATGGTTTAGGTAATTTTCCCTCCTTTTTCCTTTTTTGAATAAAAATAATATTTTAATTCCCTTTTTAATATTTTTGGGAATTTGGACCCTTTTTGAGGGTTTTTATGATTTTCTTGGAAAAATAATCTTTTTTAATGGAAAAAGGGGTGTACCAAGGTCTTTTGGTGACCTTTTGTTGGTTTCAGAGGCTCAGATGGTGGAAAAGTGGACAAATGGGTCATGTGAGTAAGGGAATGAGCTAGTGAGCACTTTTTAGGTGTTAACACCACCCAACTTGCTCCCAAACAGCCAAGATGTCTGCCTCAGGACCCCCGAGCCTATCCACTGGACCACCAGGAGGAAGAAGGTTCTGAAGCTTAGGATCTCTACTTGCAGCAGCAAGAAAATTTATCCAGCCTTACAGGCTTAGTAAGCAATTGGACCAGCACCGACACCTCTGGTCTGTCCTTCTCATAACATTTGCAGACTTATACTTGCACTCTCCACATCCTCCCTATTCAAATCGCTCAGCCATCACCGAATGCTCTGAGGAAATGTTTCTGCAGAAAACATTGTAAGAGCTCCCTGCTCAATTCGAATTGCCTTTTATAGGCTGCTTAGGTCTTTTGTAATTAATTGGTCATTAGTGAGCTACCTACTCACCTCCCTCCACCTGGAGGGGGAAATGCCACAAAATTAGGGGGAGTTGTCCCATAACAACAGCTAATGGTAGAGTGCAAATGTTTCCATCTGTCCCAGTCCTTCCCGCAGCTTCCATTCCTCCTAGTGGGCCAGTGGACACTCTTGTAACGGCTTTCTTGAGTGTTTGTCTCCCATTTTTATTTATTAAATAATAATAATGAGTCATTACATTCATTTTTGACCTAATTGGTCATAATTACAAAACTTGTAATTATAATTTAACACAAAGTATTTTGCAAAAAGGATAATAGTAGAAAATAATTATTCTCAAAAATTGGGTAGGTGACATACACCCCCCCTTAAGCCTCAACATCGTCCTCGATGTTGCTTTATTCACTCCTTGAGTGTTCCTGGAACAGAGTTGGGTATGCAGCCCGCATACTACTCTCCAACTCCCAAGTAGCCTCTGCTGGGATATAGTGCTTCCATTGCACTTTTACTTGGCCAACCATGTGGTTCCAGAGTAGAGTTTCTTTCCTTGCGAGAATACAGTCCGGTTCCACTGGAAAATTGCCGCCTTGTTACACCTGAACATTATTCCAATTTACAACATGAGTAGGATCATGCACATATTTCTTTAAAAATGAAATTTGAAAAACATTATGGACTTTGAGGTTTGAAGGTAAGGCTAATTGATATGCCACAGGTCCAATTCTGGACAAGATTTCGAAAGGACCACAATACCTGGGTGCCAGTTTGGCACAGCTCCCCAACTTTAAGGAACTCTTTTTCAGCCTTACCTTAAGAAAAACATGTTCACCCACCTAGAACTCTTTATGAGTTATTTTAAGGTATGCTTGACTTTTCTGTCTATCCTGGGCAGCTTTAAGATTTCCTTGTACTTGCTTCACGAATAGTTCTAATTCCTGCAACAATTCGAGCCCTAAGGTGACCCTGCTAACTGGATCACTCCATGACACCGGTGTGTTACACTTTCTTCTGTAAAGGATCTCAAATGGGCTAAGTTTGGCTGAAGCATGGTAGTGATTATTATACGCAAACTCTGCTAAATGCAAGTAGTCTTCCCACTTACCAGGCTGATCCTTAACATACATTCTGAGCATATCTTCCAATATCTGGTTCACCCTTTCAGTCTGTCTGTCTATTTGTGGATGAAACGCAATGCTGAAATTTAAGGTAATGTTTAACCCCTTGAACAAGGACCTCCAAAAGTTACCTGTGAACTTTGAATCTCGGTCTGAAACTATTACCTTGGGTATCCCATGCAGTCGAAAAACCTGCTTCATAAAAATTTCTGCGATATTAGGAGCTTTATGGGTAGTTTTGACAGGAATAAAATGGGCTTCCTTGCTAAGTTTGTCTACTACCACCATGATGGAGTCGTGCTGTTTTTTATTCTTTGGTAACCCAGTGATGAAATCTATACTTATGACTTCCCATTTCCAGCTGGGTATAGGCAAGGGCTGCAACAATCCAGCAGGATGTTGATGTTCCACCTTCACTTTTTGACAGTCAAAACACTTGGCTATATATTCTTCTACTTCATCCTTCATCCTAGGCCAATAGTACTCTTTCCTTAGCATTGTGATGGTTTTCTAGTAACCTGGATAGCAAGAATAGTGGCTTTTGTGCATCTCATCCAAAATCAGAATTTTTACTGCTGGTACGTTTGGTATGTACAATTTGTTTTTGTACAGCAATAAGCCATTTTCCTTCAAACTGAAATCTGTTACAGAATTTTTAGCGTTGTTTTTTGCTGTCCTTTCCTGTAATTTTCTATATTCCTCATCCTCCTTAATTCCTTCAAAAATCTATTCCTCCAAATCTGTTGTGTATGTGCTTATGGCTGAAACAAAATGTATCCTTGCATTACGACTTAATGCGTCGGCAACTTTATTCTCCTTCCCCTTAATGTGCTAAATTTCAAAATCGTACTCACTCAGAAAAGCTAGCCATCTGGCTTGCCTAGCATTCAAATTTGTTTGATCTAACAAATATTTCAGCCCCATATTATCCGTCATTAAGGTAAATTTTCTGCCAATGAGGTGGTGATGCCACATTTTCAAGGCATGAATTACTACTAACAATTCTAGATCGTAGGTGGATTAGTTCTTCTCATGTATTTTCAATTTTCTTGATTCATATGCTACAGCATGTCCCTCCTGCATTAGGACTCCTCCCAATCCATCATTGCACACGTCTGTGCACACCACAAAATCTTTATTAGGATCTGCAATCCTCAAAATAGGCACTGAAGTCAGCAATTCTTTTAACTTTGCAAAACTGTCCGCACACTTTTGATCCCAGACAAACTTCTTTCCCTTTTTCTACAGCGACGTTATGGGGTTTGCAATCCTGGAAAACCCTTCAATGAATTTTCTATAATAACCAATGATGCCCATAAACGATCGCACATCCGTCACATCTTTAGGAATCGGCCATTCATTAGTGTCCTTTATCTTGGTGGGGTCAACCGAAATCCCTTCCTCAGAGATTATGTGTCCTAACTACTGAATCTTGTCCTTATAGAAATTGCATTTGCTGAACTTAGCATACAGTTGGTGCTCCCTCAGAACTTGCAGAATGATACGTAGATGTTCATCATGCTCCTCCTTGTTCTTATAATATACCAAAATGTCATCGATGAACACAACTTTAAACTTATCTAAGTACTTGTGCAGAATTTTATTCATTAAACACATAAATACAACAGGTGCATTAGTTAATCCAAACGGCATGACAACGAACTCATAGTGTCCATAACGAGTTCTAAAAGTTGTTTTGAAAATATCTTCATCCTTCACACGGACCTGATGATATCCTGATCGTAAATCGATCTTCGAGAATACTGTTGCTCCGCGTAGCTGGTCAAAAAGATCGTCAATGCAGGGCAGCGGGTACCTATTCTTGATCGTCATTTTATTTAGTTGACGATAATCTATGCAAAGTCTTAGGGTACCGTCCTTCTTCTTAACAAAAATGATCGGTGCTCCCCAAGGAGACACGCTGGGTCTTATATATTTTTTATCGATCAGCTCCTTCAACTGAGATTTTAACTCATTCAGCTCTAGTATATTCATCCGATATGGAGCTTTAGAACTTGGTACAACACCAGGTATTAATTCAATAGTAAAATCCAGGTCCCTTTTGGGAGGTAAATCTGGGATCTCTTCAAGAAAAATATCTTGGAAATCCTTTAAGACGGGTATGTCCTCTATTTTTAGTTTGTCCTCCTTTGTACTTATCTCATCATGCACCGCATTTACTGCAAACATCTGACACCCTTTTCTAATTTCCCTTTTTATTTGCATGGCTGAAATCTACCGAACAGATGTTTTTCTTGGAATGCCTTTTACCTCTGCTGTCTTTCCTTCATCATCCCAGAAAATGAAACTTTTTTCATAACAATTCAGAATGACACGATGGGTTTCTAACCAGTCCATACCGATTAGGATGTCGTATGACCCCAATGGAAGAATATTTAACTTAACTTGCATGGTTAGTTGATTCATAGATAAAACACAATTTTCCACAAAATTAGAAACCTTTCTTTTTGTTCCTGTCACTAATCTAACTAACCAGGATTTATCGAATTTCTCTGTTTTCAAATCGAGTCTTCCTACAACAACTGGTGATATATAACTTAGACTAGCACCGGGGTCAATTAAAATAGAAACTGGGTGGTTTTGCAGCATACCTTCAACCTCCACCATTGAGACTTTGTGTTATGCTTTCCGGTTGTCTAATGTTGCACCAATTTTGGGTACTTCTCTTGCCACATCTCCTATAGTAGCTTCAGACTGTATGGAGTGAATATGGTTGGCTGCCTGTTTCTTGAGGGGACAGTCTATGGCATAATGGGGCCCTTGGCACTCAAAGCATTTTATAGGTGGCTTCTGTTCATTGGTCCTGGTAGCATTGGGGACATTCCTGGGTGCTATAAATCTTTGTTGTTGGTTATTTCTGTTCTGCTGAAATTTTTGATTCTGAAAATTTCTCTTCTGGAAACTGGAATTGCCACCATATCTAAAATTCTTCTTTTTCTATTCAAAGTTACTGGGTTTTGGGTTTTTCCAGCTAGGTACCCCTTCTCTTTTCTTATTCTGTTCAAAGCAAAAAGTGGCTTTCCTCATGGCCTCTTCTAGTGTCTTAGGGTTATCGTACTCTATCCTATCATTGATGTGGAATGGTAGACAACTTAGGTACCTCTGGACCTTCGGTTTTTCCTCCACCATATACGGCACATACCTTAGCAAACTTAAAAACTTGTTGTTCAGTTCTTTCATGTTCATCGTTCCCAGTTTCAGATCATAAAATTCTTTGGATTTTTCTTCATAATAATGCTCAGATAAGAATTTCTTCTTGAAGTGTCTTTTAAAAGTACTCCAACTCACATCTCGGTCTTTTATACCTTTCACCCTTTTAAGGTCTTGCCACCAAATATCTGCCTTTCAGGTCATATTATAAATTGCCATCTTTGCCTTTAAATATTCCGAATAGTCGTAGATCTGGAAAACTTTTTCATGCCGGATAGCCATGCTTCCGCTGTCTCTCCTTTCTCTGTTTCGCCATTGAAAGTTGGGGGTTTGATTTTCTTGAATTCACCAGATATCTGTTCATACTGTTTATTTCTTTTTCTTTTCAGCTTGAAGTCTCCTTCACTGCTATCACTAGAGTAGTTATGCTTCTTTTTACGTGGATGTTTGGCAGCTCTTTATGATGTTGAGCTGTTGTTTCCCTCAGCTGTTTTTGTTTGTTTATCCTTGCCTTCATGAGATAGCTCTTTAGTTTCAGAAGTATGTTCAAGGTTCTGTTCATAATTTGGATATTGGTCGAACAGTGCTTTCTTCAACTCCTCCTATGTCTTCAGGATTCTTTCATTGTCCTGTTTTACTGACTGGATCTCTGCCTTCAATTCTTGAAAGGCATGCAATAATTTTGAGGAATCGTTACCCCCGATTGCCTTGGAATTATTGTTCCATACTTGGGCTATTTGGCGGAAATCTGCCCCTTATGTGTTCAGCTGATCCTTCCATATCTGTAAATCAAAGAAAATTTTCTGTATACAACAAAATAATTTAAACTTGAGTTAGCAAAAAATTTCACAGTCATAAATTTTCTGTTTGCGTGTTTCTTGGACCATCTTTAGTCCTAGAGTTCGAACATGAGCTCTGATACCACATGTAACATCCCGATATTTCATAAAAAAATTTAAAAAAAAAAATCGTCATTAAATGCTAATATTTGTAAAATACAGAAATAATAATATTAATAAAACAGTAATTAATAAATGCGACATTTGGTAGGAACAATTTAACTGTTGTGTCTTTTTGTCTTCTGATAGTTTTCGTGTTAACGACACATCAAGAATCCAATTAATGATTATATCCTTTATTTATATGCTGGAATGATTGAAAATTTGATGCATTTGGAAAACAAAATTCTTCTCGACAAGTACTAATAGCTTAATTTTTCTAGATGATGATGAAAGGGGTCCCACGAGGTGCCCTGAGGCTTACTTAGCTACTTAACTAAAGCTTTGTACTCGTCCTTCATGCACAGATTCGCAGTTAAGAGATAGCGATAAAATTCAGTGTGTTTAATAACCGTGATATAAATGCAAACTGCTTATGATTTCGACGCTACAGGTATGGTTTCCTTCCAATTTGTAAGATGAGTTTGACTAGCTCAAAATTGCAGATATCGTCAATCTCAGAGTGTGATTGTTGTGAATGTTTTCATTAGGCATTTATGACTTCACGTGTGGTCATTTCATGGATGACTTGTGGCTGTTAAAACAACTCTTTTATAATTTTGGCTGTGACAAAATCTAAGACAAGGACACATGGTCCTAAGCATACCATAGAGCGAGTAATAAGGTGATTCTAAGTTCTCCATTACCTGGGCAATTACAATGGTGATGCATTAAGCATTTAAACCCTACCATGCAATGTATGCGATGGTTCCAAGGGTGGAAACTATACACTAAGGGTTGTAACTTGTGAATTTATGCAATGGCAAACTTGACGAACTAAATGATGAACCTTATAATGATTTTATATCAAGTTGGGGCGGAGTCAATCCATACCCTAGGATTGAACGCGACCTATGTGAATGTTCTATACTATGAGCATGCTTATGTCGATTTACATGGAACCTATGAGACCTTTAAATACATGCTACCAGTCAATGTTATACCTTGATGTAATTTTGTAAAGTCGATGCTATTAACGTTGATCCATATGGTTGGCAGGTGAAATGATGGCACTGCATAAATCCTGCGTACGAAATTCAAGGGGGTAGTAAATGATTGGGTTTGCATTTAATTCACCTAGCCACCGTGTTATGGGTAATGTTACGTGCACGTTGTGACGAGTCTCCAGCATGTGAGAGGATTTCATCGACGCTGATTTGTAACGGGCCTCCTGCCCGGTGTCAACAGAGTTGGCAACCTCATGGTAGATGAGTGATTTAATACTAATTTTGCCACCCTCCAACGTGGCTTAATGAAATTAGATCTCCGTCGTTGATTGCTATGCGTTGGGATTGTGATGAACCCTAACGTAACTTATGGGATCTTGTAACGTTTTCTGGGTCATTGTTTCGGTGGTAGGGTTTGGGAGGTGAGGCCAACCGGCCGAGGGGCACCTAGGGTTTTTGATGTTTTCTAGCCTTCGTCGAGCTCGATCCTGAGACCGACATCAATTCTCAAACTGTACGTGAATGCTAATAATGGAGGCTGAGTCTGGAGTTGAAGGGTGTGGCAATCCACAAGTTGGATGAGTGTGTCTGTTGTGGCATTTTAATCACTTGCAAGTCTCGGGTTTTGATTGGGTTGTAAGTTTCAAATGTATCACACAGTGTGGCCTTCAAGATGGGTGCTTCTCCTACATAGTGTATGGTTGCTGGCTTCGTCAAGCCTCTGTCACGACTCAGGTACAGTACAGTCTCAAAGATTTTAAGGTTTTCTCTATCGCATGCATCGTATTTCAAGATTGATGTTTAACTCCATGTATGGTTGTTTGGAAGGTAGCTCTCGGCGAATAGGAGGGTTCCGGGAAAGTTGACGGGGAGAAGAAACATAGCAAACCCACCGGTAAGCTTCGGTGGTATTCCTCCCTCGTGGTTCTCCTAAAATCAGACTTGATGAGCAGGGTGTTGGTAGCATATCTTCTCGGCAATGGCTTTTGTCTCGCCTGCAGTATTGGAAAAACGTTACTGTTTATGTTTGTTTGTTAGTGTAGATGATGTAAATGTTTCTTAAAATGTATGGCCGGCCATCCCTTGGCTCGGTGAGCTTGATAGGGTTGAACCCTTGTGGTTGCAAGAGTTTCACAGCATAAACGTTTGATGTCTATCATTTGGCACTTCTAAGTCGATGGAAGAACAAGTGTGAAGCTACAGGAAAAGAAACGTTGACTGTAGTTTTGTTTCGGCATTAGCTGTAAAGTGTAAATTTGAATTGGGTTTTGTATTGGAACCTTCAGTAAACAGTGTGGCAATCTGTAGGATGCTGCCATCGTAATTTAAAATGGAAATGATAAATGTTTAGGGTTTAATGTCTACGTATGGTGTTTTGATCTCTTGTTTCGAATTTGTATTTGAAAGCCTATTTAAGATGTTTATTTAAAAAGTGGCTATAAGCCGATAATGAAAAGGTGTTGGTTTTGTTTGAACACAACTATGATAATGCTAAACCCTAGCCTATCGATGTTAATGAAGTTTGCTGGTTTGTACTACTATTTAAAATGCAAGAATAATAGCTCTGGTTTCTATAGTTAGGATATCTATGATAAAGAAACATTTGATTTGGCAGCTTTTTAAATGTTTGTAAATAATAGTGTGATGAGAACAGGCCAACCCTGGTTTGGGTGTAGAGATACTACATTTTTGCTCTGTCAATTCCATAATGCTATTCTTTTCTTGATTTTAATAACATGATACTCTGTGATGTAAATTCTGCTGCATACAGTTGATAATACATAAACAAGAAAATGACAGTGCATTCGTCAGTTAATTTAATTGCTTATGAATATAACAGTTTTTCTATTTTAATTCTATCTCCCTATATTTGTCCAATTTGGACCTCTGGGAAAGAATGAAAGAACAATACGGTACTTCCTTTTTTGCACAAAATAATACAGTGATGACAATAATTTCTATAGAGATCAGACAGACTCAAACAAAAAATAAAGGAATAAGTATGTGGTTAAAGAGAATGCATGATATTGTTTTCTTTTGAAGAAATAATTGAAGACTAGTAAACCCTAGTTGTTAACACAATGTTCACCTTCAGAAATAAGAAAGGAACCTACTGCTATAACTAGTTTCTGGTATGTTGTGTAGCATACAGATTTGAACAGTCAAACAATGCATGCAAAGATCTAATCTACAGTTGCTAAAATATAAGTGTAAAATTAGTCACAGCAGATCTAATGAACAAGTAAATCAATCACAACAGATGAACATAGAAAATATGGTGCAAAACTGTGCAAAACATGCAGTAGTGCTCTCTATCCCAGAAAGGGTGAATGAATTACAATACAAACTGTCACAATGAACAGAGCAATTCGAATTGCCTAAGGAGGTCATTCGAATCACTGAATGGAGTAGCTTGACTCTATCTAGGAGTCCTCATCAATCATCGGTGTTGCTCATCAATCACAACAACCAGTCATCCAGGTGTCAAGCTGAGTCTAACTGATCATAATAAATGTAACTGAAGTGTGTAGCACTGATATAGGATCTGGAGGCTCAGTGGGGGCGCATGGGAGGCTAACTGGAGTCAGAACAAGTCACCTAATCGAACTGGAGGTCAATCGGAGGTGAAACAGTCAGTCAGGAGTGAAATCAATCAGAATCGGAGCTAACTGAATGTAACTGGAGTGAATCTGCAGTGGTAGGTGAACAAGTGCGCCCTTCTCTGTCAGTAGGTGAGAAGAGGGCGCCTTTCAGCTTGGGAGGGCTAAAACTCTGTGGTAAGTGGCTCCCGGGTGCTAGAAGAAGGTGGATAAGGTGCTGGAGGCATCAAACTGGTGACTGGGCTGCATATCCTGAAATAGATCATGCAAGATCCTGAAGTAGATATGTATCCTGAAATAGATGATCCTGAAATAGATATGTATCCCGAAATAGATGATGGATATCCGAACACCCCCCCTCAAGCTAGACTATGATGTGCCAACTAAAATAATGTGGGGCCCTGGTAACTAAGACCAAAGGTCACCCCAATACAATAATCCAAAAAATGCTGAAAATAAACTAAGTGAGGAAAGAGGGAAAACCCAGTGGGAAGAAAGCCCCCCCTCAAGTCTAAAGCATAATAATGAATCAATCTGTCTCCACCATGATGGAACTCACCCCCAACAGTGAACGGAGGTAAGAGAACTTCTTCTCAGTGAAGCTCTTGGTGAAGATGTCTGCAATTTGCTCATCAGTAGGGCAATATTGCAGAATGATGGTGCGGTCGTGCACCAACTGTCGAATGTAATGCATATGAATCTCAATGTGTTTGGTCCTCTGCCGCTGAACTGGATCTGTGGAGATCTTGATAGCACTTTGATTGTCACAAAATAGGACAGTCGAAGTAGTGCCACCAAAACCAAACTCGAAAAGAATACCCTGCAACCAAACTGCCTGAATGCAGGCATTGACTGCCCCTCGATACTCTGCCTCTGCTGAAGAAAGTGCAATGGCTGCTTGCTTTTTGCTGGACCAGCAAATAGCACCATGACCAATCATGAAAACATAACCGGAAGTGGACTTCCGATCAATGCTATCACCTGCCCAATCTGAATCAGTAAAACC
This sequence comes from Larix kaempferi, assembly GCA_027924585.1. Lineage (NCBI taxonomy): Eukaryota > Viridiplantae > Streptophyta > Pinopsida > Pinales > Pinaceae > Larix > Larix kaempferi. Next base: position 3,259,040 of record BSBM01000445.1, read on the forward strand.
AATGAAATCTAGCTCAGAATCTGCAGCATAATGTATGCCAAACTGTCTCGTACCTTGCACATACTGCAAGATCCGCTTGGCTGCTCGCCAATGAAGCTCATGTGGCTGCTGCATATATCTTGACACGGCACTCACGGCATATGAGATATCAGGCCGTGAATGTGTCAAATAAAGTAGTGAACCAATCAACTGTCGATACATACTGCAATCTGCAAGCGGTGTGGAATCTCCCTCCTCAAGACTGATTCCTGAGAGGAATGGGAATGGGGCTGCCTTACATTCAGCCATATTAAACTTCAATAACAGGTCGGAAGCATATTTTTGCTGAGATATAGTGATCCCATCGAAATTTTGAGCTATCTCCAAGCCCAAAAAGTGACTCAGCAAGCCCAAATCGCTCATGTCAAAAGCTAGATTTAGGGCAGATTTTAGCTTGTTTATTGAAGTAAGTGTGCTACCAGTAATAAGCAGATCATCAACATAAAGTACAATAACCAACAAATTACCTTTAACTCGCTGAAGATAGACATTCGGATCAGATTTGCATCTTTGGAAATTCTGAGAAAGAAGGAAGGAGTCCATCTTTGCGTACCAAGCTCTTGGGGCCTGTTTTAACCCGTACAAAGACTTCTTCAATCTACAAACCAATGATGGATCTGATGTATAACCCTCTGGCTGCTGCATATAGACCTCTTCAGCAAGGTCTCCATGTAAAAATGCACTCTTCACATCCATGTGATGCACCTCCCAGTGCTTGGATGCGGCAATAGCTAAAACAAGGCGGATGGAATCGATCTTTGCAACCGGTGCAAAGGTCTCTGTGTAGTCCACTCCTTGGACTTGGGAAAAACCTTTTGCCACCAACCTTGCTTTATATTTGCTGATAGTGCCATCAGCAGCAACTTTAGTACGGTAGACCCATTTACACTTCACTAATTTTCTTCCAGGTGGAAGAGAAACTAGCTCCCATGTATTGTTCTTTTGAAGAGAACTGTACTCTTCATCCATGGCATCTTTCCATCTCGGATCTCGATGGGCTGAATAGTATGATTGGGGATCTGAACCAGCCATCAAATAACAAATATCAGGAAGAAATGGATCAGCAATAGAAAGAGCCATACCTGCCCTTTGAAAGTCTCCTCTTGTTCGTCTCGGATCAGCAGGATTTCCAAGATTCGAACCAGCAGATTGTAGAGTATTTTGGGCCCACTTTGGTAACTGAGGGGGATCTGAATGGTCGGATTCCGAACCTGATATGTCATGATCATCATATGCTGCTACAATATCAGAAATATCAGAACTCATACCTTCATTATCGCTGCTCGAATCTTCTTCTGGTGAAGGCGGTGAATCGGCAGTTTTCTCCTCAACTAGTTGCAATTCTTGAAGCGGTTTTTCAAACTGCACACTGCGCTCTATGAATATCTTTTTAGATCTGATATCCATGAGTTTATATGCTTTTGATTCTTCCCCATATCCTATCAATATGCACTCGATACTTTGTGGATCCAAAGCTCGTCTCTTCTCAGAAGGAATTCTAGCCCATGCAGTAGAGCCAAAAACTCTCAAATTTGACACATCCGGTTTGTGACCAAAGAATGCTTCGAAAGGAGTCATACCTTTCACGGATGAATGTGGAACTCGGTTCTGTATATATGCAGCAACATTGATTGCTTCAGCCCAAAGATTTGCAGCCAAACCTTTAGATTCAATCATGCATGTAGCCATCTCTTTCAGTGACCGGTTTTTCCTTTCCGCTACACCGTTCTGCTGGGGTGTGTAGGGAACTGTATGTTGGATCTTGATTCCGCTTTGGGCACAAAGTTGCAGCAACTCGGACTTGATATATTCCCCACCATTATCAGATCTAAGAGCTTTGATCTTGCTCTCAGTGGTGGTCTCAACAGAAGCCTTAAAATCCTTGAATTTTCCAAGCACTTCTGACTTGTTTTTGAGAAAGAATACCCATGTAAAGCGATAATAATCATCAATAAATGTCAAAACATACCTTGAACCATTTAATGACATATGGGGCAGCGGACCGCTGATATCAGAATGGATCAATCCCAAAATAGTAGAGGCTCTGCTAGCCTTGCCGCGGTCGAATCTGTGCTCGGGGTGCTTCCCAATAATGCAACCGGTGCATATTCCCTTCGAGGAACGGAGTTGTGGAAGCCCATCAACCATGGATTTATTTGATAGCAGCAGCAAATACTTATAATTTAGATGTCCAAATATTTCATGCCAAAGCCTACTAACCTCATTACCATGTGTGCGAAGAGCAGTGGGCTTTGCAAGCGGAATAAAGTGCGAAAACTCATAACATTTTGCAGTGTGGTTTGCCTTTCCAACCGCAACTAGTCTTCCACTTTTGATATCAGAAATTTCAACTGTATTAGGGTTGAATGTGACTTTCTTTGGATCACCAGTATGTGTCATTTGATACACAGAAAGGAGATTCGAAGCTAAGGAAGGCACATAGAGAACATTCTGAAAGCATCCATGATCTACATGAATCGTACCTTTGCCCTTTGAAGAAATTTTTGAGTCATCTCCCAAATGGATGGGGATGGAGCTGTTTGGATCGAATGAGGAAAAAGAATCAATATTTGCAGCCATATGATTTGATGCACCCGAATCTATCAAGAGAGTGGGCTTCGAAACCGTTGCCATGAGTGCTTGTCCTCTTTCATGATCGTCATTCCGATCCTTCTTCCTTGCGCCGTCAGGAAGGGTTATGTTGTTCTTTTCCAAAAGGAGGGCCATTTGATCTATAGTCTTCTTCATACATGAACTTTCGGGATGAAAGCCACGGTTACAATAAGTACATTTAGATTTTTGGTTACCTTCTTTGCCCTTTTGCTTGGATTTCGAACTGGATGGTGCATCCGTTTGCTTGCCTTTGTCTTTTTGCTTGTGAGGCTCGAATTTGGGCTTCTCCTTCTTTAGCTTTCCTTTACCATTCGAGATCTTGGGTCCTTGAACAAATAGGGCTGAATCTTTGGAGCTTATGGACCCCATTTGAATCAACTTGTCATGCTCTTTCGTAACGGACTCAATGAAGGCATTCAAGGTAGGCATCTTCCAATTCGGGGTAGTTAGCCGACCGGAATTGAAAGTGGAGACAAATACCGAATAATCTTTCCCAAGCTTGCTTAGAATGGAGAGGATCAACTGTTTATCCTCTTTGATAACACCACTGTTCTTCAATTGCAAGTTCAAGTTCTTGAATTTTGTGAAGAATTCATTGATGGTCTCGAAATTTTCAGGATTAAGGCCAATCAATTCATTCTCTAATTGAAAAGCCCTAAGCTCATCCTGCTTGCCGAATAGTGTCTCAAGTTGCTCCCATATGGCTTTTGGAGTCTTCAATCCGCTGAGATGAAAGTGAAGATCCTTGGAGATGGAGAGACAAAGAAGACCGTAAGCTTCATCAAGCTTGTTGTAGTGTTTAGTTCTTTCTGCTACATTGTTTGGCTCCAATTCAAGACCAAGAGTGACTCGGTAGTAACCTTTTGAACGTAATATGATCTCCATATCATCTTTCCAATCAAAATAATTGAATGGGGTGAGGATAGGCTTTGAAGAAGAGTATTCCATTGCAAGGATTGAGTCAACTGATGAAGAGGAAGCTTGCATGCAGACTAGAGCGAATGGAATTGCTGTAGAAAGGCTTGCATGCAGAAGGTAGCGAATGCAATTGGAGGAGACAATAAACCTGCAAATCACATAAAAACAACCACAATAAGGTCGAACAATCCACCCTTTGAGAGTTGCATCACACCTGGGATTGGATTTCAAGCAATGTTGAATAGGTCCAATGTATCAGATCCAGGAATTATGTGGTAACTCAAGCTTCTGGAGTGGTATTGGAGTATTTTTCAAGCTTTGCATGCACAGGAGCGAATGCCCTTGAGATATCTCATGCCAAACTTTTTGCAATTTTTAGCAATTCAGTCAAATCTTCTTGTATAAACACCTGTAGAAAGGAGATCTTGTCCCTGCAATGGCTCTGATACCATGTAAAATTAGTCACAGCAGATCTAATGAACAAGTAAATCAATCACAACAGATGAACATAGAAAATATGGTGCAAAACTGTGCAAAACATGCAGTAGTGCTCTCTATCCCAGAAAGGGTGAATGAATTACAATACAAACTGTCACAATGAACAGAGAAATTCGAATTGCCTAAGGAGGTCATTCGAATCACTGAATGGAGTAGCTTGACTCTATCTAGGAGTCCTCATCAATCATCGGTGTTGCTCATCAATCACAACAACCAGTCATCCAGGTGTCAAGCTGAGTCTAACTGATCATAATAAATGTAACTGAAGTGTGTAGCACTGATATAGGATCTGGAGGCTCAGTGGGGGCGCATGGGAGGCTAACTGGAGTCAGAACAAGTCACCTAATCGAACTGGAGGTCAATCGGAGGTGAAACAGTCAGTCAGGAGTGAAATCAATCAGAATCGGAGCTAACTGAATGTAACTGGAGTGAATCTGCAGTGGTAGGTGAACAAGTGCGCCCTTCTCTGTCAGTAGGTGAGAAGAGGGCGCCTTTCAGCTTGGGAGGGCTAAAACTCTGTGGTAAGTGGCTCCCGGGTGCTAGAAGAAGGTGGATAAGGTGCTGGAGGCATCAAACTGGTGACTGGGCTGCATATCCTGAAATAGATCATGCAAGATCCTGAAGTAGATATGTATCATGAAATAGATGATCCTGAAATAGATATGTATCCCGAAATAGATGATGGATATCCGAACAATAAGATACATGGGGAACATAAGTCTGGGTATAAGTGGTCTCTTGGGATTATATATTTAGATGCATGCTAGGTTTCACTTTTAACTGAACAGATTTAATGCTACCTCTCTGTACTGGAGTACGATGCAGCTTCACGCATGGGAAAAAATGCAGAGGAGTCATTGTATCAGTTCAGCAAATTTAAATTAATTAGGATCTAACATTTTACTACTACTGATCATTAATAACATTACTAAGCCACTTTCTGAGATCATTCATGTAATTAGAAAAACACAAAAAGAATAGAACCTGAGTGTGATGGGAGGAACAAATCACTCAAGAAGCCTGTTCCACCCAACCTGCTCCCAAGCAGCCAAGATGTTTGCCTTAAGACCCCCAAGCCTATCCACTAGACCACTAGGAGGAAGAAGGTTCTGAAGCTTAGGATCTCTACTTGCAGCAGCAAGAAAATTTATCCAGTCTTACAGGCTTAGTAAGCAATTGGACCAGCACTAGCACCTCTGGTCTGTCCTTCTCATAACATTTGCAGACTTATACTTGCACTCTCCACAACCTCCCTATTCGAATCTCTCAACCATCACCGGATGCTCTGAGGAAATGTTTCTGTAGAAAACATTGTAAGAGCTCCCTGCTCAATTCGAATTGCCTTTTATAAGCTGCCTAGGTCTTTTGTAATTAACTGGTCATTAGTGAGCTACCTGCTCACCTCCCTCCACCTGGAGGGGGAAATGCCACAAAATTAGGGGGAGTTGTCCCATAACAATAGCTAATGGTAGAGTGAAAATGTTGCCATCTGTCCCAGTCCTTCCCGCAGCTTCCATTACTCCTAGTGGGCCAGTGGACACTCTTGTAACAACTTTCTTGAGTGTTTGTCTCCCATTTTTATTTATTAAATAATAATAATGAGTCATTACATTCATCTTTGACCTAATTGGTCATAATTACAAAACTTGTAATTATAATTTAACACAAAGTATTTTGCAAAAAGGATAATAGCAGAAAATAATTATTCTCAAAAATTGGGTAGGTGACATGTGGCTAGGGAGATGAGCTAGTGAGCATTTTTTGGGTGTTAACACCTTTTCAATATAGTAGGCCTATTTCGGGTTTGAACCAATTTACAGGATTTAATATTCAAACAAGTGGTTTTCAGTCATCCGCTATGAGTAACCCTTTCTCACTTTTTAGTGGAAGAAGTAATACTACCATGCCTTCAATTAGTATTCCCATTGGGGGAAATATGTCTTAACCTCATTCGAACTAGATACAGGCTAGGAGAATAAATCCTATGAAGGTAGAGACTGTTAAAGATGAAGTTGAGAAAAATTTAAAACATGGATTCATCTATCCTATCGCTATGATGGTATGGGTATCCAACCCTGTTCCAGTAGACAAAAAATAAGGTACTATCAAATTTTGTACTGACTTTCGTGATATGAATAAATCCTTTCCAAAGGACAACTACCCCACACCATTCATTGATCACATTATGGATGAGTGTGCGAGAATCCAAATATTTTCTCTTATGGATGGATTCTCGGGCTATAATCACATCCAGATTAAACCTGAGGACCAGCATAAAACCATTTTTATTTGTCCTTAGGGTGCTTTTGCTTATAGAAAGATGTCATTCAGTTTGAAAAAAGTCGTAGCTAAATTCTAGCGTGCTACGAGTTTTTCCTTACATGATATAAAACACATTGTAGACCCTTATATTGATGATCTGCTTGCTCGATATCAAAAGAGACGAGACCATCCTGATCACTTGCACCTCATTTTTGAACGATGAAGACATTATAAGATTCAGTTGAATCCTAATAAATGTATCTTTGGCATCGAAACTTGTTGACACAGTTCTGTCAACAGGGGTTCACTTCGCACTGCTGTCAATAAACATTGACCATACACCCTTAAACATCGGCCCATAAATGTTTTACCCTTCCTAGCAACACCCGCAGATCGAGTGAAGTCTCACCCGAGATGCCTAAGGGGGGGTTGTAGGAACCTAGTTTCTGTAGTTGTGAGAAGACATGCACTACCTCACTCTCATTCGCAGCATAAGCCATACATTTGCATCTGCATCAGGACATCATATTATCAATCCATTAACCATTATCCTTATTCTCTTTAACTACATTACCATCTCATAATTAATGAATTAAACAGGTTATCAAAGCATGTTCAAGGAATCTGCGGTACATAACATAGTTGTGAAAACATCTATTGCGATCTCAAAGAAACATCAAACATTGCGATAGACAAAAAGATAGAGATCTATATCAATCATTCCCAATATTTATCATGCATTGCAGAACCACTACAAACTCAGAGCAATTGTTGCAATCAAACAAACCAAAACTGGATAAATTCTCCCATAAATCGATCTAAAAGATAAAAACATAGATAGATGTGATCTCAAAGAAACATCAAACATTGCGATAGACAAAAAGATAGAGATCTATATCAGTCATTCCCAATATTTATCATGCATTGCAGAACCACTACAAACTCAGATCAATTGTTGCGATCAAACATACCAAAATCGGATAAATTCTCCCATAGATCGATCCAAAAGATAAAAACATAGATAGATGCGAAGATATCATATCATAATATGAAATTCGATGCCAAAACGATGCCCTTAGGCTTACAATCTCAAAAATGGATTATGTTAGGATTACAATCGTACTTCTATTTATAGGATCACTTGGTCGTTACAACATGGTCTGAATGACCCATTGCTAAATAACTTAACCAAATACTTCCGCATATATCGGATTTGCAAATGGTCCTTTGTTCTTGTCTTTGACCCTTTTGCCGCTTGGGAGTTCCGCACTTGTGTGTTCTGGACCCATGCCAACAGATCCCAATACAAAATTGTGGCTCGCCCTTGAGCCACCTTAGCTGCTAAAATTGCTGTTGCGTTTACCTACTGCTTGAACTCGTCATATGCTTCCTTGATTTGGTCGATCACTTACTTTGTCATAGATTTAATCATTGCGACTGCTTCATACTCCTCCTTGTCTTGTGAAACAATATTTCTAGCACCCATGGTGGACGAGGCATGTGAAATCCAATTGCTCCAGTTCTGGCACATCGGTTTCATGAATTTGATCATCCTTCACTGGATCCGGAGTATCCCTTGCATTGGTTCGGTGGTTGAAAAATACGCTAGTTCTCCATTTACTACAGCTCATGCCGAGCTTCGAGCACCACACTTCGTCCTTCGGTTGGTATCCATTGGTCGGATGGTACATCTCTTGTTCCTCATCATCTGCACTGATGCAACTGTTGGTTTTTCATGAACACTTGTCATCCTCTCCCTTAGCACACCTTGTGTGCTCCTGCTGGAAATGAATTGTGCCATTGCAACCCTCTAAGCTCACTCTTCACTCTGACTCTTCTTCTGCAACTTCTTCAGTAATGCGCATAAGGCTCGACAATGAGTCTAACAAGTAAGGCAAATAAGGCTCAATGAGTCTAACTATCCTTTTGCACATGTATTTATAACTTCACTTTCCCACTTCCCATCCATATTGTCTCTTTTGGACAATGATTGCCAAATTGTCTGTCGAATCCTTCGCATATTTACCAAATCATGTCATCATCCACCTCCGCCTTCGTCCCCCATGGCTTAACTACTGTAATTATAACCTAATTTGACCCGCTCGTTCCGAACGTAGACAAGCTCCAAACCTCGTCGCTTACTCCACCATTGTTCTGTCGACAGAACTAGTGTTTTCAATAGATTCCCAACCTTCACAATGTGCTCATGTTTTTTTTTTCATGTCAACTCAATTTATTTTTCAGTCGTTATGCACCTGGTTGTCCCGATAAGGCTTCAGCCGTATCCCATTCACTAAATTTGTAAATAGTGTCCCATCTAGCTTTTGTAGCTGCACTGCACCTCCATCAATAATGAAATTGATAATGTATGGACCCAACCAATGCATCTGTAGCTTACCTGGGTGCTTCGAAAACTTACTGTCATACAATAGGACCATGTCTCTGTGTTGGAAGTGCTTCTCCTTAACTTGGCAATCATTCCAATCCTTCTGTCGATCCTTTTATACTTGGTAATGGAATCCTGTGATGAATCAATCCTCATCAAGCTGTAACAGTTGCACCAACCATTCTTCAATGGCTCCGTCGTCATTCATTCTTGTCATTGTTGTGATGCGCAGACTCGGGACAATATACTCCATTGGAATCACTGCTTCTTTTCCATAGACTAACTTGAACGGATTCTGGCCTGTCAACCTTTTACATGTCGTTCTGTAAGCCCATAGTACCGCTGGAATCTTCAAATCCTAGTCTTCACAGTTTGTGTTACACACCTTCGTGAGCGCATGCTCCAATACCTTATTCAGTGCCTCCACTCCACCATTCTCCTGCGGATGATATGGGGTACTCCTTCAATGTTGAATTTGAAATTATTCCATCATGGCCCTAATAGTGTGATTGACGAAGTGAGTGCCTTGATCTCTCATCAGTATCTTTGGGCACCTGAACTTGGTGACCACATTATCAAAGAGAAACCTTATTGTTGTCGCAGCTGTGCAATCCTTTACTGGAGATGCTTCATACCATCTCGTCAAATAATTAGCCGCAGTAATTATGTATCGCGACCCTATTCTTCTCCTTGGTGGGTTGATGGGTCCCATTAATTCAACTTCCCATTTGTCGAAGGCTTGTAACGTTAGTTGAGGTACTAGTGGCATTTCATCCCTACGTGATGGTTTCCTTGTTCTTTGACATACATCGCAGCTCTTTTCATAATCTGCGGCATCACCGTGCACTATTGGCCACCATAGTCCAACCTGAATTATTTTCCTAGCAGTCGTATGCCCTCCATAGTGACCTCCTGCGATCCCACTGTGAGCATCCACCAATACTCTTTCTTGTTCATGCGGAAGGACACATCGACGAAGGACCTCATTCGGTCCCATTTTGTAGAGCTTACCTATGATTAGTTGAAACTCAGCAACCCTAACAACTAGCTACTTCTTCTGAGTGGTAGTGAAGTCTTTGGTGCACTTCTTGTAGCCAAGAACTGAATGATTTGCTCGTAATGGTCATCGAACATTCCAATACTAAATAGTTGCGCATTGGGGAAGCCTTCATCAATGCTCCTTGGTTATTCACCTGATTCAATCCGGGACAAGTGATCAGGTCCTACATTCAATCGCCCTAGTTTCACAATGATTTCAAAATCAAACTCCTGGAATAGAAGCAACCAACAACAGATCTCCCCCCCAACACAGGATTATTGACTAAGTATTTTAATGCAGAATGATTAGTAAAAATTTTGAAACGTCCTCCAAGCAGGTAGTGTCGGAATTTTTGCATCGCATAGACCATTGCTAGGCCTTATCTTTTCGTCATCATATAATTCTTATCCGCAGTGGACAAATTCCTGCTCACAAATGCGATTGGATGATCAATTGATCCTTCTTCTGGCTGGGCTAATATCACTCCCAGTGCTACTAATGATGCATCCACATGGACGTGGAATTGTTTTTTCCAATCGGGGAACACTAATATCGACGCTGCGACCATCTTTGCTTTTAGTATGTCAAGGCTCTTCTAGAAATTGTCATTCCACTCGAACTTTGCATCCTTTTTTAACAGCTTTTCCATCAGTGTTGTGATTGTTGCATATCCCCTATGAACTTCCTGTAATACCTAGTATGTCCCAATGTCTCCCTTAGTTGCTTCGTTGTCGTTGGTGGTGGTAAGTCGACGATGATTGGAATCTTTTCTGGATTGACTAGCATCCCCTCCTTACATACAATGTGTCCTAGCAGGATTCCAAATGGTGCATAGAAAATGCACTTCCTCAAGTTCAGTGAAATATGATGTTGTCGACACCTTTCCAGCATCATCCTTAGATTTGCAAATTGGTCCTTAACTAGCCCATATAAAGTCCAATCGTCCATATATATTGTGAGGAACTTATGAATGAAGTCTTTAAATGAAGCGAGAAATAGTCTTGAAAAGATTGCTAGGGCATTTTTAAGACCAAACAACATCACTATGTATTGAAAGCAACCCCATTCCGTCACGAAATTTGTTTTATGTCGATCCTCCTTCACAATCTTTATTTGGTGGTATCCTAAGAATCCGTTTGTAAATCAATATATATCCTGACCTCCAACACCTTCTAGTACTTCATCAATGAATGGTGTAGGGAATGGATCGTGAAGACATGCATAATTCAGTTTCTTAGATCGACACAAATCCTAATTTCGTCAGTGTTCTTAACTTGGACAACCATCGAGTTGATCCATTCTGATTCTTTGACAGGTTCTATGATTAGTGCATCCAACATTTTCTCTATCTCAACTTTCACTCACTCCTTATACATGTAATTCAATCTATATGGTTGCTGCTTTACTGGATTCGCATCAGGTTTCAGCGGAATATTCATTTCTCCCAGGTCCCCAGAAATGCCCTTCATTTCTGAAAATTTTCTTGGGAACAAGTCTTGGAACTCTTGTAGTAGATCAGTAACTTTTCCAATTGTCTAATCGTCCCAGTAATATACAATACTTGCGAACTTGGGATTTTACTCCGATTGAATATTATCCTTCTTGATTTTCAGCAGTTGTTGGAATTTGTTGAATGGCATATCTGGTGCTTCGACATACCGGATTCCCTCCGATTCTGGGACATAGCTTACGGATCATCTTATTCGTCGGGTCCTCTGGTCACATTGTAGCATTCCATCATCATTTCAGGTGTTGCGGTCCACTATAATCCCATTGGCTTATCTGTCGAAACTGCTTCAAGTACCTTCTCATGGATCTCCTGTAGTGCACTGTGGATGAAGGGGTTCTCATCCAAGAAGCTAAAGGTATGGCTAAAACTAATATTTAAGTCTTCCCATGTTGTTCCACCTCGCATTTCTGCTACGATGTACCAGATCTGCGGTACCTCGTCCAATGTATGGATAAACACATGGACCCATTAATGTTTCAGTCTCATTTCCCATGCGCTTTGGCAGTCTTCCAGATGATCCCTTGGATCACCCATTCCATTGTATTTTCTTCCATAGTAACCTCCAGTCTCCCCAAATCTGACTTCCATCAATTGTCGAAATAGTGGCCAGCTCGTTATCGATGACTTGTGCGTTGCCCACCATCATGTTGGTGTAGCATTTAGTGCTTCTTCCAACGGCAACAGTCATTGCAGTTCTGATACCTTTTATTCAAATTCGGCGATGAATATAGTCAAATTAGGAAATCCTTCATATATTGGTAGCTCGCATACTTTCATCGCTACCCACCTCAATGACTAAGTGATTCGCGCACACCTTTTGAATCCTACTTCATGTAATCGATTCTGCCAATTTTCCAGTGCCTCATCGGAGTATGACGACGTTGAACTAACACTTTGCCACCCCAATTCCCCATAGGAGGTGGGATTTATGTAATCCCCCAAGATTTTGTAGACATTGTCCCATCCTTCTATAAATTCATCCCTCACTGGTTCGATATACCTCTTCCCTTCCGATGGATCAAGTAGGGCGACTACCCTGATGTCGCGATTTTCAAAAGAAATTGTCCTCTTCTTAAATTTGATAATAACTTGATTCTCCATTGCCCATTCTATTCCTAGTAACAACGGATAGGGGCTTGTGTTTTCAACTATTTCTATAACGTGGAAGTCTGCGTAAGTCTTCAATCCCTCTATTTCAACTGGAAGATGACATAATTGACCAATTGGTGTGACCTTGCTAGCTTTTGTTTCCCCATTATCTCCCATTTTTGCTTAGTCAAGATTTTAACGTTTGATCCTAAGTCCAAAATGATAGAATAGATGTCGAATGAACCAATCTGCACAATCATCCTCATTTCTCCCCCTATCATTTTTATGTGTAATCAATTCACTACCTGATCCTGTCATCCATCCTCCTGTCGATATAATAAACTAGCTATATCTGCTAGTGCATCCTGATATTTTTCCAGCATCATACAAATTTCCAGGAAATTCCTCAGAGTGTTGACCTTCCCTGGTGGCCTCTATGAATTTGTCATATCGAATATTGGTGGCATCTCATAAACATGTTCTTTCTGGCTTATAGGTGGCAACTTAGTCTTTCTCATCATATCTCGTGCTTTCGAAAAGGTCTCCTTCTCTGCTTCCACATCGAATCAAACCTGTTTCCTTGTTGTAGGCCGAACACTAGGTATTGGCTTGTCTTCTCCTGTCGCAATTCCCCCTCTGGTCACTACTGCGACGTTCACAAGTTGACTTATTATCTTTGTTGAGATCTTCTATACATTAGGGTTCGGATTTTGATTCTGAATCACATTTGGATTCGGTTGTGGTTGCCTCCACCGCGACCTCCACGGAATCCTCCTATGAATCCTCCTCATGGCTGATTGTACGACTGTTGACTATATTCTGGCAACTGATACTGCGGTTGGTTGTACTGCAGTGGTGGTTGGTTGTACTGAGGTTGCTGTTGATTATAATGCAGTTGCGGCTGGTTATACTATTGTGGTAGTTGATTGTAATGCAGTTGCTGTTGATTATACTGTTGTTGTTGTTGTATAGGGGGTTGCTCTTCTCCCTTCATAAAAAATGTATCCGCAGTTCTCTCTTGGAGTAAGTCATATACTCTACAATCCTTCTCCTCATGACTAACCAATCGACATAAATTGCAAAAAAGGTTAGCCAGCTTCGACACAATTTTTTTTTAAGTATACACATTCTTCTTATCGATGTCCCCTCGTTTGAAAAATATGACACTAGGGAATCCCTCCCTGACTGAGTGGGTTTGGTACACCAGAATGTAAGTATTCATGGAATTTCAGGCACTGATCCTTATGGTGTCCTTCATATTTGCATCGACTGCACCATATTTCTTCGTGAACTTCTTTTCCCTTCTTGATATCCTGTAGTTGGATCGTCAGGTTCGCTAGTTGTGCTTGGATCTGGTTCATACCTATCCCTATTTCGCCAATTGGTGAAGCCTCGACCTTCATCGCAATGTCCAGTGCCTCTTCCTGTGACACAATATTTTGTTGCATCAGTGGCATACGATTGTGCGGTACCAATCCCACAATGAACCATTCTTTATGCTGCATGTCACTCATTCCAAAAATTACTTTGGCCATCAGAGTTTTGTATCTCTGATCGAATTCCCATACTGATTCATTAGGAAATTGCTTTATTTCCTTCAGTTCTGTGATATATTGTGACTTTGATTTTGGTTTCCTAAACTCATCAATGAATCCTACTCTGATATGTGCCAAGGTTTTCTCATGGTTCCCTGTAGGTACCTGTAAAAACTTCATAAACCAATCTAGCACATGACCCCAAAAGGTCGTCGCCAGTTGTCCCTTCTTGATATCATCACCTTGTACTTGCTTGACCGTCCATACTGCTTCGCATAAAAACCAGTATTGTTCGGGATCCTCAGTTCCATTACCATGAAACATAGGCATATTTACATCGTCTCCTGCCATCCTTGGTTTCCTACTGGTGTTCGTAGATCCGCTACTCTTACCATTGTTCTGACACGTAGGACAACCCTATGAAGAGCTTATATTTCTTCCTCCGAAGTTTAGCATAGTGCACGGGGTTGTGGGTACGTTGTATCTTTGGTTCTGTCCTTCCTTAATTTTAGGGGTATCCTGGTCGCTCTCTTTGTCGCAGTAAGGTTTCTTAGTCTTTTGTGGTACCGTTTCACAGTTCTCTGTTAAAATTGCCCTAGGAGACTCTCTCTCTATCTCAATCCTCCTCTTCTTCTCCGGTCAGAACCTCACCCCACTTAGTAGGGTACCACAATCTTCCACAAGTTCCCTCAAAGTTCCCCACATCATTCTATCAGACCTGCATCCGTGCAGTACCCACATCCTCCACACACCCTAGTTTTACTCATCGGAATTCATATTCAGTACACCCTTTTCACAAATGAGCATATTAATCCACAGTTTCAACGACAATAGAAACCTTCCTTTGGGTCCTTTGAAAAATTTCCTTTCTACGTCGCTATATGACTTAATCGTGTCGACATCGAATTCAGTGATGTATCCTTCCAAAATACTGTCTAGCCAAACCTCAACATCTCTTGACACTTTGTTGTTCACTCATTTCAATTGTTGTATCAGTTCTGGCATCCAGTGTTCAGGCTCACCCCCTTGGAAATTATTCTTCTGAAAAGTCAATTTTGCCAGCCACTCATGTAGCAGTATAAGAAATTCATAGAAGAACACTTTGTGAATATCAGAGTAGATATACTTCTATAACCAATCGGTTTTTGACCATCCATGGTTCCGATTTTCTTCCTCAAAAAATTCTCGTGTCTTCTTTTGGAACCACTCCTCCATCTCCACCATGTCGGATGCCACATCATGTCCTCTCTTCTTTTGCACTAGGGTCCCGACAATGGAACCATTTTTTGACACAGTTCTGTCAGCAGGGGTTCACTTAGCACTACTATCAACAAACATCGACCAAACACCCTTAAACATCAGCCCAGAAAGGTTTTACCCTTCCCAGCGACACCCACAGAGAGAGTGAAGTTTCACCCGAGATGCATAAGGGGGGTTGTAGGAACCAAGTTTCTATAGTTGTGAGAAGGCATGCACTACCTCACTCTCATTCGCAACATAATCCAGAGATTTGCATCCGCATCAGGAAATCATATTATCAATCCATTAACCATTATCCTTATTCAATTTAACTACATTACCATCTCATAATTAATGAATTAAACAGATTATCAAAGCATGTCGAAGGAATCTGCGGTACATAACATAGCTGCGAAAACATCTACTACGATCTCAGAGAAACATAAAAAAATGCGATAGACAAAAAGACAGAGATCTATATCAATCATTCCAAATATTTATCATGCATTGCATAACCACTACAAACTCAGAGCAATTGCTACGATCAAACAAACCAAAACCGGATAAATTCTACCATAGATCGATCCAAAAGATAAAAACATAGATATATGCGAAGATATCATATCATAATATGCAATTCGATGCCAAAAATATGCCCTTAGGCTTACAATCATACTTCTATTTATAGGCTCACTTGGCCGTTACAACATGGTCCAAATGACCCATTGCTAACTAACTTAACCAAACACTTCCGCATATATCGGCTTTGCGACCAGTCCTTTGTTCTTGTCTTTGACCTTTTCGCCGCTTGGGGGTTCCACACTTGTGTGCTCTGGACCCGTGCCAACAAATCTAGACATTTGTTAGGATTTATTGTATCCAAAAAACGAATCATGGTTGATCCATTAAAAATTGAGGATATTGTGAATCTGCCTCCTCCTCGTACCATTTTTCGACTTTAGAGTTTACAAGGGAAAGCTAATTTTCTCATGCATTTTATTATAAAATATGCAAAAATAACCAAAAGATTCATGTGTTTTCTCAAGAAATACGTTCCATTTACATGGGATGAGGCTACTCAAAGTTCATTTGAAGCCCTTAAAAAGGCATAATTGACAACCCCTTTACTTATCCCACTAGATTACACAAGAGATTTCTTATTGTATCTAGACGCACTAGATTCTATGGTTGGTATACTCTTAGTTTAAGAAGATGACCAGTTCCAAGAGCATGTTATCTATTATCTTAGTTGTGCGTTAATAGGTCCTGAAATTCACTACCCTCACGTCCAGAAATTAGTTATGGCAGTTGTTCATGCTGTCCAAAGACTCTGTCACTATATTTTGTTGCGAACAACCACAGTAGTTGTAGATGTCAACACCTTATAGTTTGTTTTTACTCGACGAATAATCAGGGGAAAATACAATAGGTGGATTGTCATTCTGCAAGAGTTCAATTTGTAGTTTCAATCTACAAAAAAAAGTATTGGGTATTCATTGAACTAATTTCAGAGTACCTGAATGAAGAAAATCCCAATATTGAAGAAGACTCATTGCCTAATGAGCACATCTTCCTAATTTCTTCATTCGACCCTTGGCATGAGTACATTTTAATATATCTCCAAACTTTGAAGTGTCCCTCCACTTTTTTAAGGGATGATCGATGACGTTTACGTTATAAGGTGAAGAATTATCTCATCATCGATGATACTTTATACCAAAGAGGAGTTGATTCAATGTTGCATTGTTGTCACTAGTACATGTGGACATTTTTCCCACGGAAAATCGTTTCTATTGCAACACTTTTGCGTTGCTATAGCGACGAACATGACTCTTAGCTTTCGTGGAAAAATTTTTGTCACTGTAGCAACACTTGCCGACGTTCGTTGCCATAGAGACAGAAATAACATGGACCGTGCTATCTTTAAAAAACCATAAGCTGTCGCTATAGCACCGAAAGTTCGTGGCTATAGCAACGGCTTTTCATATTTAAAAAAAGTAAGGGAAGCGATCTTCGTCTCTCTAGCAACAAAAGTTCGTTGCTATAGCAACACACGTTCGTTGCTATAGCATCAAAAGTTCATGGCTATAGCGACGGCTATTCATATTTAAAAAAAAAGTGAAGCGATCTCTGTCTCTCTAGCAACGAAAGTTCGTGGCTATAGCATCCAAAGTTCATCTCTATAGCAATGAAATTTCATGGCTATAGTGACGGCTGTTCGTATTTAAAAACAAATAAACCAAGCGAACGCCATCGATATAGCAACGCAAGTTCGTTTCTATAGAGACGACGTTCCATATTTTAAAAAATATGTCCATCGCTATAAAGACAACAAGCCCTAGCAATTTTTGACGAAATTGCTATACTAGCGACGAAAATTTCCGTCGCTAGTATAGCAAATTCGTCGAAACTTACTAGGGCTTGTCGTCTCTATAGCGACAGACATGTCTAGGTTTGGAAAAACCCTAATTCCCAGTGCATGCAAAAAGTCATTTTTGCATGCATGCATGCAAAAGGTCATTTTTGCATGCATGTATGCAAAAGGTCACTTTTGCATGTAGTCACTGAATGCTGGCAGGTCATGCAATACTCATCCATGCAAAGGTCAATCTCCCCTGAAGCTCCGCATGCAACCCCCACTGGGCTCATGCCATTGAGTAGAGTGCATCTCACTCTCTACTCCATCCCGATGCCTATGCAGCTAATGTACCTCCATGTAAGGCATCTGAACCATGGAGGACATCCCGAAGTTACCATAATCTAACAAAAATGTCACTGTAACTTGGGAAGTCCACATCTACTACTTGTAAATCAGAATACTAACATATAATTCCTTCAAAAGAAAAGAACATTAGGTCCACATAACACAACATTGGTAATCAAATAGCCAAGCAATGAAATGATGTTGGTGTTGGAGCCAAGAATGAAGCCACATAAAAACCTTAACCTGTGAATGCTCAATCTCAAGAACCAGGAGTCAGAAATAGTCATGCCATATATTGTGGGAAATTTATTATTGAGTACTAAGTGATGGAGGCACATAAACTGCTATCAAGGGAACATAAACAATTGATTTTTATGATGAATATCACCATTGGATAAATGGATACACACCATAGCCTTTTTGGTAGATCATGAGTTTTTTAAGTAAAAAATTGAAAAAGAACTAACAGAGAAAAAAGACCCTTTACACAAGCAAATGCAAGGATCCTTTTAGAAAAAATTTCAGAGATTTCAATCCAATGAAGAGCCCAATATGATTTCTTAGCTACAAAAGAAACAATTTCAATTGCATGAAACAAGTGATTCTTATCCTAAAATGTAATTCTTTGTCACAAGATTATATGTTTTTGGATGGTTGTTCTTAATTGCAATTTGGCACCCACATACTTGAGATTATTTCATGAAATAGTTGGCCAAATTCTCCAAAAATACCCATCAGAAGCCACAAACAAAGCCACAATATGACTAATAAAGTGCTTCTCATCCGAGTTCAACCATTCCCAGTGAGGAATATACTGAGATAGATCAACCTCCTATGCAATCCAAGAATAGGGTACATCCTTTATATTTCCCAGACCTACAGATACTTTATCTAAAATATGAAAAAACTTTATGGGTTCTCTACCAAAAGTTGATATTTGGCAATAACAACCATTATGAATCTTATTTTGAGGAAAATTGAGATATTGACAGGTGCCTAGATGAAAAAACAGGCATAAGACCTCAAGAATGAAGGCTGAAGTGAAGTGAAATATTGCCTGTTGTTTGCTGCTGTGAATTAATATTTCAGATGATCATTAAGGCTGAAATTTCACAAGGATTAGATCTAACCTCTAATGTGGGGAAATTTCTGAATTTTTGCTGAAGGCATTCCAAGAAATTTCAACAAATATGAAGACCCTGAAACAAAGTTTCCAATTTGAAGGCTGTGTGCGAGGTTCCAATAAGAAAATCACTTAGCAAGTTGCTAATATGAAATGTCATAAAAGTTACAACGATATCATTCATTTATATAAAAAAAATAGGAGTGTTTAGACCATTGAGGATCAATCTCTTTCAATTTCATTTGGTACATAAAAAAAAATATGCATCTGCATGCATTGGCCAGCCTAGGTGGAAACAATCAACTGGAATGTTAATAAATATAGTCATGTTTAAGATAGAATGAAATTATTGTAAAAATTGAGTATATATAAATTCTACCTAGCATGTTGAAACACATCCCCCATACCAGAAAAATTCATTCAGAACATCATAGTTCCTCCACTGAGAGTGTTTGGTTGTCCCTCTTCTATTTCTCTGGACTTCCCGTTAAAAAAGGAAACATATGTATCAATGACAAATCATAATAGAGAACAACATATAAAATTAGTAGAATGAAAGGTAGCATCAATCGCAAATCATAATAGAGAACAACATACATTATCAATAGGTTGATGTAAGGTGCATGTAGATGCCAAGTACCTTTTTAATAATATTATAAATAGGAGTTACAACTTTTCTAAGGAAGGATTCTTCCTCGCCACTATATGATGGCTTTTTTTTCCCATCACAGATCTCACATTACGAGCTAACATCCCATAAAGTTCATATGCCATCTGCAAAAGAGAAAATTCTATGTTACAATAGAAATTTTTGAAGAAATTGAATATTTGAGAGAACTGGAATCAAACATATGGAATTGTGATAGAATATGTAACGAAATATCCGCAATCAAGATAAAACATTAATTTTGCAAGGATTGTATATATCTTATATTTTCTAAAATATTTTAATGAAAATTGACAAAACATGTAAACAACTAGTTGATCCCTATTGCAAACCACCCCTAGGAGACCAGAATATCCACAGATTTCATTCTTATAAATAATCTCAAAAAAAGTTAAGAACCAAATTTTTGAAGTTGAGTTGGCTTAAGTTACCATTAATGATAGATAACTAATTTTGGTAAATAACATCTGGAAACATTAAGAGCCAAACTTTTCAAATTGAATTTACTTAATTCACCATATTTGATGGACAACAGATAATATAAGAAAGTTTTAACTAGGTTAAGCTTGTTTGGTTTTAGATTATCTGTAGTAATCTATGGGTGGTTTGAGAACTGTTTTATGCCCTCGTTTTGTACTTATAATTAATATTGAAAAGCAACAAAAACTCTACAATTTTAAATTTCTATTTATCTTATTCAAGTCCGACAATTACTTCCCATGAATTTCATGTTTGTACCCTTCTTCCTTTCTGGAAATATTCTTGGTAAATGTAATGGTTGTTAATTTAAAAGATCAAATTCTTTAAGTTGTTATTGTTGTGCTAAGTCACATGGTTCGTGCAACAGTTCAAAATTCAGTGAACCTAAAAAAATTACTCTGGTTCAATTAGGTTCCTCTAACCTCAATTCATATTCAAACCTTAAGGGAATCCTTGGAGTCAAATCTGAACCAAATGGTCAACCTGGAAGCGAATTTGGGTTCTTTATTAGCTTTTTTCATTTTTTATAAGTTATAAAGAAAATTATGTTAACACTAGTGTGGTTGACATAGAATCCTAACCACATTTTTTTGTTCACTCCTCACTCAAGCACCCTGCCTCCATTTCCCAAGCCACCAACCTTCTCTCCATTCTCGTCAACCATCAATATTGTAACTGCCTGATGCCATCTATAGTATCAAAATATCTACTTAGTTTAAAATTCAATTTCGACCCTCCAACCCAAAGCCAGATGGACCATATGCCCTCTAGGTCAACAACCCACAACCCATGGAGACCTCTTTTGTTTCACCTTGCAACCATTGCTGTGATCAACCTAGAGGGGATTTTCACTCAAGTTGTATCATGCAGCAAATGCCACTACCCATGATATTTGCACCAAGAGTAGCGAGGTGGTTATAAGCCAATATGGAGGAGATGTTGTCACATTTGTCACGTTAAAAAAAATTACACATGAAGAAATTGGATCCCTCTCAGTGCTTAATAGATCCAGGTTTAAGATGGATCTATGTTGGTTTTAGCTTGATCTCCTCTTAATGAACTGGCCAAGGAGCCATGCACATAGCTTGGGCCATGTAGCATCATTATTTGGCATGGTTCCCTGTATCTAAAATATGGGCAACGCACTTAAGAATGTTTTTCATTTGAATCCCATTGTAGTTGTGTTCTTGGTTAAGCCTTATGACCTATGGATGCCAAGTTTGGTGTTTCTCAAACCTAGGATCTGATCTTTATCTAGATTTGCAAGGCTTGTTCAGGGTTAAGAATTAGGGTGAAGTCCCTACTGGAATGAAATGGGAGTTCTGTACATATTCACAATCTCACAACATTAAATGTTAAAACACGTTTACATTGTACATGAACCAGTTAGTACATAATAATACTGCAAAAATGTGCCAAAAAGTTTAGAGAAAACAAAAAACCCAATTACTTAGTCTTAATGGTTTGAAGTCTTTTGTATATGGTACTGTTCACAGTCTAAGAACTAGAATTCTTTATTTTCATATTTATGTTAACTTTGTTTCATTTGAGTTCTCTCTTTCCAAACCTGTCCTTCTCTCCCTTTCCTTCTTTATGGATATTGAATCACAGCGAGAAACTTCTACTTGGAGGTTCTTTGGATTGGATGTCTCTGTGTTGCAAGCTAGATACAGAAGCCAGTAACAGTGGTTACCAGGGATATCTTGGTTGCTGGTTTTTTCATCCTGAAACATTATTACTCTGACATGTTTGGCCTCCTTATATGTCCAAGGTCACCCGCTTATAGATTTATAAAACCTCAATGTGGATTTGGTGAGGTATTTTTTAGTAATTGATGCCTTAAGGTATGTATCAACATTTTTATTTGTGGACTCATTTCCTGTCATTAACCATGCACATGGCGAGGTTTGTAAACTCATTATTCACCAGGTTCTGTCATCTCTGGAATCTAGGTAGCTTAACCTAAGCCCCTGATAATCTTTGCATTAGAAGCCCCACTGCCTTGTGTTCTTGGTCAAGACTTGTCACCTATTGATCACTAGTATGGTGCATCTAGAACCCAGGATCCATATACTCTCTGGCTTCACAAGGATTTCTAATTTAAGTCATCACAGTTTGTGTATCTACATATAACAGTTGTGAAAAGAACATGTAAAACAACTACAAAGTATGGATTAATATTGAAGAAAAGCATCCATAAAAATGAAAACAAGCAAATATAATAATAATTTATTAGTTAAAACTTTATAACAGTTTAGAATCCATTAAAAAATCCTCCATCACTACTTAACAAGATGGAAGTAGGAGCCCGGCCTTTGAAAGAGCATCAATTCAAGTATTCATTTTTTTGAACACATGTGAAGGAACTCAGAAGCTATTGGACAACCTGTATACTACTTGCCTCTACAAGAACATGCCTATTTGTCCTACTATGTTTAACTAAATTCTGCAAGGCACATATTGCCATCATTTGCATGTATTCTATGGGTTTATCCTCAAGTAGGATAACCAGTGCACATCAAGTTGACGCGGGATTAGTTGTCTGAGCTAGTCCATCATGATGGAAAAGATCATGAAGAAAAAGAGTAACTAATAATATGGAAATCTTGGCTCTATTTTTAGGTCAATAATATA
Source organism: Larix kaempferi (assembly GCA_027924585.1). NCBI lineage: Eukaryota > Viridiplantae > Streptophyta > Pinopsida > Pinales > Pinaceae > Larix > Larix kaempferi. The sequence continues at coordinate 3,281,776 of BSBM01000445.1, forward strand.
TTGTGATAGGTACCTTTTTCATAGCTATTTGCATCTTCCTCATATGCAAATAGTGCCTGCATAAAAATAGGGTTAACATTGTGTTCTCCTCTTACTTCACCATGTTATCTTGCAACCGTAATATATTTAGGCTGCCTACCAACTATATCTAGGTTTCCCTGCCAGTCACCTTATATCAACAAAATCAAGAGTTTATGGATCATGGGGCTCTTCTCCTTTTCACAACCTAGAGTTTCCTACTCATCTGAGTTTTTGTCTGCTCAAAATGCTCTTTTACCTACATATGACCAATCCAAGTTGTTTAATCTTGATAAGATACTATCCAAAACTTTGAAAACATCCATGTGAGCTGGTGGACAATGTCCACCTCTCTTAATATTTATACATGTATTCTAGTCTTTTGGAACTGGCTTATACCTGGTCCCACGCAAGTATTTCCTTTAGGAAAAAGGTCTATCCATGGGATAACTTATGGAAAAATAGAGAAAGAGAGATTTATTCCTTCTGTATCAATCATCTGGGTGAGGTACTAGCTGTATTTCTTTTACTTCATTGTCAGCCCAACCTCAAAGACCCAGTCAGCCCATCCTCCCCCACTGCATTTTAATAGTCTGAACACAACATGGGGTAAAAATACATGCCCCAAAATAACACCACAGCTGTACAACAAACATTTGTTCTGAACTCCTACATTCTAGAATAAGCTCCAGCCTCCACAAAATCTTGAAGATTTTTAAATTCCAAGTCAAATATTTTCACTTTTCACTATTGTCAACTGCCCAAGGGAAGAAGGGACCTATGGAAGATGAGACATTAATCACAAGTTGCATGTTTCCCATTTGATTAAGGTCCTTGTAACAAACCTCATATATCTCTCCAAAACAAGAAAACACTACTGTTGAGTCCCTAATGTTGAGCCCCAACTGCTCCAAACACAGTTTGACTCCCTGACACTGATCTTAGATGAACAGAATAGGACTTTCTACTTGACAATTACATTGTATCTAGTAATATTTGCAATCTACACATTTCAACCTTCCATGTTAGGTAAATTTTCCTGCGGGTTTCATCCCTGCAAGTCAAAGAGCAACTGGGATTCTTCAAATGGGCATCCAAAACATCCAAATGCATGCTCCCAAGGTACAAAAGATCAAGAAAGAGAAGATGAAACACCTACTTCCAAGATAGTCAATATCCAATATAAGGGGATAAGAGCTGACAAATATAGGACTTCCAAAGCTTAACTGAATTCAACGAAGCAAGTGCAAATCATTTAATCCATGGTCAAGACATACTTCAGAATGTAAAAATATTCTGAATGCACACTTTGAATCATTCAGTGCTCTACAAGATATAAAAACATATAACCAAAAGATAAGAAATGAAATGACTATGAAAACGAAGCGAAAATAGGCCCATCTAGAGCATATTTTCTTTTTGTACTCCACAACCTCCAATCAAAAATGGATCAGCATAGCCATCAACTAAAAGTCTAAAACAATGTAAACCACACGTAAAAAAATTTCTAGAAATTGCCGGAAACTGTTTTGCAGTTTTTAGGGCACTGCAAAATGGTTTCCAACAACTAGAAATATTTTGAAACCAGATTCACTGCTATTCAATGTAATTCTTGGATACAAATTTGCATTTTCTTCATGTTTTCAAACTAGGCATCCATCTTCATTATATGTATATAAAAAACGCCAAGAATTTCCCTTTGTTAGAAAATCTGATGCTATAATTCCCAGTCTTTGTAATCAAGATTGTATGTGCAAGTTTCAAATGGACTCAAAAATTGATATAGAAGTTGCCTCCTTTGCAAATACCATAGTAATAGATCCCCCACATGAATCTTGGCAAATATTAAGGAGGCCAAAATATTTGAACAAGCCTAAAATCAGCATGTGCATGGTACAATGCTTGCTTCATAGAATGTCCATCCATAATTGAAGCAAAGAAAGATAACAACACTTTCCAGAATCATGGTGACAAATAGTCTTTCTTGCAATGGTTCTAGGCCCTAGGGTGCACATTGAAAATATATCCATCTTGTGGCACGAGTTATAGAGATTTTATAGGCCCAGCATATCTAAGAATTTGTTAAGATTTAAATTTTTCATTTTATAAGCAATTCATTGGAACCTCTAATTCTCGATTCCAATAAAAAAAATCTTTATTGGACAAGTATATTATTCATTTACATGGCCAAATTCATTACTTATTTATGGGTTTGCTCAATCTTATCATCTAGCTTTCCAACTAAACAATCCTATTCCAAAATATTCATAGAATTAAGATACTAAGTTTCATGCAATGTAAATGTGGATGAAACAAGGAACACCCAAAGAAGGCATTATCTAAACATAATTCTTTTTTACCATATTTGTTCCATCATCGCATAGCAAATAAGGGAAAATACAATAAAGCACATACACAATCACGAGAAAGCAACAACAGCTGTTGATAGAATACCATCGAATCACTTTAAAACACTCAGATCCCGTGCTCTCCCTATCATTCTTCCTACATACACTAAAATTTTTACTAACTATAATACAATAGTGAAGCCTAACAAGTAACAAAGTTGGTTATGTTGTCTTTATATGGAAGGACAATATCCTATTCTGAAATTGTGAGCTTCCACTAGAAATTGCCATGGGTAGTTGTTCACTTAAAATCACATTTGTGAGTTCACTTACATGAAGCCACAATTCAGTTGTCTGGATTGCCAAAGAAAGAATGCCATGGGTAGTTGGAAAGAACTGCAGCTCAGTGGTGCCAATTCAATGCAATCACATTTTGTGAGCTCACTTAGTGACAATCCAGTTGTCTGAATCCAAGTTATTGCCACATAAATATTAACAACAACTAGTACAGTTCCTCATGACAACATCTATTAGAACTTCCACTAACAGATGCAATGGGTAGTTGGCAAGAATTGTGAATAAGTTGGAGACACCTCAATGAAATCACATTTTCTGAATTCACTTCCATGAAGCCACAATTCAGTTGCCTAGATCCAATTTATTGCTACAGAAAGATTGCCATGGGTAGTTGGCAAGAATTGCACCTAAGTGGAGATGTCTCAATGCATTCACATTGTGAGCTCACTTAGTGACAATCCAGTTGTATGAATCCAATTTATTGCAAGAGAAAGATTAACAATTAGTACAGTTCCTCATGCCAACATCTGTTAGAAGTTAGAACTTCCACTAACATATGCAATTGGTAGTTGTAAAGAATTGTGAATAAGTGGAGATAGCTCAATGAAATCACATTTTGTAAGTTCACTTACATGAAGCCACAATTCAGTTGTCTAGATCGAAAATTATTGCCACAAAAATATTACTAGTACAGTTCCTTATGCCAACATCTATTTCGAACATAACTAGCATGTTTCTTTCCTTAACAGCAACCACAATTTCAAATTTCTCCTAATTATATACTCAAAACAATCTAACTAATTTCTCTAACTAACTTGAGGAATGGGGTGACCCCTTCTACAAGCCACTGGAATGCAGACACACATGCCACAAGAAAGAAACAAGAAAGACACTCAACCAAATATGATACCCAAAAATGCTATGATATCATGTATGTGCCAAGGATCAAGAACACTTCACTAGGAAAGGCCAATACTTGCATCAATGCTAGGTCATCCAAGTCTTCATGAAGATGTAACCCCCTGTTGAAAATGTGATAAAAATCAAATGTGGATACCAATGCAAAATGGGAGATAACAATCACAACAATGAAAAGAAGACACAAAGATCACTTTCCATCTATCATGTTTGGGCATTTTCAATACCTTGAATTCAGTAAACCGTAACTTTCTCCGATCTTAGTAAACCTCCTTAGAAATCCTATAGTCTCTCCTACACTAAGGAACTAATTTCAGATAATTTTGAGCAAGAATGAAAATAGTCTACTAGCTATATGAAAAGAGGGTATCGCTGTCCCAAAATTGGAAATTTGCTTTCTCTATTCTACTAATAAATTATTATAGGTGCTTCTATAATACAAATTACTCAATATTGAATGTTTTCCTTGGAAAGATAAAGATATATTGAATTTTTCTACAAAAGACTTAATTATCCAACAAATTATTGTGAACTAAAATTCTATTCTGCAGACTAGTAGTTCTTCCCAACTAACACTAAATTTCATCCAAGGAATGTAATTACACATGCACAAGCGCTCGAAAAATACAGGTCTGGAAATGAAATGAAAATGCACTGGTTCTATTAACTGAGGGAAGAGTGAAAAACAATACACTTTGATGTGTTTAAGCTTTTGTTGGAAACTTAATCGTTTCCTTCCTTCAGTAACGACAAAAATTGACTGGGACTGAGCTAAAACTGATAGAAACATATGTTGCTAACTAGAATAGGTGGTGGTAAACCATCCACGTATACAAAGTTTATCACCAAACTACTACACTAAGTTTATCACCAAACTACTCCACTAATGATTTATGGAATTCCTGCGTCCCTGTTGTAACTTAATATTAACTTAATATATGTGAAATTCTCAAATATTTTTGGATCTCATAATTCTTGCAAGAGCAGATAATTCTTGTGAGCCCTTGATATTATATAAGTCACGACTCACTGAAGATAATAAAAATTACAAAAAAGATGTACTAATGATTCACTACCTGAATAGAATCAATATGCGGTCAAACATAAATTTAGGCTTTGGAGCAGAAATATAAATATTGTAATGCTATTCTAAAGCAACATAAAACAATATGAAGCCAAGGATAGAAAGGGCCTTTTGGAATCCAATTTCAATGTTGTCTGTTAGAGGTGAATGGATCTAAAGATCATTAATTCTATTTGTACTCATTAGCTAACAAATGAATACCTCTAGCTCTCCATGTGACTTGTCACTTACCATCATATCTCTATGACCTACCTCCACCTCAACATATACAAAATTTTAGTTGGGTTCCTTTAACTAAGAAAAGGCCTTGTAGATAGACTCATCCTCTGATTAGAATGGGACTGAAGTTTGCATAGTCCTATTTTCGGACACATAACTAGGGGAGAGTTGTCTATTCTTGAACAGGGACCAGTAGTTGTCATAGTACTGGTCCCAGACAACCACCATATATTGACACAAAGACACCCATAAGTTAAACATACATATTCCATATTAAGTGCAGTAAATATTTAAATTATGTCCAAAAATTTCCCATTAACTGACTGGGCCAATAGGTGTTAATAAATAGTCTTTATATGAAAAACAGTACAAAACATCTTGTCCCAACTAAGTACAAATATGCTCAGGGATCCAAAAGTACATGAACAGCAAAATAACCCAGCTCGTTTTTGCCACCTACTACAAGGTACCTATCAAAGGAGGACCCACGAATATCTATTGGAGCCTAAATATCCCAGCATTCATTAAAACCTGTTCAAACATTCATTGAAACCTGTTCAAACAACCGAAAGGATAGTGTCAGCCATAACTGCAAGATTGTTCAACATTCCAACCCACTGTATTCAATAAATGACACCTACCCATTAAATGCACCCATTAAACAGATGGAAGCACAAGGATCATGAAACAGATGAAGGCACAGGGATCCACAATGACAAGCTCCCAGCCATTGGATCACTTTCAAATCAATCCACAACACACATTGAAATTTGAGAGATTGCAATCCATGTGCAACCTTCTTACCAATCCAATTCAGTAGCAAACAACTATAAATGAACCACAACCCTTATGAAGATGCATTTCATAAATTCGACCTGCAAAGTGTGTGCACAGTTGCATTTCAGAAATTCGAACAGCAGAGTGTGTGCACAGTGGAGGCATACCATCAGAAGTGTGTGCACGTTAGATTCAGGTTACTGTTTATGTTATTTATATTTCTATTTATGTTATTTCCAGTTATGTTATTCATATTTCTGTTATAATCAGCTTCCATTTTCCTTCTATATAACCAGCTTCCATTGTAATGTTATTTCCATTTCTGTTATAATCAACTTCCAGTTTCTTCTACATAATCAGCCTCCCTTCTAAATGTGCAGGTTGTTGCAGGCATGGCAAGAGTCAGCAATGCAAGGAGAACAAGTCATCGACTGAGCAGGGGTGCCCAGCTACGCTGCACCTCATCGGATGAGGAGAGGGTTGATCATTCAAATGCCAACAATGCTCCCAGCCATGTTGTTGAGAATGACAATGTGGTGGAAGAGGACATTTTTGTCCCACCATCAACCACACAGTCACTTCCAACCACAGTTCAAGGAACAAGTTCAGTCACCAACATCAGTGCAATAAGAGGCTAGACAAAAGAAGACATGCTAGCTGCTATTGATGATATAGAGTTCAATGGATATTCTATTTGTGCTGCTGCTAAAAAACATGGAGTTGCTACCTCTTCAGTACATTATTGGATAAATGGGCTCACGCATACAAAGCGCAGAGGGCCTGTTATAGTTATGAGTGAAGAGGAGGAGGCCAAGGTGGTTCAGTGGTGTAAGGAGATGGCTGAAATGGGACATGGGCTAGAGCTTATACAACTAAAATCCACAGTAGCTCAAATCTATCAAGGGAGGCCAAACCCCTTCAAAGATGGGTTTCCTGGTAAGTCATGGTGGTTTGGGTTTAAAAAAAGGCATCCAGACCTTGTGTTGCATACAGCGGAGGGCCTAGATAGTGACAGGGCTCTAAATCTACGGCCTGCAATTCTGACTAAGTTCTATGCCACCCTTTCTAGTGCATATGAGAAACATGGGTATGCTCCAGACCATATATGGAACTGTGATGAAACAGGTTTACAGGCAGGAAGGAACTGTGGCATGCATGTAATTGCCAAGAGAGGGAGTCGTAATGTGCCAAAGATTTTTCCTAGGAACAGGGAGTGGATCACTATTCTATGTTGTGTCAATGCAATTGGTGCTTCAATCCATGGATTTTATCTATTTAAAGGTAAAACTCAACTCAAAAACTATATACAGAATTGTGAACCAGGTGCATGCATTGCTGCACATCCCCATGCTTGGATGACCAACGAACTCTTTTTGAATTGGCCTACTCACTTTGCTGCATCTATACCAGGCGGTGTCTCACCTGTAAATAGACACCTACTGGCTTTAGATGGTCATGGAAGCCACATTGCTGTGCAAACAATCGAGGAGGCTAAAAATTTGGGCATCGACCTATTGAAACTGCCTGCTCATACCACTCAAATATTGCAACCCCTAGATGTCAGTGTGTTCGGGCCTTTCAAGAACTATTTCAGGGGTGAGCGAGCTTCGTGGATGGCAAAGAATCCAGGGGTGGAGGTAAAAAGGTTTGAGATAGCCAAGCTTGCAAGTAGATCCTTTAAAAGGGCTCTCACACCTTCGAATATCAAGGCTGGGTTTAAGAGGACTGGAATATGGCCATTGAATTCTGAGGCTCTCATGCATGATACTAGTTGTGGCCAGGCATTTGATCTGAATGGCCAGGAAGAAGGGGATGTCCAAGCACATGTTGATGGCCAAGAAGATGTGGAGGTAGAGGAAGACGTTGTTGCTGCTGATAATATGATATCCCTCTCTCAAGGAGGACCATACTGTGGTGATGAAGAAGAACAGGTAAGTGAAACACAATATAACAATGAACCAATTGACAGTAACATGGAGGTTGTTACACCAACTGAGACAGCTGCAACTTCTGCTTATAATCTTCTTAATGTCTCTATGCAAGAAACAGTTGCAACTTCTGCTTCTGATCATGTAAATGAAAACGTTGATCATGCACCAGGAAGCAGCAATGGAGAATTGACTTTGCCAAGCCAGGTTACCCCACCATCATGGCTGGTAGAAGCCATGATGAATTTGGACAAAAATATTGTCTCAAGGACCAATGAAGAAAGCATGAACATGCCTTCACAGCCAAGAGAATTGGAAGATGAAATTGTTCATTATTTTGTGGACAATGGAAACCTGGAAGAAGATAGTGTCCACAATGAGGTTCCAGTTGAAGAGGACAATATGGTTCAGATTGAGCAGGAGAACATTGACCCAAATATTGAAAGGCAAGTGTCAAGCAAGGAACAGCAAGTGTCAAAGAAGGGCCAGTTGCTTGGTCGGTTCCTAAAGCTACCAGTAGAGAGAGTTTCAACAAAAAGAAGGCAAGCAACAACAGACAATCTTCGTCTATGTCGAAGTTCACAGTTACTCACCTCAGAGGACTATATAAAACTATTAGTTGAGTCTGAACATAGGAAACTTGAAATCCATGATTTAAAGCAGAAAAAGAGAGACTTAGCCAAAGAAAAGAAGGATGCAAGGATTGCTGCAGCAGAACTTCGAGCACAGGAAAGGCTTGAAAGAGAGAAAGAAAGACAAGAAAAGGCTCATCAAAAACAAATGGCAAGGTAGGAAAAGGAATTGAGAAAGGCTCAACAATTGATTCAAAAAGAACAAGGGGTGGTAGAAAGTTCTGCCATTGATGCAAACATAGTGGAGGGGAGTAAGATGATGCCAAACACATTGGAACATCTTGCAGATAATACTCCATGTTTCCAAGACCTCCTAAACATCCAAGTCCCTCGCTATCAACAAGTGCGCATGCCCACTTTATTCCCTCCTACCAGTGCAAGTGTCAGACATATGTATGATTATCGGGGGGCTCAACCTAATGCAGGGGTTAGTAGCACAAGTGTGCACTGTGGCTACTCAATTCCTCCATGGCTACAAGAAGCAAATTAGATATCATATGGAGGCAACCAGCCACAACCTAATCAGCCATTGTTAGGTATGCCAACCAACCTGGCTCAAGCAGTAAACTCAACAATATTGGGCAGTGAAGATCTTGGATGACATTAAGCATAGGAGTGTCATATAGGGGTGCCAAAGTTTTTGTTGTGACCACATTGCATTGTGGATTTTGTAATCACTGGGTCTAACTATTGCAACATGGCCATTTTGTATACAATCCTAGACCATTTTGGGTACAATCATAGGTCATATCGTTCCCTGATGTTTGCGGCATTATAATCAAGGGTTTATCATAAGGTTTAATATACAATTTCATCATTTCAACAGCAAGTTGTAATGTTCTCCAATTAAACATTTCATTAACATTTTTTAGGGTTTATGAATTTAGTTTGTTGTTGGTTTATCTTGCAATCATAGTTTGGGCTGAATTATTGAAGGTTCTAGGGTTTATGCTGCAGTAGGGTCTATGGCTTATGTTGTAGTAGTTTGGGCTGAATTATTGAAGGTTCTATGGTTTATGCTGTAGTAGGGTCTATGGTTTATGCTGCAGTAGTTTGGGCTAAATTATTGAAGGTTCTATGGTTTATGCTGCAGTAGGGTCTATGGTTTATGTTGCAGTCGTTTGGGATGAATTACAACCATATGGGATTACAACCATATGCCCAAAATTCAAAGGGAGATAGAAGAATCCCAAGATCACTATAATAGCTTCATCCTTGATGATATCATGGGCTATGGTTTATGTTGCAGCAGGGTCTATGGTTTATTGAAGGTTCATAGTTTGGGTTGAATTATTGAAGGTTCTATGGTTTATGTTGCAGTAGGTTCTATGGTTTACAACTCTTGACCCCTATATTCTTTAAAGTAGCAGTTAGGAATGGGGTTGAACCATTACATGGGTGTGATACCCATCCATGCGATGCTAACTGATTGGGAACATGCCCATATATCTCTCCTATTATTAATAATGCTTTTATAAGGAATGTTCCATGGAGGGCTCTCATGCATGGCTTATTACACCTTAATACAGTATCATACTAATCAACATAACAGGCCTAAATTAGATCCAGTGTATGTACATTCCTATAAATAAATTCAATATCCTTTTGAAGGCTAGAACAACAGACAACAGTAATCAAGCCAACAAACTGTTTAATAAAACCATGTGTATATAAATTCCCATAATGCAACAACTAATTTAACTTCTTCTATTTTGCCCATAATGCAAGTTATTGGCCTATAATGCAAGCAATGGACTGATAAGATGCAGCAGATCACTTGATGTTAATAGTTAAAAGTAAAAACTGCATCATGCACTTGTAATTTAACAATAGCAGATAACTTGTAAACTACATCAACAATAGCAGATCATAAGATGGAACAGATCACTTGTAAACTGCATCAATAATAGCCAATTTGGCAAACTTGCTGATATCAACAACTGAATTATGGGTATTCTTCCAACAAGATGAGACAATGGAAAAGTCACTCTTGTCAACTGGCATCTATCCCCTGTCTGATGCAGTTTTGACTTTTAACTATTGCCATCCTATTGCGACAAAAACCAACAACAAACTAAATTCATAAACCAGATAAAATTTAGGGACACTGCTGCAACATAAACCATAGAACCTTCAATAATTCAACCCGAACTATGATTGCAACATAAACTAGCAACAAACTAAAATCATAAACCCCAAAAAATTTACAAACCCTGCTACAACATAAACCATAGAACCTTCAATAATTCAGCCGAAACGATGATTGAAACATAAACCAACAACAAACAAAATTCATAAACCCCAATAAAATTATAAACACTGCTGCAACATAAACCAGCAACAAACTGAAATCATAAACCCCAAAAAATTTACAAACCCTGCTGCAACATAAACCATAGAGCCTTCAATAATTCAGCCCAAACTATGATTGCAACATAACAAACAACAAACTAAATTCATAAACCCTAAAAAATTTACAAACCCTGCTGCAACATAAACCATAGAACCTTCAATAATTCAGCCCAAATGATTATTGCAACATAAACCATTCCACAAACCAAATTCATAAACCCCAACAAATTTATAAGCCCTGCTGCAACCTAAACCATAGAACCTTCAATAATTCAGCCCAAACGTTGATTGCAACATAAACAAACCACAAACTAAATACATAAACCCTAAAAAATTTACAAACCCTACTGCAACACAAACCATAGAACCTGCAATAATTCTTCCCAAACTATGATTGCAACATAAACCCTAAAAAAAATTTAAACGCTGCTGCAACACAACCTTAATTCATACACCCTAAAAAAAATTTAAACGCAGCTTCAACATTAACCACAGAACCTTCAATAATTCACCCAAAATTATGATTGCAATGTAAACCATAGAACCTTCAATAAATTAGCCGAAACAAATTCACCTCAAACCTAATAAATGAATAAACACTAAAACATTCATAAACCCTACTGCATCATAAACCATTCATAAACAAATTAACAGGAGCACAATAAACCATTCATAAACCCTACTGCATCATAAACCATTCCTAAACCCTGCTGCAGCATAAACAAATTAAACCCCTAATGCCACATAAAAACCCAAATGGTCCACGAAATCACCAAAAGGTTGAGAGTGTTGAAAAACACTGATGCAGGAGTGGCTAGTAGGAAACCTTCCAGCGCCAGCGCCACCGAAGAAGTGCGAGCAGGAACAACATTCGCCAACGCCGCGAGCAGGAAGGGACCAGCCACCGCCATGAAGAGGAAGGGACCAGCGAAACCAGCCGAGCAGGAACCCAACAACACCACCACCGAACCAACGAAACCTACCAGCGCCAAGGCCACCGAAGAAGTGCGAGCAGAAACAGCCTTCGCCAACGCCGTGAGCAGGAAGGGACCAGCCACCACCGTGAAAAGGAAGGGACCAGCGAAACCAGTTGAGCAGGAACCCAACAACACCACCACTGAACCGACGAAACCCTCCAACGGGGTCCGCTACAGACGATTCCATGGGCATATTGTACGCCGCGGGCATCATAATATCGTCAATGTCAGGAGAACCAATGGACAGATCAAACCACAGCAGCGAATGCCATCGGTCGGGGAGAAATACACCACCCATCCGCCACATCACAGAAGCACAGCAGGAGTGGAGAAGAACCAGAGCTAGAGTGTTCAAGAACCGGAGCAGGAGCGAACAGGGATGGGGGTGGCGGAGCGGCCATGGACAGGGCCCGAGGAAGAATACACGAGACCAAAAACCAAGTGCGGGAAAAGCACCGACGAAAGGGAAAAAATCCCACCATAAAGGTCGCTTTAATGACACCAACAACCACAACGCGTGGCGCTACCATCTGGGCCCGATCACGCCATGTGCCGAGGTGCCAGCGTGGTGTGGGGGAGGGAGCCACATGGGGTGTCCAATGATTGGCATCCCTCCCCTATAAAATCCCAAATTCGCATACCACACCCAACAAAGGAGACACTTTTCTATTGTCAGGAAAATAACATCAATAAAAAGGACCAGTGTCCTCCTTACTCAAGATTGTGTTGATTATTGAAAACAATTTTTAAATAGAGATTCCTGCAAACGTAGCCCTACAATACCTCAAATTTTAAATTTCGAGGGTCTCGTGCTATTTGCAATCCATGCATGTAATTTTGAGACAATAGCAGGTTGAGTGTAAAAACAGTTTGTTATCCATCCAATCTGTGTTGTAGCCATATTCACTCACTAATTAGTATTGGATATATTGTTAGGTTATAAAATCTGCATGGTTTCAGAGAATAGAGCAAGGATGTAGACCGATACCATAAACCCCTGCAGACCACATCCCAGAAAGCAAAGAACACATAGCCAAATGGGTACCCAAATATGCTATCAGATACCAAAACCCAATTTATTGAAACAAGCACGTACACATTAAACTGCTAACTAGCTACTGAAGAGGGGCTCTAGGTGGACTAGCTGAATCTATATACCTGCAATGAATGGCATACTATATAGCATAATAGCTTGATTGCATAATGATTCATCTTCCAGGATAGCATACGACCAGTGATCATACCATGGATAATGACAAGTAAAGAAGGTAACCTTGATGAAGAATGAGAGTATCAGAGTTTTTTATGGTAGAATCCACAAAAGGTTAAGTAAAAACATACTTGGAGTTTGCAATGACGAGTCTGGACGTGAATCTTGATTGCAAGAGCTATTTGGAGTCTGCACGTGATTGCAAGAGCTGAAAAACCAAAATTCCAGAGCCTAGCAACCCCGAATAACCTTAGCAAGAGCCTGGCAACTCCACAATAACGTTTGAAACCTGCTTCGGACGAAATTGGTCCATTCTGTTGCGATGCCCGATTTTTAATGAATTTCTATAAAGAAAAACCTCCATAGTTAAAATCCAGGGGCAATTGGTCTCCATAGTAAAAACCCAATGAAAATCGAGCGCGATTGGTCTCCATTGTAAAAACCCAGAGAAAATCGGGAGCGATTGGTCCGAATTTTTTGATTTTGAAGAAAAAAATGGATGAAATTTGGATTGTGAACCTCCATTGCTAGAAATCGAGGGCGAATGGAGAATTTTACCCGCATTTTCGAGGGCTAAATTTGATTTTCCCATTTTATTGTAAATATATTGATGGGCTATCTTTGTACCTTTTCTTGGTAAATAAATTATGGGCTAAAGTTTAATAAGGAAAAAATAGGGTTTAATAAAAAATATTCGCCCACTAAATTTTTAAAACCTCTTAAAATTCGCCCATGGGCTATAATTCGCCCCTAAAATTATCCATGGAGGAAACTCTATATTTACTCTAACTCTCGTAGGTCAATTCTGAGTATTCAATTTTTTTGTCTTCTCTGAGTCCCATCATTCTACCTCCGTTGGCGCCATCTGCACTGAATCTTGTTGGCCCACAAATTCGATGTGTCGGTGCTCTTCCATTGGTTGTAGGTGAGACTATATCCTAGGGTTTCAGTGCACAAGTGATTTGAGTGTTCGGTGGTGGAAAACACTTTCTAAACCCAAATCCAAGAACTGGTGAGGGTTTCAATGCATAGAACTTTCTAAACCCAACTCCAAGAACTGGTGAGGGTTTCAATGCATAGTGAGTTGAGTGCGTTTGGCGGTGGAAACCAAATTCTGAATGCAAATGCCAATTGCATTTATAAATCTTGCCAATAATTTGATCCTCCCTTTAGGCTCTAGCTACAAACCTGCATCAATTATCCTTTTGTTTGTTGATTATATTGACACGAACCTAGTTAAAACCTAAATAACCATCTAACCCTTAGTATGTATTAGTTTTATCTAACTTAATGTTTTTTTTTCAAGACAAAACATTGTATTTGATATTTGGAAGATGAAATTAAAATACACATAAATTAACCTTTCGGCTCAGTTGAAGATACCAAGACTATCAAGTACTTTCAATATCCACCTATTAGAGAGCTCTAACTATTTTTAAGACATAGATAGTCATCCCAAACAACCATAAAAATAAAATGTCTTCAATACATCCTAACTGAAATAGACCTGATGGCTAATCTAAAAAAACAAAACCAAACCTCTATGTCAAAATGCATAGTAATATCTAAATCAGAGTAAGATAAATCAGAAAATATTCATTTATAATACATCCAAAGGGATATGATCCCTAGTTTCTTGCACATACACCATGGTGCTTTGAGGAAGTATTTATGGTTTTGAATGCCTCAATTGTTTCTTTAGAGCTAAAGGAATGGTTTTCTTCCCTGGAACATCATTCCCAAGAGTTGGGACATCTACATATTGCTCAAAATACCCTAATGGTATTGTAATTATTGATCATAGGCTAATGATACAGTGATGAGGTAATGTGTGGTTGGTGGAGACCACCTCCTTAGCCTTACATGTCTAGAATATTCTTTTAGGGCTTAAGGATATGGTGTCCTTCGCTGACCATGTCCAATGCCCCAAAGGACAAAAACCTGGTACATAGTTCCATGGATACCCCTATGAATTCATGTATGATGCACTGACACATTCTTAATGGCTCTAAATTACTCAAGAATTGATTTAGGGCCAAACACAATTGGATTTCCTAGAATACCATTCTCAAGGCCCCGACACACATAGATATTACTAAAAACCATATAATTGCACTAACATCCTCAATCATAAAATGATACCCTAAGGATGCCATGTGTGCTTGGTTTAGGTATCCCTCTTATCCCTGGATGGATATAAGATTCATTTAGGGCCCGAGGTTGAGATCTCCTCCCTTAACCATGTCGAATGCCCCAAATCTCCATGACTTGGATGCATAGTGCCATGCATACACTACGAAGCCATGTGTGGTGCTTTGTGGCATTATTAATGGCTTTGGATGCCTAAATAGATTCTTTGTGGCCAAAGGATTGGTCCTCTTCTATGTGGTTCAAAATTAATATGTCCAGCTGTGAGTCTATGTCAATAGAATAATATCATTAATATCATCCATACATCTCAAGGTTGTGATAGATACGATAAAAACATTCCAGAAAACCCCATAAAAAGTTCAAGCTTATATTAATTCATGTTCTTTCACCAACAGCTTCGATTTCTGAGTAGAACACACAAAGCTAGAAGAGTGTCTATTGTTTATCCTGGATTGAATCCTCTTCTTTTGGCACTCAGTGACATTATATAGATTGTTGTTGGATGGTCATGGAAATTGCATAGTTGCTTCTTGATCTTCTTGTCTATTCATCTTCCTATCCAATCAGTTCATCTTCTTAAAACTTCTATTTGTTGCTATGTGTTCTCACCCTCTAAATTTGCAAATTTCTCTTGCTGGATTTTATGTTTATAATAATGCATGCTCATTGTGGGTTTCTCTAAATTAAAATGTTGGGTCAGATGCACAACATCAAAACATCATGGAGAAATCATATCTAAAAGATACTAGCACCAATATACCATGAGGACACATCAACCAATCATCGGCTATGGAATTAAAACAACAAGAACCATAACTCTATCATCAAGCACCCAATACATCCAATAGCTGCATCAACCTGTCAACAAGCACTTGTGATAAAAACCACAAGTGTAGGGCCTCATACGATATGAGGGGTAATAGGTTGAAACAAGAATTTATAATGGTTGACAAGACTAGCAAGTACATCAACAAGAATCAGTAAGAGTAAGATGCAAAGCGATTCACAAAATTATAATCGAATGAAAAAGTCTAAAGAGAATCCACTTGAAATCCAAAGAAAATGATGAAGCGCAATATGTCAAATTGACCTTTGGCATATTAGATATAAGCCAACACCCAAAAGTTGAAGAAACAAACTTTGAACTGTTGGAAGAACTAAAATCATAAAGCAGTCCTTATCTTTGCCCTTCAGCTTGCTACGCGGAAAATGTTATTCTAAGGATCCAAATAAAATGTTGACACTCTCAAATGACTTTGGACCAGAATTTGGGTTTGTCATAAGGAATTTTTATTACAGAGAATGATAATAAATGTAGTGGACTCACTTTATTTATGATTTCTTATGGTACAAATGATTTCCCATAGAACTAGTTGTACAGAAGAACGTGTCAAAATTACACACTAATTTCATTTATAAAGGCAAGCATGTAAATACTCAAGTGTCCATGTCAGGGTCCAAAGGAGAAACAAAATTACTCCGTAACATTGGCAGGGTCCAAAGGAGCAACAAAAATCTTGTGCACTTTGATTGCAAAGTTGGAATAATCTTATCAACATAACTACATATGAGAGCAAACCTTGTAATTCTCCATAGTTGTGCTGATAA
Organism: Larix kaempferi; assembly: GCA_027924585.1. Lineage (NCBI taxonomy): Eukaryota > Viridiplantae > Streptophyta > Pinopsida > Pinales > Pinaceae > Larix > Larix kaempferi. The sequence goes on from BSBM01000445.1 coordinate 3,298,295, forward strand.
AGAAAGGAATAATTGGCACACGGGAAAATAAAAAATCCAGCATCAAATTATTGCTTTTCATACAGGATACTAATATATGCATATTCCAATTGAGCCTATCTACCATTTTTCTCAAACAACAAAAGAATAAAATCATATATGTGCGTTTGGAGTTGAGCCTATCTACCATTTTTCTCAAACTGATCTATGCATATTCCAATTGAGCCTATCTACCATTTTTCTCAAACAACAAAAGAATAAAATCAATCTGTGCAATGTTGTAGAACTAGTTTCATAACCACATATTTGATTGTCAAATCCATTCATGTTAACGATGAACTAATCACTAGTACAATGAGTTCAATCCAAGTGTATTCTTCAATTAGTTTGCAGAGTATAGGTTGACTGCATAGGTTTTAGAAAAATAAAATAGTTTCACATGTGAAAGAAATGTTCAAATGAACAATCAATGTAAAATGACCTTCCAAAATGGTATTAATCCTGAATGTAAACTATAACTCTGAGTGCTTGCAAAAATCCTGAATTTGATGGTGAACAACTTCAATTCCTCGATCATCCAAGGAGTTCAACTCCAGGATCATGTTCTGGTACTGACTCCCATAAAGCTTGCGTGCTACAGCCAACACAGTGGATGTATTCCCGGTGCCATGCGAACCGTAAAGAAGGAGATGAGGTAGCTTGTTCTCGCTCGTCAGCCTATCAACATTACCACTCTGAACAATGTCAGCATCCTTAAATTATGTTCCCTGAATCATGACTCAGTAAACTTGCAATGCATACATTCCTATACCCTGGAATTGAAACTCGATGCGCATTATTCACCGCTCTAACAATTTAAGCATCCTTAAACCCTAAACCCTGACACACCGCACTTGCAATGAATATATAGTTAAACCCTAAACCCTGACACACCGCACTTGCAGTGAATACATCCATTAACCCCAAATTTGAAACCCTGAACACATTATCAAACATCAAATGGCCACCACTGCATTGTAGGCATCATTAAAGCTGGGAAAGTGAAATTAAACCCCAAATCTTCCCCTTGAAAATCATTAAATCACAAAAAACAAATCTTAAACACAAGATTGACCCTCAAAAAAGCCTGAAAACCAAAATGGGTAGCAAAATCTCACTTGTTTCGATGATATCTTTATGAGCTGCAACGTCTGCAAGAGATTGAGGGTGATATTTTTCGACCCATGGGCCTATCTTTTGAATAGCATCGTTCCCAATTTTTCCTTTTCCTTTGTTGGTTTTTTAGAAGGAAATTGTTCGTCGATGTCCATGGATGTTGGTTCCTCCATTTTCTTGTGTGTTTTCTATGAACAGTTGCAGTAGATATCACAACTGAAATGGTAGAGCTAAAGCAATGGGAAGCCAAAAATGGCACCAAATTACTTTTTGGTCAGGGAGGTTGATTGAATTCATTATTTGCAAACCACATTGGTGTAGAGGTGGAAGCGAGTGTGAACTATATAGTTACTAGTGCAATAGAGTTATCTCTATTGTTTCCTTTAGGTAGAGTATAGATATTCGTTTTACCAAATGAACTGAACATTATAAAATTATAAAAACTACCTTTGAGTAGAGTATGTAGTGGGAGTATTTATGAAAGAAAAATATTATAAAATTATAATAATATATAGAAGCATAGTACATCTAGACTAAGATTATTGTGGTGGAAATTTTGAATCATGCTAAGAAGGCATTTGATTTAACTGGGAGAGGTTTATGTATGAAACTTAGACAAAAATCCTCAAATTTTTTGCATATATGATCCAGTGATATAATCAAATTCTTTGGTATTTTTTAAGATGGATTTATGAAGTCATATTTCAATTGGAATTAATATTTCAAACAGTTGGCCACCATAGCCTAAAAAATGGAAAAGTTGGAGGATAAGGATCGAGGTAGAAGGGTTGCCTCCAACAACAAGAAAATTGACTAGAAATTGGAGGATATCATCCTAGACATAGGGTTCCATGAGAGTTAAATGACTACATACTCTCTTGATTTTGACTTATACTTACACACAAAAGAGATGATAGCGTGACATGTGGACTTTGTCTTAGAGAAAGACAGCCCTTTATTGCACACCTTCCTAAAATATCTACACCACCTCAATGGCAAGTATTATTCCCAATCTAAATGCCATCTAGGGATTCAAATAAGGGTTAGAAGATAGAGGGGAACCAAGGGGTGAGGATGACATTGAAAAGAATCAGGCTAGATATAAGCTTCAACACCTAATTTCCCTTGTAGATGATGAAGATTGGCATAGTTTCCTTCTAGTTCAACTCTATCTCTAAGGTAACCCTAATTTCTCTCAATCCCCCAATGCAAAAATTGCATTGGGCTTCACTAATTGATGTAGTTTTTCCCATTACATCAACACAAGTATCTTCCCATGCTCATAGAGAAACAAACAAACAAATTGGTTTTGAAACGATTTTAGCACATTTAATGATAGGTAGATGACATCCTATATCAAAGTTCTGGAAAGCACAATAAATGGCATGATCACTATTGGGTTCAACATCACAATGTTGGTAACAAGGTCTTATTTCACTTGCAAAAAGAGCAACTTACAAGACCCAATAGGTTGATCAAACCACTCGCTATGAACCATACACCATCACTAGGTAGATGGGTGATAAGCTTTTTAGCATCATTTTTCCACCTTTCCTTGCCTTTCACTTTCATTAGGGAGGAGTTGTCGCAAGATGAGACAAGGGTTATTGAAATCATGGTTAGATGAGTGGTTTGAAACACATTTTGAAGTTTTCATTAAATAGGAAGCTGAGTTGTGAGGGAAAGATATTTAAAACTATATATAGATAGTTTTGTATGGCAATGCTACTAGAAATGAGTACAATATCTTCTAAGTGGACATCCTAATGAGTCTCTATCAATGGTTACAATTGATTAAGGAGGTAGTGGAATACATCTAGAAGGTGGAGAAGATAGTAGAGTGAAATATCTAGAACCTAATTATGTTTTGGCAAGTAGACCACTTGATAAACCAAGCAATGGATTTTGGGGTGAAAACAATGGTAGAGGAGTTTGTTGTAGAAGCATACTAATGATATTCAAAGGTGGAGGAAGAGTTGAAGTGGGGCATGAGGATGATACTGGTGACAAAAAACTCAATTGGATCAAAATACTATTGGTAAAGGAGGGTAACCTTTTGAACCCATTAGCATGGAAACATCAAAACCTTGCACCATGGGGGTGATTGGAGTGGTTTTGACAATGTTGAGGGCATATAAGAGACAATATCATGGGGGAAGCAATAAATAGTGAGATGGTTGAACATGTTCTAAGAAAGGCATAGATCATAGACCAATGTTGGCTTAATTGTATGTGTGTAGTTAAAAAGAATATTGAGCATTTGCAGAGGGAGGTCACCAATGAGGGAATAAATGGAGGAAGATTACAAGAGTTGAAGAAACTCAGCAAGTAAAGAGAGTTAGCCAACCAATGGTTATGATATTGAGGACTAACAATGGATGGAAATCCAATGAGGGGGTAGAGCAGTGAAGGGACCAAAACCATGTGCCCTTGTACAAGCAATTAATAGATGGGAACACTCTCTTTAGGGGAAGGAGGTTGTAATCCACACTGGACACCAACCAGTTTAGTATTTTCCGTGGCTATAGCGACGGATGGACTTTTCATGGCTATAGCGACAAACGTTCGTGGCTATAGAGACGAAAAATACATCCATGGCTATAGCGACGATCGTCAGGGGAATTTTCAAATTTTTCCAAAAATTTAAACTGCTTTTCCACGAAAACATCAATTTTAACTGTTTCGTGGGAATTTTGAGCCATATGTAGTAGTGTGTTTAACCCTTGGGGAAGCATATATGGTTTTAAATGATGCCCATGTTGGAACATGTGGGGTTCATTTATCTGGGTTGGAAACATCCCAAAATATTTTATGCCCTAGTTATTTTCATCCTACAATATTTAAATATTGCATAGATGCAGTTAAATGCTGTCATCCATGCCGGTTATTACCAAGAAAATGAAGGTGCATCTAGCTCCACTTTTTCCCATCATCATTATAGGTCCCTTCCCTAAGTGGGGGATATATTGTATGACATGCAATCCATTTTCGGCTTGGGGGAATAGACACATCATAGTCGCTGTCAATTATTTCACTAAGTGGGCAGAGGCTATGCCTACAATTAAAGTTGATGGGGAAACACCAACTTATTTCGTTTTTAATCAAATTATATCCAGGTTCTACATTCCAAAACAAATTGTCACTAATCATGGAAGTCACTTTCATAATCACATGATGTTTGACTTAACAACAATGTTGGGTTTTAAACAAGAGAATTCATCTCCATTTTACCCATAGGAAAATGGTCGGGTCAAAGCAGTGAAAAAAACACTCAATAGCATTCTCCAACGAACTGTTAATGCTAGTAAGACTAACTAGCACGTATCGTGTTGTATCCTTATTTATGGGCTTACCGAACCACGATTAAAACTACTACATGGTTTTATCCCTTCCAACTTGTTCATGGGGTGGAAGTAGTTACTCTGATTGAATGCAAAATACCTTCATTAAAGTTAGTTGTACAACTCTTTCCTAAGACTTCCGATTTGGAAGAACGGTTAATTCACTTGGAGCATTTGGATGAGCAACGTTGAGATGCGGCCATAGCAAATGAGGCACATAAGAAAAGGGTCAAAAATCAATATGATAAATCTGTCTGACCTAGGGTCTTTTCAGAAGGTGCACTTGTCTTAGTCTATGACTAGGACAAAGAACCTTTGGTGGCAGGAATATTCAATTTTATGTGGATTTCCCATATATTGTAACATGTGTCTTAGAAAAAGGGGCTTACAAGTTAGAAAATTATGAAGGAAATAAATTGTCGGATCCCCAAAATGGACTATATCTGAAGAAGTACTATACATAAGTTTAGGTACTTTTTCTTGTACATAGTTGTATAGTTGCATAGTTTTGGCATCTTTCTTATGTAGGTTTGTTGTTGACATTTTCAGATGTCGAATGGGATATTTCTAGGATTTGTGGATGGTGCTAGCCGCGTAAGTTGATCTCTCTCTACAGCTACATGGGTGATTTATTCTCCTACAGGCTAGTTGGTTGTTTCGAGTGCCACTAGTCTAGGGCTAGCTACAAATAATATGACCGAATACAGTGTTGTGATAAAACTCCTTAGCGACACTATTTTGAACGGAATACTATAGTTAGAGGTTCATCTTGATTCACAACTAGTGTTTCTAAGCTTAATGGTCAATATATAATCCGTCATCCTGTCTTATTTCATCAGTTTTTATGCATTTGGTTACTTGAGAGACATTTTATTTATATCACATATAATCATATCCCAAGAAATCAGAATGTATAAGATGATGCATATGCTAAGTATGTTTTAGATTGGAATTTGTATCATCTGTAAACATTTAAAATCAACATGTATATAAAAAACATAACATAACACAACATAAATATGACAAAATAAAATTTTGTCCATAGATAGATATAAAAGTCTCAAAAATATAAAAAAAAATTACATCACAAAAAGTGGATCCACAACATGTCCAAAAACAGGGCACTCCGGCCCTCATAAATAAGCAACTGACACTACTCCTACAGGTCACCTAATCCCTGGCCCCTACAAAGATACATGACCACAATAACTACTTTTTGGCAGTATTGGACCCAAGCCCCTGGTACTCCCACCACCTATCGCTATAATGGCTCGGGCATATCAGATATCTTGGTGGGAGGGACACCATCAATCAACCCGTCCAAGTTCTGTCATACACTCTCTAAAGTAGCTATGGCATCAACGCCCTCCCCTTCCGACAACCTTCGATGGAAACTGGGAAACCCAAATAGATGGCTAGGTGCTAAATCTAAAAAGCTTGTTTAATATGTGTCAATATCCATGAAAAAATATGTGTTTTCACTTTTTAACTTATAAACAAGAAACATAAAAATGAAATAAAATAAAATAAATGCATAAAATGAAACTTACCAATCATGACATGTGCGCTCCCTAGGGGGACTAACATATATGGATCATGACTGAAATTTATGGAATGACAGGGATAGTCATTAATGGCCACAATATGCCTCTTCCACCATGTGAAGTAGTCACCATCAAATAGAGTAGCTATCCATCCACCCCCAAGTCGTAGCATAAGACCTTCCCATCTAACCATGCCAAGCTCTCTGAGGCCATGTCTATATACTGGCACTTGTGGATTGAGTGCTGGCTGTGGAAGAATGTAACTTCGGAAGATATTCTTATTTGTATCATTTGTATTGTACTTCCTACGAGAATTATTATTGATGTAATTGATCATGTAAAAGTTATTGAAAGAGTCAATGTAAACCCTAACTGTTATGTCGGCCTAAAAGGATCCAGAAAATAGTATTTTATTGTTAACTGGACAATTCATCCATATTAGGAGAGTCAAGTCAGCCCTATTGGGGAAAAATTTCAAGTCGCTGATTAGTATAAATGAGGATCTTTCCCTCCTCATTTGGTCACCTCACTCACTCATCAAGTTTGCATGAGTAAAGAAATAGAGTCATAAAGAGTAGCTGCTTTTGGAGTCTTCTTATTTTGGGTTATTACACAAGGATTACTATTGTACATTCTGATGAATCTATATAGAATAAGTTTGCTGGTTTTTTTTGCACCACAAGGGTTTTCCCAGGATAAATTATTGTGTATTATTGTCTATGCTGTGCTTGTTTATCTTTCAGTGATCCTTATTGTTACTGCATTTAAAATTCTAACATGGTATTAGAGCTAGCCTGAAAGAAAACATTGTGCAACTGTTGCAACTAGGGTCTCATTTTCTAGAATACTTTCTCCACATATCAGTTGAAAAAGAGGGTCCAAGAAAATCGCCTCACTAGGGAGCATATTTCTATCGAAGCATAATTCCAATCAGAGAATTTTCATTTTTGGTCCCACCACTACAGCTCGAAGAACTAGGGCATCAATATTTTGTATGATCTATCCACAGAATCGGAGAAAAAGTACCTTTTCTCAACTCATCTTTGGGAGGCACATATTTTACTCCTCTCAGTTTCTCAAGTTCCCGAAGTTGAGAAATTAGGGTTTCTCTAACAAACCCTAGGTCACCCTGCAGCCATATCTCATAAATAAACTCTTAATTGGAGCATCTCATTTGGTAAGTTACACTCTCTATTTCCATTTCAGATTCTCATTTATCAAAGTTTATTAATATGACAAATCATACCAAGATTGAGGATAAGCTTGAAGGGGCAGAAAGATTCCAAGTCTAGAAGTATAGGGTGATGCTCATTCTAGAAGAGCATGAATTGGACAAGTATGTCATAGAAGTAGTTGTGAAGCCAAAGGGAGATGAAGACAAAGAAATACATAAGAAGAACCTGAAAAAGGTTAAGAGGATCATAGCTGACTCCATCAAGGATCATTTGATCCCACACATCTCATATCTAAAAAATCCGAAAGAGATGTTTGATTCTCTGAAGGGACTATTTGAAGGAACCAACATCAATAGAAAGATGACCTTAAGGACTCAAATCAAGGATATGAAGATGCAAAGCAATGAAAGCATCCAATCTTACTTTACAAGGGTCTCCCACATCATAGATCAATTAAGTGCCATTGGAGACCAGGTTGAGAATGTAGAATTAATGATGACTACCTTGAATGGTCTTCCAAGATCATGGGAGTCATACATTCAAGGAATATGTTCAAGGAAGAAGCTCATTATTTTCAATGCACTTTTAGAATCATGCAGCCAAGAGGAAACAATGATTGAATCCAGAGAAGAAAAGTTAGGAGATGAAGATAATCAAGATCTAGTAGCTTATTCCAAAAGAGGCAAGAAATAAGATCATAATCATCACAAGTCTAATAGATCCCACAAGGGTCAAAGACCTCCTAGATACTATTCAAGAATCAGATGATATAATTGTGATGATATGGGACACATTGCAAGATATTGTCCCAAGAAGAAAGGAAACAAGAAAATACATCATGCTCATGTTGTAGAGGATGATGAACCAACTAAGAAGAAATCAAAAGAGGATTCTTCAAGTGATGAAGAATATGTGTTGATCTCAACACTCACAGGTACAATCTCACTTGGTAATAATGATTGTCTTGTTGATAGCGGTGCTTCTAAGCACATGATGGGATTCAAGGATGCTCTCAACAACCTCACTGAAAACGACTCACCTCACAAGGTGAAACTAGGAGATGATTATCAGTATCCCATAAAAGGGGTAGGAGAAGCTTCTTACAATCTTGAATTGGGGAAGCCTATTAAGATGATGGATGTCCTATAAGTACCAGGACTGAAGAAGAACCTACTTTCCATCTCAGCATTAGATGAGAAAGGATTCCGAGTATCATTTGTTGATGGTCAAGTACTTATGTGTCCCAAATGTAAAACCTTTGATGATGTAGTAGTGATTGGGGTGCAAGAGGGAGGATTATACAAGCTCAAGGTACAACTAGAGAAAGCATTGGTTCATGAAAATATGGAACCAAGTGAACTATGGCACAAAAGGTTTGGTCACGTCAACTACAAGGCATTACCAATCGTGAGCAAGATAAGGAATGGTCTACCCGAGATCCAGACTAAGCATGAAGGCATATGTAAAGTATGTGCGAAATGGAATAATGTGAAGAATCCATTTACAACTAGTGACAACAAATCCAAGGAGATTTTGGATCTCATACAATGAGATGTTTGCGGACCTATGTCTTCAAACTCATTAAGTGGGTATTCCTACTATGTTTATTTTATTGATGATTATTCTCATAAGACCTAGATTTATTTCTTGAAATCAAAAGATGAAGTATTTATCAAGTTCAAGGAATTCAAATCCCTTGTAGAAAATCATAATTACAAGAAAATAAAAACTTTAAGATTAGATAATGGAGGTGAATTTACCTCAGGAGACTTCAAAACACTATGTAAAGAATCAGGGATTAATGGGGAGATGAGCACTCTCTATAATCCACAACAGAATGGGATTGCAAAAAGAAAGAATAGAATAATAATGGAAGCAATGAAGGCCATGATCCATGATCAGGACCTTCCAATGAACTTATGGGCAGAAGCAGCAATAACAACAGTATATGTTCAAAACATAACTCCCCACCGTGCACTTGAGAATAAGATGCCTAAAGAGATGTTTACATTAGAGAAGCTAGAGGTCGGCCATTTCCAAATATTTTGCTTCCCTATATACATACATGTTCCAAAAGAGAAAAGGACCAAGTTGGAGCCTTCAAGAAAGAAGGGCATATTCGTCGGTTATAGTGATTCATCAAAGGCATACAAAATATATATACTAGGATTCAAGAAGATAGAGACTAGCATAGATGTAACCTTTGCTGAAGATACAACTTTCAATAGATCTAGGAAGATTCACTTCGAATACGTACATGAAGAAGAACCCGAGACTCCCATAGTTAGATATATTGTGATGGAAGAGAAGGTTCTAGAAGAACCCGAAGAACATGATATGACTGAGCCACATAGACCTGTAGATCCATCGAAAGAGATGAACATGCACAAGCTAAGACCAACCTAGGTACGAGATATTATTCAATATGCAGAGAAGTATGGTTATCTAGAAGGGAATTCCATAGAAAGAAAGAGACCTCAACCATACAACAGTTATGTGGCATTACTGTGTGGCACTCTTAAAACAAAAGGTTACAAAACACATTCATTGCTTGGAAATTGTGAGCAATATACTAGAGATTCTTACATGGAATTCTAAGCAAATGAAAAAAGGGGTCTACATAAAATTTATGTATCATGTATAGTAAATAATAGGCTTCCCAAACAGCTACAAAACTCATAAGAATTCTGGTGCAAAACAGATATATAAATGCTCAAAGTTTCATAAATGTATACAAGGGCGCAATGGCTCAAAATGGTGGTTTTTGCTTGAGTTTTCTTATATGGTCCAAGGGATTTTGAGTTGTGTAAATCATGATATGTCTATTACAGATTTATTCAGAAACTAACAGGTCCATAAGGTTGAAATATAAATCCTCCATCAGCTAGATGCAACAAGAAGTGCGCCATCACACTTTTACATGACATTGAGAGAAAGAGGAAACTAGCTCGAATATCAATGTTACTTGAAGAAATAGTACATGAAGTGCTTAGTATTTCGAGTTGTGTCTCTCATGATCTATCCATTACATATTTATGCATCCATTAACAATTTCAGAAGTTCTAAACAAGAGCCTTCCATTATCTATATTCAACAAAGAGTGCGCTATCTCACTTTACATGAACATTGAGAGAAAGATAAGAGAATGATAGTAGAGAAGGAAGAGAGAATATGAAATTGAAATCAGATGGGGCTTGAACCTGCATCAAAACATCTCCATGAAGATCTATTGATAGGTATTAATGGCCTCTCCATCAATCAAATTGTATGGGAATCTTGCACCCTCGAAATTGGTACTAAGGCAGGGAGGATGAACATCCACCATGCAAGGACAAGCTTGAAGCTCTCCAAATTGCAAAGATGAAAATAAAAAATGATCAAAAGCTACTCCATTTCTACTTGGCCTCCTTTTAATAACTTTAGTTTAGTCATTTACCTCCTTATAACTCAAATTATCTCCTAATTACACATGAAATTCGAATTAGTGGGGGTTATGACCCTTCATTGGCCCCACATGACAATTGGCTCCTCTTTTGTCTCCAACGCCTCCATGAATTCCACTTGGGGAATATTTTGGATGCTTTGGATATGTGTAACTCCTCTCATTCTCCCTCTTGGTCTATTTTTATCTCTTACATTGTCATAGATGTCATAGAATCTGTCATAAGTGTCATAGGTGCCATAGAATATGTCATAAGTGTCATAATGCTTGTCATAGTTGTCATAGAATCTGTCATTGCCTATTTTTATACCTATGAATATTCCTCTTCCCTTCCAAATCGAATTTGGGGATGGATCCATGTTCAAAGGAGGAATATTCTCTCATGTGGACCCCGCATGTCCACTTATGCACCCCCAAGTCCACCTAGGACCTAATGCCACTTCATTTTGGAGCATTTAACATTTATTCCATAATTTATTGGCCTATTTTTCCACCATCAATTTAGAATATTTAAATTTCATGAGAAACTATAGACCTCGGGGTTAAATGTCAATATTTTAATTCTTCCGCATAACCCTTAGGAATTGGGTAGGCCAACTTAATTATTTATATGAAAATCATTTAATTGGGGACATGGCAGTCCTCCGCACCCAATATTTCTTGTCCTCAATCAATTTCAAACATGGATGTTGAAGAACCTGCTTTCTCTCCAAAACTTTCCTTCCAAAACTCTAAGTAGTGGCACTCATGTACTCTTTCATATTTTGGAAACCCTTTCTGATACCACTGTATAATTCTTTGAAGTTTCCATTGAGTTTCCCAACTTTGACTCTTTAATATTCCATGAAAATTTTAGAGAGGAACCACCTTGCTTGCTGCTTCACTACTCTGATTACAATCACCTTCTCAAGTGGTGATTCAATCTCCCATACTACTTGTTGCCCCCCAAAATTGAAACCAATGAGACCAAAAATTACCCCAAGGTCCCAAATGATCCTGATACATGCATGGTGTGAAATGTCTAGTATGTAATGCCATGAACACCAAGCATGTGAATATTGAATCCATCTCTCAAAAGGTCTCCCACATGGGAAACTGGAACACTGCTCTGCAAAGATGAACTCAAACAACTGAAGGTTGGATTTCTCTGTCAAACCAACAATTGAACTACTACTCCAAGTGAGATGAAACCAAGAAAAACCAGGATCACATTGCTTGTATTGCATTCCAAAATATAGGCACGCTCTACCACAAAAACATGCTGCTAAAATATTTCCCAGATCCCATTGCCTTAGTTGCAAATATTTGAGTGGTAGTGTCACATGTGGAAAACTAACATTCCAAAGAATTCCAGGATCCCATTGTCTCTTCTGCATATTTCCAAACATCAGTAACAACAATAAAAATTCATCACTATGAAAAATGCAAGGAAGGATGCAAATATCATACCACCACACTGGAAGTTCAACATTTCCAATGCACAATTGAAACCTTGAGGGCCCCTGCATCAAAATATGAACTTCTTCAAGGTTGGGCCGAGACCAAGAGAGACTCTCCATCATGAAATACATATCCTCAAAGTGAAGCTGAATGCAAACAAGTCTCCCTCAATCAACTAGATAGTCCTCATGTGCCAAACGCACACAAGAATAAAGAGTGAGACCATTGAAGCTCAAAGGACATGGGTGAAGGTCCCATGTCTCATCACCAAAAGAGTTGGAATCATCACACAAGAAAATATGTCCATGCTTCTCCAAAAGAATGTAATATGCAACAGGATAATCAGCCATGTGTTCTTTCATCCAAGAAGTGAATGAAGAACCTACACTAAAATATGAACCAATTAGGGATCAAATAAAACAATGAGCCTTAAAGGGCCTCATAGAAGTACCATTTATGCATCCATGGATATGTGTATCATCAATAAATGCAAAAGGATGTTGCTTCCAATAAAAATTTGCTCCAATCATATATCTCTTCACCCAAGTATTGGATGAAGTTCCTCCAACATCAATTGAACTAAGAAAGGAGCAAGGAAAATCACGAGTCTTCAAGTGATTCAAGTGAACATCATAGCTGCATCCATGTAGATGTGTACCATCATAAAGTAACAAAGGATTCTACTGCAAATGTAAAGAATAAATTTCTTTAGTCATGTCATCCTCAAAAGGGGAGATAGGATTTTATACTCCTCATGTGGCACCATAAAAAAGAAACCTTTCACCCATACTTCATTAGGATGAATGCTACAAAATATGCAAGTGTAGGATGTAGGAGAATGAACCAAGTCACCCAAATGATCAGAAAATGAAAAAGTGTCATCATGTGAAGGCTCCATAAGGGTAGGATCATGCACCTCCCTCAAAATTGCAAAACTTTCCTCATAGGTTGGTTCCAAGGTAGTGGAATCATACACTTCTTCAAAAAGTGTGTAACCATTTCCAAGAGGCAACTCAAGTTCCTCTTCCACCACAACAAGTGCTTGGATCTCATCAAGCTCATCTTCAAACACATCAAGCACATGCAAGTTTCCATGTTTCTCATGGTCCATCATGTCATGAGAACCCTCCAAGCAATCTACCATTTGACAATCTAAAACATAGGAGGGAGAACAAGTATCTTGAAACCTATCAAGAAGTTGCTCATTTTGCATTTTGAGCTTATGAATATCCTCATTATTCTTCAAGTATTCTCCATGTAACCATGCATTAAGCTCAACCAAATTGTTTCTATCAAAAATCCAAGACATTACTTTACCTTTGATGTTGCACATTTCTCTTTGAATCTTCTCCGTGTCTTCAAGGAAGGATGGATCCTTCAATGAAGAAACTCTCCAACAAGAATTTGACACCAATGATTAAGTGTCATGGAGTGTGCTAAGGGTCTCTTGGATCTTCTTTTCATTCATATTTGATTACCCTTCAATAAAAAGAGGCTCTTGTAGAGGTACCTCCTCTTCTTTGTACTTTCTGCTTGGACCAACTTCATTAAGCTCAAGTGGTGATGGGGAAGTTGATCTTGGTTCTTCTTCAACTGCTACAAGGCCTTCATTTTCATGCTTAATGGAACTTTGTATTGCAGCAACACTTTCAAAGTGATCTCTATGTCACCAACATAGGGGTGTGAGAACCCATCAGTAGGTACTCCTTCATAGTTCAATCATCCATTAGTAGATTCTCTTTGATTCATGTCCAAAGTAGAGTGTGTCTCAGAATGATCTTCAGTATTTTCAATGGAATCTTCTTCATGATCATGTGATGTTTCTTCATATTTTTCAGATTCACTTGGGATTGACTTTCAATCCTCTTCATGTAATACTTCTTCTACTTCACCATCTTCAGAACTAGGTGGCTCATGGGTCTCCTCATTTCTCTCCTCTTTTTCACTCAAACATATATGAGTTGCTCTCCAAGGTCTTTTGCAAGAATGGAATAGACATTTCTTCACTAACTCCACATATTCATTTTTGGGCCTATTTTGAAACACCCAATTAGAAAAGTCTTCAAAAGGAATGGCCTTTTGTGTATCTCCCTTAAATAGATCAAGATATGCCTGATATTGTTGGGGCAAGGTTTTACATGTTTCCCTCAATATTTGTAATTCATTCATAGAATTATCCTTTGGTGGTTCAGCACATACATATTCATCATACATAGGGTCATAAGAATAGCCTTCATTCCTTATGAAATTGTAAGAAGTTCTGCATGATGGAACCTCTTCCTCATACCATTCACATTCTTCTTCATATTGCTCACAATCATCTTGATACTGCTCATATGCATTGTACTCATAGGAGTCATAATAATAGTAAGACATGGATGCAAATTAATTCAATGTATGATATCAATGCACAGCTGCAAGGACCATGCTCTGATACCACTGTAATATCCCTAATTTGAAAGTTTACCCAATTTGGCCAATTTTTGAACCTTGGACTAGTGAAACCCCAAACTGTCCCAAATGATCCCAAATGGTTTCAAATTATGTCTGGAGTGGATTGGAGTGTATTAGGACACAATAATGCAGATATTAGATTCTTGGACACTTCCTAAAGACTTCAACAACTTGCATTTACAACTGGAGAATGAAAGGAAAAAATACTAGGAAAATCGATGTTAAAAACCCCCAAGGGTAGATGACTCTTTTGGCTTCCAAAATGTTGTACAAAACTCCCAAATTTTAGAATAGACACTTGTATCATATCAAGTATGTCCAAAAAAACCTAGGTGAAATATTGATTCAGATTTATATCTTTCTAAGGAACTCTTAAAACAGAAGGTTACAAAACACATTCATTGATTGGAAATTGTGAGCAATATAGCAGATATTTTTACATGGAATTCTAAGCAAATGCAAAAAGGGGTCTGAATAAAATTTATGTCTCGTGTACATTAAATAATATGCTTATCAAACAGCTACAAAACTCAGAAGAATTATGGTGCAAAATGGATATATAAATGCTCAAGTTTCATAAATGTATACAAGCGCGCAATGGCTCAAAATGGTGGTTTTTGCTTGAGTTTTCTTATATGGTCCAAGGGATTTTGAGCTGTGGCTCTCATGATATGTATATTATAGATTTATTCAGCAACTAACAGGTCCATAAGGTATAAATATAAATCCTCCATCAACTAGATGCAACAAGAAGTGCACCATCACACTTTTACATGACATTGAGAGAACGAGGAAACTAACTCGAATATCAATGTTACTTAAAGAAATAGTACATGAAGTGCTTAGTATTTTGAGCTGTGGCTCTCATGATATATCCATTATAGATTTATGCATCCATTGACAATTTCATAAGGTCGAAACAACAACCTTCCATTATCTATATGCAACAAAGAGTGTGCTATCTCACTTTACATGAACATTGAGAGAAAGATGGGAGAATGATAGTAGAGAAGGAAGATAGAATATGAACTTGAACTCAGATGGGGGTTGAACATGCATAAAAACATATCCATAAATCTCTTTTCAGAGGTGTGAATTTCCTCTCCATCAACCAACTTGGATGGGAATCTTGCACCCTCAAAATTGGTACTAAGGCAGGGAGGATGAACATCCACCGTGCAAGGACAAGCTTGAAGCGCTCCAAATTGAAAAGATGCAAATAAAAAATGATCAAACGCTACTCCATTTCAACTTGGAATCCTTTTAATAACTTATTTAATTCATTTACCTCCTTATAACTCAAATTATCTCCTAATTACTCATGAAATTCGAATTAGTGGGGGTTATGACCCTTCATTGGCCCCACATGACACTTGGTTCATCTTTTGTCTCGAACTCCTCCATGAATTCGACTTGGGGAATATTTTGGATGCTTTGTAGATGTGTAACTCCTCTCATGCTCCCTATTGTTCTATTTTTAGCTCTTACTTTGTCACAAATGTCATAGAATCTGTCATAAGTGTCATAGGTGTCATAGAATCTGCCATAAGTGTCATAATGCTTGTCATAGTTGTCATAGAATCTGTAATTGCATATTTGTATCCCTATGACTCTTCCTCTTCCTTCATGAATGTTACCTCTTCCCTTCCAACTCGAATATTGGGATGGATCCATGTTTAAACAAGGAATGTTCTCTCATGTGGACCCCACATGTCCATTTATGCACTCCCAAGTCCGACTAGGACCTAATGCCACTTCATTTTGGAGCATTTAACATTTATTCCATAATTTATTGGCCTATTTTTCCACCATCAGTTTAGAATATTGAATTTGCATGAGAAACTATAGACCTTGGGGTTAAATGTCAATATTTTAATTCTTCCACATAACCCTTAGGAATTGGGTAGGCCAACTTAATTATTTATCTTAAAATCATTTAATTGGGGACATGACAACCTCAGGGCACAATTATTCTTTAATTATATGCTAGATGTAGATTTATTTGTTCACTGAGACGCTTGGAAAAGATAATGATTTTCTCATTCATGGAGACAATTCAGCAGGAGAAGTTCATGAAAGGATATTTTGGATTCTTTTGTCAACAAAATGGTATTTAAATCATGTTGATTTTTTTTGGAAAATTAAATGACAATTTATTTTTTCCTATTGCCTTAATTCTTAAAAAAAAAAAAATACATTTAACTAGATGTAACTATTGTTCACACAAATGCAATGGAACAATCTTCAGTCAAGAATTCAAATCAGGGTCAAGAAATTTGAATTCTTATTATTCCTTCATCTTGATCTCATGTTCCTGTCACAACACTCCATTATTCCTTGCATAGTGATTCATACAGAATTCCTATCATGCCAACTGCGTAGTGTTGAAGTTAGTCTTCTGCTAGTTTTGTATTACACTTCATGCACCTAACTGCTTCATCTCTCGCATTTACTGCGTTGTCACAGGGCCTTGTCGCATCATTTTCCAAGACAACCAAATATATGGCACATTTTTCATTTGTCGGCCATCTTGGCATAAAAGCGAACATGACACTCAATTCGTGTGGCAACAAATACATGTTGCTTCCATACTCAAACCTTTTGGGAAATATTATCCATCATAGGATGCAATGAATTGGATTTCCTTCATTTTGTACTATTTACAAAAATTCAGTAACTCCAGCATTTAGTTTTGGAAACTCTACCACCTTTATCGACTTGTGCGACATTGAATGCATATCTCATCAAATTAATGCCATGCACGTGAACATATTCCTTTCAAATCTATAAGATTTTTTTTTAACAATGCCTGGTTTACTTCCTCTTGCACTCCTTCTCTTTCATGTCCCATTGTTTTCTGATCCTTCTTCTAGCTCCTCTTCTTCCTTCCAATGGTTTCTTTTCAGAGAATGAACACATCCCTTGAGAATGTGCGCCTTGTTGTCTAGACTCAACAGTTTGATTTTTTGCGCTTGAGAGTTGATATGAGCTCTTGGAAACAAAAAATGGAGGAAAAGAAATTTCTTTGTCAATACTCTTAGTCATAGGTGAATTACCATCATTCTGAGAAATTGATTCTATTGACTCATCGAGTGGATAATCTGGAACATCAACAACAACAAATCCTGAATGAGTTGTCTCATATTCGGCCTCAACATGCTGAACCATCGTCATCTTCAACCTCGTAGCTTCTTCCTATGCGCTTTTCTTCCGAATGTATTGCACTAGTACCGGTGGATTTGGAGCATCATCTTACAAACCAACCAGACACAGATCTTACCCTCGAACTGCGGCTGTAGAATGCTTTAGCACCTTTTCAATTTTGTCACATTTGTTGTCTTCTTGTATACACCAATTTTGGCCTCAGCATGGTGTCCTGACTCATGCATTTTGTAATCATACCCAATTTTGAATATAATGAAAAGGATCCATTTTGTACAATCTCATGTCTTTCAACAATGTTTGATTCTTCGTGAAAATAGTTTATTCTTGTGTCTGCACTATTAAAGTCAAATTGATACTCTATGTTCTATAACATATCATATGTAGTGTAAATATTCAGCCACTTAATGTATGCAATTTAATTTTCCCTTTTCTGCGACATCACATACCTTGTGCGAACATAATGAATACTTGCGACAATAATCTTAACCATAGATACATCCTAACCACACACCTAACTAACAACCCCTTGAATTCCATAAGATGCATCGTGTTGAATTCAAAGGTTTCTCATAGTCCTTATAGGACTGGTCTGAGAGGCATCAACTGCTTGTTGTGTCTAGATTGTATGCATCTTCAATGTACTTCTAGGGATAATTACTTACCCAATTCTTGTTGCATTCATTTCTGTTTTGATTCTACACCGGATATTTTTCACTACAGTCCTTTTGAATGCATTTAACTTTGCGAAATAATTCTACATCTGGATAATTCATTGCTCTTCGAAAGTACATGGCCTCATGTCCAAAACAGTCACATTCAAAGCATCTCACAGTTTGACAGTATTTTGAAATATGACCAAAGAGATTTCATCTTGTGCACCTCACCCTATTGATCCTTCTTTGGTTAGGAAATTGAAAAGATATAAAGTTGAAGGAATCATCATCCCTGAGGGACTTAACCTGATTTGGACAATATTCTCTATCGCAGACCTTCTTTTGTATCTTTACATAAGCAAGACCTGTTTTGTCTTCTGGTGATCTATGATCCTTCAATATTTTGTTCAACATTGATGTGATTTCTTTTAACTTTTTCTACACTTCATCTTCATATTTTGCCTTGTCACTTTTTGATTGTGCGCAGATAGGATTGTTGCTTGCAATACGAACTTGTTTCTTTCCCTTTATCTCAATCAACTTCTCTTCTAAGTGCGATATCTCTCTATCCTTTTCTTCAAGTTGACTTGTCAACATCTTGATATTCGGCGCCAATTATTCCAGAGAATCTTTTAGTGTAGATATCTCTTTCTCAAGTAAGTCCACTTTTTCTTGTGTACAACTCAGTTGAATTTCATAGTTGATCACTTTTTCACAAATTTCCGCGACAATGGATTCCTGACACGGTCTATCCTGTTCTTCATACTTTGACAGTTGTTCCTGCAAAATTTTATTCTTCTTCTTTGAATTCTTCAAGTCGTCCAGGGCGCTAATCAATTCAACTTCCCATTCAATATCTGTAGTATCTTCATCATCATCGGATTGGTTGTCAGTCTTGACCTCTGCTGTAGAATTTGGAGTTGTAACTATCTTAGGAGGTGTTTTAAATGATCCACTGAAGAAGTATTTTTCTAGTGACCCTATCTTGATTTGTGCAACTGGAGTGTTCTTCGAACTGTTATTCTTCCCTTCATATTTTCCTTCTTCTACTAAATGAGCCATGAAGAGTACTTATTTAGGTTCTTTGTCGCAATCACTTCCTTAATACGCTTTGCTTCCTTCCTTAGTGTACAGACTCTTCCTCTATTTTGAAATTCTTCTTTTATTTTTAGATCTGTGGTGTGAGCGTGCAGTTTCCCAATCATAAGACCTAGATTCCTCATCACCATCGATGTCTTCATTTTCCTTGAAGGGACACTTTGAGTCATAATGGCCTACTCCTCCACATCTGAATCATTTGAAGGGTAACTTGTTTTTGTACTTACCTCGTCCTCTTTTCAGCTTCTTGACAAAGTCTGATTCTTCATCCTCTGATTCATCACAACATTATTTGTCATGATCATGCTTATCCTTTCCCGTGGCTTTAAAAGTGACTTCCTTTATGAGGGGAGGATCCTTCTCAGTTATCATCTCATATGCAGTGAGAATTTCCTAAAGCTCATCCTTTGTTGGGTCTTCAATCTTAGCTCAATATTCTAACACAAACACCTTCGCATTGAATATTTGCGGCAAAGTCCTCAATATATTTTGCACCATTAATTCTTCATCTTGTGTGACCCCGAGACTCTTGATAGCATTGACTATATCATCTACTCTTAAGAAGTAATATGTAATGTTCTCTTCATCTTTCATCCTCGGTGATTCAAATTTCCCAGAGTATTTTTGCAACTTTTCTTTCTTTACCTTATCGTCACCTTTGTAGATACCTCTGATTTTGTCCCAAACTTCCTTGGCTGATCCACAGTACATAACCTTGGCAAATTCATCACCTATCAAGCCACATAGTAGAGCATTTATGGATTTTGCATTGCTTTCATATATTCTCCTTTGTGTTGGATTAACTAGCACAATTGTTAGGACATCATAGACATTGAAAATAGATTTCCAAACATCTACTCCCGATTATTACAGATAAAATTCCATACGAACCTACCAGAAAATAAAATTGGTTTTTTCAAACCTTGGTTCCCTATTGGTGGAAAGGCCTTCCTGCTTATCCATTTATGCCCAATGATATATCTTCCAGATGTTAATCTATTACTGAAGACACTCGCTCTGATACCAATTTTTGGAATCGATTTAATACTAAGAGGGGGGGTGAATCAGTATTAGTGTAGTTATCAACAATTTTTACCTTCTTAAATATATTAGCCTTTACTTAGTTCTTATCTTCATTTATGAATCAATACATAAAACATTCATCCATTCATGCACTAATACAAAGAACACAGAACACAGGAATTTTGATGTGGAAACCCAATCGGGAGAAAACCACAGAATGCTTCTTTATAATGAGAAATAATACATTCAAGGAAGCACCAACTTCCTTTGCTTATCAACACCAACTTCCTTTGCTTATTAGAACCAACTGGAAGGAGGAACCGACCCCCTGGATTTACAGGATTCAACCTGAAGGAAGCACCGACTCCTTGTGTTTCTCTAGCACAATGACCCCCTATCTCCTTGTTGTTTTACAGGCACAAACCTGAAGGAAGCTCCAAATCCCTATCTCCTTTCCCCATCCTGCCGCCCTGATGTCCAAAACGTGATTCTGACTTACTGAACTTCAACTCCGCGCACTTGTCTGATCTTCTAAAAACTGTTTTGTTGTGCTCTACTTTCGTATGCAGTATATTCTCTATAACTAAGATGCATACATCACTTGACTTCTAATTCCTTTCTAATCACACTTTTGTGGATGTCTTACTTCATATATTGTGTGCTTACTAATATTGCAGTTTGCATTGAGGTATGCTCTATCATTCTACTATAGCATTATTGCTTTCACCAACTGATACTGTGCTTTCAATTGATAGTTTGTTGTTATGAAATAATGAACTAGTAACGGATGGAAATGCCCAATTACTGATGGGTCTATTCTGTATAGGTGCTACATTTTATTAGAAAAATATGTGACAACCTATGCATCAATATATTCATCCTTTTGGTTTAACGCACTTCTCTCAAATCCTATGCATCATGACGCGCTTACTAGATCCTGCTGATATTTTGTTGTCACACATCAAATGGTCCTATCAACTTCACACACTTTCACTTCTGCTCATATGCATCAGCTAGACATCTGCGCATTATCTGAAATAATTTGGTTGTGTCTCTGCGCTTATGTATTTCAACATCTATGACTACTTGTATGCCGTCTGTAATGTTGTCCTTCAAAACATCACGCACCTACACATACTTCAATATTTCTTCCTTTTAGTACTTGCAAATCAGTCACATATGTACTGCATCATACTGCACACCATGAAAACTGCATTATGTTACATGTGTGCTTCTCAACTCCTCACTAGATCATTATGTTCTATCCTTGAGCCCTTTAATGCCCCAAATAATCAAATTCAACAAACCCTTGAATATATTATTCTCTCGCTATCAAGCTTACTTCAAATCTCCAAGTTGCATCTCTATTTATACAAGTCCTACACTAATTGTATGTCCACAAGTTGGTTGTGGCAACCCTTCTTCACAGATTGTGCTTTTTCCACATGTCATCTTCTGCACTATTGATGTGTCATACCTTGTGTGTCTTGTTCCTTCATGGTCCAAAACTTAGTGTGACTTTACACCTTGGTGGTGTAACCTTGCACTCTTGATGTACCATCGTTTGAGATATGTGCACATCCTTTCTTTTAAACTTGGTGTATCTTCAACCTTTGTTGTACCATCCATTGTGGGTAATGCGCCCTTGATATGTTGATGCTTTGCGGAATATGCATATACTCCAAATTCTACTTGGTGGGACTTTGACCCTTACTACTTCGTCACTTGTGAGTAATTCACACTTGATGCAGTGATACTTTGTGGATTCTACGCCTACTCCATCTTCCACTTGGTGGAACTTTGACCTTTTCCTTGTCATCACTTGTGGGACTTGCGCACCTACTATACTATTGGCTGTGGAATTTTCTCATAGACTCACTTCAACCACTGTACCCTTCTAGGATCTTTCGCGCATTCCACTAACATAAAGCATCTTTTGATTGGATAAACTTGTGCGCTTTCAAGACTGTCCAACCATTTGATGTTTCTTACTTCTTGCACACTTCTGAACTTTAACCAAGAAATGCTTGTGCATAACAAAGGTTTATTTCAACATGCTTGCACACTTGTATTATTTTCTCAACCAAATACTTGGTTGCTTGTGCACATGTACCATTTTCCAACCAATTCTTTGGATGCTACCTTGAGTGAGTATGACTTGGTGGACTTGAATTTTGTGCTGGTACTTCTTTGAACTAAATATGTATGTTGTATCAACACACCTTCAGACTGGATGCAACTTTTAGATATACTTCCTCACACTAGAATCCATGTCCTTCACCATCTTGCGTAGACACTTCTTCAAAGTGGTTTCCATATACTTATTCATACTTCTGTAGGAATGCTATGTCCACTTTGACATCAGTTTATGTCAATGACTCAAATTGAATCAGTTGACATCCTCTTTGACATTAGTTGACATCAATGACAACCAAAGTTCAACAGAGAGAAAACGGGTTGAAGGGTCAATCGATTCTTTTGCTTTCTTTGTGTGCATTGGTGGCCTAAAAAATATTTTTTCTTAGTCATAATCTCTTCAAAAGGGTATTTACCAAGAAGGGTCGGAAGACACTACCTCCAATTTAAAAGTCCCTTCTATATCTGTCACGACAATGGATTTAGAATATAATTCCAGTGGAATATTTTAACGAAGCATTATGGTTCAAAGAGAAATTATGATAGAATAAAAGGTGGAAGGATCAATCGACACTACCTAACGGATATAATGTAAGAAAATGTATGCAATTATTTAGTATATTCGTTCTCCTTTAGGTGAATATGATAGAAGGGTCGGCCGATACTACCGCTGTAATATATTTGAACTTTCATTGAAGATAAAATATCACATAGAAAATGAAAAATGTCTAATCTTGAGGTAGAGATGGTTGAACATTTCACAAGAATTCCACACAAAATGAGTCAAATGGATCATCTTTTTAAACATTTTACCTTGGTCAACAAACGTAATGTTTACGAAAGGTCGGTTGATCCTTCCTTCACTATAGATGTAATGTAATGGAGTCTGAAATTGTGATCAACAAAATGGAATGATGAGTATTCTGATAGTTTATGCACAACACATTGCACTACACTGGTCGTGCGGGTACACCGAATGGTGGAAGCTAGGGACGAATCACTCTAAACAATGGTGACGAGGCATTAAAGAATAGTTTAAAGGGGTAGTTGGACATTTCTCCGATGATGGATGAACTATCTAGAGAAAATGGGTTGAAGGGTCGGCCGATCCTTTTGCTTGCTTCCTGTACATTGGTGGCGTAAACAATATTTTTTCTTAGTCGTAATCTATTGGAAAGGGTGTTTACAAGGAAAGGTTGGACGACACTACCTCCAATATGAAAATCCCTTCAATGTGTGTTACGGCAATGGTTTCAAAACAAAATTCTCGTAGAAAATTTTAATAAGTAGAATGGTCCAAGGAGTAATTATGATAGAAGAGAAGGTGGAAGGATCGATCTACACTACCTAAATGGTTTTTTCGAGACCAATCCGTATATACTATAAGCACATGTATGTAATTATCGAGTGTATGCGTTATCCTTTAGGTGGATCTGACAAAAGGGTCGGCCAATACTACAACTCTAATACTTCTGAACTATCATTGAAGATAAAATATCGTTATAGAAAATGAAAAATGTCCTATCTTGAGGTAGGGACGACCGAACTTTTTTGCAAGCATTCTACACAAAATGAGTCGAAAGACTCGTCTTTTTAAACATTTTATCTTGATCAGCAAAACTAACATTTTCAAAGGCTTCAATGATCCTTTCTTCACTATAGATGTAATGTAATGGAGACTGATATTATGTTCAACAAAATGGAATGACAGGTAGTTTGATAGTTTATGCATAACATAATGCACTACACTGCTCGCGCGGGTAGGTAGAACGAAGGAATCTAGGTCTAAATAATTCTAAACAATGGTGACAAGGCATCAAAGAATAGATTGAAGGGGACATCAGACATTTTTACGATGATGGATTAACCATCAAGAGAAAATGGGTTGAAGGGTTGGTCGTTCCTTTTGCTTGACTCCTATACATTGGTGGCCTAAACAATTTTTCTTTTAGTCGCATTCTCTTCGAAAGGGTATTTACTAGGAAGGGTTGGATGACACTACCTCAAATATAAAAAACCCTTCAATTTGTGTCATGAAAATGGTTCCATAACATAACTCTCATAGAATATTTTAACGAAGCATAATGTTGCAAAGAGTAATTACGATAGAAGATAAAGTGGAAGGATCGATCGACACTACCTAAATGGTCTTATCGAGACTTGTCCTTATATAGTGTAAGCACATGTATGCAATTATCGAGAGTATGTGTTCTCCATTTGGTGAATTTTCCAGAAGGGTTGGCCAATACTACCGTTGTAATTCTTCTGAACTATCATTGAAGATAAAATATTGATATACATAATGAAAAATGTATAATATTGAGGTAGGGAAGTTCTAACTTCTCGCAAGCATTCCACACAAAATGAGTTAAAAGACTCGTCCTTTTAAACATTTTATCTTGATCAACAAATGTAACATTTTCGAAGGGTGAAACTATCCTTTCTTCACTACAGTTGTAACATAATGGAGTTTGATATTATGTTCAACAAAATGGAATGATGAGTATTCTGATATTTTATGCACAACATAATGCACTACATTGCTCGTGTGGGTAGACATACCAGAGGAAGCTAGGGACGAATCATTCTAAACAATGGTGGCAAGGCATCGAAGAATAGATTGAAGAGGTCATCGTACATTTCTTCAATGATGGATGAACCGTTGAGAGAAAAAAATTTAATAGGTCAAACAATCCCTTTGCTTGCTTCCTGTACATTGGTGGCCTAAACAATATTTTTTCTTGCTTCCTGTACATTGGTGGCCTATACAATATTTTTTCTTAGTCATAATCTCTTCGAAAGGGTGTCTACCAAGAAAGGTCGGAAGACACTACCTCCAATATAAAAATCACTTTGATGTGTGTTACAACAATGGTTCTAGAACATAATTCCCGTATAATATTTTAACGAAGTCTAATTTTGAAAAGACTACTTGTGATAGTAGAGAAGGTGGAAGGATTAACCGACACTACATAAATGGTTTTGTTGAGTCCCATCCTTATATAATATAAGCACATATATGCAATTATCGAGTGTATGCATTCTCCTTTAGGTGAATCTGACAGAAGGGATGACCGATACTACCGCTGTAATACTTTCAAACTATCATTGAGAATAAAATATCAACATCGAAAATTAAAAATGTCTAATCTTCATGTAGTGGCGGCTGAGCTTTTCGCAAGCATTCCACACAAAATGAGTCAAATGACTCGTCATTTTAAACATTTTACCTTGATCAACAAACATAATGTTTTCAAAAGGTCGTGTGATCCTTCCCTCACTATAGATGTAACATAATGGAGTCTAAGATTGTGTTTAACAAACTAGAATTATGGATATTCCGATAGTTTATGCACAATATAATTCACATATAGTATTTAACAGAGTTCTACATAATAGATTTTTTTTTGTACAAGAAGTTAGAAGTGTCGGACGACACTTCGTATGTAATTGTCTCGATTCCTTTTTATTTGGTAAGCCCCTTTCCATAAAGTTAGAGTGTATGCCTTCTTTTGTAGTCGAATCAGACGGAAGGGTAGGATGATACATATTCTATAATACTTTCTCTTGTTTACAACATTTTTATCTCTCCATGAATTCTCAAATAGGTCTATCCAACTTTAATTATGTTGTTGTCCGTCCCTCTAAATAGGCAGTGTTAGAATCAGAGGAATTTTATAGAATTTTGGATTTTCTATCGATAATTATCTTGTTGAAGGGACAACCGACTGTTTCCAAAGAATGTTGCAAATGAGTCTATAGAAACAATTTTCATATTATTGTTTCTCAAAATACAATATTCTTAGAAAGGGATTATTCTCCCCTACAACATTATTAACGATGAATAGTCCCCGGTTAGATATTGATATGCATTTCCTTCTAAATACTACCTTATTGTTGGTATTCTTGTTTAGTCGAACATTTTTTAATGTTAATTTACTTGAATATTGTTTCTTTTATTGCATTAAAATATGTCTTCTATATTTTTTTATTTACTAATAGTATTTATATATTAATATTTTTCCAAGGCAGATACAAATGTCAAAATATGTATCTCACAGTTTAGGGAAATTCCATTTCTATGTATATCACCACACCATAATCTTGGATAATTTGAAGAAGAATGGTTCTTTGAGGTGGATGAGCCAGTAAATTTTTCTGAAGATTTATATCTCTTTTCATTTGATATGGGGAAAAAACATCATGTTGGTATAGTCACTACTACGGATGTTGTCATTGAAAACGTATTGCATGCTCAGGCGGAGGTTGTTGAGAATAACACATGACTTCTGCTTCAAGATGATATTTTAGTTTCTAAATATCGTCCAGATATTATGGAAAGGGTTTCAAGCAATGTCACTATTTCATGTATGAATCGGGGGTGGGTTTTTCCATCATACGATTGATCAAACAAGTCAGGTACATGAAGCTCTAATGATTTGAAAAATGGAATTCTAACTGTTTTAAAAAACTTGTTTGTTTCAAAAAAATCCTCCTATGTGTTACATTTGTCAAATATGATGGACAAGCTCCAAAATATTAGTCATGAAAGTATGCTAACATATCTCATAATAGCTTCAAAATCTACCTTCAAAACATTGAAAGCTAGTCCTTGAAATACCATCTTGCAAATGGAAAGTAAACTTTTTGATAGATCTGAAGGGAGTCAAAGGGAAAGTTTTTTTTTTTTTTTGATGAGAAAATTTTCTCCACCAATATCACTCGATGTGAAATAGCCCTTGTGCATTTTCAATACCAAAATTTAAACACATATGAAGTGGCTAAGATTGTTTTATCACTTGTCACAATGTTCACAAATACACTCAGGGAGGCTATCTTATTTCCCTTTGACAAAGTGACCCAAGATCCTTGTTATGTTATGAATGAAGACAAAGTTCATATTCCTACCATGAAATTTTATATTATAGATGGTCAACATACAATATCAACACAGAAGAAAATACTTGAAAATCCCAAATATCAATCACTACATCCCAGATATCATTTTCTTAAAGCTCATTTGTTGCATAAAGATGCTCCAACGAACATAATTTTGAGATTATCCATACAACAAAATTCTTCTAATAGGGAATTTGCTGACACTCCCTTCATTAATCAAGTAATTAAAGCAAGGGAGAAATATATTTATAGTGACAGACCATCCCTCCCTGGGAAGGGGCATGCTCTGTCAGATCAATGGCAGGTATAAATTATTTTTTTACCAGATTAATTCAATAGTTTTTATTAAGTGCATTAGTAATTAAAAAATTTCAAAATATTTTATTTTATTCAGCTGCAGAGTTTCATGAATGAATGCATTGATATTTTTGAAATTGCAAGCAAGGATAGTCTTAAAGACAAGATGACTTGTGTCTTGATATATGAATATTTGTGGAACAAATGGTGGAATGTTTTTGAGCTTTATAAAAATGGTCCCTTGGCATGTTCACCTAAGAGTATTCTGCAAGAAGACTTTGAACATAATAAAATAAAGCATTACAATTCAAATTTTTTTAGACCATTATGCAACCTAGATGAAGGACAAATACATATTTTAGCAGATAAAATACTAGAAGGATTTGTTTGGTTATCCATAGTAGTTGATCGTTTTTCTCAAGATGAAACATTGGCACAATACTATAAGTGGATTAAAGATGAAAGACACTTGAAAAATATCACTTGTGATTATTATAGACAAGTGGATAAATAGTTCTATACTTCTCACAATGTAACTAACATAAATGTTGTTGAAGTCTGCAAAATTGCCCCAAATCATTTCCAACAATTGTGTTGTATCTTATTCCTAGAGAAGTCTACAAAACCTCCGGTGAAGCAGAAAAAGGGAGAGGATGAATATGAGCTTGAAATTCCTACGGATACCAGAAATATTTTGGATCTCTATATTCAGGAAAGGGAGGCAATTGTGGTAGATGGATCTACCCAATATATGTCATGCTTTACTTGTCGATGTTGTTTCCATTTTCTTTATCTGGAACATTGAAGAAGATAAGATTACTTCAGCCTAGACTCTGCTATGACGTCGTTTTTTTTATACGATTAATTGTCTTCACTAGTGGATGGAAACTGATTTTCTCAAATTGTTTCTTTATCTTGATTTGAATGTTGAAACATGCACCATAATTTTTTTAGTTGATGTCAGCCTGTCATATTTAATCAGTAGAGCATTCTCTCAATTCTCAAATAAATAAAAAAGGCCTCGCAAAGAGTACCCATTACACAGTGTTTATAGAAATTAATCAGAAGGTTGTTATGCGGGGTCTTCTACTATACATTGATGGAGAATTGGGTGCGTAGGAGACAAGGTATCTCTAGGAGATGGATATGGATTAGAAGGATGATAATGATATGGTTATTGACATTTTACCTTTGATGGGCTTGAAATCGGATCCTAGAAACTATGTTTTTGCAAAGAAACGGATTTCATCGTTCTGGGATCACATTGTGGACATGTTTGCTTCACCTCAGGGCACAGTTGTTCTTTCATTATATGCAGGATGTAGATTTATTCATTCACTAAGCCGCTTGGAAAAGAGAATGATTTTCTCAGTCATGGAGACAATTCAACAGGAGAAGTTCATGAAAGCATATTTTGGATTCTTTTGTCAACAAAATGGTATTTAAATCGTGTTGATTTTTTTTGGAAAATTAACTGACAATTTATTTTTTCCTATTTCCTTAATTCTTAAAATGTTTTTAATACATTTAACTAGATGTAACTATTGTTCACACAAATGCAATGGAGCAATCTTCAATCAAGAATTCAAATCAGGGTCAAGAAATTTGTGGCGATGCAGAATCTCTCCAAATTTCACATTTGCAAGATCAAGATAAGGAAATTGGAAAGGAAAAGGAATGTAGTTTTATATGATTTAAGTAATTATAATACTTTAGAGTTCACCGATATTGCACATCTTAAAAACATTTAACTAGATGTAACTATTGATCACACAAATGCAACGAAACAATATTCAATTGAGAATTCAAATCATGGTCAAGAAATCTGTGGTGATGTAGAATATCTCCAAATTTCACATTTGCAAGATCGAGATAAGGAAATTGGAAAGGAAAAAGAAGGTATTTTTATATGATTTAAGTAATAATACTTTAGAGTTCATTGATATTGCACATCTTGCTTGGATTAGGTTTCTAATGTTTACCATTATTGTTGTTATTGTTCTCCAGGGCTTGATGAGACAATCGAGAAACATGAAATTCAAGTAATAAGCAAGTCCAACATATAAGTTGGATCCAGTTTTGTTCCTGGCGCATCCATAGATGGGAAATCTAATGGATCTTTGTATGGGTGTTTACACATATTACTTGGCTTAAGATTCTGATGTTTACCTTTATTGTGGTTATTGTTCTGCAGGGCTTGGCGAGACAATCGAGAGACATGAAAATGAAGTAATATTAAGCAAGTTCGACATAGAAGACAGATCCAGTTTTGTTCCTCTCCCATCCACATGTTAGAAAGTTAATGATTCTTTGTATGGGTGTCAGAAATTGTAAATAATTTAAAATGTTAAATATGGCACTCCATTTTCGTTTCTTTGTCTGGTCTTCGTGAAATATAGAACATAGTATTATGTAATATGTGACAGACGCTTTCCTGGTGCAGATTCAAATAAAACAGAGGGATTTTTAATATTAGAGTTGGAGGATTTTTTCATTACTCTGAAATCCTACAAATCCTCCACCAGGACAAAAGAAGTGTCTGGGAGTTTAGACCAGGATAATACTACTCTTAAACTCAAAACAAAAGCATATCAACAACGGTTAAATGCGTTCAATTTCTTGGAGTTATGTGTGGAAAGATTCCATACTGGAATCTAATCAACCAAAAGTGGAAGTGATTGAATGCCCTTGCTTTAAATTTCTTGGGAAAAGAAAAATAAAAATTGGATCAATTTAAGTTTATTTGGTTCACTGATAAATGTGATAAATATAATCAAGGTAAATATGTCAAAAAATTAGAAACATTTTGGAGTATGTATGGAAAATATTTCTATGAGACAAACACAACGATGCTTGTTTTGAAGGGTGGGGAGCAATAAGGGAATCCTTTTGAAAATTGCATTTAGTTGTGAACCCTTATAAATTCCTCGAAGAGGACACTAATCTATTAACATGATTATGGCATAATCTTTGTAAAATAAAATCAACATTTAAATAAGGAACTTTCTCTCCTCTTTTAGGGATAAAATGACTATGTAACATGAAACTTTGAACATTTTAATATAATTTTCTAAGCTAATATTATTGACTTTTTTGTGTTGAGAAAGGTCATTGTGATTAATTATTTTTGGTTTAATGGTTTATATATGCTACTATTTGAATTTTGTATTGTTAGAATTTTATATTTGTAATTTATTGGTAATCTCTTGTGCATCCTTATTTAATTTGAATACTTTAATTTAGATTGTGTCTTAATATTGTAGTTATATTTTTAGTTATGGTAATTTTGTACTCTTGTAGTTGTATTTTTAGTCATGGTTTTTATATGCAGTTGAAACATCCACTCAAAAGAAATTTTTGGTATTGGGAGTAGAGGGGCTGCTGTTTGGAGTTCAAATTATCGGTGGAAAAAGAGACGCTGACAGAGGTCCAGATTTCGTGCATGGATACTACTATTATTATGCAAGAAATTTTACTCATGATATTGTTGATATTGCATGAGCAAATTTCGACATCGCTCTGTGGTTTACTTTTTTGGATTTCATTGAAATAAGGAAGTTGAAGAATGAATTTGATTGGTTCAGAGATGAAATTTTCATATTTATGTGGGGATGCCAAAAATGTATACATAATAAGTACTTTTCACATACGTATGATTATATTGGTGGATTACAACATGTTTACAAGAAAAAGTTTAATGATGTACTTATCCAGTATAGAGAAAGATATGAAAATTCAAACATCTTGTTTATAGATGAAGGTCAATACCATTTGGAATACAATAGTGAAGAGAACTATTTAATAATGCCATAAAGTTGGATATTTGATGGTTCAGTTGAGAGAGATAAAAATGTGAAAACAATGTTGTGTTCTCTTTTAAATCACCTTGGGCCTTGTCGAAACATGACTTGTTCGTTGAAAACATTCAAATTTAGATGATAAAATTGGGGAGGATTGCAATATATTTTGTTCGAGTAGCACATTTAACTATCAATATGAAATTGACACACAATTTTCTTGGAAATATTTGCATGAGCCTTCCCTTTATTTTTTTTAAATTTGTTTTTAAAAAAATGTATGAATTAAACTACTTAAGTGATTACATCTTTCAAAAAACCCATATCATATTGATGTACATAATCTAGGCTATAATGTTGTATCCACTAAATAGGTGTATCCAGGGAAACGATCGGCTGATCTTTTCCTTTGTCATTAATTGGATATTAGGAAAGAAGGATCGACCAATCTTTTCCTTCATCTTTAAAGTGATTATTAAGAAACCAAGAAATAAAATAAGTATAGGTCGACACTCCCCAAGGAAAACCTATATGGTTTCCTTTGTAATTAAGTATACATTTTCTCCAACCATGCTTATGTACACCCAGAGTCATTCTCCAATTTTGAATCATCTAGGAAACCATATATGTTTTAAGAGTGTTGGTCGATCCTTCTTTGACCGTAAGGTGGACATGGTAGTGTCAGAAAATAGTGTAATGTGTATCTAGCGAAAGGATCAGCCAATCTTCTCCTTAGTCATTAAGTGGGTATTAGGAAATCGTAAAAGGAAATAAGGATCGACTGATCTTTTCCTTTGTCATTAAGTAATTATCAGGAAACCAGGAAATAAAAGAAGGATCAGCCTACACTCCCCAAGGAAAACATATATTGTTTCCTTTGTCATTGTATACGTTGTTTCCAACCACGCTTATGTATACATGTATCCTCCCTCCTACAATGGTGTGTCGTCTAGGAAACCAAATATGTTTTAGGAGGGTCAGTTGATTCTTCTTTCACCATAAGGTTGATGCGGTAGTGTCAGAAAACAGTGTAGGGTGTATCTGGGGAAAGGATTCGCTGATATTTTCCTTTGTCATTAAGTGGATATCAGGAAACAAGAAAAGGAAAGAAGGATCGGCTTATATTGTCCTGTGTCATTAAGTGATCATCGGTAAACTAGGATATAAAAGAAGGATCAACTAACACTCCCCAAGGAAAACATATATGTTGTACATTGTCATTAAGTATACTTTATCTACAACCATGCTTGTGTATACATCGAGCCTTCCTCCTCCAATGTTTTATCTTCTAGGAAACTAGATATGTTTTGAAAGTGTCGGTTGATCCTTTGTTTAGTGTAAGATTGGCATGGAAATGTCAGACAACAACTTGGCTTCATGGTATTCTCCAACTGAAAATAAACGACGTGGGATGGCCAACACATCTACAATGGTGGTGTGGACGACTCCTTTTATAATTTTGGATCTTTTGTAGCTATGTTACGATGATGGATCCACCAAAGAGATCGAATATGAGACAAGATAGATCGATTCTTATTTTGTTATTATGTATATGGTCTTTGCATGTATAATACTATATTGCACATACCTAAACATGCTCCTCCAATCTTATGTTTTCCTAAAAACGCAAAATGATTTTGAAGTCTCCTTCGATCCTTCCTTCACCATATAGTTATCGTAGAATGATCATAAAACATGGTCACGATATTCCACAGTTGATTTAGTTGAAATTGTGTTTATTTACATGGAATTGCTTTTATTAAACTTTACTTTTTATACAAATATGACTGGAATGTTTAAGTGTTGACATTTTTAGAAAATACCTTTTATATTGGTAGTATATACATTCTTTATTTTGCATGTTAAAAATGTGCTCATTAATTAGAGTGTATTTTATGGTTTTTGCATGCAAGTACAATTTTATTAGAAAAACAATTGATAATATTCTATTTAAATGGAGTATTGTTACATGCTATTCATAAGACTACATTATCAAACAAGTTAGTGTACAACAATGTAGACATCATTGCAAGAACAAAGGTTTATTTTATACGTCCAGGGTTAAAGGATTTTATTCAACTATGTCTTACTATCTTTGAGGTTGGTTTATGGACATTTGTGCAAGCCAAAAATGTGAATGAGTTTTTTCCAAGACTTTTAAACAAAACATAATTGAAAAAAGAGCAATTTAAAGTCATACTAACACAAGATCACTATGATGCCAAACCACAAAAGGGCCATGTTGTAGGTGGAAATCCAAATATATATCTAAAACCTTTAGATAATGTTTGGAAGATGTTAAACTATGCTTATGATGCTATTAACATGGTGATTGTGGATGATTCAAAAGAAAAAAATGTTTGTAATGATAAAGGGAACTACATAATTGTAAAGACCTATAATTGTGATGATGAGAATGACACATACTTGTTAGATCAATTGTGGCCTTTTTTGCTACGCCTTAATGGTGTTAATGATGTAAGATCTATTGTGAAAAAATGAAATTTGTTTGTTGAATAATGTGCTGCCACTTTTTATCTTCAGAGTTCTCTATGTGTAGCATTGTTTTTTTTGTAATTTAGTACTTACATTATATAATTGGAAAAATTACATAACTATACAACTCATCTGGGCATCTCACCCGGAGAAAAAAACACAGATCATAAGTCAGAAGACCTTATAACATATATATATAATACATATCTAGACTAGTAAAGCCAAAAAAACTGAGTGTTGATAACAAGTATACAACTGCTATTGGGATCCACTCAGAAAGCCTATATCCTTTAGACATAGCCAATCTAGCAAAACCAAAACACTGTACAGAAACAAAAATTCAAATAGCCAAAGGTTGTGCTTCTCTCCAAACCAGAAAAACCAAAAAATACATTAAGAAGGAATCTACTTTGAGGGGCCATGGCCCAGACACATCTTGGACTTAGGAGGTTCAAGTGCTTCAGCATCGAAACTTGGAATAGCGCGCTTGGTACCAGTGGAGCTGGATTTTGCAGGGCTTTCCTTATTCGCAGGGTGTGCATTTTCCTTCTCATTTTGGTCCTCATTTTTAACCTCAGGGAAAGTGTCCACTGGAGAATTATCTACCGTGGGCTGAGGCTCATGATCATCTTCCTCACAAGGTTCAATTTTGACAGTGCCATTATCCTCAATGACAATGAGCAGTGGCGAAGGGAGATGAAAGAGATTTGCAACATCGATGCACCATTCAATTACAGTCTGCCCCCGGTATCCTATATTCTGGATTCTGGAAGGCATGTCCTCCTCAGTATCCCTTATATCATTTATGATATCCAAGAGAGTCATTGAGGCAAGGTGACAGGCGATTCCTGCGCCACTGGTTTCTTGAGAACATTCATGAAGACCACGACCCTGGCGGCTGGGAGCTCTGTGACGTTTTCTATCCATTATGTTCCTGCTACTAATGTTCACTAGTCTCCCAATAGTCTGCAAAGTTTGCTGAACCACAAGACAATCACCGGAGCACAGACTGCCAAGGGAGAGAAGAGCAAGAATGGTCTAATCGTCTTGCACCGACTACATATCAACCACGGAGTGGGGAGCATATTCTTCCTTGAATGCCTCATGAATTCACATGTGATATGGTCATATCAGTTCTCGGGGGACATGGTGAGTAAATGCAGGTCCAACATTGACGTTGTCTTCTCGTCAGCCGACAGATCCAGTTCCTGAACCCCGGTCCTATTACCATCAATGTGGGAACTTTTGATTTCAACCACCCCATCCGAGACTATGTGTGGCATTGTTATCCAGTTGGGCGTGGGATAACTGTCACTCAAATCGCCCTGCTTTTTCGGTGATTTTTTCTCTCGATCCGGCTATAAAAACCAGCGAAAGCATAGTTCCACTGGTTTATTGCGGAACTATGCCATGGAACTGTGCCCCCAAGGGTTTTGGGCCATTTTAAGATGACCCAGATCGTCAAAATTCCAAAAAAATGACCAAAAGGGGATGGAACTGTGCCTCGCCGAAAAACCACTCACCGAAATACCGAGGCGATTTGAGTGCCCCATATCACACTCCATCTAGTTGTGTTTTATCATTTAAAGGGTCTTTTTAGTTATTTGTTACCAACATTTAAAGTTTTGAATAATATGTTGCTAAATCAGATTGAAAATTTATAGATTGGGGATTCTAAATTTAGAAAAAATATATTCTAAAAATGCCAGTCTTGGTTTTGGAAAGTGCAAAACCCAATTTAAAACGTGCTAAATTTGGGTGTAAAAATTGCCAAAATCAATTCCGAAAGTGTTAATATTGGGAGCAAAAAGTGCAAAACGCAGTTCAAATAGTGTCAATTTCAAACCGGATATTGGCACTTTTTGAACTCCATATTGGCACTTTTTGAACTTTATAAAGGTTGTTTTTGGACTTTAAAAATGGTGTTTTTGACCTGTTTTCAAAGAGGCTTGGACTGGAATATGTCTATATTTAATGAAATGGACGTTCTAACTCGTATGTAATCTTAACTAAGGAGGTTACTGTAGGAACCTAACACCTTGTCTCACAATTTTTATCCATATTAAAGTATCTATCTATTATCTTCTCTAGACCTATCCCTTGTATTAATGATTCTTTGCAACAATATGTTCTAGATTGGTTGTTTTTCTCTTCTTATTTCTCACCAAAAGATTTAGGTATTTTTAGGTTTCCCAATTATAGGTAAGCATGTTGATTTAAAGAGTTCCTTGATCGTGAAAATCTTTATATATGATCATTAAAACATTTGGATCTCCTCTCTTGCTTGGTGAAAGTTTTCATTATGCAAAAATAATAATTGATAAGTCTTCTTTCAATTCTAAATATAATATTTTCTTCGTACCAACTTAAAAATAATTTTAATATTCATTGATAAGTCACACCAACTATAATATTTTAATATTCATTGATAAGTCACACCAACTATAATATTTTAATATTTTCTTTCCATTCTAAATATAATATTTTCTTCATACCAACTTGCAAATAAAGAATGGTTGTTCCAAACATCAAATATGTATTTTTTAATAATTAATAAAATTGACATAACCTTGATTCCTAAAAAAAATCCTTAGAGCATCATAAACCATGTCACTTCCTAAGTAACTATTGATACACAATTTCTTTACCCATAGTAAACGTGGTTGTTCTAACATCTTTTAAAACAATTTAGTATTCAAAGCTTCATTAACTAGTTCACGTTTTCTAATTCTCAATTCTCTATAATGCTAATGTTTAGTTCCTTTGGCCCTTTGATGATTTCGAGTCATCAACAATATCTTTACCAAATATCATTAGTTAATCCTTTGCTTTAATTTTAATTTTATTTAATCATTTGTTAATAGATTTTTTTCTTTAAACTATTTTGATTAATGATTTCCTTCTTCTTTTCTCTATTCTAATACAATTTGTGATTAATTCTACTATTATATTATGAATTTTTTGGTTTAAATTTATTATATTTCTTTTTGTAACTACTATATTTAAATGAAAAATTAA
The DNA here is from genome assembly GCA_027924585.1 of Larix kaempferi. Classification (NCBI taxonomy): domain Eukaryota; kingdom Viridiplantae; phylum Streptophyta; class Pinopsida; order Pinales; family Pinaceae; genus Larix; species Larix kaempferi. Next base: position 3,335,407 of record BSBM01000445.1, read on the forward strand.
TTTATAATAACCTATCATCCCAAGTTTTTATGATGATGATTAACGTCCACTGAGACCAATTTTGGTCTATCGGACTTTAAGAAGATTATTACTTGGTTTGCTTTAAAATTTTGTTCCTATGCTAAAAAAGCTTGGTAAGAAGCTTTCCAAGCTCAATATAGTTTTTGCAAGTTAGGAAGTTAGCAAGGTTTGTATTGTCGCAAATACTATGAAACTCATATCTAATGTGGGTGTAAGCAGGGCACTCTAAGATAAAGTGATTTTCATCATCGACGATCATAGACTCACAAAGATGGAAAACCCTTTCCTCTCACGGAGTTTGGGAATAGACCAACGCCCTGTTTCGCTATGAACCTCATGAGAGTTTGTTCTAATCTTGGCTATATTAATTTTCTTCTTTGAACTAGTTACTATCGAGAGATATTTCTGATCTTCCAAATTAGGGTTAATGACCTCCTTATAGTATTTTAGTTTTCTCTTAATTGCTAAATTTTTCTCACACAATAATTTTTCTTTAAACTTAAAGGTAATAATATTTTTGACATTATCGATATTCTGTAAAGTGTCATTTTCATCAATGCCCCAATGGTCTAACCAAGCCATCATACCTTTACACCAACTCCGCTTGAGGCATAGTTGGTTTTGACTTGAATTTAAAGCAATTTTAAGAAGTCTCTCATTTCCCATGTTATTTATCTTGTGTGTGTACATCAAGTACCTAGTCATATCCATGCTCTCGATGGGGGAAAGACCCACTTCTATGAGGAGAATATGATAAGGTGTATTGCTTTTAATTTTGAGGTTATAAGTTATAAACCGCTTCTAGATTTGCTCAATCTTTCTCCAAGATTCTCTAAAAATCTTGCAGCCCCATACTTCACAACCGTACAAGATAATAGGGATGACAAGAGTTTCAAAGAGGAACCTTTTTTATCCCATGTGACCAGGTTGGCTGATTTACAATTATTTTCAAGAAAATAAGCTTTGCATCCTCCATTAATCATTTTCTCAATGCTATGGTTCCAATTGAACTTGTGATGAATATCAATTCCAAGATATTTGTAAGAAGTCACTTCCTCCAGTTTATTGTTATCATAAATAAAATTTGCGTAGGTGTCTTTCTTAGATTTTATAATCATAACTTTTATCTTGTCGGTGTTAATAGTCATACCCATGTTAGAGCAAAAATATTTGAGAATCTTTAGTTGTTTATTGAGATCAAAGGGACACCTTTCCATAAGAACAATATCATCAACATAAAGAAGGAGGATGATAACTATCCTAGCTAATATCATGCCAGCACAACTTGCTTCTTCTAAACATATTTCTAGTTTATCGATGTAAATGCCAAAAATGGTGGGGGAGAGGGGGAAACCTTGCTTAAATCCACCTTTTCATATAATCTTATCGCAACAACTCTCAACTCAAAAGGAACATTAAGCTCCTCTATCCTATTCCACATGTTATTTCTAGGCACTGTATCAAAAGATTTCCTAAAGTCCACAAAGCAACAAAAAAGGTCATGCTTATTATTACGACATTCCTCTGCAATGATCTTAAGCGTAGCGAGGTGGTTTGTGCTTGAATGATTCCTTCTAAAACCTGCTTGGCCTTTAGCCTGCTTACCTTCCATTTATAGCCATTTGTTGATCTTCTTTTCTAAGATAATACCATATAACTTGGCTAGAAGAGAGATAATCATAATGATCCGATAATTAGAAGCAACAACTACCTACCCCTTAGGTTTTGAACTCATTACATTATATTAAAAAAAAACACAATGTGTCAATCCTTATGCACCCTTAGCGTACAATTACCTATAACCCAATTACATGAAATTCAATCCTCAAATTTTCTTTGCGTTGGCTATCCACCTTGTAATCAACATATCAGTCTCATTTTTTTAATGAGCAAACATAGATTCTAAGAATTTGTGTCTAAACCATTTTACCTCTTTGATTGAATTAACAAATGGTTTGAATCTTTGTTCCAACTATTTAATTTCATATATTCATAATGAAAATGATAGGATACAAAATTATTAAAATGCTATGAGAGGTCTTTCGTCATCCTTTAGTATTGCCATCACTACTCTCATGTGGTTGTAATGACAATTAAACTTAGTATTATCCAAATCAATTTTATCAATATAACGTTTAAAACTAAAATTTTGATACATTTGGTGTTATATTTGAATTTTGAATGAGAAAGAAAATAAATAAAATATCTTACGATTTGCAACATAGAAATTCTTATTAAAAGTTTCAATAAATTCAATAATTTGTTATATAAGACAAGAGAAAGTTGCCTTGCAATATATCTATGCTAAAAGAAGGTTGTAGCAAAAAAGATATGTAAGAGTGCTATGAAACTAATGTTTGCATGGCCACTTATGCATACTATGTGGAGTACTAGCTAATAAAGCTATGATAAAAACAAAAAGTCTTGTAAGTGACCACTTGTATCGACCCTTGTAATTTTTAGTCCCTACCAGGTGACATCATTTCTATTAATATTTTAAACCGCTGCCATTTTTATTAAATCATCACCAAATTAATAAAAGGATTGGGATCATAAATTTTAATCCTCCAAAATGAGGCTTAAGCTTTTAAGTTCATTTGGGGCACACCACCACACCATTTGTTGGGTCCTAAACCTATTATGTCATGCTATGAGTCTGGGCTTATATTTTTACGCAGCGCTGCATAAAAAGATAAACCCCGATGCACAATGTTGGATAATAGGTTAAAACGATGCTACATAAAAAGATAATCCCTAACGCATAGCGTTGCATAATAGATTAAGCCGCCGGATAATATGTTAAGTCATCGCTGCATAAAATGATAAGCCCCAACACATAGCCATGCATAATAGATTAAGCTTGGACAAATAGTGTGGCATAGTGAACGTAATTAATTAATGTAATATTGTGATGACGCATGTCTGGTATTTCGCTGCACATTTCTCCTTTGGCGGTCTATGTGTCACGTCCCCAGTCACCTCGGTGCCCTTTAGAGGCGATGGGAGACAACTCTTGAATCACTTGCTAGATTTCTTTCTTTCTTTTCCAAGCAGTGCAAAGGTTCTGAAACTCTGCACCCGCATTGATCTTCAGTCCGCAATCCGCAATCCGCAATCAGAAGTCGGAAGTCGGACCACAAATTACAACTCCGACGAAAACGCACCTCCAACTTTCGCAATCAGAAATCGGAACGCCAAATACACAACGTCGAAAACCACGTCCTCGACTTCCGTAGTGCGGAAATCATAAATTAGAACGTCAAATTCACCACCTCGCCAAATTACTCACCCAAATTTCTCAATCCATAACCTGCGTTGCAGAATTCAGAAGTCGGAAAGCTCAATTTCTCAACTTCGATGAATTACCTTTCCGAGTTCCGCAATCCGTAATGCAGAACTTGGAAGTCGAAACTCCAACTTCGCCAACCCGGGAAAATTACCTCCCTGACTTCCGCAATCCCCAATCCGCATGCAGAACTCGGAACCACCATTTCACAACCCCGTAGAGAATTCCCTTCCGACTTCCGCAATCCGCATGCGGGTTCGGAAATTCGGAATCCCAACTGCACAACTTCTCCAACCCATAACTTCTTCATATTAAGTCCATTTTGGGAAAGTCCGGTACAGTTGGAAAGCTCTTGGCGAGAACTATGCAACTGCAGGGTCTTCAACCACACCTAAGAACATTGGTCCTGCCTTTATTCCACTCCAAAGGATGGAATTCAACCCCATATATGCCTCCTTACCACTCCGTGAAGAGTTTTGCTCCACTCTGCCATATCCTCTCTCCTTCAACTGGTCCACAGGGGGTGTCTATTATTTCCCTGCAGTCATGACTAAAGTATTCTGCACCTCCTGGGCCTTGCACTTAGTCCTATTCATCAAAGAACCATTCAAATACTTATCCATATTCATCAAGGGACAATTCAAAGACATTATACTAATGGAAATGCAAATGTGCAGAAGCATACTCAATAAACACAAAGGAATGAAACATTATCCACACCCATAGAATGGGATACATTAGCATATCTCTCTCAGGAAGATTGATGAAATAACATGTAGAGGCTTAGCTCTATTCCTCAAGCATAAATACATATGAGTACCAACATAAGAATAAGATGTAAATGTGCAAGAGCAAGGTAAATAACACACACAGCATAAATTAGCCATATTAACACACAGTGGAATGAAATAATGTCTTCACACATATCTATCATGCATATAGCCATATTAACACACAGTGGAATGAAATAATGTCTTCACACATATCTATCATGCATCATTTAGATTCCACCATTCAGTCAATATTGAAACATTGCAGGACACATGATAGCATGATTCAAAGCATAGAAAAACTTATCTTTTCCCTTGATTCTCCAAGCAAACTGGTTATGGACTGCAACGTTCCAACCCAACCATAGGTCTCTGCGCAGCCTATATTATTTCAACACTCAGATACCACCCTCGAGCTAGGGCTATGTATCCACTAAGGAGGTACTAGGCAAGCTTACTCAGAACCTTGGTTCATAGTCAATCAGGGTCATCCAACACACAGTTGATTTGTCAAGTAAGTGGGGAGGAAGGTAATAGTTTTCTAGGTCAATAAAATCATCCACATAGATATAGGAATATACCAATTCCCACAGACAATTCGGGAACCCTCATCACCTCCACTCTCAGCCTAAGTAAGGTCACTTTCTCTGCTGCTCAGTCCCTAGGGCGCCCCTTCCCTTAGCACTGACCTGGTAGGTGTGGTTGTTCCTAAGCATTAGATCAAGGTAACTGAGCCCTATCTGACTCTACCATGCAGTCTAAAACCTCTTGGCCTCTTCCTATTGCGACCCGCACTCATATCTTCCTTCATGTTGCAGCTGAATGGCTTTATCCTGCAACAGGGTCTCAACTATCCAATCCGGTTTTCTCATGAACTTCTATGCATCTAAAATTCTTATTTTTCGCTCCAAGGATCGGTTCTGTGGATCTTTTATCGAATTCCACCTCCCACACAAGTTTTCTGAGCCATTTTGGCTCTGCAAATCGCGGCCTCCCTCAAGATCGCGATTTCGGTTCCTCCTTCTCTGCTGGGTTTGTGTAAGGTTCCAACTGATGCTTCCCGATCAGTAATCCCCTGGAGATGAGGAACTTCCTCCCAATAAGTGGAGTGGGTTATGGTCCAAGCGATCAGATCCCCATACCTTGCCTTACATATTTCAGGGCTGTTCCATACTCCATCGACCTCATGAACAATGTTCTTCACCCACTTCCTTACAAAAACATTCAATGGCAGCTAGGACAATCAAAGGGGTTCGCAAGGTGACATATGGCAGCCTAGGGTTCCATCCCACCACCCCCTCACCAATCCCTAGTGGATACACATAGCCCCCTCATTTAGTTGCAACCATAGCCATCCCCTTGCTATTTTTATTTACATGGTATCATTTACATCATTTTACATTTTCCATGGCTTACTAGCACATGGTTACCATAATACCAAATACTTTCCTCTTCAAGGCTGAGCATTCACTAGCGGGGCCTTGGCCTTGAGCCCCACTCTAGGAATCATACATCACATGCATACAATATTAACATTACAACCAAAATATCCTAAGGGTCAAAATGAAGGACATTACACTATGCGTTTCATGGAAAATTGATCCGGTGAATTCTTGTCTTCTCCTAGAGTAATTTGATTAACGAGGTCTGAAGCATGAGATTGAAGGAATATTTGAATCTACATTTGAGTGATGGGGATATGCAATTGTAAGGGAATGAATCAACCCATGAAACAACTGTAGTGGAAACTGGAGTGGACCAGGTTCAATCCACATCTTATCCTTTCTTATAGCCTCTGCTACATTGATACTTATTTACTAGTTTTTAATGGTAAGAAATTTGAAATGTAAAGGTGATTACCGCACTATATCATGTAAATGTTATAGAGGAGTCTCTGATAGCCAGAGAAGACTTGAAACAACGAATCATCTAGAATTTTCCAAGCAACGTTTGGGAAATGAAATGAATGACCGAAATGATGTAATTGAATCCATAAACCACGAGATGAGGATGCATTTACAAGAAGTTCCAGGGATCTTATTTCTTTACTTGTGGAGTCCAATCTCAATGAAATACATAAATACATATCGGGATTTATGTATATAAGATTTGAAGTTATATATAAGATTATGGATACACTAGTCATCTTTTCAACGCAAGAAAATGATGGTCTTCACTTGAAATCTCACAAAAATATGCTCCAAGAGCTCATTTATGTCGCTGAAATTTTGCTTGAGCTCATTGCCACTGCCAAGGGGGCTTCAACTAATCTTTTTCAGCCCACAAAAACTTTCCTAGGACTGTTGCAGGAGATGGCATTAACCAAATTCTTCATGTTTTACTCAACATTGTAAGCATTTTTTTTCTAATCTTTACTATTTCCAACTAAGAATGCATAGAGATTAGACATGCAACATTTTTTGGGCATTATTTCTGCATGATATTCACTTGAATGTAGTAATTGATTATGGTTTCACTGGAATTTGGAAATTGCTTATAGTTTCCCCCAAAATTATGATTTGTTTATACTCTCGCCATGGCCAAATAGCTTTGGGTCAACGAATCAATATTATGTCAATGAAACCATACAACCCATCTAGTCAATCCTAACCATTTATTTCACTGTCTACTTGATGGGAAACACAATCACCCCCAACCTTGCTTCTCTAACATATTGATTTTTTAATTGATTGGTTCAAACAACTCATTGAACACGTAGGAAATGCTATCGAAATCACTGAGAGAGGGAATGCATGTGTAGATTCTAAATGACAAAGAAAATGGTACTTAACCTAGAAACGAAAAATTGGCTTCGCTTGCATATATTCACTTTGAAGTGAAAAATATGGGCATTGGCATAGATCCATCATACGATGGTTACACATCATAAGAGCACCTGGCAAACTTGGAGAAAAGATGATGAGATGATCAAAAACATAATCAATCGGCTATTCACCATAAACTTGATCCATTTAACTCACATAATTGCAGCAAATCTTTCACAACGTGTCAACAGATTAATGAAATTCAATTAAGTTTCCTTGCCGGCATATATTTCCTTCATTGGCGCATAAGTAATGGCATTTATTATTTATCTCCTATGATCTGGTGTTTTTACAAAAAAGATATTATTTAACAAATTATATCGCAGAACCCAATGCTATGCATGGATACATGTAAATATTTTATCTCATTACTCTACCAGAACACCAAGGTTTGGTGTTACCGTCATCATCGTGTCACCAGAAAAGGCCTGTCGTTGATTGTTTGATCGGAATATAGTTTAATAGAAAACTAGGCGCAGATGTTGATGGAGCATTAAATGCTAGACAAGTACCATTACTAGTACCAGTGTCATTTGTAGGAATTTTAGTTTTAAAAAGTAATTTTATTTATTTTTTAATTCTGAAAATTAAACTCACTCCTGTAAGGATTTATGTCCTATCAGAGTTGTGTTACGCTAATAAGAAAATTAAATTATTGTTTTTAAAAATGAATAAATTTATTTAAATTTTTAAAATATTATGTTTGATATTAAAATTTTGCAAACATTATAAAACTTTGTTAAAATTTATGTCTCAAAAAACATATTAATGCAAGAAATAGACTTTGACTTTCCAATGAAAAATATATCCCAATAATAAATAACATGTATTAATTAAAAAAATTATTTAATTTAAAATTATTAAAAATTAAAAAGATTAAAATAAATTTATATTATATTATTTTTTCATTATCAAATCCATTTTAAAATCTAATGAGATGTTTAAAGTAACATAATAAAACATTAATGAAAAAATTCTTAATATATATATAATAAAAATCAACAACAAAAATAAAACACTAACCATAATAATAAATAAATAAACAAACAGAAATTCATCTTAATCCTTATATTTTAATCATCCAATAATTTAAAAACGTATATATATAAGATTGATTTTTAAAAATTCAATTTTAAATTTCTTTTATTTTATTTTAAAATTTATTTTTATTTTTATTTTTTTTATTAATATTAAATTATTTTGCACATTTGATTGAAATTATAATAATAATAATAATCTATTTTTAAGGTCATAACCAAGCTAGACAACAATTTATTTTTAAGATCACAACCAAGCCAGACACCATTTTGCTATATGAGACGGCGAATATTATTCAGCTTGCCGCAGGTCATTTAATGTGGCGACAACAGGCTGGTTGGCCATGTGATCTCAAACAACTTGAGATCCAACGACCAACCAGCCTGTTGCCGCCGCATTAAATGACCTACGACAGGCTGGATAATGTTCGTCGTATGAGACCCCCTTGTTTGTGGGACAAGGGACCCTCCTCTATGCAGTGATATAACTGCTATAGATTATAAAGATGTACATACCCTACTCCCCTGTGGGTTTGAACCTATGGCCTCCTAGGAGGAAACACATATTCTTAACACAATTTTTTCAATATAATTAGAAATTGTTTTTAACCAATATAAAAAGCATTTATGATAATATATTGTACATAAATTTTGAATAAAAAATAGAATAGAAATAATTTTTTGTTATTTAAAATAATAATAATAAAATTATATAGTTTTTATTAGGTTGTGTTAGTACGACTTTGGTTGGTATAGTCATCATCCTTCTTCTCTATGTTGAAGATATTGTTCTTATGGCGAGGAGTCCATATGATCTCAGCATGCAACTAAAAATTCTCAAGGATTTTGGCTCTAGTATGGGTATGACTGTTGACATTGACAAAACAAAGGTTATGATAATCAAATCCCAAAACTCCACTTATGATAACTTCATGTACATGACAAAAACAACTTGGAGGAAGCAAATTCAAATAAATATCTTAGAATCGATCTTCATCATAAGCTAAACTAAAACTATAGCATTGAGAAAATGATTAATGGAGGATGGAAAGCTTATTACGTACTTGAAAACATTGTAAATGCATGGACCTTTGACTTTGGGATAGAAAGAAACTCCTCTTTTAGAATCTCACCACTCCTGTAATATTATATGGTTGTGAATCTTGGGGCTGAAATATCTCTAGAGAATCTTGGAGAAGGATAGAGCAAATCCAAAAGTACTTCATAACATATAATCTCAAAAATAAAGGCAATACAGCCTATCCTATCCTCCACATAGAAGCGAGTCTCTCCTCGATTGAAAGCATGGATATGATTATGTACCTAATATACAAGAACAAGATAAACAACATGGGAGACAAGAGGTTTCCTAAGGTTGCTTCATACTCTAGTCAAAAACCACCCGTGACTTAAACGAGGTTAAGTCTTGGCTAAACCATTGGGGAGTCGAGGAAGAGGTCATTCTAGAAAATAGCCATAATATTAAAAGAATTATTACATGTAAATTTAAGGAAAAGATGTGGTGCATAAAGTGTTAGAGGATAAGAGAGAATTAAGACATTACAAGGAGGTAATCAACCCTAATTTGGATGATCAAAAGTAGCTCTCTATTTTAACTAGCGTAAAGAAGAAAATAAATATTGCTAAAGTAAGAACAAACTCTCATGAGCTCCATATTGAAACAGGGCCCTGGACAGTTCCTAAACTATCGCAGGATAAAAGAATCTATAATTTTTGTGACACAAAGAAGGTTGAAGATGAAAATCACTTTATCATAGAATGTCTTGCATACACCCACATTATAGTGCAATTTCAAAACACTTGCTACAATACTAACCTTCCTAACATTTTAACTCATCGTAATTATGGTGATTTAAGAGTGCTTATCTTTAAGCTTTTTGAACATAGAAATAAAATTCTAATGAAAACCAAGTGAATCATTTCCTTTTGTTCAAGTCCCACTAGTGTAGTTGGTATTCGAGGGTATGGAAATTTTTAGGGGCAGAATTTTTCCAATTGGCTATTTTTTGGGCTTTTTTTCAAAAAATAAATTCGCTATTTAGTCATTTTTAGTCTCTAATATCGCCTATATTTACATAAAATATGTTTTTTTTAATCATAATATTCGCTAAAATTTACAAGTTTCAGTAGTAAATTGTATGTTTCATATTTAATATTCACCTACCTATCTATATATATGTTTTTTCGAAACAAAAATAATCACCTAGAATACTATACTTAAGTATACTATTAGAATCCTTAAAAAATACATTGTTCGAGGGGTTTTGTTTGTTACACAGCCCAGGGTTTGAAACTCGGTAGTGGTGGGAGGAGACACCTAAAATCCAACCATGCTAAGGATTGTTGTAGCTCACATCAGGTGCGACAAGTCACTCTCACAAGTTATGCAGATTCGTGCAAACAAAAAAAAAGGCGAATCCTTTCCTTTTTAAAGTCCAATAGAGATCGGTCTTATTAGACACTAAATTATCATCATCATCACTATCATATCTATATATAGATATAGATATAGATATAGATATAGATATAGATATAGATATATATAGATATATCTATATATATAGATATAGATATATATAGATATATCTATATATATATATATATATATATATATATATATATAATTATAATTTAAATGATTTTATTATATATATAAATATATATATATATATATATATAATTTAAATGATTTTATTATATATATAAATTATTTATTTTTAATTAATTAATTTATTTTTCAATATTATTATAATTAATTAAAAATAATAATTTCAATTACTTAAGTCACATTTACATTTCTAAGGTGACTTTTTAATTTTCTTATTATTACGCCGTAGGCGTTTCACTATGAAGAAGCATAACCATCCACGTCGACTAGATTCCTCGCTCATAGAGCGAATGGAATCCTGCCACGTGGATGGTCCCTCTTTCATCGTATTAGTATGCGTTGTTTCCTGCAATATGTATTTGCAGCGCATGATTCAGTCCTACGACTTTCTTCAAACTCTTCTTTCGTCAACTCTTCTCGGTGAATCGATCCAATATTTGCAGCACGTGATTCAGTCCTGCGACTTTCTTCAACTCTTCTTGGTCCTTTTCCATCACTACAGGATTTCTTAGTAGTTCCGACATAGCCCACTCCAACTCCGTAGAGGAGGTTTCTGATCCAGCATGCAGCATGTCCTGCAGCATAGTACCAAATTACTGTCATAGTTGTGCAAACACATTTAGCTGCATGACTTGATATAGATGTCGAAGGAAGAATCAGTGTTTTAACTTACCAGAAGGAGGGATTTTATGGTATGATCTCGTCCTAGATTGACCTCCGAAGTATTATGTTCAGATATCTCAAGTAAGGCATCCACAAAATCCGTGGTTTCCTGCAAATCTTTCTGGGCTAGATGTTCCTCTATGATCTTCTCGTAGAATGCATTTGCTCTCTTATGAATCTCTTTCTACTGACGACCGAGGCCTTGGATATCCATCCATTCTCAGTAGGGTATGAAGTCTGCAATATCAAAAGCACCCACTAGGGAAGAAAATCTGTGAGTCAATTCTCCGAATCCTCTATTATCATATCCCTCCTCGTCTGAATACTTTCAACCAAATGTCATCCTGCAGATTATATTTATACCTGCAGCTGACATAGTTTTACTAACATCCACAATGGGATTTGAAACCCTGGCACACTCCTACAGAAGAGAACATATCATAAGAGAGACTTCTACTTCTCTTTGCAAGCTAAAGGATTCGAGCCTCTTGGGACTCAATAACTCTAAAACACATATCCTGCGGATCTGCCTCCAGCAATCTCCATAGGGAGCGAAACCCAGATCTTTGGAATTATAAAGCATGTTTCTTGCAGAACGCTTTGCGGGTCTGCTGGTCTGCTGGAGAACACATGGTCATGAGTCTTGAGAAACTGTTGGGCCATTTCTGCAGAGGAGACGATCACTGTCAAAACGGAGCCCAAATGTAGAGACATGAGGGGTCCATATCTCTGAGACAGAATCAAAGACAACCAACCAACCACCCATAAGCATGAAGTTACACTGCCTCTTCATAATGGATTTCTGATGGCGCTGATGCTCGCTTGGGCTACACATGTGCCCTTCACAGCTTAGTTTTGTCTCATACTTCCAGTAGATATCCATCAACAGAAACAGGTAGAATGGCACCACAAAGAGCATCAACTTCAACGCATTTCAAGTGACCGCTACAAATCCCTTCCTTAGGCGATCCAGGCGGTGCATTTTGAGCAACAACAACATTAGAATATAGAAATGGGTTCCACTGCATCAACACTCTCCACTCAGAGTCGCAGAGGCAGGAAGGGCGTCAGTGAGTTGCAGAACTAGTGGGGAAAGGAATTGTGAGCTCATGCGTGCGAGGGAGGTAGAGATCCCATATGAAGAGGTTGCATTCACCTGGGGATCCTCGCTAGACTCTTCTTGGTAGCATGCATACTGGCGCGTGGAGAGCATGCAGGCAATTCTCAAGTGGGCACCCTTAAAGGGCTGGGAGCCCGGGGCATGGAGAGAAGGTAGAGGCCGCGTGGGAGGCCCGCACTCTCTATCATCTGGAAATGCCATATTTCACTCTTAAATTCCCCATCCACCCCAACTAGCCGCGAGTAACCACCACCTTTTCACTCCTAAATTTACCACTTAAAGGAGGGTACGATAGGTCTTGCCAGACGCCACCTTTATATTTTTATCATATCGATAGGCTACGTGAGCACTTATCTATGGGATATGCCACCTCCTTTATGTATTAAATTTCTCCGCATATCTTTAAGCCCCAGTACCAAAGAAACAAGCACCTTTTGAGACAAGCTATTTAGTCCAGTTAGTACCACCTAGATAAGCCCGATGGACCACACTAGAGATTTAGTCCTCTTGTTGGTCTAGCAGCTTATAAACAAACCTTCTTAATAGAGTATCGTCCATGCACTTTGGTGTAGTGAAGATCGTAAGCTGTATATACATAACTGCTATACAAGTCTAAGTTCAAAGAGTAATCTAATCTATCATCCAGAGAGGCCACTTTTATGTATTTAATTTACCACAGAGAGTCTTCTCTAGGCACTTTGGTCCAGACCATCTTAAGCTTAGAGTTTTCTGAAAAGATGCCTATTTTATATCACTAGTCTTGTCGGAGCTTATTCAATGGTCTAACAGCTTTAACTAATATGCAATATATATATTCTTTATTTTAAATCATATTAGGTGAACTACCTCTGCTGTTTTGGAGCGTCGGAGAGTGAGATTCAAACAATTGTATAGAAAAAAAAACTCCTGTTAATATACAATATTACCATTGAGAAGTTTTGCCATAGCACCAAAGAGAAACAAGTTTAAAATGCATATATTTACATATTAATATATGATGTCCCCATAAAGACGTTTCACTGGATTTTGAAAAAGAATCCCACCAGGCAAGAGTTGTTGGAACATAATTTCCAAAACCATCTCAATCGCTATTTTTGAATAATAATATTTCCTTTTTCTGGGGTCCGATGATAATTTTTTAAAACACCTCCGGGATCTAAATTGGAGATTCTTGCCAGGAAACCATACCCTTTCATTTTGTTTTTTCTGCCTACCAGGAGTAGTCATTGCTCAGTTCCTGGTTGATTCGCTCTCGAGTCCATCCCTATTTGATGCCAATTACCTTGGTGACTTTCCAACTTTTTTTATGTCCCTACCAGGACATATATGAAATGCGCAGCGATATTAATCTTCATGTATGCAAGGTCAATTAAGATATGAGGCTAATGTTAAATTCGGGTTGGAAATAGAGTATTAAGATACATTTTTTAATTATGCAATTTATTTGATATTTTATTGTTCCATTGATGCGGGACGTTGGCCTCGAGGATCGCATCCCACACATGGGTGGTGGGATGATGCCATGGTCGAGTAAATGAGGTTTTAATGTGAATCAAATCCATTGGGATCTGCAAGTCGAGTAAATGAGGTTTTGATGTCGAGCAAATCAAGTGGAATCGCAACCATGGGGGCAGATAATATGGTTGTGAAGTTGATGGACTGGACTTCAAATCGGAAAAAGAGAGCAATGTATCTAATGCAACATAAGAAGAGAGAGTGCCAATTGTAGAAGCACCAACAACATCGATGAGATCTTGCTAACTAACACTCATCCACCTGAGAGGGAGATCGTCCAATTTCACTTTCAGGGATCAAGATCAATCAAGTTAAAAAACAAGTTCAACCCTACAAAATTGCATTCTTGTTTTGTGAAACCATGTCGTCGAGAAGTTTTTGGATGCTTTACTTCTTACGGAAACAAAAATATGGAAATTGGCATGGTGAGAGAAATATTTTGCATGCATGATGTATGCCACATTTCAAATATGGCTCATGCAAGTGATATTTCCATGAATGCCATGTTTCAAATATGGCTCATACACAGTATATTTCATTAGTGCCACATTTTTGCTCTCTTCAATTGCATTGTGAGCACTCTATAAAGGTCGTTATATGTGTGTGCGTCGATGCGTGAATCAATCAATTGCAGGTTTAGGTTTAGGTTTATTTTATTGTGTGTTGTTACATTGGTACATTTTTCAATTGTGTTTTTATACACTAGCATATATTTTAAATTGAACATTTAGCATTAATGGTTTATTTTTATTTTTCTTCTAACCAAAATTTGATATATTAAAAAGTGATTGGGCGACAACAAAAATGCAGCAGTTTGTTAAATGACTTGAGTCCCAAAGATGCTGGTGTAGAAATTAAGAGCCCATTTCTACATATTACAAAACATCTCCATGCCTGAAGAGATTTAGCCATTCTATGCCAAATCTATTTAGCCATTCTATTTAGCCTTGAGGAGTTTCCCATGACCTTGACCATCTAATTCTCTAGCAGTCCCACGTGGCGCACCAGTTCCTAGATATTCTGCTCATGTGCTTCAATTTTTCATGTTGATTTAGCTTCCTGGGCTTTGTGTTCCCTTCGTTCTTGCGCGGCCTCTCTTACGAGTTGATGGAAGTGCTCATCGAACATTCTTTCATTGAACCTCAAATGACGCTTCAAGGTGGAGACTTTATGCCAAAGAACCTTAGCTTCTATCGATACCCTATGCACACCATGTTCGACACAACATTCTGCACTACTGTCACTATTAGCCATTGCAAATTTCTCCACTCGAATCCACCAACTATCAGAACTTTGCTTATAACCCCGCCGAGGATAGGAACCTACATACCAATTCCCCAAAATATTGACGAATTGCAGTTGCAACCAAGACGAGGATCACCTAATTTCAAAATGCCAACTCCCACATCCCAACATGATGCCCCTATCATTCATCTTTAAGACTACTTTGCTTACATCAGAGCTTGCTTCATTCCTATGCACCTCGCTATTTATGTAATTTGCCTTCAAGAGGACAGATATGGATACACCGTACCACGCCCTCCAAATTGCACTTGGAAGCTCCACCTACCTACTTGATGTCCCAAGTTCGTCCCACGTTTGAGCATCATATCGAAGGGAAGGCATGTATTTGGACTTGACAACTGTGTTGATGAACTTAACATTATTTTTTTATGGGTTGAATGCCTATGTCTTTGTAATCTGAGATTGTTATAAACTTTGCTCTTTTCCTACCAGTATCCTTTGCTACTTGTGCCTATGTTTTTGTCCCTTCTAACTTTCCTCTTTTCCTATCGGCGTTCATATTTGCCCCTAAGGGGCAAATGCTAGTTTAAACCACATTCATGAAGTGCTCCTTTAATATTTTAAATTTATAAATCGTTAATGAGTGTGCCTCATGCATAATGAAGGACATCTCCTCCATCTTTCAAGAGCCACATATTTCATTGGAATGAAGAAACATGTTAAGTTATTTATAAAATAATTAAAATGTATGAAAAAAACTTAGCATGATAGTATGGAAAAGAAATTGGCATAGTTAAAATGCAAACATTACGTTTTGGAAGGTATTTTCAAGTTTGGTATAAATAAATAAGTTTTTGAAAAGTATTTTCTCAAATTTTATATAAATAAAATAAGATAAAAAAAATATGATTTTACAGATAATCTTAAATAAAAACTTTTAAATATATGATATTATTTTATTTTATTTCTCAAGAGGAAAAAAATAGTACAATTTGTTATTTCTATAGAAATAAAAAAAGTATATATATTTCTGATTACAGAGCGCGAGTTGTATGCTTATACCACTTTCAAAATATGTATCAAAAAGCCATAAACAGTCCAAAAAACTTTTTAAAACTTCTACCAAAACTATGTTGACAAGACCAATAACCTGTTCATCAACAGCTGATTACAATAGATCAAGTGACATCATCAAAAAACCACAATGATCCATTTTGTGTGAGAATTCCTTCCACCCACTCTTCCCAGTGTAAAACACCAGCTTCTCCATCAAGTGCCACCTTCGATAAAGAATCTGCTACATCCTTGAATTCCCTGTAAATGTGATCTATTGTTAGATCCTGGAACCAATTCATCATGAATTTTACTTGATCACTCCAATGTTTTAGGTGGATAGATTTTAGATAGTAAAGGTCCTTTTCCCAATTAACAATAAAAAGTGAATCTCCAAAAATCTTAAATGTACTCAATCCACACCAAACTACCACTTTGAGTATACCCCACAAACCAAGTAGCTCTACCTTTGAGTTAGTACCCTGACCACCTGAAATATAAAACTTATATGAAAGGTTCTCGCCACATGTTATATGAAAACCTGCTCCACATTTTTTATCAGATGTTGCACCATCGAAACAACCATAAGTAGACTCTGTAGAACCTAATTTCCAGTTTAAGTATCTAGCAACATTCTTTACTTTTGGCTGTGTATTTTTGTATACATGAAAGAGATTCCAAAAACTGAAGATAACCTGATTCAAATTGGGGGGGGGTGTTCTGGAAAATTGCAAAATTGCGCATTCTCCATATGGACCATGTAACTAGCCCTGGAGTATTCTTCAGATGAGGTCATTTCTGCCTCCACCACTTATAGAATGTAAGAAAAGTTTAGGAAGGTCGAACATCAAAGATTTTAAGTGCAGAGCAGATAGTCTTCTAGAACTTATTTGAAAAGCTACATTGGAAAAAAAGGTGATCGACAGATTCTCCTTCCTTTCTGCAAAGTATACAAAAATTCAGATAGAATTTACCTCTACGTTGAAGTTTTTCCCACATCAAGATCTTATAATTGAAAGACAACCAAAGAAAGAATTGAATTTTAATCGGAAGCTTCCAGTTCCACAAAGAACCAAACCACCAAACCTTTTTTCCATGAAAAATTGCTTCAGAGATTGCATGATATGCAGTGCTTGTCGTCATCTGTCCCGTGGTGGGTTTTTTTTATCCACAATAAGGAATCTTTAACATCTGTCAATCAAATACGATTCAGGTGCAACATATTGATATAATGATTCCATTCACAAGCCCACCTACCAACCAAACCCAGATCAGTTGCTGTAAGCCAATAAGAAGGGTCAACAACAAGGAATTTGGATCTTTTAAACTGGTTTAAAGTAAAGATTCCATACTCAGTAAATAAGGAACAAAGATCCCTGGAAAGCTTATAACTTGTGTCCATCCCAACAATGGGATCAATACCAACCACAATTTCTTTACCATCACCCACTTGCCATGACAGGAAGCCACATAACCATGGAATAATCTTCATAAAGCCTTTCCAAATAAAGGAAGCATTCTGGAAATTTCCAGTAGGATTTCTAAGCCATTTGAAGATGTCCATTTTGATGTACTTAACTTGCAATATTCTTGACCACAGATTATCACCCATGATACCCCGCCAATAGCTCTTCATAAGCAAATCAGTATTGAACCAAAAGATCTATTTAATATTCCAACCCCCCCACTTTTTTGGCAAAGATAGTGATTCCCAATTTGCCAAGTGATAGTGACCACCTTCCTCATTACCCGACCACAAAAACCTGATCATTAAACTTTTTAATATATGTAAAATTTTGGAAGGAATTTGTGCAAACATAGCCCAGTAAACAAGAAGGATGCTTAACACGGACTTCAATAAAATGAGTATGCCACCTAATGATAAATACTTCAGGCACCATAAATTAATTTTCTTTTCAAATCTACTAATCAGCCAAATCTAGTCATGTAAGCCATAGCAGTTAGGTTTTATGAAAAAACCTAAGTATTTAATCCCTTCCTCCAGCTTGGAACAATTATAGGGAAGAATATCCAATAACTGTTGATCCAATGAATTCTTCTCCTGGTTGATAACAAGAATTGATTTGTTGAGATTGAATTGCATTCTCGTGGCTTTACAGAAGGTATCAATAACTGATGCATATGTCTGCCATTCTTCGTTAACAGCTAAGCCAAAGAGAATAACATCGTCAATGAATAACAAGTGTGAGATAGAAAGAGACTTAGCAAAGGATATACCTCGAATTTTTCCTTCTTTTTTTGCATTGTTAATCAGTCTGCTTAGTCCTTCTATTACCAACAAAAGCAATAAAGGAGACAGGGTTCATCCCTGTCGCAAATCCTTGAAGCTTCTAAAGAAATATGTAGGATTTCCATTTATCAAAACCGAGAAGTTTGTTGTTCTAACACAAGCCATGATCCATCTGATAACTGTCCAAGGAAACCCGATCTGAATTAGAACATACTGAATGAAGTCCCAATTGACTTGATCATATGCTTTCACCATATCAATCTTTAGTATAAGAGATTTTTGTTTTCTGATTTTGATTGAGTGTAATACTTCTTGAGTAATTCCCACTGCATCCAAAATTTGTCTTTTGTCCAAGAAGCCAAACTATTCACTCGACATCCATTTAGAGAGCTTCGGTTTGATTCTGTTAGCAATGATCTTTGTGACTAATTTATAAACCAAATTACAAAGGGCAATTGGCCTGAACTCATTAAAGGAATTTGATTTGTTGGATTTTGGGATGAGTGTTAAAAAGGTCGAATTTAAACCACACGCCATCCATCCCTCAATTCTCAAAAATTATACCATCTGTAAGAGATCCGGGCCCATAATATCAAAAAAATGAACAAAAAGATCATCAAACCACCCATAGGGTCCGGGACTTGTCCCTTTTGAAAGCTTTTAAAACATCTTCAATCTCTTTCAGGGAGACAGGTTTCCCAATGTCAGCACCTTCTTCCTTAGAGAAAAAGGTAGGAAAATGTTTTATAACAATGAGTTGAGTATCGATGCTGGAAGACTTTGGGTCTTTATTTAGATTCTGAAAATGATTACCATCCATCTCCTCCAATTTTCTCTGATCACTAACTTCAACACCCAAATTATCTTCAATGGACCAAATAGAATTTATATTCCTCCGATGAGAGGCAAAGTTGTGGAAAAACTTAGTGTTTTTATCCCCTAGTTCCACCCATAATGCTCGGCTCTTTAATCTCCATGAACTTTCTTCAATTCTCAAAAGATATTCCATATTAGACTGTAGAGACTTCAAAGTAAGTCGGTCCTCATCTGCAAAAAGCCCATCCAAGTTGAGTTGGTGGAGTTGTTTTATCTAGAATTTGACAACAACAATTTGAATCTGGATATATGTTATTTTTTCTTCTTTTCCCATATTTTTTTTATTTTCCTTTAAACCATTTAATTTGAAAATCAGAGCCTCTATCGGGTTTAATTCAGAAGGAACCTCCACATGACTCCAGAAATGTGAAACCAATTCACAAAAACCTGTATCCTTTAACCACATACTGTTGAACCTAAAGGGTCTGTGGGCTTTGTAAGCCAGATCATCAAATTGTAAAATTATAGAATGGTGGTCAGAAATATTTGAGTGTTTAATCCATGAATGGAATCTGTGGAATTTAGAGGCAACCGAATGTGAAATGAGAAAGCGGTCAAGTCTCTTGTCAATACACAGGTCCCCTCCACGTTTGTTACTCCATGTAGCTCCCATCTTCCTAAGAACCACATCCATAAGTTGAACCCGATCAAATAGGTTCTTGAAGTAGTCTTCTAATTCATCTACCAATGCATTCTTACCCCACACTTCAGCCGCTGACATGGTGAGGTTTAAATCACCTGCCACAATAAGATGCCGAGAATTTAGAATGCCTGAATCTTCAAGGGCAATCCAAAAAGTTCCCTGTCTCTGTAAGGACCATACACATTTAGTATAGTCAAGTCAAAATAATTAGTGATAAAACGACCTTCCAGAAGTATACCCCCCACCGTCTTGAAAGGTTTAACAACTGTCGTTCTAGGATTCCAACCGGTCAACAATCCTCTCGAAACACCACAAGAGTCCCTGGCACAAAAATACCACTCAGGCATGTTTTTTGTAAAAATATACAATGCATGTTCAGCCGAACACATCGTTTCCTGTATAAAAATACAATCTAGGCCAATAGATTTAATGAAATCAAACAGGGTCCTAGCCTTTGTAACCCCTCCAATTCCCCGAATATTGAAGGATAATAGAGACATTAAGACATAGTTTGTAAGGACTCATCTTCTCTAAGGGTCCTATGAGAGGTAGACGATTCTATGGGAGGCACAGAGTCAATCTCACTCAGTCGTTTTGAAAGAGGAACGAAGACATTACCCTCCTTCTGTTCTTTAATAGGCTTCTTTTTACGTATAGTGACATTCATGCACCTAATAGAAGGGATGACATCTCCCTCAGTGGCAATAGGGTTTTTGGCAAAAACCTCCAAGGGAGCTTTCGTGAAACCGGTCATGGACAATAAAGAATTAGAAAAGGAGTTCAAACCAGAGCCTTTAGCCAACAAATCGAGGTCCACATTAGAAGAGGGAGGAACCGAAGGAGGGGATTTTTTGTAATCAAAAGAAGGGGTATTGAGAGCCAAATATGCAGGATTATTCGAGGCCTTAACCCAATCCAAATCGGATTCAGTCAAGTGAGAATCTGAATCCCTAGCCCTTTCCCATGCTAATGTAATTGCTGGTTCAATAGGAGGTATTTGGACCGCGTCCATCCCTGTTTTAGGGGAAGACGGGCCAGTGACCCAAAAAGGCTTCTGTTGACAGGTTTGTTAACCAATAACTTTAAATCCAGAGATCTTTCCATTGTAAGATAAAAATCCAATTCATCTTTTGAGACACCCTCATAATCAGTGGGTTCATCGTTAGACTCACCGATTTTCTCTGTCGAAGTAGAAGTTGGCAATGTTGGAATCGATAAACGAGAAGGAGAACCACTTGTAGAAATTGCTTTTCGACTCGGGATCTTTGGACATCTAGCTTTGACATGTCCTGTACAACGGCAATAGAAGCATCTGAAGGGAACGTTTTTATATTCCAACATCTGCTTGTATACACGTTCTCCCCAAACAATATCCACCATAGCCGGAACACCTTTCGTAACATCAAAATCAACCAGCATCGACGCAACTTGCTTATTAATGCCATAGATCAGAATTTTTTTCCATCCTAACGAACTTTCCTAGAGAATTACCCAAACCCTCAAATATATTTGGGGTCCAGAGTTCGAATGGAAATCCCGGCAAGAGTACCCAAAGATGTCTTCTGCGCATAAAGTCAGTATTTGGATTAAAGTTTGTATGCCATGTTTTGAGTATGAGAGAGCCGTCCTTAATCATCCAAGTGCGTTCCAGAATGGACCAAATATGTTCTTCGTTGGGAAAGATAAATGCAACCCATCCGCTTGATAGAAGGCTAGTTCTTGGAACAAGACCGCATTCGAGTGTCCAATGTAGGTTCACCCAATCCACAAGCTCCATTTGGGATATCTTGGTGCCTTCTACCTTGCCAACAACTACCCTCCACAAAAGCATATTAACCCTGTCCAAGTTCACCGAGCCATCAATGGTATAAACTGTAGCTTCAATCTTAGGTTTCAAAGCTTTTCAACCCCTTCTCGCTCTGGCTTTAGCGCCCGACAAGGATTTCGACCTTCGGTGGATATAAGCCCCATTAGCAGGGGAAGAGCAAGGATTGAATCATGTGCCTGGCCCTCGCAAAGGTTTCCAGGAATGGAAAGGGAGGGTGTAGACCCCAGAGTCATAATAACTAATAAAAAGGAAAAAAGAAAAAAGTGGGACAGTCGCCAGCTAGCAGCCAACAAAAAGGCCAGTACACCCAACATGGTCTGAAGTAAACGAGTAGGGATATGTTAAGACTAAGTTAACCGAAAATAGTCACAAACTGAGTACTAACTAGTGGAAAAACTGCATCAGAATAGAAAAACTTCACACTTTTTTATCCTTGGTTGGTACTAGAACTAGCCCTAACGGCTAGTTGAACTCCAAGTTGATGCATAAATTCCACTACTCCTCAGCCTGGGACCATTTAGTCCGATAAAACCCTAACCGCCATGGTTTCCATTCTCGCCCTGCCATCCTACATGGCCATGATCAAAATATATGATATAATTATTATAATACAACTATATATTTTATAAAAAATACAATATTAATAAAAATTACTAAATAAACCTTAATAACTACATCGTGAGCATTAATATATAATAATTCTAGATAATAAAATCCAAATGATATGTTAAAACATAATACTTTACATATATAAATATAAAAAAGTAGTCTAAAACCACAACACTGCACATTTTTGGATGACTTTTTTTTTATAGATTTTTTCTATGTATCTTGCCAAAATTTCAGGTGGATGTAGGGTTGTAAGGATGTAGTTACCTGATTCCATCCAAAAAAAAATGCAAAATGTTGCATTTTTAGACAATGCCTATATATATATAGGAAACACTTCCTATATATCCCCTTCGTTCAAACGATCTTCAATGTCCATTTCTGAATTGAAGTTAGATGGTTCTGCTTCACTTCCTATATATCCCCTTCGTTCAAAAGATCTTCAATGTCCATTTCTGAATTACAGTTAGATGGTTCTGCTTCAGTTGTTTGTCTGAATAATGTGTGGTACGATTGGGTTAGGTTTGCATGCTCAGATTTTGATGGCCACCCACAAGAGGGTGATTGGGACCTCGAAAAAGAGACCAAGATCTTTTTGGAATTGCTTTAGGAGTTAGACTCTAACTTTAAAATTTCGTTGTAGTATGGTTGAATGTTCACATTTTGATGCCCATTCCTTGCCCGTAAGAGAGTGATTGATTGGTACCTCTATAAAGATACCGGGTCCGGGTTCAACACTTACTTTTTGTTTGGAGTGTTTGATAACAGCTTTTGAATTTCGTCCATTCCTCTCTTTTATTTACTTAAAACTTATACTTTTCAACAAAGTTCAACCCAAATTGAGATGGAAAAAACAGTAATATACATATCGTGTACAAAGTGACAATAACAATGGCCACGGAATCCTCAGAAAATGATAATAAATATGCTAAATTTCAGTCCATCCTGCGTCATACTGGTTGTTAAACAACCACTTCTTGGCAAAGGCGATTGCTGTCCCCATGTCCACCAGAAGTAGGGCTACTACTTTATGGTGTAAGAAAGTTTTTAAGATTTTGACGGAGCAGGCCAACATGATGTGATCTGACAACACTGTGGCTTACAGAGACAGTTGTATACGGCGAAAGCTAAGCATGGAGCTGCCTAGCATTAAATGGGGCAGCTCAATGCTTAGGGTTCGTGTTTAGGATTCGTTGGATCGGGATCAGATCCAACGGACCCTAAGCATTGAGCGGTTGCATTTAATGCTAGACAGCTCGATGCTTAGCTTTCATACTGATATCCCAAAAAAAGAGAAGAAGAGACTATTGACTTCCTCACTCCTAACTCCCAAGGTGGTATTTGAGATATTTGTTTTCAGATTTTATCTAAAACTGTAACGTTTCATCTAGTGACTGTTTAACAACCACACAACCAACCATCACAGCACAGCAGGTTCAAAAGAGGAGGCTGGGGGACCATGTCATGATTTTATAGAGGCAAGTGCACCATCTGCCATCATGGAATTATGTGATGCTTGCTTTCACAATTACATCAAATTTCATTAATGAGGATAAGGAGTTTAGGGTAGTATGAGATTTTGTGTTCCTGAACCACAAGTTAAGTAGTTAAGTAACTGTATTAATAACTAATAATAACGTTCCTAAATCACAAATTAAATAAATATATTAATAACCATAATAATAATAATAATAACCACTTACACTCATAAAATAATAATAAATATGCTAAATTTCAATCCATCCAACGTTAGACTGATTGTTCTCGGCCACTTCTTGGCAATGGCGATTGATGTCTCCATGCACCCAGAAGTAGGGCTACTACTTTATGGTGTAAGAAAGTTTTAAAGTTTTTGACGGAGCAGGCCAACGTGATGTGATTTGACAACACTGTGGCCTGTGTGCACTGATGGCATTTGACAGTCGGCAAGAAAAAGGAGACGAGGAGACTTTTGACTGTCTCTGAGGTCTCTTTTCATAATTATGGCAGGTTGGCAGAATTTATAAACTTCCTCACTCTTAAGGTATTTGAGAGATTTGTTTTTCAAATTTTGTATAGAACGTAACGTCTCATTTGACTATTTAATAACAACCACAACCATCATCACAGCACGGCACGGCAGAGCAAAGTAGGAGGCTGGAGGGACCATGTCATGATTTCATAGAGGCAAGTGCACCTTATGAAATGATGGAATTATATAATGCTTGCTCTCACAATTGCATCAACTTCCATTGTTGATGACAGGGAGCTTGTGGCAGTATACTAGACCTGCCTTATCAATCGTTACATGTACAGACTGTAACAAGTCTCTATTTTCATCGTTCATTGATTAGCATATTATATAGCTTGAGGTAGGACTCATGCTCCATATTATTAAATATGCATGATTTTGATTTTTTTGAGACTGATTTTTGATGGAATACTGCATTTGAAAAATGGAATAATCATAGTTTTTTTATTGTTAAAAATCTGTGTTTTATTAAAAAAATTCAAAAAAAATCCAAAATTATACAATTTTAATAACTTATATCTAAAATCCAAAAATTTTAAAATCAACTCTAACACCATTACACCATTACCAATATCAAAGTTAATATAAATTTGTACATAGATTTAGAGTATCCATAGATTCATTATTTATTTCATTATGTTCATTTGGCGCAATATGTTCATTGTTTTATGTTGCCTTTGTGGCATTGGTGATTTGTGTTTCCTTGTGCTGTTGTTGCAGTTTAGGTATTGCTCTGCTGTCTCTTATAATAGTTTTTGACCATGTTACTGTAAATGTTCTATATCGCTTTTTTCAGTGAAAAAAAAATATTCATTATCAATATTTATTATTGTTCTATGTAGTGATCGATTAGTTGTTTAATCATTTCATTAAATGGATGGTTACCAAAAATATTATAATATTTTCAAATGTATGAAATATTTGGATATTAAATTTATTAGTTTTGAAATTGTTATTTTTAAATATTTGATATTTATTTATTTTACCTCAGTTTAAAAAAATAAAATCATAATACATTTTTTATTATTAGATTTAATAGTTTTGAAAATATTTATTTTAAATATTTGAATTTATTTATTTTATTATAGTGTAAAATATTAAAATGATAATATATTTTATTAAATATTTAGAAATATCTTTAAAAATTAAAAAATAAAATTATTATCTTAATTAAACTCAAATCCTTCTATAACTCGGATGGGGTGATACTAGGAGAGATGGGGCCATTCGGAGACCAACACAAATAAGTGATGCGGTGGAGTCTTTGCAAAGCCAATAATTGAAGATGTAAGTGGAGGCCATATGCACTTTGGTGGCATGCAAGGGTACAAGTTTGGTAGTCTACAATCAAACCTTTGTAGCTCATAGACATAATTGTTGAGACTGCACCTACAAGATCTAGGCATTTTGTGATGCACGATCTCTCCATGATGACAGGCCAATTCGTGTTATTGCGGTTCGTGGGTGTTTATTGCACTTGGTATTGCACAATGTAATGTACCCAAATCCAAGTCTAGGTACACTAACTCAATAACCCCAAAATTGACTAGAAATTTAAGCTTAAGCCACTGACACCTCTAGACCTTTCGAATTCTTCAAGAATGGATTATAAAGTCTGCTACAGGTTAAGTATATCCTACAACATCCCTAAAAGAACTCCCAACTTCAACAGCTGCACACTTTCTGGGCGCATCATGCCTGGGTAGAATCCTTTGGATAAAGCAAAGGCTTCAAGGCAATATCCCCAGGACTTATGTGAAAAACAACGGATTCTGGTGCATATTTGGAAGTGGATAGCCTACAACTACCCCCAACAAGCTATAACAACACTAATATTAACAATTAGGCTCAATTAGGCACAGTTTGGAAGCTGGAAAATAAATTGCTAGTTTCATAATAGCTCTACTAGTTGATTTCCAAATGTTTCCAAATGACTCAAGAGGGTCACGAATTTCTGAAACGGGGATTGGGATGGGTTCATCTGAGTCTTACCAACCTGAAACAACTCATAAAATATAATTTGAATATATGGAAGATAGTTTATTGCAATAATTCTGAAGGCTAGCTAAATTTGACATCCAAACGAGAATAAGGATAAAAATTCACTGATGAGAAATATAAATTTGCAGGACAAGAAGCAATATAATCTCATTAACTTGAAGAAGGGAACATTTACATCACATGGTTGTAGTTACATCATCATTATCAAATATACATGAAATCATCATCTTCAGTAAATATCATAAACAAATACCAAATATTGCAGAAAGCACACTAAATCTACTGGATGTCTTCAACACTGCTGGAACAGTAGCTCGCTTGAATGGAAGAGAAATGGACCTGCAATTGACTGAGAAGCATACAACAATATTCAATGAGAAAGGTTGGATTCCTTCCTCCTCATGGTCTAGCTGAATTCTCAACTTGTGTAGTGAACAGAAGGGGCAAATCTCCCAACTGGTGACAAGGCCTGCACATCTCCCAAGTCTTGAAAATCTCTGAGCTCTTCAACGCAATAATTAAACTAGAAAAATATGTCAATGGGTGCACTCCTCCTTATTTTATAATTTAGTTGGATTCTAAGATACATTGTATGTGGACCACTAGCCTCATCCAATGTGCTCTCACTGGCTAAATTTGGACTTGCATCTTTATCTCACTTTTTCCTTGCTTTCTTGCCTTTCATGCTTTAGTCTGCTTTTATTGCTTTTGGAAACTCCTTATTTTCCTTATTTTTCTATTGCTTTCCCTGTTTTTCTAGTGCTTTTTTGTTTCTTTCTGCTTTTTTGTACTTTCCTGATTTTTTGCTGCTTCTGCTTTTCTTTACTTTCCTGCTTTTATGCTTCCTTCCATTTGTTTAGTTCATTTCTTGTTTCTTATTGCTTTTCTTCCACTTTCCTCTGTGGAAGACAACTCATAGGGTCCACTTGATCTCCTATGCGCCCTCCTAGGCCACCTAAGCATTTACACCTCATCAAATAGTTAATTAATATTTAAATATTCAAAACTATGAACTACCTTCTTCTCCATGGTTTAATTTAATTAAACTAAATAACCAAAGACCAAAATTGATCCCTAATCAATTTAATTAATTTTTTTCTAAACCCATGGGGATTGGATGGGTGAGAGGAATGATCATGGAGCCTCCAAAGTAGGGACATTACAGTCCTCCCCTCCCAATATTGCTTGTCCTCAAGCAAATTCTTGAACCCTTGCAATTGCAAACTTCTTTTCTAGACCATGAATTTGGATGCAATTGGACTTAGTTGTGGCCATGGGAAATATGGTTCAATAATTACCTGGATGTGCCTTTCACCTTCACCTTTGAATCTCCTGAGATGTCTGCATGTGTGTGTGAATTTGTGTTGGGCCTCTACTCCCCTTTCAAGGAAGTGCACAACTAAGAGCGAATCGTGGGTGGCCCTCATAATCACCGCATTAATAGTATATCTTGGCACTAAATAAATATCTCTACTCATTATTTCATATTTTTGTCCTTGGATTAAATCAATCAGTGGCTCATGTGCAAAATTGTATTTAGAAGACTCTACTACTATCTGAACTTTCCAAACAATTGAATATTCTATCAAAGGGATAAATGCATGTGCTACTACATTCTTTTCCCCTCCCTTGTATGAAAAATCAGAACTATGGGTGTATTCCTCACTTACCCATTTGAAAAGATTCTCAACTGTTTTGTCTAGTGGTCTCCCAAGAGGAAGGTTCCTAAAACCCTTCTCATGCCACCACCTTCCACCTCGCTTACTGTCAACACAAAGAGTCTTTTGAAGAATCCCAAACCACCAAACAGGAACATAGTGTGTCCATCCATCATAAGAGTTCCCATGTAGGAAACTAATCCAATGCTCCCCATTGATAGATTTCTAGAAGTTTAGGCTGACTCGCCCTCCAGGATCCCATTGATCCTATTGCATTCCTATCAACATTTTGGTCCCTTGGAACAACTTGTCATTCCAAAGGATACCAAGATACCATAAACATATTGATAGTGCATTAATACAAATGCATCTTAGAAGGCTTACAATTTGATCCAATAGGATATCGATCTTCTCTTGTGCCTTCAAATCTATTTCTT
The DNA here is from genome assembly GCA_027924585.1 of Larix kaempferi. Lineage (NCBI taxonomy): Eukaryota > Viridiplantae > Streptophyta > Pinopsida > Pinales > Pinaceae > Larix > Larix kaempferi. The sequence continues at coordinate 3,363,885 of BSBM01000445.1, forward strand.
GCACTGTTGCATCCAATATTCCATGAATGTAAGGTAATATTCTATCAGGTGGCTTGCCTTGTGGGAGGTCTCCAAAATCATTCTCATGCTTTAGAAGCAATCCTTTGATGTCTTCAAGGTGTTATGAAACATCTATGGTGGTTCCTTGAGTGGTGATGAGGCACTCAGTAGCCCATTCAATGTCTCCATGCCTCAATATTTATCTCATACTATGTGAAGACAACACTTGATTAGGATAGGTGTTGATGCCTTGCAAAACTATCTGCTTCCCATCAGAATATTTGAAACTTATTTGAGGCACATGATAATTCATGGCATGCTCTCAAATGGAGTACAACCATTGCACTCCCAACACCAAGTTAGTTTCGGAAACATTAACAACATAAAAACTATCTATTAAGGTATAATCTCCTATGGTTACATGCAGATTTGGAATCCATTTAGTGCAATCCATGGAGTTATTACTCAGTATGATGACTGTGAAACCTTCAAAGGTTTCAGTAGGCAACTTCCTTCTTTCCACCAAGAATAAATCAATGAAATTATGTGTAGCACCTCCATCAACCAAAATTGTAACTCTCTATCCTTGAACCACTCCCTTGAATTTGAGAGTGTGGAAACAAGGTACTCCGGTCATGACCGCAATATTGCCACTTTATGGTGGTAGTTTTTCTTCACCTACTATCTCATAGCCACGATATGCTCTAACTGGTGCTTCCTCATATTCCTTCTCATCTTCTCTCTCTGCGAAGACATCAATGTAATGTGCCTTTCCCTTAGCACATGTGTGGCTCGAAGCCCATGGTTCATGGAAAGAGAAGCATAGATTTTTCCTCCTTAATTCATATCAGTCTTTGACAATATTATCCCTCTCAAAACTTCCAATTGGACACCTTTGAAAGGATCTCTTATCCTTGATCTTAGGAAGGAAGTTTTTTTTTGGTGGGAATCTAGTTTTAGGAATAGCCTCTTGAAGATATCTGGTTTTATTCATGGAATCTTGCAATGTTGCAGGTTGATGAACTTTAACTAGTCCCTTAAGTGGCTATACTAGTCCTTCTGCAATCAAAAGAACCAATCGAGTTTCATACATATCAGTAACCATGACTAGAAGCTTTTGAAAATTTGAAATGTATGCCTCAGAAGTTACCGTCTGCTTCAATAAAACAAGATCTTTGAATGAAATTTCCAGATCTCTCCTATCAAATCTATTCACCAACCTTCTTGTAAACTCCTCATACATGGTTACAGTATCATGCCCCAAATTTATTAAACCATGAAACCATTAGTCATTAGCCTCTCCTTCCAAATGCAAGGTATCCATTTTAATGGCATCCCTTTCATCCATAGGATTCAATTCAAAGTAAGTATCAAGCTTCTGCACCCAAGAGATAATAGTGCATTTAGAGGATCCATCAAAATAGGGAAGGGGGATCTTAAAAATGGTTCTCTGCAACACAAAATTCTCAGTGTGCATTCTATTTCCTCCTCTTAAATTGACCTTGTCCTGGTAGTCACAGTATTCCATGAAGGTCAAATGTCTTTTATAATCCTCAACCAATGCCATATATTTTGCAAGTCGAACCTCCAATGGTGCAACTACTTCAAACTACATTTCAGGTTCTTCCATTCTGTGCTCAAGGAACTTGGGAATAGTAGGTATTGGCATGTCCTTCAATTCATTTGGCCGATTGTGTGGCCCAATCTTGGAAAAGATTTGTTCTTTGAAATTTTTCTTGTCCTCCTCACGAGAACCACTGCTACTGCAATCACCATCTCGCTTGTCCACAAGTCTATACAAGACATCTCTGGTTTCTATTTTCACTTGGGTAAAATTTTCCATAACCTTCAACATGCTTTGAGCAAACATGTCCTCCTTCTCTTCTCTACTCTTACCGCTCTCCCCCATACTTGATTCCCCCCCTTGAAACTCAGCTTGTGTGGAACAAATTTCTTCTTCTGACTGAGAATATTTTCTATGAAATTTGGGAGAAGTCTCTAAGGAAATAATGAAGATACTACAACATATAGGTGAAAAGTACCATGCTCTGATACCATTTTAATGTACCCAAATCCAAGTCTAGGCACACAAATTCAATAACCCGAAAATTGACTAGAAATTTAAGCTTAAGACACTAAAATCTATAGAACTTTCCAATTCTTGAGGAATGGATTCTAGGGTCTAATATAGGTTAAGGATATCCTAAAACATCCCTAAATAGACTCCCAACTTCGAAAACTGCACATTTGTTGGGTGCATTATGCCTGGGTAGACTCCTTTGGATAAACCAAAGGCTTCAAGGAAATATCCAAAAGACTTATCTAGAACCCAACGTCTTTTGGTGTAGATATGGAAGTGTCCGGAATGAAACTACCCCCAAACATCTATAACAACATTGAGATTAACAATTAGGCTCAACTGGGCATAGTTTGGAAGCTAGAAAATAAATTACTAGTTTCAGGACAACTCTACTAGTGGATTTCCAATCGTTTCCAAATGACTCAAGAGGGTCAAGAATTTATAAAAGAGGGATTGGTATGGGATCATATAAGTCTTACCAACCTGAAACAAATCACAAAATATAATTTGGATATATGCAATACAGTTTATTGCATCAATTATGAAGACTAGCTAAATTTGACATCCAAATGAGCATAGGGATAAAACTTCAGTAATGAGAAATATAAATTTGCAAGACAAGAAGCAGTATAATCTCATTAAATTGTATAAGAGAAAATTTATATCACATGGCTTTACTTATAGCATCAAATATCCATGAAATCATCATCTTCAGTAAATATCATAGAAAAATACCAAATATTGCATAAAGCACACTAGATATATTGGATGTCTTCAACAATGCTAGAACAATAACTCGCTTGAACGGAAGAGAAATGGACCTGAAATTGACTGAGAATCCTGCAATGATATTCAATGATAAATTTTGTATTCCTTCCTCCTCATGGCCTATCTGAACCCTCAACTAGTGTAGCGAACATAAGGGGCACATCTCCCAACTGGTGACAAGGGGCACATCTCCTAAGTCTTGAAAAACACTGAGCTCTTCGATGCAATAATCAAAGTGGAAAAATATTTCAATGGGTGCACTCCTTCTTTTATAAGTTATTTGGATTCTAATATACAATATATGTGTACCACTAGCCTCATCCAATGCCCCATCATTGGCTAAATTTGGACTTGCAGCTTTATCTCACTTTTTCCTTTCTTTCTTTCCTTTCCTGCTTTAGTATGCTTTTAATCCTTTTGGAAACCCCTGCTTTTCCTTGATTTTCTACTGGTTTTCCTACTTTTCAATTGCTTTCTTGCTTTACTGCTTCTTTCTACTTTTCTGTGCTTTCCTTCTTTTATGATGCCTTCCATCTTTTTAGTTGGTTTCTTGTTTTTACTGCTTTTCTTCCGCTTTCCTTTGTGGAAGACAACTCATATGTTCCACTTGATCTTCTATGCACCCTCCTAGGCCACCTAACCATTTACACCTCATTACATAGTTAATTAATATTTAAATATTCGAAACTATGGACTACCTTCTTCTCCATGGTTTAATTTAATTAAACTAAATAACCATAGAGCAAAATTAATCCCTAATCAATTTAATTAATTTTTTTTTGAACCCATGGGGATTGGATGGGTGAGAGGGATGATCATGGAGCCTCCAAAGTGGGGAAATTATATTCCTCCCCTCCCAAGATTGCTTGTCCTCAAGAAAATGAAAACAAGGGTGATGAAAAACATGCACATTGCCTCCAAAATGTTGCTGCAAGACTGTCTCGGGAATCATATGAATCTCTCCTCCATAGTAGATGACCCTTTTGTTAAGCTTGTACTGGTCACTCTTTTCAATCCATTCATATTTGAACCCTTGCAATTGAAACTTCTTTTCTGGACCATGAATATGGATGAAATTTGACTTAGATGTGGCCTTGGGAAATATGGTTCAAGAATTTCCTAGACGTTCCTTTCACCTTCACCCTTGAATCTCTTGAGATGTCTACATGTTTGAGTGAATTCGTGTTGGGACTCTTCCCATTTCAAGTAATTTCACAACTCAACTCATTAACAATAGATCTTGGCACTAAATAAATATCTCCACTCATGATTTCATATTTTTCTCCTTGGATTAAATCATTCAATGAATCACATGCAAAATTGTATCTAGAAGACTCTACTACTAACTGAACTTTCCGAACAATTGAATATTCTATTAAAGGGATAAATGAATATGATACTACATTATTTCCCCCTCCCTTTTATTGAAAATTATAGCTATGGGCATATTCCTCACTTACCCATTCGAAAAGATGCTCGACTTTTTTGTCTAGTGGTATCTCAAGAGGAAGGTTCCCAAAACCCTTCTCATGCCACCTCCTTCCACCTCGCATAGTGTCAACACAAAGAGTCTTTTGAATACTCCCAAACCACCAAGAATTAAGATAGTGTGTCCATCCATCATAAGATTTACCATGTAGGAAAGTAATCCATTGGTCCCCATGGATATATTTCTGGAAGTTTAGGCTGACTCGCCCTCTAGGATCCCATTGATCCTGCTCGATTCCTCTCAACATTTTGGTCCCTTGTAAAAACTTGTCATTCCAAAGGATACCAGGATCCCATAAACATATTGATAGTGAATTACTACCAATTCCTCTTATAACACTTACCATCCAATAGGATATGGATCTTCTCTTGTGCCTTCAAATCTCTTTCTTTCACCGTTGCATCCAATATTCCATAAATGTAAGTTAATACTCTATTAGGTGGCCTGCCCTATGGGAGGTCTCAAAATCCTTCTCTTAATTCAGAAGAAATACTTTGATGCCTTCAGAGTGTTGTGAAACATCTATGGTGGTTCCTTGAGTGGTGATGAGGCACTCAACATCCCATTCAATGTCTCCATGCCTCAAGATTGATATCATACTATGTGAAGAAACCACTTGATTAGAATAGGTGTTGATGCCTTGCAAAATTATCTGCTTCCCATCATAATCTTTGAAAATTATTTTAGGCACATGGTAATTCATGGAATGCACTCAAATGGAGTACAGCTAGTGTACTCCCAACACCAAGTTAGTGTCGCAACATTAACAACATAAAAACTATCTATTACGGTATAATTTCCTATGGTTACATGCAAACATGGAATCCATTTATTACTTGGTATGATGACTGTCAAACCTACAAAGGTCTTAGTAGGAAGCTTCCTTCTTTCCACTAGGGCAGAATCAATGAAATTATGAGTAGCACCTCCATCAACCAAAATTGTAACTCTCTCTACTTGAAACACTCCCTTGAATTTGAGAGTGTGGAAGCGAGGTACTCCGGTCATGAATGCAATCTTGCCACTTGCTAGTGGTAGTTGTTCTTCACCTGCTATCTCATATCCACCGTCTACTCCGACTGGTGCTTCCTCATATTCGCTCTCTGAGAAGACCTCAATGTAATGTGCCTTCCCTTAGCACACTTGTGGCCTGTATCCCATGGTTCCTGGCAAGAGAAGCATAGATTTCTCCTCCTTAATTCATCTTGGCCTTTGAAAATATTATTCCTCTCAAAAATTCCAGTTGGAACCTTTTGAGAGGATCCCTTATCCTTAGGCTTAGGAGGGAATTTTGTTCTTGGTGGGAATTTGGTTTTAGGAATATCCTCTTGAAGGTATCTGGTTTTATTCATGGCATCCTGCAATGTTGCAGGTTGATGAGCTTTAAACACTCCCTTCTGTGGCTCTTCTAGTCCTTCTGTTAACAAAATAACCAAGCGAGCTTCAGAGATATCAGTAAACATGACTACAACCTTTTGAAAATATGAAATGTATACCTTGGGAGTTCCAGTTTGCTTCAATTGTGCAAGATCTATGAATGACATTTCAAGATCTCTCCTAACAAATCTATTCACCAACCTTCTTGTAAAATCCTCATAGGTGGTTACAGTATCATGACCCAAAGTTATTAAACCATGAAACCACTAGTCATTAGCCTCTCCTTCCAAATTCAAGGTATCCATTTTAATGACATCCCTTTTAGCCATAGGATTCAATTGAAACTAAGTATCAAGCTTCTGCACCCAATAGCTAGTAGTGCATTTAGAGGATCCATAAAAATAGGGAAGGGATATCTTATCAATGGTTATTTGCAACTCAAAATTTTGAGTGGGAATTCCATTGCCTCCTCTTGATTTGACCTTGTCCTGGTAGTCACGGTATTCTCTGAAGTTCAAATGTCTTTTATAATCCTCAGCCAAGTCCACATATTCTACAAGTCAAACCTCCAATTTAATGGTCAACCTACTTCAAACTGCATTTCAGGTTCTTGCATTCTATGTTCAAGGAACTTGGGCATAGTAGGTCTTGGCATGTCCTTGAATTCATTTGGATGATTGTGTGGCCCAATATTGGAGAAGATTTTTTCTTTGAAATTTTTCTTGTCCTCTTAATGAGAACTATTGTTGTTGCAATCACCATCTCGATTTTTCACAATTCTAGACAAGATGTCTCTTTTTTCTGTTTTCACTTGGGAAAATTTTTCCACAATTTTCAGCATTCTTTGAGAAAACATGTCCTCCTTCTCTTCTATACTCTTACCGCTCTCCCCAATACATGATTTTCCTCCTCGAATCTCAACTTGTGTGGAACAAATTTCTTCTTCTGAGTGAGAAAATTTTCTATGAACTTTGGGAGAAGTATCTAGGGAACTCATGAATATACTACAACACATGGGTGCAGAGTACCATGCTCTGATACCAAATTTAATGTACCTAAATCCAAGTCTAAGAACATTAACTCAATAACCCAAAAATGGACTATAAATTTAAGCTTAAGCCACTGAAACCTATAGAAGTTTCGAATTATTTAGGAATGGATTCTAGGTATAATACAGGTTAAGGATATCCTACAACATCCCTAAACAAACTCCCAACTTCGACAGCCGCACATTTTCTGGGTGCATCATGCCTGGGTAGACTCCTTTGGATAAACCAAAGGATTCAAGGCAATATCCTTGGGAATTATGTGGAATCCAATGTCTTCTAGTGAATATTTGGAAGTGGATGGCATGAAAATACCCCCAACCAGCTATAAAAACATTGAGATTAAAAATTAGGCTCAACTGAGCACAATCTGGAAGCTAGAAAACAAATTACTAGTTTCACGACAACTCTACTAGTTTATTTCCAAGTGTTTACAAATTAATCAAAAGGGTCATGAATTTATAAAATAGGGATTTGTATTGGTTCATATGAGTCTTACCAACCTGCAATAACTCACAGAATGTAATTTGTATATATGGAAGACAGTTTATTGCATCAATTCTAAAGACTAGCTAAATTTGACATCCAAGCGAGCATAGGGAAAAAAATTCACTGATGAGAAATATAAATTTGGAGGACAAGAAGCAATATAATATAATTAAATTGTAGGAGAGAAAATTTACATCACATGGTTGTATTTAAAAAATCAAATATCCATGAAATCATCATCTTCAGTAAATATCATAGACAAATAGCAAATATTGCAAAATGCACACTAATTCTACTGGATGTCTTCAACATTGCAAGAACAGTATGCTTGAATGGAAGAGAAATGTACCTGAAATTGACTGATAATCCTGCAATTATATTCAATTACAAAGGATGTATTCCTTCCTCCTCATGACCTAGCTGAATCCTCAACTAGTGTAGTGAACAGAAGGGGCACATCTCCCAAGTCTTGAAAATATCTAAGCTCTTCAATGCAATAATCCAACTGAAAAAATATGTCAATGTGTGTACTCCTTATTTTATAAGTTATTTGGATTCTAAGATACACTGTATGTGGACCACTAGGCTCATCCAATGCACTCTCACTGTCTAAATTTGGACTTGTAGCTTTATCTCACTTTTTCCTTGCTTTCTTGCCTTTCCTGCTTTAGTCTCCTTTTACTTATTTTGGAAACTCCTACTTTTCCTTGATTTTCTACTGCTTTCCTGCTTTTCCAGTGCTTTCTTTCTTTTCTGCTTCTTTCTTCTTTTTTGTGCTTTCCTACTTTTTTGTTGCTTCTTCTTTTCTTTGCTTTTCTGCTTTCATGCTTCCTTCCAGCTTTTTAGTTGATTTCTTGTTTTTTACTACTTTTCTTCCAAGTTCCTTTGTGGAAGACAACTCATAGGGTCCACTTGATCTCATATGCACCTTCCTAGGACACCTAATCATTTACACCTTGTCAAATAGTTAATTACTATTTAAATATTAGAAACTATGGACTACCTTCTTCTCCATGGTCTAATTTAATTAAACTAAATAACCATAGACCAAAATTAATCCCTAATAAATTTAATTATTTATTTTCTGAACCCATGGGGATTTAATGGGTGAGAGGGATGATCATGGAGCCTCCAAAGTGGGGACATTACAGTCCTCCCCTCCCAATATTGCTTGTCCTCGAGCAAATGGAAAAGGAAATATCCAATAGACTTATCTGGAACCCAACGTATTTTGGTGCAGATATGGAAGTGTATGGCATGCAACTACCCCCAACCATCTATAACAACATTGAGATTAACAATTAGGCTCAACTGAGCATAGTTTGGAAGCTGGAAAATAAATTACTAGTTTTGGGACAACTCAACTAGTGGATTTCCAAGCATTTCCAAATGGCTCAAGAGGGTCAATAATTTATAAAAGAGGGCTTGGTATGGGTTCATATAAGTCTTAACAACCTGCAACAACTCACAACATATAATTTGGATATATGGAAGACAATTTATTGCATCAATTATGAATACTAGCTAGATTTCACATCCAAACGAACATAGGGATAAAAATTCACTAATGAGAAATATAAATTTGCAGGACAAGAAGCAATATAATCTCATTAAATTGTATAAGATAAAATTTATATCACATGGCTATACTTATAGCATCAAATATCCATGAAATAGTCATCTTCAGTAAATATCATAGAAAAATACCATATATTGCATAAAGCACACTGGATATACTGGATGTCTTCAACACTGCTAGAACAATAGCTCGCTTGAATGGAAGAGAAATGGACCTGCAATTGACTGAGAATCCTGCAATTATATTCAATGATAAAGTTTGGATTCCTTCCTCCTCATGGCCTATTTGAATCCTCAACTAGTGTAGTGAACATAAGGGGCACATCTCCCAAGTCTTGAAAACACTGATCTCTTCAATTCAATAATCAAACTGGAAAAAGATGTCAATGGGTTAAATCCTTGTTTTATAAGTTAGTTGGATTCTAAGATACATTATATGTGGACCACTAGCGCCATCCAATGCCCCCTCATTGGCTAAAATTGGACTTGCAGCTTTATCTCACTTTTCCTTGCTTTCTTGCCTTTCATGCTTTAGTATGCTTTTACTGTGCTTTAGTATGCTTTTGGAAACCCCTACTTTTCCTTGATTTTCTACTACTTTTCCTACTTTTCGAGTGCTTTCTTGCTTTACTGCTTCTTTCTACTTTTCTGTGCTTTCCTTCTTTTATGCTACCTTCCAGCTTTTTAGTTGATTTCTTGTTTTTTTACTGCTTTTCTTCCACTTTCCTTTGTGGAAGACAAATCATAGGTTCCACTTTATCTTCTATGCACCCTCCTATGCCACCTAATCATTTACACCTCATTACATAGTGAATTATTATTTAAATATTCAAAACTATGGACTACCTTCTTCTCCATGGTTTAATTTAACTAAACTAAATAACCATAGACCAAAATTAATCCCTAAACAATTTAATTAATTTTTGTTTGAGCCCATGGGGATTGGATGGGTGAGAGGGATGATCATGGATCCTCCAAAGTGGGGAAAGTATAGTCCTCCCCTCCCAATATTGCTTGTCCTCAAGCAAATGAAAACAAGGGTGATTAAAAACATGCACATTGCCTCCAAAATGTTGTTGCAATACTGTCTCGAGAATCATATGAATCTCTCCTCCATAATAGATGACCCTTTTGTTAATCTTGTATTGGTCACCCTTTTCCACCCATTCATAGTTGAACCCTTGCAATTGAAATTTATTTTCTAGACCATGTCTATGGATGAAATTTGACTTAGATGTGGCCTTGGGAAATATCGTTCAAGAATTTCCTAGGCATGCCTTTCACCTTCACCTTTGAATCTCTTGAGATTTCTACATGTTTGAGTGGATTTGTCTTGGGCCTCTACTCCCCTTTCAAGGAATTTCACAACTCACCTCATTAACAATAGATCTTGGCACTAAATAAATATCTCCACTCATGATTTCATATTTTTCTCCTTGGATTAAACCAGCCTAGATCCAAATCCTAGGCTCTATCAAGTGCCAAGAGGGATCAAATCTCCTGAGGTGAAAACCTCTCCTTTAATAGCTCCTTGAGTGCAATACCTGAGCCACCTAATCCTAAGCTCTAAAGTCTCTAGTTTAAGTCTCATATTTACTTTTTACTTTGTATTATTCTTTTTTATTTATGGCCGACATAATATTTATTACTTTTTACTTTGTATTATTATTTTTAGTTTACTTTGTTACTCGACAAACACTAGACAAACACTCTAAAGTCTCATATTTACTTTTTACTTTGTATTAAAAGTAAGAAGTAAAGTCTCTAGTTTAAGTCTCATATTTACTTTTTACTTTGTATTAATTTTTTTGTTTATGGCCAACATAATATTTACTACCTAATCCCAAGCTCTAAAGTCTATAGTTTAAGTCTCATATTTACTTTTTACTTTGTATTATTCTTTTTTTTTTATGGCCGACATAATATTTATTACTTTTTTACTTTGTATTATTCCATTTTTGTTTACTTTGTATTATTTTGTTACTCAACTCACAAGATCTCCCCCATACTGGGCTGTAGAGCGCCTCTTGGCGCAATCATTCAATGGCTCACATGCAAAATTGCATCTAGAAGACTCTACTACTAACTGAACTTTCTGAACAATTGAATCTTAAATCAAAGGGATAAATGAATATGCTACTACATTCTTTTCCCCTCCCTTGTATTGAAAATTAGAACTATGGGCATATTCCTGACTTGTCATAACTATAGATCTAACTATACTAGCTTACCTATCTTAGCAATCAATAACATATCAACATAAATAAGAACAGAAAGAGAACAAGGAAAAGAGTACACCAGATATACGTGGTTCACCCAACTGGGCTACGTCCACAGGAAGGTTGTCTTCTATTATCTCCAGAAATCTCCTTCAATCTTACAAGAGAGCAACTACAAATAACCCCAATACAATATTGCATAGCTTGTGTTCACAATACCATGTGTTGATACTATATATGATTATATACCACTATATCATTGTAATTGTGATGTGACTCCCTTGACCCTATTATATACCAAGAGATGAGGAGGAATTACTCTCACATATTGCATGTCGGATAATATAATTCTCCATAATAACATCTCTTTATATAATTGGATAATAAGAGAATACTTTACCATAATGAATATGGGATATAACGTTTACTCTTTTACATAAGATTGTGGATAAATTCCGACATAATACAAAGACATTATTACCTTCCAAGGAATATAATTAATATATTCCAACACTCCCCCTTAATAATGGCTGGGAGAAAATCTCTCACTAACACTAAGGAAGGAAGGAGTCATTACTGATCCCCCTTGATGACAACTTCCCTCATCCCAAGTAAAGAACGAAGATGCACATACTTCGCTGCTGTTAAGGATTTGGTGAAGATATCGGCTGCATGCTGCTCGGTAGGACAATACTCAAGAGAAAGAATACCATCTGCGACAAGACCTCAAATGTAATTAGCATCAAGGTTGAGATGCTTTGTCTTGGAGTGAAATATTGGATTAAAAGCAAGATGAATTTCACCATGATTATCACATTTCAACATAGTGGGTGATTTCGGAACCAGACCAAGTTCAGTGAGAACATGTCATAACCAAACTGCTTCTTTAGATGCTTCTTTGGCTGCTCTATACTTTGCTTCACATGACGATAAATAAAGAGTCTTCACCTTCTTGTTGGACCAATAAATCGGACCTGAACCAAGTTGAAATATATAACCAACAGTTGACCATTGATCAGAACTGCCACCTGCCCAGTCAAAATCTGTATATCCAGAAAGTGAAACTATAGCACTGCTTGAATAAAAAACACCATAGTACAATGTCCCCTGTAAATATCTTAGAATTCTCTTTGTTGCTTTCCAATGACTTTCATGAGGTTGCTGCATGAACCGAGAAACCATACTGACAGAAAAGAGAGATTTGGTTTACTGTGAGTTAAATATATCAAATTTTTCACGAGCTGATGATAAAGAGTAGCATCAACAAGAGGAGTAGTACACTCAATAGTTAAATTTACACCGGACTAAAATGGCGTAGGATCAGGTTTACAATCACCCATATCGAAACAAGCCAATAAATATGTAGCATACTTTGGCTAAGAGAGAAGAATACCATCTGCCATATGTCAAATTTGAAGACCCAAGAAATAGTGCAATATACCAAGATCAGTCATTTCAAACTGCTTTTAAAGATCCATTTTCATATTTTGAATTAAAACAAGTTGGCTTCCAGTGATAATAAGATCATCCACATATAACATAATAATGAGTACATGATCACCAAAGTTCTTAACATACAGATTTGGATCAGATATACAATGCTTAAAACCATTATTCAAGAAATATGTATCAATTTTTTCATACCCAGCCCTAGGTGCTTGTTTGAGACTATATAAAGACTTGTGTAATTTGCATACAAAACTTGATGATTCGACATTAATAAAACCAAGAGGTTGTTGCATATAAATGTATTGATTAAGATTACCAATTTAAAAAGCACTTTTAACATCCATTTGGTGTATTTCCCATTTATAAGATGCAGCAAGAAATAAGATGGTTCTTATTGTATTCATTTTAGCAACATGAGCAAAAGTTTCATTATAATCAATACATTCAAGTTGATTAAAACCTTTTGCAACTAATTTAGCTTTATATTTTTCAATCTATCCTTCTACAGTAAACTCAATTTTATAAATCCATTTACAACCAACTAAATTATTTCCCGAAGGAAGAGAAACAAGAGACCAAGTCTTGTTCTTCATAAGAGAATCATACTCAGTAGACATATGTTGTTCCCAATGAGGCTTACCCTTAGCTTGAGCATAATAATCAGGATTATCTGTGGCCAAAACTTTGGTCATAAGAGCAAAGTTAGATCTAGTTCTATGAGTATCGGAAGGGTTACCGATCTCACTACCGACATATTCAATATTTTTTTGGGCCCAAACAGGAAGGTTAGAAGGAACATAAGTCACTTCAGGAGCTTCAAGACTTTTAGGTGGAACACTTGAAGAAGAGGGTGAACTAGGATCAACAACATGCACAATACTGGAAGGAGTAACAGATATAGGAGTAACAGGAGACAATGGAATATTTAGGGTAACATGAGGTTCAACAGACTCAGGTGGTGGAGAGACAAGTCAGTAAATTGAACATCTCTTTGGATTATGACACTTTGATTAGAAGTATCAAATAACCTGTAAGCCTTAGAATCCTAAGCATAACCAATGAATATACACTTGTGAGACTTCAGTTCTAACTTTTTCCATTTTTCATCAAGAATATGAGCCTAACATTCACAACCAAACACCTTAAAGTTACTAATATCTGGTTTTCTACCATTCCATTTTTACTCAGGGATAACATGCTTAAAAAAATTTGTAGGAACTCTATTTAAAATAAAGTTAGCACAACTTATGGCTTTGGCCCAAAATTTCTTATGTAATCCTTTAGAATAAAGCATACATCTAGCCATTTCAACTAAAGTTCTCTTTTTCCTTTCAGCAAAACCATTTTGTTGAGGTGTGTAAGGAACAGTCTTTTGATGTTGAATTCCGTGTTTAGATAAAAATACTTCAAATTCTTTCTTAACAAATTCCCCCCCATTATCAGTTCTTAAAGTCTTAATTCTTTTACCAGATTCATTTTCAACCAAGGATTTAAATATTAGAAATTTATAAAAAGTGTCACTTTTATTTTTCAAAAAATAAACCCATGATTTTCTACTAAAATCATCAATAAAAGTAAGAAAATAAATTGCATGAGATATAGAAGGAACTTCAAGAGGACCACAAATGTCACTATGAATTAATTGCAAAGGTTCTTTAGCATGCCAAGATTTACCTTTATCAAACATTTCTCTATGGTGTTTACCAAGTACACAACCTTCACAAACACCATTAGTAGATGAAATATAAGGCAATCCATGTACCATAGTTAATGTTTACCAAGTACACAACTTTCACAAACACTGTTAGTAGATGAAATATTAGGCAATCCATGTACCATAGTTAACATTTTCATTTTACCATAATTCAAATGACCCAATCTTTCATGCCATAATTTACTTAGTTCGTCAGCATGAGCAACATAGGAATAAAAAGGTTGTCATTTAGTTGAATTAAAACCAGCAAATTTATATAAACCAGCAGTATGATCAACAGGACCAGAAGAAACTACTTTAAAATTTTGATTGATATCTTTAAGAACATATTTATCAGGCCAAGCTTCAAATTTATATCCTTTTTGACATGCACAATAAATATCAAGCAAGTTGATGGGCATGTGTTCAACATGAAAAACATCTTCCAATTGACCATTAGCAACATTAATAGTACCAGAACCATTTACGGAAAGTTGTTTACCATCACCAATAGATACTTTCTGAGATGTGTTTTTATTATTGTCATAAGATGTAAATAAAGAAGCATTACCAGTCATATGTTTAGAAGCACTAGAATCCATTATCCATTCCACATTATAAGAAGAACTACTAGACGAAACAACAGATGCACATAAAGCTACTTGTGATTCATCAGAACCGTTCTTTTTAGCCTTAGCCATTAAACATTTCACTTTAAAGCAATTCTTTTCAGGATGGTTAGTTTTACCACAATGCTTACAAGGATCATACACTTTCTTCTTCTTACTATGTTCATGATGTGCATTAGGAGCATTAACACATTTATTAGTATGATTTGAAGTGTGTGAACTAGAACCTTTAGCATTATTAAAACTTTTCTTAGGATTCGTATTATGTGCCATAAGAGATTTATTAGGTGAGACTTGTCCTGAAACAATTAACATGTCTTGCTCATTAATCAATTCTTTACAAAAATCATCAAAAGTAGGTTTTGTGGTATTTGAAGACAATTCAAGATCCCTATTCCTAGTTTGGATGAACATATCAAAACAAGATGGAAATTTTTATTCTACAAGAATGATAAAAGCAGTGTTTGTTTTCTTGTAATCTTTACCACAATTATTTAATTTTTCATTCAAATTTTTCACTTCAGCAAGATATAATTCTACTCTTTCAAAGTTAGTAGGATCTAGCTCAAAAATTTTCTTTTCAAGGTAATAAGCAGAAACATCATCAAATTTATCAAATAAGGAAGCAAGGATTTTCCATACCTCAACCAGGCTGTCTTCTACCTCAATACTTATCTGAATACTATCTGCAACCGTTTGACCAATGAGCCCTCTTGCTTGATCACATTTATCTTCCCATATAGACACATCTTTAGCATCAATAGGTTCTTGGTGTTCACCATTAACAATCCTCCATATATTCTTACTACTGAGAAAATCAATCATTTTTCTTTTCCATGCAAGATAGTTAGGACCAACAAGTTCAGAAACAGAAGCTACTTCTGAAGTCATAATGATAGAAATATTGACAAGAAACCCAAATGCTAGAAATGATAGGAGAAAAAAAGGTGAATAACAAAAAAATGATACACTTTACCGTACTGATCTGCAGAAACACAGTAAGGGAAAAGAAACTTTTACTTACAGCCCTTAAAAAAACAATGCTAAGAAAAGTCACTCGCGGGTCTGGCAACAAGAAACTCGTGAATAAAACAGATACTCACGGGCTCTGCACGTTAAAGGTCGCGGTTACTCGCGGGTTTATAGTAGAGTCAGCCGCGGGTGCGAGGGTCTGTAAGGTGAATTTAGTGGTTCTGATCGGATATTCGCAGATTCTGTATAGTAAAGTCGTGGTTATGCCGAAACACTCGCAGGTCTCTGTATAGGAGGGTAGCGAGTATCCTGAAGTAAGCACGAGTTAACAATTAGAGCAAACGTGAGTATGCCGTAGCACACATGGGTCTACACATTGGAAGTCATGCAGTATACTCGCGGGTTCGCAGTAGGGTAAGTCGCGGTTACCTGCACTATCTACGAAGAGAAAGTCGCGAATGTCCATTTTTAGGCTGAAAACAATGTCGATTATGCCGAAGACAAAAACCTGCAAAAAATCTACCAAACTTAGACGAAAAATTCCGATCTAACAATCAGAAGATATATCTCCTTGAGGAGAAGCCAAAAGACATATAGACCTACATAAAAACAATCAAGAACCCCTTGAAAAATTTCTACAAAAAAAACTACACAACAAGGTTAGGGTTATAAAAAAAAATACAGAAACATGCCCAGATTTGAAGAGAATCCTAATGGCTACCAGATAGAAAGCAAATCTACAAAATAAACAATGCCCAAATGATAATATTTATTGATTGAAATCTATAGAAGGTGCTAGATCATAGCAACCAGCTCTGATACAATGTGTTGATACTATCTATGATTATATACCACTGTATCACTGTAGTTGTGATGTGACTCCCTTGACCCTATTATATACCAAGAGATGAGGAGGAATTACTCTCACATATTGCATGTGGGGTAATATAATTCTCCATAATAATGTCTTTTTATATAATAATGGATAATAAGAGAATACTTTAGCATAATGAATATGGGATTGAATTTATTACTCTTTTACATAAGATTGTGGATAAATTTTGACATAATACAAAGAAATTATTACCTTCCAAGGAATATAATTAATATATTCCAACATGACTTACCCATTCGAAAAGATACTCAGTTGTTTTGTCTGGTGGTCTCTCAAGAGGAAGGTTCCCAAAACCCTTCTCATGCGACCTCCTTCCACCTCGTTTAGTGTCAACAAAAAGAGTCTTTTGAATACTCCCAAACCACCAAGAAGTAACATAGTGTGTCCATCCATCATAAGAGTTCCCATGTAGGAAACTAATCCACTGCTCCCCATGGATATATTTCTGGAAGTTTAGGCTGATTCGCCCTTTAGGATCCCATTGATCCTGCTAGATTCCTCTCAATATTTTGGTCCCTTGTAAAAACTTGTCATTCCAAAGGATACCAGGATCCCATAAACATATTGATAGTGAATTACTACCTATGCTTCTTATAACACTTACCATTTGATCCAACAGGATATGGATCTTTCTCTTGTTCCTTCAAATCTCTTTCTTGCACTGTTGCATCCAATATTCCGTGAATGTAAGTTAATACTCTATTAGGTGGCATGCCCTGTGGGAGGTCTCCAAAATCCTTCTCATACTTTTGAAGCAATGCTTTGATGTCTTAAAAGTGTTGTGAAATATCTATGGTGGTGCCTTGAGTGATGATGAGGCACTCAACATCCCATTCAATGTATCCATGCCTCAAGATTGATATCATACTATGTGAAGAAACCACTTGATTAGGATAGGTGTTGATTCCTTGCAAAATTATCTGCTTCCCGTCAGAATATTTGAAAATTATTTGAGGAACATGGTAATTCATGGAATGCACTCAAATGGAGTACAGCCATGGTACTCCCAACACCAAGTTAGTGTCACAACATTAACAACATAAAAACAATCTATTAAGGTATAATCTCCTATGGTTACATGCAAACATGGAATCCATTTAATGCTATCCATGGAGTTATTACTTGGTATGATGACTGTGAAACCTAAAAAGGTCTTAGTAGGAAGCTTCCTTCTTTCCACCAAGGTGGAATCAATGAAATTATCAGTAGCACCTCCATCAACCAAAATTGTAACTCTCTCTCCCTGAACCACTCCCTTGAATTTGAGAGCGTGGAAGCGAGGTAATCCATTCATGACTGCAATCTTGGCACTTGCTAGTGGTATTTGTTCTTCACCTGTTATCTCATAGCCACTGTAAAATCTGACTGGTGCTTCCTCATCTTCGCTCTCTGATAAGACCTCAATGTAATGTTCCTTCCCTTAGCACACTTGTGGACCGAATACCATGGTTCCTGGAAAGAGAAGCATAGCTTTCTCCTCCTTAATTCATCCTGGTATTTGACAATGTTATTCCTCTAAAAAATTCTAGTTGGACCCTTTTGAAAGGATCCCTTATCCTCGATATTAGGAGGGAATTTTGTTCTTGGTGGGAATCTAGTTTTAGGAATATCCTCTTGAAGGTCTCTGGTATTATTCATGGCATCCTGCAATGTTGCAGGTTGATGAGCTTTAACTAGTCCCTTATGTGGCTCTTCTAGTCCTTATGTTAACAAAAGAACCAAGCGGTCTAATTCGGATATGTCAGTAACCATGACTGCAACCTTTTGAAAATATGAAATGTATACCTCGGGAGTTCCAATTTTCTTCAATTGAGCAAGATCTATGAATGGCATTTTAGGATCTCTCCTAACAAATCTATTCACCAACCTTCTTGTTAACTGCTCATAGGTGGTTATAGTATCATGACCCAAAGTTATTAAACCATGAATCCATTAGTCATTAGCCTCTCCTTCCAAATGCAAGGTAGCTATTTTAATGGCATCCCTTTTAGCCATAGGATTCAATTGAAAGTAAGTATCAAGCTTTTGCACCCAATAGCTAGCAGTGCATTTAGAGGATCCATCAAAATAGGGAAGGGATATATTACCAATGGTTCTCTACAACTCAAAATTTTGAGTGTGAAATGCATTGCCTCCTCTTTATTTGACCTTGTCCTAGTAGTCACAGTATTCCCTGAAGTTCAAATGTCTTTTATAATCCTCATCCAAGGCCACATATTTTCCAAGTCGAACCTCCAATTTAATGGTCAACCTACTTCAAACTGCATTTCAAGTTCTTCCATTTTATGTTCAAGGAACTTGGGCATAGTAGGTCTTGGCATGTCCTTGAATTCATTTGGTTGATTGTGTGGCCCATTCTTGGAGAATATTTGTTCTTTGAATTTTTTCGTGTCCTCTTGATGAGAACTACTGTTGTTGCAATCACCATCTCGCTTGTTCACAAGTCTAGACAAGATGTCTTTGGTTTCTGTTTTCACTTGGGAAAATTTTTCCATAATCTTCAACATTCTTTGAGCAAACATTTCCTCCTTCTCTTCTGTACTCTTACCACTCTCCCCCATACTTGATTTTCCTCCTCGAATCTCATCTTGTGTGGAACAAATTTCTTCTTCTGTCTGAAAATAATTTCTATGACCTTTGGGATAAGTATCTAGGGAACTCATGAATATACTACAACACATGGGTGTAGAGTACCATGCTCTAATACCACTGTAATGTACCTAAATCCAAGTCTAGGCACACTAACTCAATAACCCAAAAATTGACTATAAATTTAAGCTTAATACAATGAAACCTCTAGACATTTCAAATTATTTAGGAATGGATTCTAGGTCTACTACAGGTTAAGGATATCCTACAACATCACTAAACAGACTCCCAACTTCGACAGCTGGACATTTTCTGGGTGCATCATGCCTAGGTAGACTCCTTTGGATAAACCAAAGGATTCAAGGAAATATCCCTGGGCCTTTATGTGAAATTCAACTTCTTATAGTGCATATTTGGAGGTGGTTGGAATGAATATACCCCCAACCAGATATAACAACACTGAGATTAAAAATTAGGCTCAACTGGGCACAATCTGGAAGTTGGAAAATAAATTACTAGTATTAGGACAACTCTACTAGCTAACTTTGTATTGGTTCATATGAGTCTTACCAACCTGCAATAACTCACATAATGAATTTTGGATATATGGAAGACAATTCATTGCATCAATTCTGAAGACTAGCTAAATTTGACATCCAAGTGAGCATAAGGATAAAAATTCACTGATGAGAAATATAAATTTGCAGGACAAGAAGCAATATAGTATAATTAAATTGTAGTAGAGAACATTTAAATCACATGGTTGTAGTTACAGAATCAAATATCCATGAAATATCATCTTTAGTAAATATCATAGACAAATAGCAAATATTGCAGAACGCACACTAATTCTACTGGATGTCTTCAACAGTGCAAGAACAATAGCTTGCTTGACTGGAAGATAAATGGACCTACTTTTCCTTGATTTTCTACTTTTTTTCCTACTTTTCTAGTGCTTTCTTTCTTTTCTGCTTTTCTGTGCTTTCCTACTGCTTCTGCTTTTCTTTTCTTTCCTGCTTTCATGCTGCCTTCCATCTTTTTAGTTGATTTCTTGTTTTTTACTACTTTTCTTCCAATTTCCTTTGTGTAATACAACTCATAGGGTCCACTTGATCTCCTATGCACCTTCCTAGGACACCTAAGCATTTACACCTCGTCAAATAGTTAATTACTATTTAAATATTAGAAACTATGGACTACCTTCTTCTCCATGGTCTAATTTAATTAAACTAAATAACCATAGACCAAAATTAATCCCTAATCAATTTAATTATTCATTTTCTGAACCCATGGGGATTGGATGGGTGAGAGGGATTATCATGGATCCTCCAAAGTGGGGACATTACAGTCCTCCCCTCCCAAGATTGTTGGTCCTCAAGCAAATGAAAAAGGGGGTGATGAAAAACATTTACACTGCCTCCAAAATGTTGCTACAAGGTTGTCTCAGGAATCATATGAATCTCTCCTCCATAATAGATGACCCTTTTGTTAATCCTGTACTGGTCACTATTTTCCATCCATACATAGTTGAACCCTTGCAATTGCAAACTTCTTTTCTAGACAATAACTTTTGATGCAATTGGACTTAGATGTGGCCTTGGGAAATATGGTTCAAGAATTTCATGGACTTGCCTTTCACCTTCACCTGTGAATCTCTTGATATGTCTACATGTGTGAGTTAATTTGCATTAGGCCTCTACTCTCGTTTCAAGGAAGTGCACAACTAAGAGAAAATCATGGGTGGCCCTCATAATTGTTAATTTTTTGAGAAACTATGATGAGATTTGAAATTTAAAACTTTAAGTTCAGAAATATTGAATACTTGAATCAATGAACCATTCAATCACATGAAACATTCAACCATAACACAAGATGTACCCCGGGGAAAACCCTCAAAAAAATGAGGATGAAAAACCCCAGCAAATCTTCAGAGTATAATTATGATAGATAGCACAAAATGTATTTTACAAAATAGCAAATTGCTTTCAACACCCCGGGTGCTATATAAGAGAGAATACTGAGCAATAGAGAATAGAGATCAACTATATTAACTTGCCATGTGTCCAACACATTAATAACAAGCAATAATCACTACCATGTAAGTTGTAGTGATGGTTGCATTGGTAATGGTGCATCATATGCAAAAACTGTGAATTGCCTTCTTGGAGAATTATCCTGTGCATCAGTTTCTTCAATCCTGCATAAAGAGAAGCGCCTTGCCTTCAAGAGAAAACATAATCCGCTTCACATTGAATTCATCAATCCTGTATAACATATTTATATATTCTTCTCATGCATCGGCTTCTATTTTTAACTTCTGACTTTAGGATGAACTTGCCCTCCATATGGATGCATCAATCTTGCATGAAGGAGTGCGCCCCACTTCTCATGCAATGCATTAACTCAATGAACTGCCTCTTAGGATGAACTCACCCCTTAACTGAAAGCTTTCCCACTTAGTTAGGTGGCTAACTTAAGTGTCGTCATGCAAGTGTCGCAACTCAAGTGTTGTCTTTTAGTTTAACATAAGTGTCGTCATGCAATAAACTTAATTAACTAGATCTTCTTTGTTATCACTTAGTTAACTCTCTTAATTGATTTTTTCTCATTAACATCACTGTAGTGATCAATTTTATTTCTCCTTTAATTAACTGAGCATACATTGTGTCTTTAACTGAAGCTTAACAATTCGATTTCACTTAGTCATCTCATAAGCAATTGAAATTTTCTTTTTCTCTATGCATTTATCTTTATCTCTTATATTTACTACATGGACAATATGTGTTAACTTTAATTATCCATCATATCAGATTATACTAAGAATATTTGTCAGATGATGTGATCATATTATATTAATCTTGGACCAAATGGTCATATGCTAAAGTAATTCACTCTAGAGGTGGTCACTCTCTAAAGGAGACTTAATAGCAATTGGTGACCATGGTTAGTAATACATCACACAACATTAATGATTCAACATGCAAAGCATCTACATCTGTAATTGGAGGTCCACCCCATGGGTACCTACTATAATTGGACGTCCACATGATAATATAACGTGACACACAAGTCCCGAGCCTTGTCCAACAAGACTTTACAACATCATAACTTTGATACATCAAAGCATTCACCTCAACAGATGAGGAATAACCTTTTTCAACTGAAGGCTTAGTCATTCTTGAGTCCAACTCAAGAATCTACTCCAAGTTCCCGAGACCAACTCAGGATCCCTACCTCAACACATGAGGCCCAATCTTGGATGCAAAACTAGATTGGCTTGGAGAATGACTCGTGGCGTTGTACATTTAACAATAATCACCCCATTAACAACAGATCTTTGCACTAAATAAATACCTCCACTCATGGTTTCATATTTTTATCCTTGGATTAAATCATTAAGTGGCTCACATGAAATTTTTTATTTAGCAGACTCTACTACTAACTGAACTTTCCAAACAAATGAATCTTCTATAAAAGGGAGAAATGCATATGTTGCTACATTCTTTTCCCCTCCCTTGTATGCAAAATAAGAACTATGGGCATATTCCTTGCTTACCAATTCAAAATAATTCTCATCTATTTTGTCTGGTGGTCTCCCAGGAGGAAGGTTCCCAAAACCATTCTCATTCCACCTCCTTCCACCCCGCTTACTGTCAACACAAAGAGTCTTTTGAAGACTCTCAAACCACCAAGAAGGAACATAGTGTGTCCATCCATCATAATATTTCCCATGTAGGAAACAAATCCACTACTCCCCATGGATATATTTCTGGAAGTTGAGGTTGTATCTCCCTCCAAGATCCCATTGATCCTACTGCATTCCTCTCAACATTTTGGTCCCTTGGAACAACTTGTCATTCCAAAGGATACCAGGATCCCATAAACATATTGAAAGTGCATTACTACCAATGCCTCTTAGAAAACTTACCATTTGATCCAATAGGATTTGGATATTCTCTTGTGCCTTCAAATATCTTTCTTGCACTGTTGCATCCAAAATTCCATGAATGTAAGTTAATACTCTCTCAGGTGGTCTTCCCTGTGGGAGGTATCCAAAATCCTTCTCATGCTTTCGAATCAATCCTTTGATATCTTCAGGGTGTTGTGAAACATCTATGGTGGTGCCTTGAGTGGTGACGAGTCACTCAACAACCCATTCAATGTCTCCATGCCTCAAGATTGATCTCATACTATGTGAAGACACCACTTGATTAGGATAGGTGTTGATTCCTTGCAAAACTATATGCTTCCCATCAGAATATTTGAAACTTATTTGAGGCACATGATAATTCATGTAATTCTCTCAAATGGAGTACATCCATTGTACTCCCAATACCAAGTTAGTGTCGACAACATTAACAACATAAAAACTATCTGTTAAGGTATAATCTCCTATGGTTACATGCAGATTTGGAATCCATTTAGTGCAATCCATGGATTTATTACCTGGTATGATGTCTGTGAAATATTCAAAGGTTTTAGTAGGAAGATTCCTTCTTTCCACCAAGGCTAAATCAATGAAATTATGAGTAGCACCTCCATCAACCAAAATTGTAACTCTTTGTCCCTGAACCACTTCCTTTAATTTGAGAGTGTGGAAGAGAGGTACTCTGGTCATGATTGTAATCTTGACACTTGCTCGTGGTATTTTTTCTTCACCTGTTGTCTAATAGCCACCATCTTCTCCGAATGGTGCTTCCTCATCTTCCTCCTCGTCTTCGCTCTGTGGGAAGACCTCAATGTAATGTTCCTTTCCCTTAGCACACTTGTGGCTCGGATCCCATGGTTCCTGGAAATAGAAGCATAGCTTTCTCCTCCTTAATTCATCTCAGCCTTTGACAATATTATTCCTCTCAAAAATTCCAATTGGACCCTTTTGAAAGGATCCCTTATCCTCAATATTAGGAGGGAAGTTTGCTTTTGGTTTGAATCTGGTTTTAGGAATAGCCTCTTGAAGATCTTTGGTTTTATTCATGGCATAGTGCAATGTTGTAGGTTGATAAGCTTTAACTAGTCCCTTAAGTGGCTTTGCTAGTCCTTCTGTAAACCAAAGAACCAAGCGAGCTTCATATATATCAGTAACCATGGCTAAAACCTTTTGAAAATATGAAATGTATGCCTTAGGAGTTCCAGTCTGCTTCAATTGAGAAAGATCTATGAATGACATTTCATGGTCTCTCCTATCAAATCTATTCACCAACCTTCTTGTAAACTCCTTGTAGGTGGTTACAGTATCATGCCCCAAAGTTCTTAAACCATGAAACCACCAGTCATTAACCTCTCCTTCTAAATGCAAGGTAGCGATTTTAAGGGCATTCCTTTCAACCATAGGATTCAATTGAAATTAAGTATCAAGCTTTTGTGCCCAAGAACTAGCAGTGCATTTAGAGGATCCATCAAAATAGGGAAGGGACATATTACCAATGGTTCTCTGAAACTCAAAATTTTGAGTGGGAATTCTATTGCCTCCTCTTGATTAGACATTGTCCTGGTAGTCATAGTATTCCTTGAAGTTCAAATGTCTTTTATAATCCTCAGCCAATGCCATATATTATGCAAGTTGAAACTCCAATGGTGCAACTACTTCAAACTCCATTTCAGGTTCTTCCATTTTTTGTTCAAGTAACTTGGGAATAGTAGGTCTCGGCATGTCCTTGAACTCATTTGGCTGATTGTGTGGACCAGTCTTGGAGAATATTTTTTCTTTGAAATATTTATTGTCCTCCTGATGAGAACCATTGCTTCTGCAATCACCATCTCGCTTGTTCACAAGTTTAGAAAATATGTCTCTGGTTTTTGTTTTCACTTGGGTAAATGTTTCCATAACCTTCAATACGCTTTGAGAAAGCATGTCCTCCTTCTATACTCTACTCTCCCCCATACTTGATTTTCCTCCTCGAATCTTAGATTTTGTGGAACACATTTTTTATTCTAAATGAGAATAGTTTCCATGAAATTTAATATAATTCTCTACGAAACTCGTGAAGAGACTACAATACACAGGTGTAGAGGACCATGCTCCGATACCACTATAATGCACCCAAATCCAAGTCTAGGCACATTAACGCAATAACCCAAAAATTGACTAGAAATTTAAGCTTAAGCCACTAACACCTCTAAACCTTTCAAATTATTCAGGAATGGATTCTAGGGTCTGCTACAAGTTAAGGATATCCTACAACATCCCTAAACAAACTCCCAACTTCGACAACTGCACATTTTCTTGGTGCATCATGCCTCGGTAGACTCCTTTGGATAAACCAAAAGCTTCAAGGAAATATCCACAGGAATTATTTGGAACCCAATGGATTCTGGTGTAGATATAGAAGTGGATATCCTTTAAATACCCACAAACATCTATAAAAACACTAAAATTAACAATTAGGCTCAACTGGGCATAGTTTGGAAGCTAGAAAATAAATTACTAGTTTCGGGACAACTCTACTAGTTGATTTACAAGCATTTCCAAATGACTCAAGAGGGTCACAAATTTATAAAAGAATATGATTTCATATGAGTCTTACCAACCTACAACAACTCACAAAATGTAATTTGGATATATGGAAGACAATTTATTGCATCAATTCTGAAGACTAGCTAAATTTGACATCCAAACGAGCATAGGGATAAAAAATCATTGATAAGAACTATAAATTTGCAGGAAAAGAAGCAATATCATCTCATGAAATTGCATAAGATAAAATTTACATCACATGTTTGTATTTACAAGATAAAATATCCATGAAATCATCATCTTCGGTAAATATCATAGACAAATACCAAATATTGCAAAAAGTACACTAAATCTACCGGATTTCTTCAACACTGCTAGAGTAGTAGATCACTTGACTATAAGAGAAATGGACCTAAAATTGACTGAGAATCCTGCAAATATATTCAATGATCAATTTTTTATTCCTTCCTCCTCATGGCCTAGATGAATCTCCAACTAGCATAGTGAACAGAAGGGGCACATCTCCCAACTGGTGACAAGGGGCACATCTCCCAAGTCTTAAAAAGATTTGAGCTCTTCAATGCAATAATCAAACTGTAAAAAGCTGTCAATGGTTTCACTCATCCTTTTATAATTTATTTGGCTTCTAAGATAAACTATATGTGGACCACTAACCTCATCCAATGTGCCCTCACTGGCTAAATTTGGACTTGCAGCTTTATCTCACTTTTTCCTTGCTTTCTTGCCTTTCTTGCTTTAGTATGCTTTTACTACTTTTGGAAACTCCTTATTTTCCTTGATTTTCTACTTATTTTCCTTCTTTTCTAGTGCTTTCCTACTTTTATGTTTTTTTGTGCTTTCATGCTTTTCTACTGCTTCTGCTTTTCTTTGTTTTGTCATGCTTTTATGCTGCCTTCCATCTTTTTAGTTGATTTCTTGTTTTTTACTAGTTTTATTCCACTTTCCTTTGTGGAAAACAAATCATAGGTTCCACTTGATCTCTTATGCACTCTCCTAGTCCACGTAAGCATTTACACGTCATAAAATAGTTAATTAATATTTAAATATTCAAAACTATGGACTACCTTCTTCTGTGTGGTTTAATTTAATTAAACTAAATAACCATAGACCCAAATTGATCCCTAATAAATTTAATTATTTTTATTCTGAACCCATGGGGATTGGATGGGTGAGAAGGATGATCACGGAGCCTCCAAAGTGGGGACATTACACAAAATGAGACGACAACAAACCAACTTACATTAGAATCGTGAGAGACGGTCATTTAGTCTTTCACCAGTCTTGGACAAGACATATTCTAAGTTCAAATCTCAGTTTACTCAACTCTCAACATATCCCCTCTCCTCCTTCATTGTTTTTCATCTTCGAGTAGGGTGTAAGTCTCCCAAGCAGCGATTTTATCAATCAAGAGAAATATCAATAGAGTTCAATCTTATCAACTCTCTGTCCATCTCCTTATTGATGTATATGTAACTTCGGAATGTATTTTACCCATGTGTATTGTATTCCTATAGAGATGTTATTATTCCTCTATATGGAAGTGTTTGTATTCCTATAGAGATGTTATTATTCCTCTATACGAAAGTGTCATCATTTATATTGTAAGTGTCGTAACTTATACTTGATGGGTTATTAGACCACCTTGATGGGGTCGGCCCTGTATGAGTCATGTGGGTAAATGGGTTATTAGACCACCAAGTGTGGGGTCGACCCAGATTAAGTTAACCATGGGTTATTAGGCTAAGCTAGACAAGTCGGCCCCATTAGTTTATTGGGCAGGACAGGACAAGTATAAATAGAGATCGGGAGATTCTATTTGATCACTCATTACTCACACTTCTCTCATTCGGAAAGTGGCGCACTTGTGAGGAGGAGGATCTGCTGCTAGGAGAAGACTATCTCTTGTACTTTGGTTGTATCATTGCTCTTTCTATCTCTGAGGAAGTTGCGGGGTTTTTCACCTTCTTGGTTTTCCCAGGTGAAACTCTGTGTCTCTTGTGTGCTTGCATTATTGTGTCCATGATTGATATGATGTAGATATGCTATAGATATGTTGTGCATGTTATTCTCTCAGTTAAGATCTTAGATCAGATTGAAAATTCTGAAAAACTAACATGGTATCGGAGCTAGCTTGAAAGAAGGCATGGTATGGCATGTATGACACTTGTTGCACTTGCAATGCTAGGGCTTGATATAGAAAAAACCCGTCATCGTAGCACTTTCGCTATAAATCCATTTTGGCGAAGTTTTCGGATCTGAAACGTTTACAGGTCGAATATCAGATCCCCATGTACCTTGTGTCCAAAGGACAACTTTTAATTCGTTGTACTTTTTGTTTTATGATCTATACAATCTAGGGTTTCTGCCTCTTCCAGATTTGAGTCATAAACAGGTGACCTAGAAAAAAAGGTCATAACTTGGGCTAGGAAGCTCCAAATGAAATTTCAAAAAACTTGACAGGTAGGGAACGGACTGTACTTTCACAGGCCGAAAGTGAACCAGTGACACGTGGCACTCCATACAAGGTCGCTCTCCTGTTTTATCCCATAAACATGTCACGTTGCGACACTTGGCATAACTCTCTCTCAGAGAATCCAATTGAGGTTAGACCTATGGGGTTGGAAAGATGACAGGTAGGGCTACCACATTTAGAAGTTTTAGACCCTGTGGATTTGTAATTTCAGATTTACACTAGAAACAATCAGGTTCATATTTCTGTCAAAATAGAATTGGATTTTGAGCACCTTCATTCATGGCTCCGGGAATTAGGGTTTCAGAGAAAGTTGGTATTTTTGTAATCAGAGACCACGGCTGAATGCTACTCATCAAAATAGAAATTTAGAGACCAAGATCAAATTTTTTTGTTGGGTAGAAGGCCGGGCTTGATCAAACCCTAGCTCGAGACTTTGATTGGAAAAATGGAAAATTAGGGCTTCTGCAAAAGTTGGAATTTTTTAAGTCTGTGACCACGGCTGGAAGCTCCTCAGAAAAATCGAAGTTTAGAGCTTTGGATCGAACATTTTGGTTGGGAAGAAGGGTGGGCTTTATTAAACCCTAGTTCGGGATCCTGTCCAAAAGATCCGGAAGTTTCAAAGGCAATTTTGAGGGGTGAAACTTTGCAGTTTTCAAATTTTGAGTATACTGGCTTGATCAACTCATCAAGGCACATATTTCTATCCTTTTAGAAGTTTGAAATTCAAAGTTTGAATTTTTAGGGTTTCTCTGACAAACCCTAATCCAGCTCTAGATCCAGTTCTTGCAAATCAAGTGGATTGGGTTAATCCTAGAAGAGAATGGATTGGTCACCTGCATAAGTGAATAAGTTCCTGTTTCAGAGGGAGATGAGGCTAAGGCCTTACATAAGATGATTACAAGAAATCTCGACAGGTATGACTTATCCAGGTATGTTTCGAGATTTGTTCATGATTAAGTTTATGGTATGTTTGTCTTCATATTATTACGGTTAGTACAATCTTGATTAAATTTAGACTTGCCGTATCACCTTAATAAAATTATGAATGCATGATAGAAGATATTCATTGATTAGGGTGTTGACACTTATGATTGTACTAATGCATTATGGTGTTGTATGAGGTTTATGTTGTCCACTAACATGAAAGGTACACCAAGAAATACAAATCATGTTCTAGTTCAAGAACATATGATCATGGTGACATGAAGACATGAAGACAAAGATTCATCCATTGTCATGGATCACTTAGAAGATCTATTTACGCGGTATGTATAACTTGGTTCTATAATGGTTAACTTATGAGATATGCAGATTACTAGCACAAGTCATTGAAGAGAACAAGAAGACATCATGTGGGTATGTTAGACATAACTAGCTAACATACTAATCCAGGTATGTTTTTTTTATATCAAGTTAGAATCCTACCTTGTGATAGGATCTCTTATATAAGTATACATGGCATGATTGATAATGATTATTCATAGGTTTGAATAATCATGGGTGTATGCATATTATGTTTCTTACCTTAATTGATGATATGACTAACCAGAAGAGTCATGAAAGTATAGGTTTGAGTAATCACGGGTTTAGGCATATTATGTTTCTTACTTTAATTTATGATATGACTAACCATAAGAAACCTTGAATACTAATGTTTATTATTTGTGTTTAAAATGATCATGACTATACATGTTTAAGATTATTGTGTTTGATAGTATTGAGAATATACTAATGAATGTATGATTATGTATGAGATATTGAGGATAACAATAAGCAGGCATAGGGATCGAGGATGAATATAAGATCAAGGACAGGTAATCCAGGAAGCAAAGATCAAGAGAGAGCACACTCCAGTAGTTTCTGCAAGGATGCAGATATTCAGAGGGAGTTGACCACTTCTCACAATCCACATTAGAATGGAGTTGTAGAAAGGAAGCAGACTGAGAGGGATTCAACCCAACAAACAAACAAAGATAAGTATTTGAATTATCATTTCTTGCATATTTGATTGTTTAAATAATACTGTTCAATGATGTATATACTGATGTCCCTAGAATTAGGTTGTGTATTTTGGCATATTAGAATAATTGCATTAATGAACAGTATACTACTAATAGGCATGTGATGGGTAAGTGGCATATGGCACTGTACAACATTCCATTGCTACTTATCTAGAATGAAACCTCTTTGCTGACATGTTGGGAGTAGTGCAAACTCTTAACAATGTTCTGATAGAGATTGGAAGGCATCTAGAAAGTTACAGGATATGGATGAATGTTGTATTGAAGCATTGGCTAAAATAATTGCATGACTGTATGACATATTTCTTTTTGTGTAAGAATTTGTTCTGAAAACTATGAGAAGTTTCTAATCATTCAATTTAACTTGTTTTGTAGGAAAGATCGTATACAATCACCTACAAAAGAAGGACTACAACATTTGTTTCAGCAACAAAGTTATCTATTGAAGATATTGAATATATTGAAGTTCCCAGGATTCGGGAAGAATGCCATGATCTAGGAGTACCAGTCAATCATGAAGAATGATGTTTGGGATGCAGTCCCAAGACCTGAAGGGAAGTCTGCTGTGACTTCCAAATGGATCTATAAGATCAAGCATGCTGTAGATGGTAGCATGGAGAAATAAAAAACGAGGTTTGTAGCTCGTGGCTTCTCCCAGAAAAAGGGATTGAGTATGAAGATAATTCTACACCTATAGCCAGGCACACTTCCATCAGATCAGTACTTGCTCTGGATGCAGTGATGAAATGGAAGATACACCAGATGGATGTCAAGACAACTTTCTTGAATGGTGTAGTCGAAGAGGAAGTGTATGTGTAGCAGCCACTCAGGTTTGAGACACATGACCGAGAGTCACATGTGTGCAGACTGAAGAAATCCCTGTATGGTTTGAAACAGGCAGCCAAGACATGGTATGGTAGGATAGTTGGCTTTCTATCCAGTTTTGGCTTTACCAAGAGTAAAGTGGATTCCAACCTTTACTACAAGGTTGAGGAAGGAAATCCAGTGATACTACTTTTGTATGTGGATAACCTGTTTGTTACAGGTGAGGATAGATTGATTTCCGACACGCAGCGGAAGCTTGCTACTGAGTTCGAGATGAAGAACTTGGGGATGATGCACTACTTTCTAGGCATGGAGGTGTGGCAGAGTGCAGATGGAATCTTCCTTGGAAAATGGAAGTTTGTAGTAGAGATCCTGAAGAGGTTCAGGATGATGGACTGCAAGGACATGGCCACACCTATGGCATCGAACCTAAAGCTTCTGTGTGATGCTTCATCTGATCCGGTTGATGTCACTGTGTATCATCAGATGATTGGGTCCTTGATGTACTTGACAAACACGAGACCAGATATTTGCTTTGCGGTGAACACATTGAGCTAGTTCCTGACGGATCCCAGAGGTGTTCACCTTGTTGTTGTAAAGCATATTCTGAGGTACCTGAAGGGTACAATTGATTATAGGCTCAAGTATGATGCGAATCAAAAGTTTAACCTGCAGGGTTATGTTGATTCAGACTGGGCAGGCAGTGCTACAGATGGGTAGAGCACATCTGGGTGCTGCTTCAGTATGGGATCAGGTGTGATCTCTTGGTTTAGCAAGAAGCAGTCCTGTGTAGCACTGAGTACAGCCAAAGCAGAGTATGTTGCATCTTGTTCGGCTAGTTGCGAGGCAGTATGGATCCAGAATCTACTGTCTAAGTTATTTGATCTTCCGTTGGATGCTACTGGTATATTTTGTGACAACCAGAGTTGTGTAAAGCTATCTGAGAACCCAATGTTCCATAATAGGTCGAAGCACATAAAGATCAAATATCACTATATCAGGGATATGGTGCAGAGTGGAGCAGTGAAGCTCCTGTATGTTGCGACGGATGAGCAGATTGCAGATGTGTTAACAAAGCCACTAGCCAGAGTGAAGTTCGTGTACTTCCGAGAGAGGCTTGGTGTTCTTCAGATTGATGACACTTCGAGGAAGAAGTGATGGACACATTTGCTGGAAGCCATTCCAAGCATGGTGAGAGGAGGATCCTTCCCATGACTGTGGATGTAAGCGATGGATGATGAGCATCAAGACGATGCTCCAATTACTGCTCTGTATATGCATCATGTTCGATGCTTGTTATGATCAGTTGGATCATGTATATGTATATGCGTCATGTTGGATGCTTGTTATGATCAGTTGGATCATGTATATGTATATGAATCATGTTGGATGCTTGGACCATGTATCTGTATATGTATCAAGTGGATACATTGTATGATCAGGTAGATCATGTATGTTGATATATATCATGTGGATGCATTATATGATCAAGTGGATCATGTATCTATATATGTATCAGGTGGATACATTGTATGATCAGGTAGATCATGTATGATGATATGTATCAGGTAGATACTTGGTATGCATCAGGTGGATGCATTGTATGATCAAGATGATCATCGATGACGAGCTTCGAGATGTTGCTCCAGATGAAATGCATCAGGACGATGCAGTGACGATGATCAGGATGATCATATCTGATGAGTATCAGGACGATGCTCCAGATGACATGCATCAGGACGATGCAGTGATGATGATCAGGATGATTATGTACATCAGGACAATGTATGATGAGTATTAGGTTGATACTCTGTGGCCGTGGACAGGTTATGCAGATAAGCATATAATAGCACCTTGGGATATTTGCAGATGCTCTTGCTAGGTTTTGCCGCTGGCATATAATAGCTCCCTGGGAGATCTGGCAAATGCTCTTTCGAGGTTTTGCTTGGAGGGACATATAATAGCGCCCTAGGAGATTTGCAGATGCTCTTGCTAGGTTTTTCCACTGGCATATAATAGCTCCCTGGGAGATCTAGCAAATGCTCTTGCTAGGTTTTGTCCATGGCATATAATTTCTCCCTGGGAGATCTTGCAGGTTGTGTTGGGCACGTAATCAGTCCTGAGATGCTCTTGCTAGGTTTTGCTTGGTAGCATATAATGTGTCCCTAGGAGATCTTGCAGGTTGTACTGGGCACGTAATCAGTCCTAAGATGCTCTTGCTAGGTTTTGCTTGGTCACATGTAATAAATCCTTGGGAGATCCGATAGGTTGAGCACTGTGCTCGTAATCAGTCATGGGATGCTCTTGCTAGGTTTTGTTGACGCACGTAATAAGTCCTGAGGATCCACAGTATGACCAGTGATGATGAAGACCTATAAGTGGTGGGCCTACATCCAGTATGAAAAAGGACTAGCTCTGTAGAACTTCCTACATCTGTATGAAAAAGGACTAGCTCTGTAGAACTTCCTATGACGAGTAGATTCAGAGATTGATTGAGATAGCAGTAGCTGTGACGATGACGATGATTCGAGGATGATGATTCGCTGATGATGATCCAGAGAAGAAGACTTGTGCTAGCAGATCTGTGTCGAGAAATACCTTCCTAGTTAAGAGGGAGTGTTGATGTATATGTAACTTCGGAATGTATTTTACCCATGTGTATTGTATTCCTATAGAGATGTTATTATTCCTCTATATGGAAGTGTTTTTATTCCTATAGAGATGTTATTATTCCTCTATATGGAAGTGTCATCATTTATATTGTAAGTGTCGTAACTTATACTTGATGGGTTATTAGACCACCTTGATGGGGTCGGCTCTGTATGAGTCATGTGGGTAAATGGGTTATTAGACCACCAAGTGTGGGGTCGGCCGGGATTAAGTTAACCATGGGTTATTAGGCTAAGATAGACAAGTCGGCCCCATTAGTTTATTGGGCAGGACAGGACAAGTATAAATAGAGATCGGGAGATCTCTATTTGATCACTCATTACTCACAATTATCTCATTCGGAAAGTGGCGCACTTGTGAGGAGGAGGATCTGCTGCTAGGAGAAGACTATCTCTTGCACTTTGGTTGTATCATTGCTCTTTCTATCTCTGAGGAAGTTGCGGGGTTTTTCACCTTCTTGGTTTTCCCCGGTGAAACTCTGTGTCTCTTGTGTGCTTGCATTATTGTGTCCATGCTTGATATGCTGTAGATATGCTATAGATATGATGTACATGTTATTCTATCAATTAAGATCTTAGATCAGATTGAAAATTCTGAAAAACTAACACTCCTCACTTCATCTTGGTTGGGACATTTTACTCGAGTAAGGTGGAAGTCCTCCAGTCTGAGACTTAATCTCTTCATCAAATATATCCTTATTATTTGGGTTCACCATCCATAGAAAGGAATCTTTTTCGCAGGCTTCAATTCCCATGGAAGGCCAAGGTCGAGGGAAACGCATGCATAGAGGTAGGGGTTATCATTCACAACCTAGAGTCAATATGGAGGAAACAGAAGCAAAGGATATCCACCTACAATAGATTCCAACCAACATTTAGTAACAAATTTATCAAGTTGAAGATAGGGTTAAGATCGAGCAGGGTTACATTAAGTCTATGGATATTAAAAGGGAGATGGGAACCTATGTCTCGGATGTGGGTACCTATCAGTCTAAGGATGCCAAGTAATTCAAAATGGTGGCCTTGTATGGGTTTGTGAAGTGGCTCTTTGGAAAATTCCTCTTAGACATTAAAGATGAGTGAAATGTGTTATGTTGAAAGTGGATGAAATGCAAGAATATATTATAAAAAATAGATGTTAATCTCAATATTTTGGTCAAAGCTACCACTAGACTAGACTTCGAAGCAAGAGCCCCCAAAATGACTCAAGGATACAAGGTGCCCATGATTTCTATCTCACATGATAATCCAACTTCTTAGATTAGTCTTTGTTAAGATCTCCTTTTTATTTACAATTATCCTAGTTTTCTCCAAGTTATATTAGGTTATCACTACTACTCTCTCGACCTAAGGAAAATTGAAGTCAAGACTAGTAATAAAATGTGGGTCACAACTGAAAATTTATTATTTTGCAAATTTTATTTAATTTGACAAGGCACAAGGTCAATAAGACTCAAGAATCTCAACATATTACTTATCAGAGTGTATGGGTGTAGGGGTTAGTATAAAATTTAAAAACAACTAAAGGAAAACCATTTTGAGCATTGGAAGATGGCGTTCAACATGTCCCAACTTCAATGATTAAGTGCAACATGTATGTGTATGTGTCCCAAGTCATGGCTTGGGGCCAAAGAACATAGATTCAACCCTTAATCCTTGACTTTGGGGCTTATAGGCAATGAACTAGGTATTGGACCATCATACAAAACCTACATGTGGAATTTTTCCCTATAAGAGGAAGAGGTACCCAATTTCAAGAGCTAGGTGCAATATGAATATTTCTTGTGGTGAAACACATGGTTTAGTGATTAAAATTTTAAAATTAGGCATTTATTCCTTAATCCTTTATTTTTAAGCTCAAAATCCATGCACATGGCCTATAAACATTATGTAGGCCCTATAAGTGGAAACATTTTCACATAAGAGCATTTAGGGTAATATTTAGGGCCACATTTCGAGGATTATCCCAGACCCATTATAATCCCAATATCCCTTAACTGAAATTAACTACTAATAACCTCATAAACTCCTAATTATACTCCACTAACCCAACACTAACTCCTAATTCAATAACCCCTAAACACTACAACACTACCCACTAACACCTATCACTCCTAACCCTTAAAACATATAGCCCCACAAACCTCTAACCTTTATATCCCTCTTAATCCCTAATCTCCATAACCCCTATATCCTAGCTAATCAACCTTAATCTTATATGTAAGGCCCTTAAGAAATAGCCCCTAACCACTATAACCCTATTAACCAATAACCATTATATCCCTAACCTCAATTAACCTTAACCCCAAACCCCTATAAACACCATATATCCCTAATCAACTATAATCATTATCTACACATACTGTGATCACTATAAACACACATGCTTGTAATCAATTATATACCCATTATAGCCTACTATTTAATAGGTTATGTAATATCCTCATATAAATCATATATGCCCTACCTCAAAAGGACATTTATACAATGGAAATGATGTTCACATGTTGTGTGTCCCCCTTGGAAATGAATCAAGGGAGAGGCAACCACTAGGGGGTAGCCTATTGGCACATAAATTACACTAGATTTAGTTCATTTTTCAAAGTGCATAGGTTCCTAGTTGTTCTTATATTATGTATTATATTTGGGATTAATGGATTATTGTGTATGACATGATGTGTTACACTTGTGTATTTAGGAAATCATGTGCACATGAGTTAGTGGAGATTAGATGTACTAATTCTCCCTTTAATTGTGCATATGTTAACAATGTGGCAGGGGTATCCCCAAGTGATAGTTGATGTTGACTTATGTTTCACTTAGTTGAGTAGGTGAGATGAATCCACTTGGTTGAGAGATAGAGTATAAATGTGATGCACATTAGGCTTAGGAGTTCATTAGAAGTAGGCACATTACACTTATGCCTTACCTCAAGAGTCAAAACAACTTAGGCACTTAGACTTAGCCACACGAGACTTAAAAATGACATTTATGCAATGGAATTGACATTGACACATATATTTATTGATATTTGAACATGGATAAAATGGCATCTATAAAATTGGTAAAATGATGCTTAGTGAAGCATTATTCCATATTCAAAACCTAGTCAATATTCAAGCACAAAGAAAAGGCTCCAAACTCTTCATTATCATATAATGTTTATAAGCATTGATACATTGAAATTAGCAAGCCATTTTCTTAGTTACAACCAGTTTCAAGCCCAAAAACAACACATAGGGTTTATGTCGATATTAACATCGCAATAAATGTAGTTATTTGACTCCAAATGTAGTAGTGACTTGAATAACAGGCATCATTTCCCTAAGTTTTTACTTACAACAATAAACTATGATGACAAGGTGCCTAGAATAGTATTATTAATTAATGTATCTCATGTAGAATAGTAGGATTGGTTAATGGAGAGTGGTCATGTACATTGCATAGACACGTGGATCAAGGCCTCCAAAGTTTTCATCTTATGTTGTTGTCACTTTGATACTTACATATTATGACACTAAATGAGACCAAACCCAACTAATGAATGTACAAATTCCACCCATAAAATGAGGTAATGAGAATAAAATCCCCTAAAAATGGTGTGGCATTGACTAGACATAAAATCCAATTATTAGCATTAACAAGATCAACCCATCATAATTTATCTTTGTGTTCCTTCAAGTTTTACAACCCCTTCAACAATCATGAACGAAAAAACACAACAATTTCATTTACAAACATTGAAAAATATCCATTGCAACGCTGCATCCAAAAGGAATTTCCAACCCCTCCATTTTTTCCAGCGAAATCCAACCCCTCCATTTGTACTATGCATCCACTCTATTTCCCTTCAATAATCCTTTCCCTGATTTTGAGGTATGTTAATATTTATAACATATATTTCTTAACTGAAAAACCTCTCATTTGTTTCGTGGCATGGGCTTGTATTGGGTAGTGATCTGAACATAAATGTTTTAACCACATGAATTTTTGCCTCATGATGAAGAACTATTGTATAACCACTTTTTATAATATGCTTTATACTTCACATAATGATAGTATTATAACACGTACTTCTCCATTTACTCAAACGTGGAAGATGATATTTCTAAAAAAATATCATCTTTCAAAGTTCGTACTTTGTTTCCATGATCAACCAACATGAGGCTACATCTTGACACCGTAGCAATTTTATCGCAACTTAAGAGGATGCAATTGAATGTCAATTTGCCTTAGAACAAAATAGTGCAATCCTCACAAAAATAATAAGATAGCAATTTAGTATTACTTCCACATTCAAACATATGGGTTCAACATAATAAAGTGTTAAGTGAATATTTAAATATTTTTTATTTTATTTTCAAGATGAAATATACATCATAGAAAATCGTTTAGGCACATCTTCTCATTTTGAGGATGGTATCCGAGGTAAATCTTTTGGTTTCAGTTTTGACAACTTAATTTGATAAAGACATCCAGTGAAGTCCACAATATTCACATAGATAGTTAACTTGGGAACTTGACCATATGACCTCTTGATTGCAATTCATAACTCGACCACTCAAGTTAACCCATTATACTAAATATCCAAATAAACTATGTTAAAAAAATACACATTTTTTATAAGTAAACAATAAAAATAATCTACAAAGTGATTTTTTTTATATTAATACAATATAGTAATTTGTGATAGTTAATTTGCAAAACTTTTATATTAATATAATAGTAATTTGTGATAGTTGTTTTAAACAACTTTAATCATAAAATGTTTTGATGTTAAGATTTAAACATTATAAATTATCTTAACGATAAAATCAAATAATTAATATCATCTTAATGATAGAGTATCATATAGCTTGTAAAACAACAAACATATATTAAACATTTAATCGATATATTAGAGTGTTAGCACGAGATA
This sequence comes from Larix kaempferi, assembly GCA_027924585.1. Classification (NCBI taxonomy): domain Eukaryota; kingdom Viridiplantae; phylum Streptophyta; class Pinopsida; order Pinales; family Pinaceae; genus Larix; species Larix kaempferi. The sequence continues at coordinate 3,402,539 of BSBM01000445.1, forward strand.
CAATATAATAGCAGAGAGGTGGCTTAAACCATGAAATAATATCTCTTATGCAATAATGACTCAGTCTTAGAAGTCTCATGTTATGTATCTATGTAAAAGTGTTTCTAATTACTTAAAAATTATAAATGAGCATTTCTTACTTGTGTAATCTCCTATATTCCTGTATGTCATGTTAAATTTCCACACTGGGTCCCATCTTGCATGGGAACGCACGTGTCAACTATATGTTGACCTAATTTAATACCATTTAGTCCTTTGATTGATACTTGTATAATCGCATTACATGTTACACATTGATGATATCAAAGCGATGCATTTATATGTTACCCCAATTTAATATCATTTAGCCATTTGTTATTTGTGTATTCTCATCATATGTTGCACATTTTTTTATTTTATTTTGTAAGCTAGTTATATTTGTATTAAACCTAATAATTAGTTACATCATAAATTGAATGGGTCAACTAGGGAAACTAGACCAAAAATAAAACAATAATTTATCACATTATACAAAGTTTTTCTTCTAATGTAAGTATTACTAATAATAAATAAGAATCTTTGTGCATAATTATGATAATATAAAATTAAAAAAGAGTATTGAAGCAAGACAAAACTATTTCTCCATATCATCATCACACACATGAAGGAAGGACACTTATAGATCTAGAGAGGATTTCCACAATCCTTTTCATGGTGGCTTTAATGAGGATTTTCATCTTGGCATTTAGTTCATCTATCTACAACAAAAGTTCATTCCTCTCCTCCTTGGTGTTTAGCGGAAATTTTCCCAACAAAGACTTTGTAGTCCAATGCAGAGCCAATGTCCTATAATATTTTGTCTTTGGTTCTGGTGTTCCCTGAATTAGTAACCCATGACCCCATTTCCTCTTCAATGTCCTATGGTCTAGTATAATATTGTTCCTCCTTGACCCATTGTTTCGCTCTAACTAATTGAGCTCAAATCTCTAGCAAGATCTCCTAATAGTATATCTCCTATGCTTCCTTAGCCTCCCCTTGAGCCCTGGTCTGCACTCTATTACTACCCTTCCTTAGATTTCTTCCTTGGTCCCTACACACCATGGAGAAGGAGGCCATTGAAGTCACAAGGTTGAGGGGTAGAATAACATAGTCAATAGAGCATACAACAAGATGAAACAAAGCAAGAAGATTGGGAAAAACAACAAAGTTCATTTTCAAACAAGGGGGCTAAATCCATTGAGAAGTAGACAAGACTTACCGAATCACAATTGCAAAAGAATAAGATCTGGAATAGCGAAGGAGACCCGTCGTTTATCACCATCTTTTCCCTCATGTTGCACCATTATGACCTTATGCTCCTATGTTGTCTCTTTGAACCAGAGCCCAACCCAAATTGAAACCACCATTGCTAGTCGTCCCACCCAACCTTCACCTAATCATGCACATGACTGGGGTACATATTCAGAGGATGCGTAGCCATGTGAAGTTCATTCGGTGGGCATCTTCTTGACTTCCCTTCCCTCCCTAACACCCGATCCAGGGATCAAATGTTGCACATTGATGATATCAAATCAATGCATTTGTTTGTCTCTATAGAGCAATGCATATGTTGAGGAAGCATGCTCCAATGATGTTAAGAAAGTTTAAATATCAACATCATGTAGGAATGTATTTTAGACTTGTATAATCTCATTACATGTTATACACTAATGATATCAAAGCAATGCATTTATGTTAAACCCTACTTTAATACCATATATCCCTTTATATTGGTGTTTTCTCATCACATATTGCACATTGATGATATCAAAGTGATGCATTTCCTTGTCTCTATAGAGAAACACATACGTTGTGGAAGCATACTACAATGATGTTAAGAAAGTTTAAAGATCAACATCGCATAGTAATGTCTTTTATACTTTTGTATCGACCACACAGGAGATGCTTTCTATACTTTTGTTTCAACTATAACATGCACGAGCCTTGAATATATGAGAATGCCCCATCTTTTGGACATTCCAAAAGCATAGGAGGACAAAATTTCTTAATATTGAGATGCCCAAAGCTCTTTTCTCATATATGACCTTCAACAATTTTTGAACTCATTGTTCATTTATATTATGTTTACTATGAATGACCATGTATGCATAGATATAAGCTATAAATTAATTATATCAATAAGATCAATGAAACTTATCAAGGACAAAAAGACAAATATCATAATCAAAGGAAAAAATTAAATCTCACGAGAACAAACACACCTTGAAGTCTAAACCATTCCTCATTGGGTTCCTTTGTTTCTTTATAGTTTTATTCTAATAGTAGCAACAACAATTGATGGTAGAAAAAGAAGCCAATATTACAATCCATATAAGGCTTCCCTTTAAATCTTCTTGTTGAAGATTGTTGTTATTAATGGTTGTTGTTGTATTCCTCGATATACGAGCTCAAACTGATAACGAGGTCCAAAGATTAGAGCAACAAGGGATGACAAAACAGAAATTGCATATGTATATGCAGAAATTTTATATATATTTATAGTTATACTGCCAAAAAACCTCATTTGATTTGCATCTTGTTTCAATGGACCAAGAATTAAATATTTTTCTCTTTGAATATTGTAGCAAGCACTAAGATATATAGTTATATGCATCCTACTTATTTTTTTAAGCATCGAGGAGAGGCAAACAAGGACAATGGCAAAGTGGGAAAGGATAGGGTACTTCAAGGGGGAGGCCAAGGTGTCAAGATGATGCTCGATATCACAGAGGTTGTTATTGCTAAACATGCCATATTTGAGGAAGAGGTCAATGCACTAGAAGAGATGGTAGTGTAGGAAAAGGGAAATCAGCAATGCAAGCGGTTTTTATAGTATCACATTAAGGTGATTTTGAAGAGGCCGATACTTTACAATAGCAGTGTATCAATCATGTAGATACAAACTTAAGCACTTAATCAATAAGCAGTGTTTACTATGAAATTCATTATTCTCTTGTGTATTTATGAAAACCAACTATGCTATTAAATGAACAAAGTTATGAAAACCAATATGTTAAAGGTTTTCCTAAGTGAGGCTTGAACATTGCTCTAAAATTAATCAACATTATGTTTTTATATTATGTTATTTATGAGTAACCTGCAATGACAAATAATGGTTGCATAATAGTTCTAAAGAAGGCATATTGAAAAATGTGTGGCAAATAGGTTATGGTGATGAGAATGTAATACTATTGGTCCTCTGCTCTACAACCCAGTATGAGGGAGATCTTGTAACATGCGTGAGTTTGTCGAGTAACAAAATAATACAAAGTAAACAAAAAAAATAATACAAAGTAAAAAGTAATAAATATTATGTCCGCCATAAACAAAAAAGAATAATACAAAGTAAAAAGTAAATATGAAACTTAAACTAGAGACTTTAGAGCTTAGGACTAGGTGGTAATATTATGTCAGACATAAACAAAAAAGAATAATACAAAGTAAAAAGTAAATATGAGACTTAAACTAAAGACTTTACTTTTTTACTTTTAATACAAAGTAAAAAGTAAATATGAGACTTGAAAGTGTTTGTTGAGTTTGTTGAGTAACAAAATAATACAAAGTAAACAAAAAAGAATAATACATAATAAAAAGTAATAAATATTATGTCGGCCATAAACAAAAAAGAATAATACAAAGTAAAAAGTAAATATGAGACTTAAACTAGAGACTTTAGAGCTTAGGATTAGGTGGCTCAGGTATTCCACTCAAGGAGCTATTCAAGGAGAGGTTTGCACCTCGGGAGATTTGATCCCTCTCGGAGCTTGATAGAGCCTAGGATTTGGATCTAGGCTGGCTCAAGCCCCGAGAGGGATCAAATCTCCCGAGGTGCAAACCTCTCCTTGAATAGCTCCTTGAGTGGAATACCTGAGCCACCTAATCGTAAGCTCTAAAGTCTCTAGTTTAAGTCTCATATTTACTTTTTACTTTGTATTATTCTTTTTTGTTTATGGCCGACATAATATTTATTACTTTTTACTTTGTATCTTTTTTGCTTACTTTGTATTATTTTGTTACTAGACAAACACTCGACACATGTTACAAGATCTCCCTCATACTGGGCTCTCGGCACAAAGACGTGTATTTTCTATTGTGTATTTCAGATATTTAAAAAAAACATGTCCGCTCATAAAATAAAAATTTATGGAAAGTAATTAAAAAATAGATGTTCGTTTATAAAATAAAAACTTAAAACTTAAACCCGGATCTATCAATCAAGAGAGATTAAATTTCTTGAATTTAAATTTAAGAAAAGAAATACACCTCAAGAAATTGGATCCCTCTCGGTGCTTGATAGATACGGGTTTAAGATGGATCTATGCTGGTTAAAATTTAAAAAAAAATTCACCTTGCCATCTAATCTTCGTACAAAGGTTTCATTAATATTTGTACCCGTATTTCATTAACAATGGTACATTAACAGAATCTGCCTCTGTAATAAAATGATCTCGCAATCTCTATAATGAATATTTGCATTAATATTGACATAGAGGGGTACGATCTCTGGATATGACTCAATCTCTTTACATTAAAATAGACAGAGAGGGATACAATCTCTAGATATGACTCAATCTAGAGACACTGGGAGGATCTTTGTATAGGGATATGTACAAAGCAAAGAAAACTAATTGAATATAAACTTAATTCACAGCATTCCACCGCATGGTGGCTTCCTCATCTCTTTCCACAACCAATGGACAGTTGCAGGATGCAACATGTATTTGGTGTGAAAATAATTATGAACTCATAACTGATCAGTAGGCAAAGATTTGCATTACCTTTGGCCATGGTGTACACAGTAATGTCACAGCTTGATTGTGTCAAGTGCATAATTTTTGTTATTTCCTTTTTTATTCTGAAATAGTAATTGTCTTCTTTTTTGTTATTTCCTTTCTTTTATTCTGAAATAGTAATTGTTTTCTTTTGCATAATGCTAAAGTAATTGACCAAGATCATGAGACCTACCCCCTGTGAATAAAAAAATAAGAGAAAAAACAAAGAAGTGAAACTGAATTCACAGAAGTTGAACAAATTTAAAACACAGAACCTTTTCTAGGTATTTAAGCAAAGTAGTTAATGTGTTGGATGATTGTTTGTGTATTCCATTAGTTCCATTTCTGTTATTATTCTAATGGTAAGCAAATCAAGGGCATATGAAACCATTCCTAGATTCATCAATTTCCCCACCTCATGAATAGAAGTTTGTCGAAGCATCTCTTTACGGTGTTCTGTCACTTCCACTTCGAGTTGTTATGTCGCTTCATAGGCATTGCAATCTATGAGAGCCCTGACTAGCTGATGTCTCTTATCAACAAAAATATTGAAAGAAGGTTTTGCAAGATATGCAACACATATTTTGCATAACGTCATACCTAACTTAAGCTTTTGCATAACGTCATACCTAACTTAAGTTTCTTCAAAGACATTTGTTGCATAGAAATCTCAATTTTTTAAACTGCTTGAGATATATTCTGAATCCCCATATGGTTATAAATTGAGAACAAAATGTCCAAAGGTATTTGAGGATCAAAAGGGTTAGGGTTCCAGGTAAAATATACCATTGACGAGCCTCCCTTGAATAACTCCTTCAACTGTAAGTTGCCTGGGACATACGCTTGATCTAGGCTACTAACATGGATATCTCCATTATTTGTGTTCATTGTGACTTTATATCTCCATTATTTGTGTTGACTGTGACTTTACAACCACTTCCAAGACTCGTTTTTATGAGAGAGAACGGATTCGATTAATTTGTGGAATATGCATCTAAACCAAACAATGGATTCGGTTATTCTGTGGTTTTCATTTCCTGTCACAACAAACAATGGTATTCAATCCATGGATAGCTAGGTACACCAAGAGAATTTGAAAAGAAATCGATCAATTGTCATTGTACCAATTTTCTAGGACCTTCATGCTCGATTTAAAATGCCCATCTACGTCATGGATTATGCAGGGTTTTGCAGACATCCATGTTCGCTCTATTGTTATCTTTTCATGACATCTAATAACTATGGTTATCTTTGCTCTGTGTTATAGCAAGTAAATACACAGGGCACAGGTCATGAGCTCCATTTGTAGTGTGAATAGAAACTTTGTGTGTCGCTATACTCTTTAATGCATGACACTTTGTTTGCATGCATGTAATTATTTCACTTAGCATGGAGATAGAGTTTGTCACTAATGAAGAGCATATTCACTTACATTTGCAGTGCCATATTGTTGTCAAATGGTGGATCATTGCCCACAAACTTGGAAATCAGGATTCGATTCTTGAAGACGGATCTGGCAAAACGGGTTTATTTTCCATTTAGAAAATAAAACGATCATCGTTTTTCCAATTTTTTAAGAACGGTTGCTCAATATTCCAACTTCAAATTGCTAATAGTTTGATTCTTTCAATAACACATTGCCTAGTATACCAACTTTGGCACTTTACACTAGTTTTGGCTAGCTTGCTTTAGAATATTTCTAAACTGATAATTGGCTGCCCAAAAATATAATTAGGGGCCGGTTAATATTGATTGACTCTCAGACCCCACACTGCTAGCTCACTATAGGATGAGCTCAAACCACCCCGTTATTTATAGGATTTTGTCCCATTTGTCCTATAGAATTGTATGCAGAGATGGATGTTGTACATGGATTGAATGCAGTTATTAAAATGTTTTGTACGTCTAAAGATCAAAGTTCATATTGCATTCCTTCGAAGCTATCATAAATATCATCCTAGGGCATTATATATATATATATATATATATATATATATATATTGTTGGATCAAGAAACCACAAAAAAATATATACAATGGAAGATATTAAACCAGAAAGCACACATAAAATATATGCAGAGATTTACGTGGTAAAACCTTCGAGAGGGAAACATCCACGGAGCAATGGTATCGGTTCTCTTATTATTCAGAACATGAATATTACAACAACTCTCATCAATCAACCATTCCCCTACGAGAATACAAGAAATAAATATATTTCTTACACGGTTACTCATAACTGACCAAACTTAGTTACTCGGTTAGACAGTTACACAGTCACCAGGAGAACTGGTTGTCACCCATTTCCAACAATCTCCACCTTGAAAACAAATTTACCTGATACCTTGCTCATTGCTTTGTTCATCACCTTTCCTGCAAGCCTAGAGAAGCTAAGCACCGTAGCTTCTCTAAAGTAACTGGTTTCGTGAACATGTCTGCACTATTCTTTTGAGTGTGGACCTTTTCAAGAACCACTCCACCTTTAGCAATAACATGTCTTACAAAATGGTATTTTACAAGAATGTGTTTGGTATTACTGTGATAAGCTGGATTTTTAGCCAAATGAATAGCACTTTGGCTATCACAGAAAAAATTTATAGTGTTCTGAACCTTTCCTAACTCACCCAGCAAACCTTTTGACCAGATTACCTCTTTGTAAGCATGTGAAGCAGCTATATATTCTTCCTCTTTAGTGGATAAAGCAACAATATTCTGAAGCTTTGACATCCAACTAATAGCTCCACCTGCAAGAGTAAACACATAACCTGAAGTGGATCTCCTCTTGTCCAAGTCACCTGCAAAATCAGAGTCAACATAACCACAGACTTTATCACTGCAACCATCAAAGGTGATACAATAATTGCTTGTGCCTCTAAGGTACCGAAGCACCCATTTCACTGCTGCCCAATGCTATTTTCCTGGATTTGACATGTATCTACTGACAACACCAACTGCATGTGAAATATTTGGTCTTGTACTTATCATCGCATACATCAAACTTCCTACTGCATTAGCATAAGGTACACATTACATATATTGCTTTTATTCATCACTACTAGGACTCAAACTAGAAGAAAGATTGAAATGAGAAGCTAAAGGGATATTAACAAGTTTCACCTTATTCATATCGAATCTCTGAAGTATTTTCTCCACATAATTCTTTTGTGATAACCACAGCTTTCCATTTTTTCCATCTCTATGTATCTGCATGCCCAAGATCTGATTTGTTGCTCCTAAATCCTTCATATCAAACATCCTAGCCAACTGAGCCTTTAACCTACCGATTCCAAACATGCTTTTGCTTCCGACAAGCATATCATCAACATATAATACCAAAATAATGAACATGTCATTTTTCAACTTTTTAAAGTACACACAATGATCATACTCACTTCTAGTAAAATTTTGGCTCACCATGAAATAATCAAATTTCTTGTACCATTGCATGGGAGACTGCTTTAGGACATACAATGATTTATTGAGCTTGCAAACAAATCTCTTGTTGCGATTCTGAACGAACCCTTCTGGTTGTTCCATGAAAATTTCCTCATCTAAATCTCCATGTAAGAAAGTTGTCTTAACATCTAGCTGCCCTAACTCCAAATCATATAAGGCAGCTAGTGCTAACAAAATTCTGATAGAAACAAGTTTCACAATTGGTGAAAAAATATCATGAAAGTCAATACCTGTTTTATGAGAAAACCCTTTTGCAACCAGTCTAGCCTTGTACTTTGGAATAGTGTCATCAGCTCCTTTCTTCAATTTGTACACCCATTTGCAACCAACCACTTTCCTACTCTCAGGGAGTTCTACAAGATCCCATGTTTTGTTCTTTGCCAAAGAATCCATTTCTTTTTTCATTGAAAGTTTCCATTTTTCACTGTCAGGCACTTCTAATGCTTCCTGATAACTGTTAGGTTCTCCTTCATTAGAAATTAAAGCAACAGATGTGACAAAATCATCATACCTCTTTGGAAAATTTTTGTCCCATGTAGATATTCATAGAGTTTGTTGTGGCATTTTCTCTATTTCTTGATATGTTTCTATCTGCTCATCCTCCTGAGGAGTGTCCTCATGAATATCCTCGTCATGGACATCCACATGATTCCTCCTCGTAGATGACTGAGTATCAAACTGAATTTGTTGTAACTGTGGTACATTAGCCTGTTTCAAATCATTACTTACATCTAAATTTGATAGAGAAAGTTCATCAAATATTACATCTATGTTTATGATAATTGTGTGGATAGTAGGATTCCACAATCTATATCCCTTAATACCATCACCATATCCAACAAAGATCAATTTGCTTGATTTAGGATCTAGTTTGGAAAGCTGATTTTTCGGAATAAGTGCATAGGCTTCACAACCAAATACTCTAAGGTTAGAATGATCACATGGTTGACCTGTCCATACCTCTTCTAGAATTTTGCAGTCAATTGTTGTTGATGGTGATCAGTTGACCAGGTAACAAGCTGTAAGCAATGCCTCTCCCCACAATTCCTGTTGCAACTTTGCATTACTGAGCATACTCCTTTCTCTTTCAAGAAGAGTCTTGTTCATGCATTCAGCAACACCATTCTGCTACGGAGTGTAAACAGTGGTTTTATGCCTCTCGATCCCATCCTTCTTGCAATAATTATAAAACTCCTTAGAAGTAAATTCGGTTCCATTAATTGTTCTAATACATTTAATGAACCTACCAGTGCTCTTTTCAACCAAATCTCTAAAGGGTGATTCCACGAAGGTGGTTCACCATTTTTGGCGCACGGGAGCAAAAAAAATTGTTTTTCGCACCCTCGATCAAGGTATTTTCAAGCCCTCGATCGAGGTTTTAAACGCTCGATCGAGGGCTTGAAAATACCTCGATCGAGGGCTTGAACATACCTCAATCGAGGGTTTTTAAATAACTCGATCGAGGGCTAGGTTAGACCCTCGATCGAGCATTTGCTCGATCGAGGGCTTGGTTAAACCCTCGATCGAGCTATTTCTCGATCGAGGGTTTGAGACAAAAAAAAAAGAAGGTCCCGGCCTGTCAGTCGGCCCTGTTCAAAAATGATAGCGCACAGTGGCGATAACGACAGCACGAAACCCCTCTACTGAGCGTCCGTAGCCAGCACAGCACGCCCCACGTCCACCTTCGTCCACCTCGCCATGGCTCAAATTCGCAAGGTAAGTGGAATTCAACCCTATAATTTGTTGTTTGTTTAAAAATAAGCCCTAAATTTTATTTCTTTTGTTTTGTTATTTGTTTTAAAAAAAGGCCCTAAATTTTATTTGTTTTGTCTATAAAATTGTATGTTTAAAATGTAATTTTTATTTAGTTTTTATCAATTTGTGAATGTAACCATTGAAAACCAAAAACCATTGAAACTAAAACCACCATCGAAACAAAAAACCATTGAAACTAAAAAACACTATTGAAACCAAATACCATTTGAAAAAAAAACCATTCCAAAACATTTTTTGTTTTAAATTTATGTTGTGTTTATTTTTTAAATTATTAATATTTTTGTTTATGTCAACCGGTAGCATTTCACCGCATAAATTCTACCGGTTTTATTTTAAAATGTGTTTTGACAAGCAGAAATGCTGCCCGTTTTTTTTCAATCCTCTGAGAACGCCAAGAGGATTGAAAAAAATAATCATATTAGGTTGTCGGTTTAACAAAAACCATTAACATTAAAAAAAACTCAACACCACAGTGACATGTAGAAAGCTCATTTGGTCTCCACCTATAACCTTAGATTCAATGTTACTTTGGAAAAGGACCTACAATTTCTCTAATGGAAAATCCATAATTAAGTAAGTAGCATCATTATTATTAATTTATTTAATGAGATGAAGTGTCATTTTTATTTTTTATCACATAATTATCATGTATATTTTTATAGTTATACATAATATCATATAAATGTTTATATAATAAACATATATATATATATATATATTAATTTTTTAATAATATATATATTATATAACATTTTAAAAATAAATATTTAAATATTACAATTAAATTTAAATATGTTTATTAAATTCAATATTTATTAATATAATTATATGTTAATATAAACTAATAATTTTATATTTTTTTTACTGGTTCTAATTTTAAAGTCAACCCAACTATTTGTTGTTGGAAAATAAAACACCAAGTCACAAAGTTTATGGAGCTCCTTACATATGTCCTACGGATCTATTATGTCCCTTAATTTTTTTAATTTTTTAATAATATATATTATATAACATTTTAAAAATAAATATTTAAATATTACAATTAAATTTAAATATGTTTATTAAATTCAATATTTATTAATATAATTATATGTTAATATAAACTAATAATTTTATGTTAATATAAATTATAAATATACTGAAGTTAAAAAAAAAATCATTTTCTTAAAATCAAAGCTTAGGTCTAATACCTCAATAATCATCACATTAAAAGCTATCCAAACACATTTAGGTGCATACAACATGTCCATATCAAGATGACAAAAGTAAGCGCAACAACATCTTATATTATTAAGATTTGGACATACTCCCTTTGCCATGGTCTAAATGTCATAATATAATATGTAACCTAGTTGGTGAAGGAGAGGATAGGCTAAATTGATTTTGTTTCCCTGCACCTCCTATAATGAGAATTAGAGCGGAATGCATAGAACAACTCCGACTAGGGAAACCAGAGAAGTTGCAAGGTTGGGTAAAGTCGACCACCATGCAAATTCACCAATTTATCCATCGATGGGAGTGAATCATACTGTCAGTTTGAACCTTCTAGAATTCCACTTCCCACTTCATGATGGCCACACTAACCACTGTAATAAACTCCATATACACAAACCAAGAGATGATGATGAAAATGTAGTGGAGAGGAAAGAAACTGGGCAAAAGAGGGTAACCAAAATACCATAGAGAGAAAAGATGCACGGGGATTATTCTCAATACCTAGTACATTACATAAAAACTTAATATTAGTCGACAATGTTGATCATCTATTTTTATGGTCTTTGTGGGGACCAAATTCAAATCCTGAGTGATTTTGATGGAAGACTAACCCCATGTCATGGCCTCTTAGCTAAAGGAAATTGTTTGTGATTAGTGGTTTTCCCATCAAGGGTAGTAAATAAACATTGTTCAAAATAAAAATCTACTTTGTTTACTAGTGGTAAATAAACATTAAAAGAAAAATCTACTTTGTTTACTAGTGGTAAATAAACATTGAAAATACCCGCGCCACCTCTTGACCCTCAACTAGTAGATATGTCCCTACAAGATATTGAGAATATATCATTATAAAAATAGTTTAGTTTCCCCCCCACATCCCAACCTCTAGTCCTAGTCCTGGTGTGACATTGAGGACTTTATCTAAGAAATCCAACTATTCTCAATGAATATATGTATCCAACATGCTCACATGATTTGAATGTGACCACCACATTTTATCCCTAAAGATGTTGCACCAGCTTCCGCTTGAAACCAAACACCATCCTAATTCTCAAGGGCGTGTGTTGTCACAAACTTGTTTCAAGGACACAATTAATCATGTGACCCTTATCTAAACAGGAAGAATCTATCACTGCTAAATAACAAATTTTCTATGTTTCCTTAACAACATTGTACTTTACCTCCATTCACACAACTCCTCAAAGCCTAGACATAAAGTAATTCTCTACCGTGTAGATTAGCCACACAAGACAAACCATCTTTTAATTAGTGGATGGTTTGCTTATTGCTTCCTCCTCAAGAGAGATGACCTCTTGGCACCTTGTGGGAGCTTTGATGTGGGTTTTCTTGCTGTCACTACTGTCATTTTAGCCACAAGCCACTAAAGCCCACAAAATTGGGGCATAAACAATATTATGTATTTCCCGACAATTGCCTCAACAGACCTTTAACGTTGGTAACTTGCATGCAAATGAAACAACACATGTCTATACATTTGCTAAATAGATCTACATGCTTGTCAATTCCATGTGAAATGACTAATCGCACTCTTCTTTAACGAGCCACACATATCCCATGCTCCATTTGAACATTCTTATTGGATTTACACAACCTCTTCAAATATGTGGTTACTTTAGGATGTGGTAGGTAGAGTCAACATGTATCCCTAGGTGCAGATACATCAAACAACCCACACTATCTCTTGGTTTGGTTTGGATTCTCATGTGGTATGTGTCTCAAGCCAACACACAAACAACCCTTCCATTCGTTGATTCGTTCTCATGTATGTCAATAGATCTAGAGCGCTGTGGCTCTCTATAATCATTCCTATGATATAAAATTCATATCCTATCAAATTCGACTCGTCATTCAAAATATTGGAAATATCATAAATTATAATCATTCACTCACTCATGTCATGCACTCACTGCTTAGCTTTGCTTTGCTTAGCTTTAATTAGTCATTAACAAACTTATTTTGTTGTTCGAGTTCAATTTAAAAGGTAGATTATCGAGACTCAAACATGTAGCGAGCCCCAATTGACTTAGGCTTGATTCCATTTCCCCTCCATCCCACACCTGTATGTTGTCGCAACAAGTGTTGAACAACTAAATTTAATGCCTAGGCCCCTATGATGCTAGCGTTGCTAATAAAAATGATATCGAAATTGAAATTGGAAATTGAAACTGGAATTGAAATGTAAATTTGAAATTGAAAATGAAAATGATATTGATATTGGAAATTGATATTGAAATTGAATTTGAATTTTGAAATGAAATTCGAATTGAAAATCGAAATTGAAACTTGGAATTTGAAATTGAAACTTGGAATTTGAAATTGAAATTTGAATTTGAATTGTGAAATTTGAAATAGATTTTAAAATTTGAATTGAATTTGGATTTGAAATGCGAAATTTGAAATAGAATTTGAATTTTAAATGTGAAATTTGAAGGAGAATTAGAATTAGAAATTGAAATGTGATGCAGAAAGTTTTGAAGAGAGCACTTCATTGCTTCGTGCTTCACGACGCACGAGAGGATCTGACGTCACCCAATAGGGCAGCCATTGGCAGTGCTCCCGTTCGCCGAGGAGTGTGGCCACGTCGGGGTTGGCTGCTGCTAGTGGCAGCAGCAGGAGAGCTAGTGTGTCAGTTCATCTCGACGACATACATGTTGATCCCTAGGTGGGGGATGGGTGGCAAGAATCGAGTGCATCAGGTGCATATTTTTTGTTAGATACATTTTCAGTAAATTTTTAGTATATAAGGCATTGAATTTCAGTTGCAAGTTCTAATATATATTTTTAGTAACATTTTTGTTTTGGTTTGGATCGCAGGTGCCCCATCAGGGGGATCGTACGACGATGAGGTCGCACGGATTACTCTCACTGATATCACTTCCCAGCGAGAGTGGGTGAACTCATGTGTGTGCACATGGAGGGAGGATTCTCCCACACGACGATCTTTATCCATGATGTTATCAGCAGTTGATGAGATGTTGGCCCTCTACAAGAGGGTGGGACCTCTTAGTGACATTTGGCGTCATTCATGCCAGAGGAGGAGACGGGTTGTCATTGGGATCCACAAATGGGAGGATGTCAAAGTCGCCATAAGAGGGCATGACATCAAGGGTACTTTGTTCGACATCCCTCCTGACCGCCCTTCCGGTCAACCACTTAGACTCAAGGAGTTTAAGTTGGAGGTCGTTGCACCATATCTATATGATAGATTCGTCGAAGCGTGGGGCATGTTCCCCCACCATGACCAGGTCCCATTTTACTTTGCAAAACATATTTATGCAGAGTTTGTTTTGGATATGCACCCAAATTACACCAACCCAGGGTCCAAGTTCTATGGGGCTAGTAGGGGACACTCCTACCAACGTCCTGGAGCTCGGAGAGACCCTACCTTTGTGCCACCCCCTCCGAGTTTGGTACCGTTTCCAGATAGGACGGTTATCAGGTCGGGGGATGTGGCACAATCATCCCAGCTTACTGTAGAGGATAGACAGGACCTTGCAGAGTCATTTTCCACTGCCATGGGCAGTGCTATTGTTGTTGTGCATGGAGAGGCATCTAGACCACCCCCTACACCTGCAGAGCCAGAGATAGAGTATGTCCCTAGTGACATGCTCAGGAGTTTCGATGGCGAGGCCCTACTGGGGTATGCTGAGTTAGCCCGAGATGCATACTTTGAGTTGTATTGTAGATGCGTCGCTACAAGACATGTATACTTTTGTACAATTATGTATATATGTTCTTCATGTTACATCATATTATATGTCGTAAATTGAATGGTTAATAATACTTAAGGGAGTTGTATTCTATTGCTCCATGCAGGGAAGCACATTCATGGATCAGCTATTTGCTAGTGAGCCATCGGTTGGTCCATCTGCTCGTTCCAACCCGCGGGCGGTAGTAGTCGAGGTAAGTTATAATTTATGTTCTAATTTAATTTGAGTTTATTATTTCTCAGTTTAAATAATTTATGTTTTATTTCTTAATTTTCGAGATTTTATGTTTTAGATCTTAACTTCAAATGAATTCAAAATTGTACAGGGAAAAGGAAAGGGCATTGCTCCTGATGATAGACATGAGGACCGCGAAGGTCCTGACCAGCCGGGTTTAGACATAGAGGTGAGTTTTAATTTATGTTCCAAATCATGTTATTTAATCACATTTAGTAATTTATTTGTGTACTTTATGTTTCAATTTTTGAATTATAACTTAAATTATGTTTTAGTTTTAATTTTTAATAAATCTAACTTATTACATCTAATGGCATATTACACAGGCATCGCTACGGGCAGGTGTCGATGCTGCAATGGCTTTCACATATGATTGGGATGCAACTCGAGCACGTGGTCCTGATGAAGGGCCATCTACCCATATTCCTACCCAGATGTCGGATATCACCATTGACTCGACGGATATCGAGGCATTATTTCATGGTTTACCGTCTCATGGCCAGCACCAAGGGCCTCGTGGGGGTAGTGGCCAATGAGTTGATGATCTATACATTTCCATGTTTTGGATATTTTCATATTTGATATATTTTCATGTTTTGGATTATCTATGTATACGTTTTCATGTTTTGGATATGGATTTCTATCATTTATACATGGAATTTTATCATATATGTACTTTGGATATGGACTTTTGGATATTTTGTTACATATTTTGTATATTTTATCATATTGATGTCTTCATGTGTATCTTGTATCTGATTTGAAATCAATCAAGTTTTTTATATTACATATGGATATAGTTATTACAGTTACAAATTTATGTTTTGTCATTTCAAATGCAAATTTAATGTGCAGTGATTGCAATATAAAATTTCAATCTCGATGTGTAGTTACAATTTAGTTCAATTTAAAATGAAAATTTCGACTACATTACAGAACATCTTCCAAAATTTAGAATTGAAAACATACGTTACAATTTAAAATTGAAATTACAATTCCAATTCAATTCCAATATAAAATTTGAAATTTAATGTGTAATTTCAATTCCAATTCAATTACAATTTAAAAGCTCATTTTCAACTACATTACAATTGCATAAATAAAATCAAAATTTAAAATTAGAATACATTTGAAATTAAAAAATGAAATTACAATTACATTATGTTGTATACGCATTACAATTCAATTACAATTTACACATTTGAATTCAATTACAATTCACACATTCCAATTCAATTACAATTTCAAATTTAATATGTAATTTCAATTGAAAATTCAATTTGTTGTTCCAATTTAAAAGTTCAATTTCAATTACATTATAATTGCATTTGAAATAAAAATTTTAAATTAGAATACTTTGTACAATCTAAAATTTAAATTTTACAATTTTACATTGTATAGATATATTTTAAATTCTCAATTACATTACAATTGTAATTGAAATGAAAATTTAAAATTAGAATACATTTGAAATTGAAAATTGAAATTATAATTGCATTATGTTGTTTACACATTACAATTCAATTACAATTTCCACATTCCAATTCAATTACGTGCAAAATTTAACGTGTAATTTCAATTGAAAATTCAATGTGTTGTTGTCTACAAGAATGTGTTTGTCCATTGAGAGTGTGAAATATCCCTTGAAACAAAATTCTCTAATTACAACCAACCAATGATTGATTGATGGCATTTTGGTATTGTTTGTGATAGATTTCTATCAAATTCAAAAATATTTGGTGTAATAACAAGTTCTATTGTATGTAGGTGATCATTATGTTCTTTTCTTTTAAGTGTGTGCTCTAATCTAGATGAAAAGAAAAAAAACACCAAATCTTATTTAAAACATATGATACTTACTATTATGTTTCTTCCTTTTATTTAGCAATCATTTGAAGGGTAGTGTTTGTGCTAATAACAATGGAGTATTATGCATCACCACATTTTTTAATCCACACGGTCATTTAAGGTTTTAAGAAAGGAACAAATTGTTATGACAAAGTCTTGCCAACTTTCATTATTACTTTTCCATGTCTATCAAAAACAAATGCATGTACAAGTTGTGTTTTGGTTTGATAATTGAGGTTTTTTTACGCAAGCAAGGCCATATAATACTAACTAATTTTTCTCAAAGAAATTCCATGCATATGCTTGCAAAACTGCATGATAAAGATGGTTTTTGAGGTATGCAATCCAAAAATTGAGAAGGTTTGATGGTTAGAAATTATAGTGAATGTTTGTGAGTTGTGCCAACAATGGGTATTGTTTGCATGAAAATATATTCAAGAATTATGTGTAAGTGCCCTTTAGTTGAATTGTACCCTCTATCTCTTATGTTATATTCCATTTAGCACCAAGTGCCAATATTGTTATTAAATGGAATGAGGAGACGCAAAAAAATTTGGTCCTAACTTTGATATGTTCAATAAGAAAACTAATTGATTATTGTTGAATGAAACATTTTTTCAATACATTGGTATTTGATAATATTTGTATATAATTGATAATGGAATACAATGTAATTGATGATGAAATACAATGAATGGATTGTAATGTATATAATTTTGCATTTGAAATCAAAATTTAAAATTAGAATACATTATACAATTTAAAATTTTACATTGCAAAGATGTATTTTAAATTTTCAATTACATTACAATTGTATTTGAAATCAAAATTTAAACTTAGAGTGTACATTACAATTTAAAATTGAAATTTTACAATTACATTATATTGTCTAACATTACAATTCAATTACGTGAACAAGTGTATTCACATTGGAGCACCATGACCCAATTTTCACAAAAGCCTCCCATCTAGTATTTTTATTCTTGGCATTAAAGCATCTACAAAAATACATTTATAAAACAACCTCCACAAAAATCTCCAAAAATATATTACACAAGACAACATGGAAACTATGTCAATGATGCAAGTGGCATACATGTACCTCATTCATCTGGCCAATGGGTTATAGAAATGCAAGTCTCCATAATACGATCATGGTCAGCGTCTGTCATCTTCCATCTCTTTGGCTCACCTTTCTTCACCTTGATTTCTGTTAGATGTATCCGAGCTGCCACCACCAAATGACTGTATTGACATGATATATATTCAGGCATAAAATCTTTGTAAATAATATGCGCACCCTGTTTTTTTACTCTTTCAAAAAAGTGTCCCATTAGAACCATGTCTCCAGTTTGGTATGTGAATTATCCATCTTGGTAGGGTCGCACCAACCTACTTTTTATTTGTGTGCATCGCATCAAATAGTATGCCACATTTTATTCGTTGTGGGGGGGTGCAATGACAACGAATACATCACCTGCAAGATACATTACAAATATTATTCAAATGTCCTACGTGCATTTCTACAACATTTGTATATGTGTAATATATAATGAACTAATTAACTTAATGAAGTCTCTTGTACCTTCCCTAACCATATCAGAAACTCGATCATGATCTAATGAGACCATTGCCTCTTCAATGTGCATCTCTTGCCATGTTGGAATTGGATGTCGGCCCTTTGGATTAAGAGAGACATATTTCCATGGTTTCACATATACATCATTTTCATAGTGATCAAGCCCGCATCCATTTGCATCAATGCAAAAATCGCAAAAACAAGCATACTTCCTCGTTTCAATGGAAAATATGTCACCCATGTCTTTACTTCGAACAGAATGTAATTCCCTCGTACTAGGTATGGTCTCACAATACCATGGCATGGATCTATTCACATCTCCAAGGGCAACATCCCAAAAGAACCTGCATGGAATTCAGTTTGTCATATGTAAAATCCTATCGAGTATGTGTTCTTTTGGAAGTGATGATATTGAATGTTATTAGCTTATTAATTGAGTTTGGAGTTTATTACCTACACACCGGCCTTGCTTGTTCGCGACCTTGATGTCCCAAATGACGTGTGCACCAATCAACTACTTCCATGGATCATTTGAGTCAGGTTGCACCATGACTCATCGGGTACCTCCGAAGTGCTCATTTCACACATGCACCTGTGCCATCATGTTCACCCTTTCCATGCCCTATTTCAAAAAATCTCCAGGTGTGTCGGATTCCTGTCTCTTTGTGAAGGTGACTCAACCGATAAAATAAGCGTGCCGATTTGAATTGCCCTGCACACCCACCTGACCAAATCTAGTGTTGAGCAAATGATACGCCTCTCTGCCTGAATGAATCATAAATCAACCCAAAGTAGTGTTGAACGAACAATGTGTCATGTTCACGATCATCACTAACATAAAAATGGTACTCCTTGATCACTTCACGTGACTGAGGAGTGCTATCCCTACCATCAATGCTTTCTTGAGCATGTCTGTACAATACATGTACAAAGATAGACACCTAGTTGGAGTGATAGTACTCACTCTGTATCTCTCTATGAGGAACAAAAGTGTAGTTCTCTGAAAAGTCTACCATTGATAAGATTGTGCCCGACTCAAATACCTCACGAGAATGTTTGAATTCTAAATCTTGCCACCTGGACCTATGGGAGTGCTTTATGTATTTATAAATCTGACTTCGAAACTTCTCCATGAAATCTAAAACAGGAATCTCATCCTCGAGCAAGTCGATCCTCTTAGATGGCACAGATGAAGAAGATGATGGATTCATGGAGACATACTCGTACCTCTTCCACTTAACTGTGATATCTGACAATCCATGGTGTGTTGGATCGATAGGAAAGTTCCTATGGAACAATGTCAAATCACCGCATTCATGGCATTTTCTCCCACCTACACATCTCTTATTGAAAAACACGTGTTCGGGATTCATGTTGCATAGTATCATACAAATAAAATCTCGCACTGTGTGAGGAGCTAGTACATCGTTCCAGTGCCTTTTGCAAAAGTCTAGAAATGTGTCATAGTATAGTTCAAATTCAACGTGGTACCGGCAACAACAAGTGTCGCGAATCATATTCAGCCTAATACACCACGGTTTCAATTTGTTGAACATGTTAAATGATATTTGAACACCAGGATTGGTTTCTTGGAATTCCTCGTAAAGTGAAACTCTCGTCATCTCCATTACATGCTTACAGTGCTCATGATAAATGCCTCTGGATAAACGTTGTCGCAGGACATGCTTTCGATCTGGAATAGCACGAGAATGGCTATCCCAAAACTCTATCACCTTCTCTCTAATTCCTGCTGCCATCCTGCCTCGATAGGGTTCCCTACAAATAAGAGCCCAACAAGAAACTTCATCATTTTCATCTATCCGAACCCTGAATTTAGTATATTTGAACAATGTTCTTTTTGAAACATTGAGCAATGATGCCATTGCTGATACCATTCGATTTCTTGAGGTGCTTTGTGCCACAACAGTGGTTGTAATGGCCCTATGAGCAGCTCGGGTATCATTGTTTCTTGATTTTCCAAACGAAGATAATGCAGTTCTTACATTTTCTATTGCATTCCTGCGTGTCTTTTTTTGTTTTAACATCTTGAAAACCCAACAACTTTGTGGCACGTTTCAATTTTTTGTGTTTTATCAACCCATGTAGGATTTGAGCTTGTGCCATCGTTGAATGTTGTTCAAAATATGACTTAATTATGCTACTGACATGCTCTCTAACTCTCTGACTAGGGATTGAGTTCCCAATCTCTTCTTGTGCAGAAACAACTGCACAATCCTCTAGAAAATTTCCACCCCTTCCAACCCCACTGCAACTCCCAATTATACTTTCAATGTGAGAGGGAAAAGTGTCATATGATGGCTGATCAGGATCATGAGAGGGCACAGGGTCATGTGATTCTTGATCACCATGATGTGATGTCTAACCATAATCTCTCCCTACACAACATGTAAATTAACAAATTGAAAATTGGTTACTTGAGAATTGTGCATTGAACTTTAAAATTGCTAGTAACTTGAAATTTGATGTGGAAATTGAAAAATTAAAAATTGTGTGTGAATTGAATTTTCCAACTAATACATTTAGCTTGAGAATTGTTCTAAGTAAAAATTGAAATTGCTAGTAACTTGAAATTTGAAATTACTACTAAAGTTTGAAATTGTTTGTAACTTGAAATTGCTAACTTAATTACTTGAGAATTGTTCTAGAAGTAAAGTTTGAAATTGCTAGTAAAATTTGAAATTGCCTGTAACTTGAAATTGCTAGTAACTTGTACATTTAATTTTAAAATTGCTAGTAACTTGAAATTTGTTACATGTAAATTAACAAATTGAAAATTGCTAGTGACTTGAGAAAAATTCGGTACAAGTATTGAAAATACATTAAAACAAGAAAATTGTTTGTAACTTAATTTTAAAATAACTAAATATGTACATGTAACTTGAAATTGTACATTTAGTTTGAGAATTGCTAGTAAAGTTTGAAAATGAAGTATATATATTTAACTCAAGATGATTATTAATAACTTGATATACTTGTGCATTGAACTTTAAAATTGCTAGTAACTTGAAATTTGATGTAGAAATTGACAAATTGAAAATTGAGTGTGAATTGAATTTTCCAACTAATTATACATAACTATCAATTTAACTTGAAAATTATCCATTTAACTTGAAAATTGTTAAAAATTTTGAAACATAAATTATATACCTACTATAGGAAAAAAAATTTAACTTATCCCTACATTACTGCATAGAAAAAATTGGTACATGAATTGGAAATACATTAACTATGAAAATATTTTGAAGTGTAAGTTGATTTGATTATAAACCTGATAAATTTAAATAAATAGTCTCAACAAAAACACATTTCTCTCAAATTTACAACATTGCACTCATTAAAATCATTATAGAAATTCACCCTCAAAGATTTTTCAAAATAGTTTTTTAAAGTAAACATTATAATTTAGCTCTTTAAATATTCATTTGTTATCAAATATTCATAACTATTAAAATATTGCCAACCACCATAACTAGGAAAATATTGTCAACCACCATAACTAAGAAAATATTCATTCATTTGTTTTCAAATTGAATTTTCTAATTAATACATAACTATCATAATGTTCATTTCAAATAAAATGAGAGTAAGTTAAAATT
Source organism: Larix kaempferi (assembly GCA_027924585.1). Classification (NCBI taxonomy): domain Eukaryota; kingdom Viridiplantae; phylum Streptophyta; class Pinopsida; order Pinales; family Pinaceae; genus Larix; species Larix kaempferi. The sequence continues at coordinate 3,424,784 of BSBM01000445.1, forward strand.
AGACATGTTAATAGTTATTTCAATCAACAAATGTTGAGACTTGGAGCTCACATTGAGGCTACACATTTATATTTTTTTAACAAATAACAAAACAAGAATTGAAATTACATTTAACTTGAAATTGTTAGTAACTTAGAAAAATGCAATTAGTTAAATATGTACATTTTAACTTCAAAATAGTGTCCAAGTGTACATTTAATTTGAAAATTATTCTAATAACATTGAAAATTGTTAGTAACTTAGAAATTTGAAAATAGTTAATATGTACATGCATTTTAACTTGAAAATAGAATCCAAGTGTACATTTCATTTTAAAATTGTTGGACAATAAAATTGAAAATTGTTAGCAACTTTGAAATAATTTGAAAATTGTTAATTGTTAGCAACTTTGAAATAATTTGAAAATAGTTAAAAATATGTACATATTAACATGAAAATAGAATCTAAATGTACATGTTTTATTTGAAAATTGTTCCAATAACATTTGTTAGCCACTTGAAAATTGTTCATTTAAAATAAAAATTGTTGCAAACTTTAAAATTTAAATAACGAATTGATAAAATAAATAAGAATTTATCATTACAAATAAAATGAAATAAATTAAATTATGAAATTTAGTTAAATTTATTGGAAAATTGTTACTAATTTTGTAAATTATGTAGCATGATATGGGTGATTCCATGAAGATGGGTAACCCTTTTTGGCCAAATATGACGTGAAAAACGGAAATTTTACCCATATATTAAATTGAAGCCCTCGAAACTCATATTTTTCAAATGATTCAAAAACGAAATGTAGAGAATTATGTTGGCTTTCCAATGATAGTTTTTTGGAAATATACCAATGTTATTTATCGTGTTGAATTTTCATTTAATGAAACATGTGTACTTAAAAATTTGAAAAGCAATTAACAAGTAGTTTGTGTGTGTGTACGATAATTTAATTTTAAAGTAATAATTTTAAAAAACGAAATATGTGAACATGATCTAGACATAATGCACTAGTGCTTACATATTTTTCTTTTAATTTTTCTCGAAAAATTATATTTATTATTATTTTGTGAAACTGACCAATGAATATTTCAGTCACATTTTGCACACATGTGTGTGTGTGCATGAAATATTTTGATTGTTTACATAATTTGCAAAACTAAAAATACCCTTTTGAAGAGGACGCGTTTATCTAGTGCTTGTCTATTTTTTCAAATTTTTTGGATGTGTATTTTGAATGTTGTGGATTTATCTTTGAGCTCAATCGAAGTTGTCGACAGGGTTTTTAGGGCAAGTTTTAGTAGAAATTTAAAAACAAAAGACATACGAAGATAAAAATTCATAAATTTTATGTATCTGGATAGACGATTCATTGACGAATCCAATAGTATGAAGTTTGTCCATTAATGTGCATTTAATGACATGGTTTAATCCTCCGAAGGCAAACAAAACTTTCATTCTGCAAAAGGACTCTCGGCCTGTTTTTTAAGCCCTCGATCGAGCTATTTGCTAAATCGAGGTATTTAAAATACCTCGATCGAGGGTTTAACAAGACCTCGATCGAGGGTTGAACAAGACCTCGATCGAGGTATGTTCAAGCCCTAGATCGAGGGTATGCAAAATAAGCTCGATTGAGGGTTTGTCTGTGTAAAAAAAATATAAAAACAAACCCGAGAAAGGAGTTGGATAATTAATGTTGCCAACTACCATTCCCTTGTAAAAATATCAACCAACCTCTATATATTCAACAAACAATTCATCAAAAACACTAATTTAACTCATTGCTAGTTTATTTTCAATTAGAGCTTTGTCATTTTGATGTTGTTGAATTAAAGCTTTGTCAATTTGATATTGTTGAATTAGAGCTCAATAGACATGTAAGATTTCTTTGTAGACATATTTCAAGATTTCATACTAACATATTGTTGTTTGTTATAACAATTTGAAGAATTTTTTGTTTGTTTTCATTGTAGATTAATGGGGAGTCAAAGAAAAAGACAAAGAAAACATGCTAGAGAACAAAATGACAATGAAGAGCATGAGAGGAATAGAGAACGAATGAGGCAACAAAGAGCAAGCTTGAGAGAAGAAGAAGATGCACATTTGGTGCAAGAAATTTCAATGGAGGAGAACCAAGGTAAATTATTGAATTACATGCTATCATAATTTAAATATGACTAGTTAATTGATTCTGTAGCATCCCATCACATATGTCTTCATAGAAATTGGTATTCCACATACCAATCTATAGATGACGGGGTAGTTTATATGGGGAATAATGTTTCATGTAAAATTGTTGGGATAGGGAGTATCATAATAAAAATGTATGATGGTACTGTTAGGACTCTAACAGATGTGAGGCATGTACCTGAACTAAGGAAGAACCTGATATCAATGGGAGTTCTAGATGATCCTGGTTACAAATTTACAGTTCAAGGTGGAGTTATGAAGATATCGAAAGGTATCTTGGTTGTCATAAAGGAAAACAGAGTCGGGAACCTATATAAACTTGAAGGGAGGACAGAAATCGATCACGCAACAATAGCATCAGTTGGTGCAACCGACTTCACTTGTTTATGGCATCAATGATTAGGCCATATGAGCGAAAAATGAATGAAGGTACTTGCTGATCAAAAGTTGCTTCCTAGTTTAAAATCTGTAGATTTGAAGTTTTGTGAGCATTGTATTTATGGTAAACAACCTAGAGAAAAATTTAAATCTGGAAAACACACTAGTAAAGGTATCCTAGACTATATTCATTCTGATCTATGGGGTCCATCTCCTAAAATCTCTTATGGGGGATCATCATATTTCGTCAGTTTTATAGATGATTACTCGAGGAAAGTCTGCATCTATTTATTAAAGAGAAAAAGATGATGTTTTCGATATATTTAAGCAGTTTATATGGTATTGTGAGACAGTAGATGTAGATAATACCTCATCAATCATACATGAATCCATCTCGGCTATGTTTGCCTCCTATGTAGAGTCCTCCTCCTTAGAAGCTTGCTTATGTTTCTAGCAATCTTTCTTAAGGTGTCCGGTTTTATTGCAATACCGGCACTTCAATTTACTCTTTTTCCCCTTCGACTTTGATCTTGATGTGCCCCTCGAATATTGTCCTCTTTCACTAGTTCTTCCTTTGACCACCATTACTTCTGATGTCAAGGTTTCAAGACTAGACTTCTTTCAAGTTTCCTTGGAAATCAAGGCTCCCACAACATCATCAAAGGTAATAGACTCAATAGAAATTAAACTGATAGAGGTTACAAAATGTGCCCAAGACTTAGGCAGAGAGCACAACAGTAAAATCGCCTCATCTTCAGATTGAATTTTATCATCCATGCTAGCCAACTGACAAATAAGTGTATTGAAAATATTCAAATGATCTGAAATTTTTGTACCTTCTTTCATACGCAGGGTAAATAACTGTCGCTTCAGGAGGATTTTATTCGTCGGGGATTTAGTCATGTACTGGCTTTCCAATTTTGTACAGAGGCCTACTGTTGGAGTTTCTGACACGATGTTAAATAAAACATCGTCGGCCAAGCACAAATTAATAGCACTGAGAGATCTTGCATCCATATCCTCTCAGTCATCATCTGATATGTCTGCGGGTTTCTTTATTTTCCTTGCCACTCCTTGCTGCACGAGCATATCCCGCATCTTGACCTTCCAATACTCGAAATTATTGCTCCCATTAAAATTCTCAATTTCAAACTTAACACTCTGTGTTTTCGCCATTTTTTCAAGGAAGGAGATCAAAGCTTTATAAGATCAAGCTCTTAATATATAGTGGATAAAATAAAATAAACTTTTTTTTAAACCCACTTAAATCCACCTTATAATAAGACCCTCACCATATAATTAATTAAAAAAAATGGGATAAAGATTAATTAAAATAAAAGGAAACACACCTTATAACTCCCACCTTTTATATAAACCACGATATGCAATTAAACTTTAAAAAAAAAATGTGAAGAATCTTATTTGTATCAACCCATACGTATTAACCCATATCTTTTATACTTTGACCACGGACCAACGAAAAATTACCTTTTCACTCCTTCCGATAAGTAAAGGACGCGATAATTCCTTTATTTCTAAAAAACTCGTAAGTCTGCCAAATATTTTCATGCTTCAGTATATGTAAGACTAGCGAAAATTATGAATTTTCGCCCCCTCCTCTAACATATCAATACCGCTCTTCCTGAAGCTTTAGACTCGTGAAAAATTTGAATATTTTCACTCTCTCTATGGCCTCCTACCTTTCTCTGATACCACTTGTTATATCAAGCAACCACAGAAAAACAATATACAACGGAAGATATTAAACCAGAAAGCAAATAATGGCACACATGAAATATACGCAGAGATTTATGTGGCAAAACCCTCGAGAGGGAAACATTCACAGAGTAATGGTATCGGTTCTCTTATTATTCATAGCATGAATATTACAACAGCTCTCATCAATCAACCCTTTTCCTACGAGAATACAAGAAATAAATATATTTCTTACACAGTTACTCGTAACTGACCAAACTTAGTTACTCGGTTAGACAGTTACACAGTCGCCGGGAGAACTGGTTGTCACCCATTTCCAACACACACACACACACATATATATATATATACACACACCAATTGGATTGAATGTTGTTAATGGAGCAGCCACAAAAATCAACTGCGAATGTGGAAAGTGGCGACATAGTATTGATCATGGAGACATGGAGATTACATACAAAGATGAAACATAAGTTTTTTTCTTTTTCTTTTTCAAGAAAGAAAAAACTATACTTTTGCTATTAGATAATCAAAAAGTACTCCTCCGTACATAGATAAATATGGAACATCTTGTACTAGTTCCATCTAATCAACAAAACAGAAAAACCGAGATTCTTTCCAAACATCTCTCATATAACTAAATACATGCAAGTACTGAAATAGAGATGATACCAAAAAACATAACAAAAGAGAGCTAATCTTCAAAGATATGAGAAGATACCTGATGCGATAGAGTGTTATCGATCCATTCCTCCCAGATAAGAAGACCTTCTTCACCATTGAGAGCTTCTTTTGATAAGGAATATGCGGCATCATTGATTTCTCTATAAATATGGTTGATTGTCCAAACATAGAATGATTTTAAAAGTGTCTCAATTCTTTTGCACCAATGCTGAAGAGTGATGGAGGACAGGTTGTGGAGATGTTTATCCCAATTGACAACCATCAAAGAGTCGCCAAAAATTCTCAAAGTTTCAATACCAAAAGATGCAGCAATTTTAAGGAGACACCAGAAAGCTAAAATTTCATCCTTAGAGTTTGAACCTTTACCACAATTTAGCTTTAAATTGAAGAAGTGGTTTTTAACCACTTATACTATGAAACGAGAACTATATACTATGAACGAGAACTCTACCCATAAAAACGATGATTTTTGCAAAAAAAACACCAAAAACACCCCCCAAATAGAAAAGTGTTGATACCAGTATACACGTATTTTTTTTTAGGGTAAAAAATAGAGCCATGGCCTAAACATCCCATGTTGTTGTTTAACAAAACTTTAAAATCAACCTTAAATTGGAAAAAAAAAAATTTCTTGAAGAGATAAATTACAACTTTCAGAAAAATTGCATATTAAACAAAAAAACAAATTTCTCTAATAATTTCACCATTATAACCATATAAAAAAAAAGGAATTATGATGCGATTCATAATGAGATAATATATTAGACCATACAAGAACAAATGGTTCATATAAATATTCAAAAACTCCTCTAGAGTTTCAATTACAAAAATCATACTAGTAAAAAGCATCTAAACTGCTTCTTCAAATTCATCCATGGATTCTAACACCCCATCATCAAAAACTCCTCTAGAGTTTCAATTACAAAAATCATACTAATAAAAAGGCTCTACACTGCTTCTTCAAATTCATCCATGGATTCTGACACCCCATCAGAATCTACATTTTCTGCAGATGAAGGACTTGATGAAGATGTAGATGACCCATACTCTTCTCTATTATCAATGGGTGCACAATCTGAGTCTACATCTATACCCATCATTTCAGATGTCATATTCCTTCGGGATCTACAGCTTGGTTTAACACACTCCCATCTTGCACGAATGCTCCCTATTCCACAAATATTAGCTTTGGGTTTTAAAAAAGAAATTAAAAAGAAATTAAACTAACAAATTTTAACTAATGTTATAATTAAAAATTTTAAAAAAATTAAAAACAAACTAAACTAAGATAACATTATAATTAAAAATTTAAAAATACATTAAAAAAAACTAAGTATCTATATACTAACCAAACTAACACTATAAATTTTTTTTTAAAAATTATACAAAAACTTAAAAACAATTAAAACAAAAATTTAAAAACAATAAAAAAATCAAACTATACAAAATTTTAAAATAAATTAAAAAACAAAAAAATTAAACTATACAAAATTAAACAAACTTTAAACAAAATTTCAAAAAAATTAAACAAACTTTAAACAAAAAATTAAACAAAATTTAAAAAAACATAAACTATACAAAATTAAACAAAATTAAAAACAAAATAAACAAAATTAAAAAAAAATTGAAACAATGCAATGGCGGGGAGGTGGGCGGTGGCGGTGGAAGGGAAGGCGGCGGGGGAGGAGCGAGGAGGGGGAAGGGGGAGGGCGACAGAGGTATAAGGGAGGAGGAGGAGGAGGTGGTGGGTGGCGGCGGTGGAAGGGAGGGCGGCGGGGGGGGGTGGAAGGGAGGGCGGCGGGGGGGGTGGAAGGGAAGTGGAGGGGAGTGGGGAGGAGGAAGGAGGGGGAGGGAACCGCCCGCTTGGGCGCCAAAGGGAAGCCCTCACGGCCCCTATCGATGCCCGGCATTGACGTAGGGCGGCGGGGGGGGTGGAAGGGAAGTGGAGGGGAGTGGGGAGGAGGAAGGAGGGGGAGGGAACCGCCCGCTTGGGCACCAAAGGGAAGCCCTCACGGCCCCTATCGATGCCCGGCATCGACGTCGATGCCGGGCATCGACGGGGGCCATCAGGGCCGCCCTTTGGTGCCCAAGCGAGTGACCTCCCTCACTAGGGCGCCAAAGGGTGGCCTTCACGGCCCCCGTCGATGCCTGACATCGACGTCGATGCCGAGCATCGACGAGGGCTGTGAGGGACGCCCTTTGGCACACAAGCGAGCGACCTCCCTCGCTTGGGCGCCAAAGGGCGGCCCTCACGGCCCCTGTCGATGCCCAGCATCGATGTCGATGTCGGACATCAACGGGGGCCGCCCTTCGGCGCCCAAGAGAGGGAGGTCGCTCGCTTGGGTGCCAAAGGGCGGCCCTTGCGGCCCCCATCGATGCCGATGCCGGGCATCAACGAGGGCGGCCCCCATCGATGCCTGGCATCAAAGCGGATGCCGGGCATCGACGTCGATGCCCGTCATCAACGTTGATGCCGGCATCAATGTTGATTCCGGGCATCAATGTCGATGCCCGGCATCAAGGTCGATGCCGAGCATCAACGTTGATGCTGGCATCAACATTGATGCCGGGCATCAACGTCGATGCCCGGCATCAACGTCGATGCCGAGCATCAACGTTGATGACGTTTATGCCGGGCATCGATGTTGATGCCGTGCATCAACGCCATCAACGTTGATGCCCGGCATCGACGTTGATGCCCGACATCGACGTTGATGCCGGGCATCGACGTGGATGCCCGGCATCGACGTGGATGCCCGGCATCGACGTGGATGCCCGGCATCGACGTGGATGCCCGGCATCGACGTGGATGCCCGGCATCGACGTTGATGCTGGGAATCGACGTTGATGCCCGGCATCAACTTTGATGACGTTGATGCCGGACATCGACATTGATGCCCGTCATCAACATCATCAACGTTGATGCTCGGCATCGACGTTGATGCCGGGCATCGACGTTGATGCCCGACATCAACGTCGATGCCGGCATCAACGTTGATGACGTTGATGCCGGGCATCGACGTTGATGCCGGGCATCGACGTTGATGCTCGGCATCAACATCATCAACGTTGATGCCCAGCATCGACGTTGATGCCCGGCATCGACATTGATGCCCGGCATCGACATTGATGCCCGGCATCGACGTTGATGCCGACATTAATGTTGTTGACGTTGATGCCGGGCATCGACGTTGATGCCCGGCATCAATGTTGATGCCAGCATCAACGTTGATGACGTTGATGCCGGGCATCGACGTTGATGCCCGGCATCAATGTTGATGCCAGCATCAACGTTGATGACGTTGATGCCGGGCATCGACGTTGATTCCCGGCATCAACGTCATCAACGTTGATGCCCGACATCGACGTTGATGCCCGGCATCGACATTGATGCCCGACATCGACATTAATGCCGGCATCAACGTCGATGCCGGGCATCAATGTCGATGCCGGGCATCAGCATCTATGTCGGGCATCAACCGGCATCGACGTTGATGCCCGGCATCGACGTTGATGTCGGCATCAACGTCGATGCCCGGCATCAACGTCGATGTCGGGCATCAACGTTGATGACGTTGATGCCGGGCATCAACGTCGATGCCCGGCATCAACGTCATCAACGTTGATGCTCGGCATCGACGTTGATGCCCGGCATCGACGTCGATGCCCGGCATCAATGTTGATGCCGACATCAACGTTGATGACGTCGATGCCCAGCATCAACGTCATCAACGTTGATGCTGGGCATCGACGTTGATGCCCGGCATCAACGTCATCAACGTTGATGCCCGGCATCAACGTCATCAACGTTGATGCTCGGCATCGACCTTGATGCCGGGCATCGACGTTGATGACGGCATCAACGTTGATGACGTTGATGCCGGGCATCGACGTTGATGACGGCATCAACGTTGATGACGTTGATGCCGGGCATCGACGTTGATGCCGGGCATCGACGTTGATGCCCATCATCAACGTTGATTCTCAGCATCGACGTTGATGCCGGGCATCGATGTTGATGCCCGTCATCAATGTCATCGACGTTGATGCCCGGCATCGACGTTGATGCCCGGCATCGACGTTGATGCCCGGCATCGACGTTGATGCCGGTATCAACGTTGATGTCGGGGTATGCCCGACATCAACGTCGATACCGGCATCAATGTGGATGCCGGGCATCAACGTTGATGCCGGCATCAACATCGATGCCGGTTGATGCCCGACATCAACGTCGATACCGGCATCAATGTTGATGCAACGTTGATGACATTGATGCACGGCATCAACATCGATGCCCGGCATCAACGTCATCAACGTTGATGCTCGGCATCAATGTCGATGCCGCGCATCGACGTCGATGCCGTGCATCGACGTCGATGCCGCGCATCGACGTCGATGCCCGGCATGGACGTGGATGCCCGGCATGGACGTGGATGCCCGGCATCGACGTCGATGCCGGGCATCGACGTGGATGCCCGGCATCAACGTGGATGCCGGCATCAACGTTGATGCCGGCATCAACGTTGATGACATTGATGCCGGGCATCGACGTTGATGACGTTGATGACGTTGATGCCGGGCATCGACGTTGATGACATTGATGCCGGGCATCGACGTTGATGCTCGGCATCGACGTTGATGCCCGTCATCAACGTCGATGCCCGTCATCGACGTCGATGCCCGGCATCCACTTTGATTTCGGGGATCGACGTCGATTCCGGGCATCGACGTCGATGCCCGGCATCAACGAGGGCTGCCCCCGTTGATGCACGCCATCGACGTCGATGCCGGGCATCGACGGAGGCCGTGAGGGCTGCCCTTTGGTGCCCAAGCGAGGGAGGTCACTTGCTTGGGCGCCAAAGGGAGGCCCTCACGGCCCCTGTCGATGCCGGGCATCAACGGGGGCGGCCCACGTCGATGCCGGGCATCGACGGGGGCCGCCCTTTGGCGCCCAAGCGAGCGGCTCGATGCCCGCCCCTCCCTGCCACCTCCTCCTCCCTTCCCCCGCCCAGCTCCGCCACCTCCTCCCCTTCCCCCTCCATCACCCTCCCCTTCCCCCGCCACCGTCGTCGCCCACTTCCCCCCTCCCTCGCTGCAACCCACATCCCCGACCATTGCATGGTTTAGTTTTTTTTTTTTTATTTTTTTTTATAGAATAATTTTTTTTTAATTATTTTGTTTTTAATTTTTTTTTAGATTTTGTATAGTTTGGTCTTTTAATTGTTTTTTAAATTTTGTTTTAATGTTTTATATTTTGATTTTTTTATTGTTTTTAATTTTTTTTTTTTAATTTTTTTTTAAATGTTATATAGTTTGATTTGTTATTATATATAGTTTTTTTTTTAATTTTTAATTTTTTATAATGTTAGTTTTAGTCTGTTTTTATTTTTGTTTTTAATTTATTTTAAAATTTTGTATAGTTTTTTTTTTTTTTAATTTTTAATTTTTTATAATGTTATTTTTATTTTGTTTTTAAGTTTTTTTAAATTTTGTGTGATGTTAGTATATAGTTAATTAGTTTTATTTTTTAATTATAATGTTAGGTTAGTTTATTGGGTTTTTATTTTTATTTTTAATTTTTAATTATAAGAACATTAGTTTAAATCTATTAGTTTTAATGTTAGTTTATTTTTTTTTAATTTTTTTTGAAATGTTAGTTTATAATGTTGTTAGGTTAGTTTAAGTTGTTTTTAATTCTTTTAAAAAAAAATTATTATAATGTTGTTAGGGGTTAGTTTGATTTGTTTTTAATTTTTCTTTAATTTTTTTATTATAATGTTGTTAGGAATTTTTTATTATAATGTTGTTAGGGGTTAGTTTAATTTGTTTTTTAATTTATTTTATTATAATGTTAGAAGGGGGAAACATGCATCAGAAGAGGACATGAATTTGGCCTGCATGATATTGTTGATTAGTTTCATGTTTTGAAAAAAATGCTAAGTTTGACAATATTTTGATAAGATATATTAGTAATGTTTTGACTTTCAGACTTAATTTTAGAAATAAAATTTCTATATATAATGTTTGAAATATGTTTTTTACAAATAATTTGTATAATTTTTCTTGAATTTATGTGAATCAACACTTTTCGGAAAATAATATGAAATAGTATCATTTTTATACAAAACATATCTGAAAATTGATTGAAAATGGTTTTAAATGTCTATATTTTCTGGAATTTTTAACAATTTTGTCAATAAAAGTGTCTTATTTTGTCCATTAAAATGTCTTATTTTATAGAAAAAATTGCAAAATGTATATGTTTTTCATTATAAATTGCTTAAAAATGTATGTTATTTTGCTAAATTTCTAAAAATGCACCTGAAAATAGAAACTAATTTTTTTTTACGATCAAGATAATTCAAAGGTCCCAAAAAATGCCTCGAAATGAAAATGTGTGATACTGGCATCACCCCTTTTTGAAACGGAGCTAAAAATACCTACTAAAATTAGGAGAGAGAAAAATGAGAACTGTGTCGAGTTCTCGTTTCATAGTATAAGTGGTTTTTTGTTGATGAGCAATATAGCACCTACTGTACAATTTCCATTTACCACCGCTCCATCAAAAAATCTTGTCACTTTGTTGGAATCTTCAATGCCCCTGATAGCTCTACCTTTACACTCTGATAAGGAAAGATTGTTGTAGGAATTAAACATTGCAATGGATTTAAAAGCAACTTGTGCAGGTAATGTAAACAACTCTTCAAATATAATGTTATTACTAGATAACCAAATCATCCATATGATAAATGCCGGCAATGTTTTATGCTTTCTGTGAGATTTAACCCATGAATGTAATGCAAAATCCAGATCAGTAGATGTCTGTGAACATTTGAGAGATAGAGAAGAAACAACAATACCCCAAATTGATTGTGTATAATTGCAAGTAACAAATATATGATCCACTATTTCATTTTCCATTCTACATAAAGAACAGTGACCCGTGTCGGACCAACCTTGTCATTGTAAATTGTTCCAAATCAATATACGATCCTTCAGAGATCATAAGTAACATTTTATTTTCTGTGGGATTTTAAATCTCCCCAGAATACTATACCACCATTTTTTATTCCCCGAAGCAAGATTTTGAGAAATATCCTTATAAGTAGACTTCACTGTAGCCGAATCCGTTTCAGATTTGAAGGACCAAACAATTTTGTCTTCAATATTTGAAAGTCTAATTCCTACTTTGTTCTGATATGAAATATATATTGTCCATTCTTCACCCCATCTTCCACGAAGGCCTAAATCCTGAGCCATAGCCAGTATTTATCAGAGTTTTGGAGCCAAATTGGGCGTCAAATGTGATCAAGTGGGACAAACCCGGATTCGAGAGATAGTTCCTGATAAAATCAAACAATTGAAAATGCTCTTCATTTCCAATGTAGGGATCAATCCTTATGCGGACATTTCTCCTATTACCAATACACCATGAGAGATTCTTACTAAACCAAGGATAAGTTTTAAGAAAAATATTCCATATCACCGAAGGGTTTCTCCTAAAAAAAATTGGATTTCTGAACCACTCAATCAAGTTTTCTTTAATATATCTACCATGTACAATATAAGACCAGAGACCGGAGCGAAATATACCTCTCCAAAAACTTTTAATACAAAGGGTTGTGTTGAACCAAAATAGGTTCTTCATATTCCATCCACCAAACTGCTTGGGCAGACCGCACAAGATGAATTATGTCCCCTTTTGCATTCCCCGGCCAAAGGAAATTGAACATAAGTTTTATGATGAACTGTGGAATAGATTTGGGGATCATTATCAGTGAAAACTAGTAGACATGCATCCCAACAAGTACCTCATTGAGGAGAGTAAGTCTACCTCCCAATGAAAGATATTTATTGCTCCAAGAACTAATTCTCTTTTCACATATTTTAACCAGCCAGATCCAATCACTAGTCTTATGGCAATTGGGCTTAATATAGTAGCCCAGATACTTGAGGCCTTCCTCAATATATGACATATTAAAAGGCATAAAATAATTTATACAATCTAGAATGTATTCATCCACATTGTGAAATAAGAAAGATAACTTGTGCATGTTGATTTCCATACCTGTAGCTGAGTAGAAAGCTTTAATAATCTCATATACCATTTCCCATTCCTCAATAGATCCCTTACCGAATAAGACCACGTCGTCTATGAATAGCAAGTGAGTAATTATAACAGAGTCTGAGATTTTGATACCCTTTAAATGACTTTTCCTTTTTGCATCAGTAATCAAACGACTCAAACTTTCAAAATTATATTTTCTATTTTACAAAATTATAACAAGTGAAATTAGGAGCAAAGCTCCTTAATGCCTACCTTTTACAAAAAGTTCAATAAAAATAATATCATTTCATAATTGGAGAAATAGTTTAGCCACATCTAAAGTTTAACTAATGTAAAAGGTGAGTCCAGTCGGGGGCAATGCACCCAGTTAAATAGAATATGATGCTTTTTGTGTGAGAAGTGAAACTACTTACTCATTAATAATATATAGTATATTTTTAATGTTTGTAGCCATAGCTTGCACCCAGTGGATGATGAGCCCCATAGCAGCAGTTAATACAGTCAACAGAGCCAAAGCAGCAGTAAAGATCTAAAAGGTGGCCTATAAAATTGTGAGTATGCTCATATCTGAGCCAATTATTGAATCAATTGTTTCATCATCAAAAGAAATTGGTTAGTTGACTTTTGAATCTACTTTGAGGTTGTCTCATTATACGATGCGTAGGTTACTAGCCTTGTTAATAATATTGCCAACTTTAGATTTTTTTTTATTAATTGAGAATTTGACATAAAAGGTTTTGAAATAGAGGGGAGACCACTCATTATATATTGTAATTAGATTTACTTAGACTTACTTAGACTTTGCATTAATTGTTAGTTTTTTTTATTTGTTAATTACAAAACTAAAAAATTAATTATACAAAATTTGGTTGCAATTTAAAATTTTAAAATTTTAATAAAAGAAATAAATATTTAATTGCGACTTCTTTGTAATAAATATTAATTATTACTTTTAAAATTATACATAATATTTCAAATCATAAAAATGTAGAAAAAAGAATTAAATATTCATAATTTAATTGGATTTTACATTAAATATTCGAAATAGAGGGGAGACTACTCATTATATATTGTAATTAGATTTACTTAGACTTTGCATTAATTGTTAGTTTTTTTTATTTGCTAATTACAAAACTAAAAAATTAATTATACAAAATTTGGTTGCAATTTAAAATTTTAAAATTTTAATAAAAGAAATAAATATTTAATTGCGACTTCTTTGTAATAAATATTAATTATTACTTTTAAAATTATACATAATATTTCAAATCATAAAAATGTAGAAAAATAAATAAATATTCATAATTTAAAGATGAAATTTTATATTGAAAACAAATTTCAGTATTCTTCCTCAACTTCCATTGTATAGTCATACAAGCCATATTTAATTTGACATTATTATTTATGTTTTTTTAAATAAAAAATTATCTTTACTGTTATTTTATCAGGCAACAAACTTGCTTATCCATACATAAAAATATTTGAATTAATACAAATCTCTTAATTTCCATATAAATAAAAAAGTTATAATACCTAAGATATTAAAAAAAATGTGTTATAACCTTGTAATCTAGGAACATCATTAATATCCAATGTAATATTAATAATTTGAAGCCAATACAATATTTGAAAAAATGATTTTGACAAAATAACTATCACAAATTTATATACAAAGGGAGGATTTGAAATTTATATAAAAGGGAGGATTTTCTTTAAATTCATATGCATAGTGAAGATTTTCTTTGATACATCCATTCTCTTTTTAATGAAATGTTTTAATTTCATTTATTAATTAGACAAAACATTTATATACTTCTTAACCAGGGACTAGTTGCTTTGCATTTATTTTTCTTTTTTTATTATGCGACTCATCAAAATATCAAAAAATTTGTATAGAATGAAGTTTAATGAATATTTCTCAATTTGAATATTTTTAAATGATTGTCAAGCCCTAAATGTTGGCACATTACTCTCTATATTGTGGTTCATTACATATTATTGATGTCGGTTTGGGTCTATTAATGATAATTGTTATTAGTATTATTATACTAGTTATAACAGTTTGAGTCTATTAGTTGTAATTGTACCTCTGTTTCATCTATATATAGGAAGGAGATATTTTCAGTTGAATCATCTCATCGTGTCTTGCCTTGTGTACTTAGTACATTATATAAAGAGGTTGGTCCCTCGAATAGGCTTGGTATTCATCTCTTTGATTCATTATTAAAGCGTGGATTACTCTTTCTGGTCTATTTATGTTCTTTTGGGAAATTTGTTGTTTAATATTTGGTATCAGAGCTTGGACGCTTCCAAAACGAGTCATCTTGAAATTTTATCTATAATTTTTTTAAGACATTTCAGACAGTAAAACTCACAGAGGGATGTAGAGGACAAACCGAGCTATCTTCGATCTGACTTTCAGATCCTGACTCATTACAAGTTCACATTTATACTCAATGAAAGTTAGGGATTCTGACTAGTCCAAAAACTAGTCTAAAACAGACGTTCTGGAAAAAAATAGTTATATCTGGAGCATGAAAGATCTAAATTAAGTGAGACATGTTGCATCAGAAAGAAGACGGACCACACTATATTGGGTAGCAATTTCATAATTAGACCCATAAAATTGGACACGTGGCAAGACATACACTCTCGCTCTTCTAAAAAGGCCAAAAATAACAAATGTTGGGAAATTTGTCACAATTTTTTTGTGGCACGTCCAAATTCAACGAAACCTACAACATTGGAAGGAGGGCATATCAGGCTACCACAGACCAAGATTTTAGACTTGTTGGGGCTGAAATTTTAGGGTTACCTCATTTGGAAGGTTGGCTGGCAAATCAGTCTTCAAATCAAGGTTTGAAAATGTACGTCATTTTTAATTTGAATAAATTTTAGTAGAAAGATCTATTTGAGGTGAACCCAATGTGATATATATTTATATTGTTCAAAATTCCACCAAAAGGAAGTGGAAAAAATCACACTCAACTCAAACCACCATAGGATTCATCCCTGGCCTACAATGAAAGTGAAAACTTATCTTTTCGAATATCCAAGTTGGAAGATGTGATTAAATGGTCTATGATAATAGTTGATTTACTTAATTTAGAGGAAAGGATGGAACATATGGAGATGAGGATGGAGGAAAATATGAAAATTATTGTTAACCTAATACAAAATTCAAGGGAAAATCTCCCTACAGGTGATGATGTGTTCCAAGGTACTCAAGAAGATAAAGTTAGTTTTCATGTTGAAAATTTTTCCATGGATAAGAATATTCCAAGAGGAATTGAATCTAGTGATGGAAGTAACCATGGATGGTCCCAAGGGGTATCCAACTCCCAAAGATTGTCATGAGGAAGTTTGATGGCAAGGACCCCATAATATGGATATTCTAGATGGAGCATTTTTTTTATATACATCAAGTGTCAAATCTCTGAAAGGTACCTACTGCATATTTATATTTAGAACCTAGCCAATTTGTGTGGTACCAATGGCTTTGTGAACGCAAAAAGAACTCCATTATCTCTTGGTCTATTTTTACAGAAGAATTGATATCATATCATGATGATGTTAAGAGCAATTCCTTCTTTACCCAATTGATAAATCTAAGGCAAAAGGGTCCAATAAGCGAGCACATTCAATAGTTTCAAAAGTTGAGTCTCAGAGTGGTGGGAATACAAGATGATAAATTGTTGGATATCTTTATTGGAACCTTGAAGGATAACATCCAACATGAGGTACACCTCTTTGAACCAACATTCTTACAGAAGCGTTTCATCTTGGCAAGTAAGGTTGAAAGTAAAAATTTGGGAATGGCTACTAGAAGAACCACCTCCAACACATATAAAGAGAATAATGTTTTAATGTTCCAACCCACCTCAAAGGTTAACACCTCAACAACTGGATGAAAAAAGAGCAAAAGGTCTATGTTTTAATTGTGATAGCAAGTATAGTAAGGGACATAAGTGTGGTGAGAAGAAATTATTTTGCATAGATTGTGAAGAAGAAGAAGAAGAAGCAAAAGAACAGGAACCACCTTCAGCTGAAGAAATAGAAGAGATTACTCCCACCATATATTGTCATGCATTGGTTGGAATTAGCACTCAAACTCTCAAGATCGAAAGATATATCAAAAAGAAAAAATGTAACAATGTTGATTGATTCTGGTAGTACTCATAATTTCATTCATTGTAGTTAGTCAAAGTTCTCAATTGCTTTGTATATCCAACACCATAGTTTCAAGTAATGATTGTAGATGGAGGAACTATCAATGGCTCAGGGAAATGCCATAATATCAATCTTACTATGGGGGAAAATGTGTTGAATAGTCCTATGATTGCTATCCCAATAGGTGGTGTTGATGTTGTCTTAGGGGTTCAAAAGTGACAATCATCGAGAACAATAGCTTTTAATTTTCAAGAATTTTTCATTAATTTTTCTTGGGAAGAAAGAAAATTTGAATTAAGGGGCATCACAGGGAAGTCAAGCAAGGTAATAAGCTCTAATTGTATGACAAAATTATTGGAAAAATGTACATCAAGGTGTAATTGCATAATTATGTTCACTAGATGTTCAAACATCTAAGCCTCCTATTCCCCTAGATCTTCAAAGGGTCATTGATAAGCACTCCAAGGCATTTGAAGATACTCCAAAAGGTCTTCCACCTAGCCGAAATTTTGATCATGTTATTCACTTAATTCCAGGAAGTGTTCCTCATGAGTTTTTGGGTGTGTTAGTCATGGGGGGTCAGAGTGTTGTCTCTAGTGTTTGTTTATGTATAAAGTGATGTTATATAAATAAATAAATAAAGTTGTACTTCAAAGTTTAAGTTATGGGTCCGATTATGGATGTGCATTTAATTATCATTTTTTATTAATTAAAGTGCATTTAATGTGAACCATTGATT
Organism: Larix kaempferi; assembly: GCA_027924585.1. NCBI lineage: Eukaryota > Viridiplantae > Streptophyta > Pinopsida > Pinales > Pinaceae > Larix > Larix kaempferi. Next base: position 3,442,719 of record BSBM01000445.1, read on the forward strand.
AAAAGAACTAAACCTAGCCTTTGATGAGTTGGTAGTTAGGATTAGTTATAAAAAAGTGAATTATAAAAAGAATAAGTTGAACAAAGAGAACACACCAAGGTTAAGAGAGAAGTTGAAATAGCGCACACTTCTTAAGAAAGGACAAAGGCATAGTTTCCAATGCAACTACAATAGATTTGACAGTTCAACAAGGGTGCAAACTTCAAGGTAGTTGTTGAGCATTGGTATGAATCCCAAGGCAGATTGATAGGAATATTTTCTGCACAAGAATCGGGACCAGTCTATATAGCACTGAGACATTTTCCAAGGCAGAAAAGGGTTCAATTTTGTTGTTGTTATTTGTCCCAATAGGCTGTACAAGGAGGTTGTACATTGGCATGCATTCGAAGATAGAATTCAAGTTCTGATTTTTGGTATGTGTGAAATAGTTTGGGCAGATTTCACTCATTGGCACGCATTCTTAGAAAAGTACAGTAGATGGGAGAGATAAGTTTGTCTTTGTTTTTTGAAAAATAAAACTTCTGAGTTGTAAGAAGCTTTCAGATTTGCCTTAATAAAAATTCTCTCTCAAGGGTTTTCCTAGTTTGGGTTTTTCCCTGATCAAAGTTTACCTAAATTACTGTGTACGTGGTTTATGTTCAAATTTATGCATTTGAACTACTTGGCATGAGTGTTTTATGTCTTTAAAATCTAAAAGTAATTTTAATCAAAAAACCTATAAGTTGTTAAGTGTTTGACAAAACATTTAAAAGAGAAGTTTGTGATTTTGTCACAATTTCTTCATTTCTAAGGCTGCAATCTTACAAATAGATGTCCTTCAAGCAACTAAATAAAGACAATAGATTAGCACCCAAGTACTATGGTCCTTATAAAGTGTTGCAGAATAATGGTAGTATGGCTTACAAATTGGATCTCCCTCCATCTTCAACGGGTACACCCATTTTTCCATGTTTCTTGCTTAAAAAATGTAATATGAGACAAGATCAAAATGCAAACTATCTTGCCGAAGCTTGATGAAGGAAAAGTCATATTGGAACCAAAACAAATCATTGAAATAAGGACCAAACAACTATGCAAGCGGGCTATTACAGGGTACCTCATCAAGTGGAAGAACTTACCAATTGAACATTTGACATGAAAAGATGAGTCATTTATACAGAAGCATCCACAACTAATCAAGCGTTGAAAACAACACTTGTCTGAAGGAGAAGGGCATGTTAAACCCTAAATGTTGGCACATTACCCCCTATATTGTGATTCATTACATATTATTGATGTCGACTTTGATCTATTAATGGTAATTATCATTAGTATTATTATATTAGTTATGTCGAATTGGGTCTATTAGTTGTAATTGTACCTATTTGTCTCCTATATATAGGAATGAGACATTTTCATTTGAATCATATCATTTTATCTTGTATTGTGTACTTCATTCATTGTGTAAGGAGGTTGCCCCCTCAAAAAGGCTTCCTACTCATCTATTTTCTTCATTATTAAGACGTGGATTACTCTTTTTGGTCTATTTATGCTATTTTCATGTTCTATTGGAAAATTTGTTGCTTAACAATGATTTATGATTTATTTATTATAACAAATATGGCCTTCCACAAGGTAAAATTTAGAAATTTAGTCAAAGATACATCGTTTGAGAACATTTATCTTTGCCAACAAATGATCTATAATATTATGTAGGAGGAAACTAGGTGCACATAATAATGTATATAGTAATTAGGTTCATGATATTTCATTATAGCTCATGTTTGGATTTTAGAAAGAAAAATATATTATTATTATTATTATTATTATTATTATAATATTTGAATATCCCTAACTTGCAGGTCTAGCCTTTGGTCTAAGAAACCATGACCCAAGAGCATCTAAGCCGTCAAAATCACCCAAGAATCGCACCCAGCTTGGGCCACACAAACCCTTAGCATGGCTGGATTTTTTTGGTGTCTTCTCCCACCGTCACCGAGTTTCTAACCCTAAGTCATCTAACAAACGGAACCTCTTGAATACCAACCACGCTAGTGAAACTTGACAAAGAAAAAGAAATTATTAATTAAATAAATAAAATTTATTTCAAAACCTAACGACATTATATATTCCACTTTATGATATTTCATTATAGCTAAGGTTTAAATGTTGAAATTTTAGAAAAATATAAAAAAAAAAATATATTCAATTAAATAAATAACTTCTCTATATGTCGGACAATAACAATTTCCATGACTAGTTTACCTCACATTCTCCATAACCTCCTTTGACATTAGCTACTTCAATTTCAAGTGTCCAGACTCAGTGAGCTTTAATTATACTAGTTTTACCATCTTAAAAAGTGATCCTACTTGTCATGTTGCAGCCCTCAAAGATAAAAGTATTTGATCATGGTTGTCCTGTATTAGTACTTTCCATGCAATATACATTCATTTGTTTAATCTGTAATTGAGATACAAGCACTTTTAATACAAAAGAAATGAGAAGTTTTCATATATAATGACCATATTTGTGCTTTGTAGTATTGTAATGTTAGTCATTAGGGGAGTTTTGAGGTCTAAAATGGGCCTCCTAAGGAAATAATAAAATAAGAGTTCTAAATTTTAGAGAGAAAAAATAAGAACTACTTTTTCTTATCGTATTTTTGACATATCTCCTTGAATGTTACCCAAATTTCATGTTTGTGCACTCGTTGGATGCGAATTTTAATTCCGCATCCAACCCATACCCACACTACATACTTTTGAGGCACCCACAACATAAAAAAATGAAAATTTCAATAAAAAACGTATTTTAAAATTAAAATTCGCATCCAACGAGTGCCCAAACATGAAATTTGGGTAAACATTCAAGCAGATATGACAAAAACACAGTAAAAAAAATAGTTTTTTCTTTTTCCCTATGGTTGGCATCATCATCTTGAATCCTATTGGTTCTTATAAAGTGAATTTTTATGGTACATTATTTTTTTTAGGCCCATTTTTTACCTCAAAACTCCCCTAATGATTGTCTATCTTTAATCACCAATATTTTACGTTAGTATACTTTCTAGAAGAAACCAGAACCATAAAAGCTACTCGAACAATATATTATTGCCCACTAAAGGCCAAAATTGGTTCATGGGACTACAAGGCATACAATATGTAAAGACGGCTCATATTAATGTCCACTAAAGATCAAAATTGGCCCATGGGATTGCAAGGGATGCAATATGTAGAAAGGAAAAGAAAAACCTAAGACAGAGATAAAGAGAAGAAAATTGTTGGGAGACACCAGTGGAACAATGAAGAAGCTCAAGGAGGCTCACTGGCGGAGAAAGCGCTCCTAGCATTCAAGGAAGTTCACAAGATGGGGAATAATGAAGAAGCTTAAGGAGGTTCACTGGCCAAGGTTCAAAAGTGCTCCTAGCATTCAAGGCCACAAAGAAATGTGCATGGGAACGAGACCATGGCAGTCAAAAACAAAGAAAATTAACAAGAATAGAAAGCTACGAAATAAGCTTCTAAGAATACATCTGTGAAAATTCTATATTAATGATTTCTGGCTATTGCACTATTTTTCGTTTCTCAAACAATTAACATTCTAAAACTCAAAGTAGTTATTAAGGATGTAAATGAGCCACTTTCCGTGGCTTAATTCAGAATATCAAAACTCTTAGTGCGAATTTACTGTGAAGAAATTGAGATTTCGTTTCCCATAAAATATATAAATAATTTCAATGATAACAATTCATGAAATAAGGCGTAATTTGGCCTGATCACTAAGGAAGTCACCTTTGAGAAATTCTACGCAAGCCCTGCAAAGGGGCAAAACAGTGTATCTTGTCTGTTATTTTTCACTACTTGTATCATGTTATGGCCATACCAGAGTGGCAGAAGAACAACTGAAGACGGATCAATTTTACAGCAGCCAATCTAAAATTTAGAAACTGAATCTGAAACTGTACAGGAACCGTTTATAAATATGAAATACAGTAATTAGTTGGATATGGAATCCAAAGCTTCAAAGGAATTTTAAGCTCCACTGGATAATGGGACCTGCCTGCAGCTTTTGGTCCGACAGAAGCATTTGAAAGCTGCTGGATCATCAGTGGGAAGTCCAGGTTCCTGGATATACTTGTAATCATATGTAAGCTCTTCTCCGAACTCAATGTCACGGCCTGCATACAGCCCTATCCGATAAATTCTTTTGTCTAAAGTTTCTGTGTAGACCCTGTATATTGATAAGTTACCTTCACAGCTGCCAACAAAATAACATCCTCGTTATCTTTCACTTATCATAGCATACACCCCATAGATTATTAGATAGTCATTTATCACAACATCTATATTTCACCTCCCATTTTTTTTGGTCTGTCTTCTGCATTTGCTTTCCTTTCATTATAACATAATATTTATTGCTTTCAATTTATTTTCAATAGAACAAGACACTTTTGGCTAACTGACCTGTGGTTGATGAAACGACCAACATTTGACACCTTGAAGCCATCAAGTACCAAGTGATCTTCTTGAGGAACATCCGGATGATCCAAATTGAAAAGATAGCTGCACCCAAATACATGGTTCGAATATGTTGTTTTACTACTTTCTTAAATGATAATATCTCTGAAATATATAATTCTAATAATAGTATAAGTCACCTGGAATTGTATTCAGGATAGACCAGCCCTCGTTTACTGACTTCTCCCTCAGTCAACATCTCACCAACATACTCGAGAACAAATTTCCCCCTGTTGTGAGCAGGATATATAAATAAAAGCTCTAATATCACTAGGAGGAAAGATTGGCGCAGTTTGTTAACGAATTTGAACCAAGACTTGAATGCTATTAAGCATAATAAATAATGTGAGAAAGTAAACATGCAGCCATTTGATGTTTTTTGCACATGGTAACAAATCACCATCCCATCTTTGCTAGTTGATCCTTTCCCACATCTCCATTGGCAGCAAATTCAGTTGGCGTTTTCCATAGAAAGAAGCTAATGCATGAATATGTATATGGCCCTTTTGAAGGTTACAAACAACATAATGATGAAGATGGAAGAAATGCTCACACAAATAAAATCATACTACCTACCTTGGGATTTGTTCAAGAGTTCTCACACCCCATCCTCGCTCTTCTGTTTTAAAAACTTCCAGCGGAACATGAAGACCTTTTTGAAGTTCACGGTTCACACAATTTGGTCCACATCGACACCTACTGTTACACTCTACTACATCTATTTTGAGCCATCCAAGCTGCAGCAGTAAAAAATACTTAGAAAATGTCCATGCAACATAAACAGAGCATAGAACTATAATGTTTCACTCTTTACTTAAAAATCAACTTTCAGATAAAGTCAATTCCCTCGAAGAAATCTGAACTTCAAAGCATGCAGATAGTAAATTCAACTTTGAAGAAATTGTCTATCTCCTAAAACATGAATGTGCATGTTTCATGTATGCCCAATAGAGAAAGGCATGTCCCTGGGATGGCTAGGATCCACCATACTATACCCCAATGTTAAAGCGAAGCCCCCATGGGGAATACCCCCCTAGAAACATGAAAAAGCACAACTTAAAACATAAAAATGGGGCATTTAAACCCTAAAACACATGTAAGAACACCACTCTCTACTCTTTTCTCACTGTTAATGAACAAAGAAAACAAACTTACCATGGGTACCTAATTTTATATGTGAGCAGTGCACTTAGCATTCGCCATAGCTCTTGATATTCACTGTGGGCACTAAATCATGTCTAGGAGAGCTAGCTTTTGCAAGTGGGCAGTCTGTGGGCACTTGTAAGAGTTTACTGTTACATATGTGTGCAGTGTGTTGGTAGTTGTGAAAGATGTAAAACACAACTTAAAAAACATAAAAATGGGGCATTTAAACCCTAAAACACATGTAAGAATACCACTCTCTACTCTTTTCTCACTGTTAATGAACAAAGAAAACAAACTTACCATGGGTACCTAATTTTATATGTGAGCAGTGCACTTAGCATTCGCCATAGCTCTCGATATTCACTGTGGGCACTAAATCATGTCTAGGAGAGCTAGCTTTTGCAAGTGGGCAGTCTGTGGGCACTTGTAAGAGTTTACTTTTACATGCAAGTATGTGCGCAGTGTGTTGGTAGTTGTGAAAGATGTTTTTTACATGTGGGCAGCTCATGGGAATTCTGTGGCCCCCTGTGAGAGATAATGCAAGCCAAGACCATTTTTGCATGTAGGTAATGCAAGGGCAGCATGTAGGCAGTTGAGAGATATGGCTTAGATGACTAGCACGCCATTCCAGTGAAGACAGAAGTCTTTTTCTATTTTCGAGGCGATTCTTTTCTCAGGACTTCAGTTCTTTGCTGTTATGGCTCTTAAAAGGATCCTGGCACCCCCACTATGGGACCAATCCACTGTGGAAGTAAACAAAGAACGAGGCAATGAATACAATAAAATGCAACATATAATTTGAATTAGCCACAGTGCTATCGAAGAACAAGACACATTTGTTTAAGTACACTAGTTACAGCATCGCTGTATGCTTGTTAATAAAGCCGACCCTACACTGAAGAAACAAACTGTTGACAAATAAAGATCTGTTGATGGAAAAGCGTATCCTACTTTTCAATCTTCCATTTTGTTGGTGCTGATGTACTTCTACTCATGCATGCAAATCTTCAACAAAAAGGCACCCTCCTCCTAGCATTTCCTCAAAAAAGACAACCGTCCCCTCTATTTCAAGTTCCAACATTGTTTGATAATGGAAATAAGGAGTAAAGAGGCACCCTCCTCCTAGCATTTCCTCAAAAGAGACAACCGTCCCCTCCGTTTCAAGTTCCAACATTGTTTGATAATGGAAATAAGGGGTAAAGAGGCACCCTCCTCCTAGCATTCCTAAAAAGAGACAACATTCCCTCTGTTTCAAGTTCCAACATTGTTTGATAATGGAAATAATAAGTAAAGAGGGACCAGACATAGTACCTAAGTTCCTAGTGGACTTAGACCATGTATTATAATTGTAAAATTACACTTTTCGTATATAAACTGATAGAGGAGGATTTAATAAGGGTGGTGGAGGAGACTAAAACTGATGGCAAAGTACAGGGGCCCTAAATTCAACATTCATTGTTTTAATCCCCAAAAAGATAGCCCTGTGTCATTTGATGATTATAGGCCAATCTCAATATGTAACTGTCTATACAAAATCATTTCAAAAATAATAGCTACAAGGGTGAAAAAATCCATTTCATTGGAATAATTTGGCTTTCTCCATGGTAAACAAATTCATGAAGCTATTGGGGTGGCTTAGGAGAGACTTCATCCATTCAAAACAAAGAAATTACCTACAGTGGGTAGTCAAATTGGATCTGTCAAAGGTCTCTGACCAAGTTAGTGGGTTGTACTTAAAATTAATGGTGTTTCATATTGGGTGTAATTTTCCAGTGGCCAACTTGATCATGGGATGTGTTACCGCTCAAATTAGCACCCTTGATCGATGTCACAAATCCCGGTGCAATGAGGGGTAAGCACGGGAGAAGCTAGTGCCCATTGTCACCACAGCAGCTTCTCAACACTAGCTCAAGTCCTAAGACCAAGGGGGAGTCCAACAGCACAAATACCCTTCACTCAAAATAGCACCCTTGATCGCTGTCACAAATCCTGGTGCTATGATGGGTTAGCATGGAAGAAGGTAGTGCCCATTGTCACCACAGCCCAGCTTTTCAACACTTTAGGTCAACTCCTAAGACCAAGGGGAACTCAAACAACACAAATACCCTTCACAAGCAACCTCTTGGCTAAGACCAATGCCTTATGGAGTCAAAACAATGAAAGATATAATGAAACTAGGTGAGAGGGAGGAGCTACAACAATCTGTTATCAATTTCAAAATAAATAACTTCAAAATCTTACTGCTCTTATGAAATTACAACAGTCCATAACACTACAGAAAATGGATGAAAACCAACTAAAACAATGCCAACTTACCATAAAGGTACCTTGAGGATTAGGGCAGGTAACACCATAACATATCTCAAGAGGGTGAAAGGAAGCCGTAAACCAGATCTGAAAAGAGTTAACCAGATCTGGTTTAAGCCCTAATCTTATATAGAGAATGGACCCGCTTAAAACTTTCCAATGGATGTCCAACTCCCTAGGGGTCAATCCTAGGCGTTTTCCTTGTTTTTTTAGGCTTTCAAAAATTATTGGTTGGACTGATTTACCTACTATACCAGATCTGAAAAATGCCCTAGATAACACAAAACACAGTATAATTCTCAATCCAACCACAAGAAAGGAGCGCCCCTAAGGATCCACAAGGAAACTGTTATCACACAACTTGTAGTTGTCCCTAAAGGTATCCCATCCGGGACGGTAGAGGAGATAGACAACTAAAGAGGTGACCCAAGAGATGCCACGGTTCCCAATGCAAGCTGGGAGTCACGAAAACCGAGGCACTCTTCACTTTAGATCTAGACAAGTTAAGATCAAGAGGGAGACCCTATAGCCAATCAAAGAAGATTTAGCCAAAGCAAAGGTTCCTAGGGAGATGTGTAAATTGAGTTACGGAAACCAATGCAAGCTTAGGTGGACCCAATGGTTATGACGTGGTTGAAGAGGCTTAAGAAGTGACAAGTGTTTCAACCAATGAATGAGTTAGGCCACCTAAGGAGATCTAGTGCCATGAAATACACAAGTGGGACCCACTTCCTTAAAATATGCAAATGGCTCAAATGGGACCCACAAGGTGAAGTTAGAAGTAGTATGGCACTAAGGGGTGTTTGAAGATGTAGATCTATGGATCCAAAGTAGATTAGGCAACACCCACATATGGGATCTAGCACATGACACAATCCCTAAGGAGTGCGAATTGACCCAAGGAGACTAGTGCCTTTAGATGGAGGGGCAAATGGAGTCCAAATTATGCCAAAATGTAGATCAGGGTAGTTAAGGCAATTATCAAAGTGGGTTTAGGATGGCATGCCCAAAGAGAAGCTAGATCTCCATAGATCTAAGGTTGAAAGTGCATCACCCAATGACCCAAGTGGGGCACAACCCTCAAAATGAGGAATGGGGGCCACAAGGCAAAAATCAAAGAGATGAAGCACTAGGGGTAGGTTATCAAGTGAGAGGAATGCAACTCAAGTGAGATCTGACCTACCCAAGTCTTCGAACTAGCAAAACTCACCCAACCAAGGAGTGCGACCTCACCCAAGGAAGGCTAAGTGCCTTGAAAAATGTGTCAAATGAAGGCCAATCCACACCAAACTATAGATCCGAATCCCCGTGGATACTATAGAGGTGGGTTTTCAATATTTTTTCCAAAGACAAGCTAGATCCAAGTAGATCTAGGAAAAAGTGAAAAATGAGGGTTTTTAGATCTAAGAGAATAGATGGATAAGATTGAAGAATTTCATACCTCTTGGAACATACATGGAAGATGAAGATGGAAGAGGCTTGTGACGAGGATTACTTCCCACAAAGATCAAATGCCAAACTTGGATGAGCCCTTCTTGCGAATATTTTGACTCCTTCAACCAAATTGATTTCCCTATTCCTGTCAATCAAGGACACAAAGATCAATCAATCAATCAAGAATGGAAAGAGATGCAAGCAAAGAGATGAGAAACATGAATTGTTGGTACAAAGACAAAACAACTCCCTATCAACCAAAACGTCCTTTTGAAGCTTGAAGGGTAGGCCTCCCCACCAATTCGCACTCCTCCAAAACGTCTTCTTTGCCTACAAAACAATGTTAGTTGAAGATAAAATCAAGATGGCCGCCAATGTCTGTCAGTGCAGAGGAAGAAGCATTTACAATCACCACAAGCATTCCAAAAATCTCTAGATGAATTTTACAATGAGGGGGTCTCCTCCTTATATAGGATAATAAAGACCAAAACCCTAGATCTCAAAACCACTTTATGAAATGAGTGGTTGAGATTAAAAGATCTCACAACATAATCAATGGCTAAGATGAGCCAACATAAAATATTACATGGATCACTCAAAATAGAGGTGACGTCATAGCTAGAAGTGACTAAGTGAGGGTGACGTCATCCTCTAGAGGGGGCTAAGACACATGGGCCCACCTCACATGACATGGACATGACTCAAGAAGCTCATGGTGGGGCTAGGAGGCATCAATCCTTACTAGCTCATCCCCATGGCACAATAATATAAAATAATATGTCCAAAATAATACAAATGATCAAATCTTGTCCTCAAAATCTGTGAGAAACATGCAGTAAAAGGCCTCATGTGGCCTCTGTGGACCCCACTAACTGATGATAACTGGCCGGAAGATGGGGTGTTCACCCTGGAAGACCTCTGTGAAGACCAAGTGCCAAAACCTTGCCTCAATTGCCCAAATCGAATCCCTCAGTGACCCTTTTATTCCATTTTTAATCTACCTCGGTAACTGTGATACTGCCCAAACTAACACCTGGAGTGCCTGCGCTGTCAAACTGAGCCCACCAAGCTCTCTGTGAGGGGGGTAGAATGGTAAAATCAAGTGGCTGGACCACCCCCTCCTCATACAGCGCCCTAAGTGAACTGGCCTCTCATGGCCCCTGCTGGACAGGCTGGGAAAATAGCCTCAAAACTGGTCATCAAGTGGATAACTGCATCTATCTTTGTCAGAAGTGCCCGGAACTGAATGACAAGTGTCTCATTGGATCCAGAAGACCCAAATCTACTAAGCATGTGTACTCATACACCACGGGTTGACCTGAGGGTTCAACAATAGGATCCACCATATCCGGACAGTGGATAATCTGATGATCTGAAATAATAATAAAACCTGTTGAACTGCACCAATCACCATCTGAATCATATGTCCACCATATGGTATCAACAAGAGTATGTGGGACCATCCATCATCATCCATAAGCATATATGGCCCACATCATCACGGATTCCAAGAATGACCATAGTCAAACTAGGTTTGACTAGGTCAAAATATAGCCAAGGACAAATTATATCAATAGACTAAGACATGTTCCTCTAATCATACTCACAACTTAACTTAAAGTATAAACATCATTCCATGGCATTTATCATTTACATATTACATTGTTATTTATATTTACTTGCACAATAGCTTAAATGACAAACTCAGCCATTGGACATGGCCTAACTGCTAGCTAAGGATGAAGGCCAAGAGGAAGGCTAGGTAAAGGGGTGACTTGACCAAACTCAATCAAAAGATACTTTGGATGGGGAGAGGGGAAGCTACACTCTGTGCCGGATAAATAACAAAGGGAATGGATGTGCCTCACAAATGAATAAGTTGTTTAGAGACTGCTTATTCAACTTAAGCATCATGTCTACATCAACTTGATCCAGGTTTATTAGAATCATTTATTTCATTTCATGGCCTTTTTGGCCTACATAACCCTTCGGATTTCAGATGTGCTAAGAAGCACAACTAATTGCAGCTTGCATTCAATGCATGTTTATACATATACAAGGTCAGCAATAATAGATATAACTTTTAAGTAGCATTTGCCTTTTGGACCTTTCTTATACTCTTCGAGGAGTATTTTTTAACATTTCATTGCTCTTGCCCTTTACTCATGTGTGTTCAAAAACACATTCTAGAGTTTACAGTTTCCATGGGCGAATTTATAAGAATTTCCAATACAAAGTAGTACATGAGCTTTCAGTTTTAGCCAACAACATCTCAAGTGACTAGGGGGACTTCTGCCAGTGCCAAACATTGGGACAACCGACCAGAATGATTTAGGCCTACAATCCAACTCACCAAAGGCAAGTTCTGTCACCAACTCAGAGCCGAGACACTAACAAACATGGATGCAGTCCGACACAGAGGTAGAAATGGGGAAGTCCTCAATATCAAAAAGTCAAGAAAGGCAAGTCAAAGGTGAAAGCCAAATCGGGAAGGTCATGGATGGACGGAGTCAAATGAATGTGGTGCCTAAACTAGCAGACAAATAATGTCAAGAAAGACCATATCTATGCAAAGGAGGGTAGTAAACCCGGTGGGTTTTGTTAAGAAACCTAAGTGTGCAAGTAATAAGTCCATTTTATAATTTATAACAAAATCAAGATAGTTCATTTCATTTTACAAAGTTTGCCACATCATGAATCATATACCAAGCTAATGCTGTGAAGATGACTAAAGCAACAAGATAATAATCTATAGTCAATAATTAGAAGTCCATAGGCTATATCACATTATAACAATAATCATCAATATCATCTCAAACGCTGCTACAATAACATCATTGGGCACTGAACTGAAACTGTATGGAATAAAGGGTCACATCGGTCATCAAATCTGAGCTCCCAAGGCTAAAACTTGGCACAAGGTCTAACATAAGTCTGATAAAATACACTGCTCTGATCATGAGTGATCTCAAAATATAAACTCATCATAGCCAAGCTCTGAAAATTGCAGATATCTGCTAAGCAAGAATAGTAGCCCAACTACTATGATGTGATAACAGAAACCTACCAGGGTGCAATTGTCTAGTGGAGCACAATTCCAAAATTCACAATATTTTTTGAGATATGATTTTCTCTATTTTTAGGGTTTTTCCAAAAATTATATTTTTTAAAGTTTTTGTATTTTTTGTTATTATACAACATAAATTTGATAAAAAAGTTGAGGAGAGGTTAGACTTTGGTCCTTAACCCTAGGGAAATAAGAGATCAAGGTTAATGTCTCTTCTCAATTTGGCTATTCAAGATTTTTAACAATTAGGGCAAAGCTATGTTGCACTGGCCTCGGGGACGAGGGGATGTCGGGGACGAGTTTCCAGGACTGCTAGAGCGCACTCCCAATTTTTCAGGGGACGGCAAGCTGGGGACAGCAATTATATAATATAAATAAATATATATAATTATCTATATATAATAAATTATAATATATATAATTGAAAACATTTAGATAAAAATTAGAACTAATTATGAAATTCAAATTACAAAATGAAATATAAAATATTAAACTGCCTATAATCATATTTTCTATAGCAGATATATTAGTTATGATGTGTTTCTTCCCTTAGGTGACTGCAGTTCATGTTTTCAGCCTTTCCCTTTGGTGACCACAGTTCATGTTTGCAGCCTGCAAGAAAGTTTCAAAGGAAATTAACATGTAATTGCCACATGAAAAGGAAATGAAATGCCAAAGTCCAAGGAATGGCCACAATGGATATGTAGACAAACACTCCAAAGGGTGGACAGGCCATTAGAAAACCCTTTATAGGTGTATTAAAGCATGGCTGCCCCATGACCCAGGGGTGCTTGACCCACCTTACCCCTAACGTCATCTTTATGCAACTTGGGGTTAACAAAACATCCACAAACTATAGCTTGACATGCACATCTTACCCCATGTGTGGCCTCCGATATACGCTTGGCATTCTTTCGTTGAGCGATGGCTAAAAACCTATGTTACTGGATCTGCCACTCCAGTGTGTAGGATTCGCGGATCCACGGATCTGATACGTATATGGATCGGATTTGCCTAGGATTCTTCATGGAAACGTATCCCCTATAGAAGGAAACATATCATGGTACTATGAAATGGATCGTTTGAAAAATCAAACAATTCCTGAAATTTTCAAATGGATCCTGAAACTTCCAATGCTTCTATGACCCATTGATCCCCCCAAAAAATTGTTTTTTAATGAAAAACATAAAAAATCCTAAACAACTAATCGCTAAAAGTGTAAAACTCATTCCTGCTCAAGGTCTGAATTATCCTTATGTCAAGATCTTCTCTTGAACTCTGATATATCAATATCAAGTTCTGCTCTCAATATTTTTATTTGATTTACCTTTATGGTCAACACCTGCTGTCAAAGGCTGATCTATCTTTAGGTGCTATGTTGTTGCTCACTTCACCTACACTGTTATGCAGTCTTGCCATAGCCTTTGAGAAACCCACTTTATCCCCTACTGATAGAGACATGTAGATGTGGCTCACATAAACACTACTATGACCTGCTTCAAGTTTATGCTAAAATGGATTTTAAAATTATTAATATCAATCATGGTTACAACTCATCAAATTATCAGTTATGGTACATGAACTCTTGTTTTTGGCAATAACTTATAGTTCTATTCTTGTGTTTCGTGAATAGTTTTAATTCTTCACTCTATATTTTTATTTATTATATAAATATTTTTATATTTCTTTGTACTTGTCGTTTCCCCACAGTATCCGGATCCTGGGTTTTAAAAAATCTGGCGAATCCGTATCCGTATCCTAGTAACTTAGCTAAAAACATCTCAATTACACTTCAATCTATAATCGTGGTTGAAACATCAATAGCAATCTCTTTATTTCTTTGTAACTGCAGCTATCATTATGGGTGGGAATTCTACGAAGGAGAAGACAGAATAACCAATATGTTCTTCCAAACGTACAAACGATTGCACCGGTCTATTAATGGCACTGAATATATAGTATTTGGTCCAAATCCTTTGCCTAGCCAGAGAATTAATAAAATCACAACTATATATATCAGATTCCTCAAAACTATAATAAATTGTCTCTGAATTCTATAACCCAACTTGTTTAATTTTTTTTTAAATTGTGCAAGTTAGGGGACATCCAAGAGTCCTCGATTGGTCGAGGGACTTCGGGGACGTTCTTGAAATGTCCCCAGTTTTGACCGGTATGGTTAGGGTACCGCCGAGAAGCCCCCAAATCCCCGGTTGAGTCCCCGCTGAATTGGGGAAGTTTCCAAGGAGTTCCAAAGTCCGCGGAACGCGGGAACACTTGAAACAAATGAAATTTTGGGGGGGACGGGGCCTCGTGCAACATAGGGGCAAAGACTAGTAACCCTAGATAGGTCTAAGTAGCCTTAGCCTAATTAGGACAAACAATTAACTCTGAGACCCTACTATGGGGAGCTCCTTCAAGAGGAAAGTACCCTCAAACAAGATTGACAAGATGCAAGCAAAACCCTAACTTTGTCTTGCTTAACGTGCACAAAAGCAATGTCAAACAAGAAATTTAAAACATCTTACCAACATCCACCAAGAAAAGAGCAAGGGAGAGGCATTAGGTCCTCCCTAAGCCTTGAGTTATTACAACCATTCAATGGATCAACCTTAAGAGATAGCAAAAACCTAGAAATTTCATCATCCAACCTTCATCACAAGAAAAACATGCCAGAGAGAGAGGTGTGCATGCCTTAGAAGATCCAATAGACCAAGAGAAAAAGAAAAAAGATTATATTTGAACCCTTGTCTTGTTACAAATGAGAGAGAGGTGCTCTTTATTTATATGGAACAACCTAGCCTCTTTTACTTTAAAGCCTATTGTTACATGGTACTATTATCACATCCATAGTAGCCTGGCTACCATGATTGCAGAGCAGTTTCTTGTATATTTTTGAGCCAAGCCTTTACACATTTTTTATGAGATCAGCATATGATGAGCAGTAACTTTTGATGATCACTCACATATCAGAGCAGCACCAGATCAAATATGATGAACCTTATGCCAAGACTGAACCTCGTGACCTCAGATTTGATGACCGAGGTAACCAACTTTGTTCCATACAAAGCAGCATAGTGCCCAGAGTTTCTACAGCAGCAGTGTTTCCAGTGACTATTTGATGATCCAGATGGAAGATACAGGTATATGGCCCAGCAAGTATATGGATGTGCATTGGTTATGATTGTTTTGCTCTTTTGCTCATCTTAGTAGCTTGACTTGGTATCTAGTGGTCATGATCTGGCGGTACATATATATATATATATATATATATATATATATATATATGTTACATGTTGTTTAATGATTATCTAAATGGTCTAATTACTCAGAATAAGAAGTTCTTGTTTCTACTCATTGGTTTTACCCTCTTTAGTAGTAAGGACGTGATCATTCCCACCATTTATGGCTTGCTAGCTTTGGCATCACCTTTTCACTTTCCCCATCCATCTGTTCTCTCCCATTCTTGGTTTTTACCTTGGCTTACACCTCAGCTTGTGATATGGAGAACCTCCCCACTTTGGCCTTTGTGTTGGATAGCATCCATGTCAGTTTGTGTCTCGGCTATGAGTTAGCAACAAAACTTACCGAAGCCTTGGTCCTTCTGGGCCAGGAGAATCTGCTGGTGTTGGTTCCTGAGCTTAGGTGAGTTGGATTTCATGCCTTGACCTCTCTAGTCGGTTTCCCCCAATGTTTGGTCCTGATTGTGGATGATCCCCCTAGTTTTATGAGTTGTGTTGGCTAAACCTGAAGCAAACTGTACTACCATCATTACATGCATATGTGAACCATCATCATATCTTTTGTGCCAGCAAATGGAAACAAATTAAAAATTGTGCTTCTCAGCACAATGAAAGAGGGCTATGGAAATTGAAATGTGAAAGCACCCTGGATGAAAGCTACGATTAGTTGTGCTTCTAAGCACATGCAAAATCCAAAGTGTCCTAAGGCCTAAAACGCAATGGTTAAATGTATGCTAAATCCAAAGACTGTTGGGCATGATTAAATGTAATGATTAATACCTCACGGAGCCTATGGGTTGGGATGTGCGATGGAGTAAGGGATAGTTAATTCTAAGTGTCCCCTAGAACCTCAAGTTACGGTTAGTTGTGCACCTAGTTACAGCGGTTCTAGTAAAGATCCTCACAGAGTTGGATTCAGCTTGGATGTGAGTTGTAGACATTTGCCAAGGTTGAATAAGCACCTCTCAAAACAACTCATTCCATTTGTGAGACACTGCCATTCCCTATGTGTATATTATCCAGCATATGCTTAAGTGTGTATTCCTTTTCCCTTATCCAAAGTATCATAGTGTTGAGTCGGTAAAGTCATTCCCTTATTCTAGCCTTGCATTTTCACCTTCACCCATTTCTAGCAAAATTATCACGGCCATGAAATGAGTATTATCTTGAGGTTTTGTTTTGAGTAATTGATTATTTTTGGACTTATATTTGATATGATTATTGCTTAACCGCCAATGAAATGATACTTCATGCTTTAAGTCTTGCTATTAGAACGATTAAAAGAGCATACCCTATGCATTTGCACTTGCAGCATCAGGCATTTTAAGCCTGGGTCATATTTTGATCAGCTTTGACCTGGTCAAACCCAGTTTGACCAAGTCAACCATAGGATCTGAGATGAGTTGGACCAATGATGTTCAAGGTTGATGATTTATGGTCCATTGATGCCCATTTGATGCTTCCATGCAGCAGGCACAGCTTTCATATGATGGTTTGATGGATTTTTATAGTTATTATTATTTATAGACCGTTATTTTTATTTGTCCGGGCATGGTTGAAACTACAGATGACTATCCAGTTAGCCACAGGGTGTATGAGTACTCATCTCTAGTACATTGGGACCTTTTGGGTCCATTGGGACACTTAGATATCAATTACAGGCACTTTCGGATGAGATTTCACTCAAATTGTCACTTTATTGCAGATTTTCCATTATAAAATAGCCTGACAGCACAGATGGATTTTTGTTTGGTTCTCCTAGGGAGCTACAGAGGGAGTATGGGGTCCAGCCACTTGTTATTACCATATTACCATACCCCTAGACACTTTGGTATAGTCAGATTTTTGCCTGGGGCACCAGGCAGAAAGTTGCAGGCATTTTATTACTTTACAGGTGATATTCTGAGGATTAAAAATGGAATAAAATGGTCACTAAGGAAATCGATATGCGCAAATGAGGCAAGGAATTGAAATGAGGTTTGTTCAGAGGTCATTTGTGATGCATCCCACACCTTCCGGCACAACTTGTAGCATTCAATGGGGTCCACACACATTTTGGGCTATTATTTTGTTGTATTATTCTGCTATTGAGGGGGCCACGATTTGGTCATTTGGCCACTTTGTGATGTTTTTTTTTTTGTTGGCAAAGTGGTGGAACCTTTTTGACTAGCAAGTTTGCCTTTGGCTAAGTTACCACGAACCAAGGGCATCTAAGCCGTCAAAATCACCCGGGGATCGCACCCGACCTGGACCGTACCAACCCTTAACATGGTTGGATTTTTTGGTATCCACGGGATTAGAACCGACGACCTTTCCGCTTAGGGGGTGTCTTAACCATACCCCACCACCAACTGTTCTACATCTCATGGATGGCCACTTTGTGATGTTGTTGTGTCACATTATTTATCATTGTCCCATGGGGTGATGCTAGTGAAGAACATTAATACTTCCTAGCCCCACCATGTGCTCTCTACACTTGTCTTAGTCATCTATCATGTGGTGTGACCCCCCTAGGGCCACTTAATGAGTGTGCACTCCGTCTTTTAGTGAGTTGATCCATGTATTGTATTTCCAGCTCATCTTAGCCGTCGATTATTATTGTTTTATCTTTTGATCTCCACCACTCATTCAAAAAGTGGTTAGGGTTTTGGTCTCTCTCAATCCTATTTAAGGAAGAGACCCCCCTCATTATAAAGGCAACTTTGGCCTCTTGGATTTTCGACATAATAAAGAATATTTTTGCAAAAAACTCTTGGATGCTTTGATGAATGTTCTTGCAAGTGATTGTAAAGTCTTTTCTCTATGATAGCATTGTGGATCTAGCTTTCTCCATACCATTTTTCTGCAGGGGTCGTGTAGTAGAGAAGGAGGACGTTTTTGAAGGGGGCGCTATAATGGGGAGACTCCATCTCTCCTCCTCAAGACGTTTTGGCATCAGGGAGTATTTCTATTGTATCTTGTGATCATATTTATGCTCTTTGGTTCATCTTTCATATCTTATAAACTTTTCTCGTCCAGATCGATTCTTACTACAGATCGTTTTGGTAGGGAAGGACGCATTGGCCATCTTGGAGGCATAGCGACTTCACTTGGGATGCTAGATCTCACTCTAGATTGCTTCATTTTGGGAAGATCATCAATTTGCAAGGCGGCCGCAAGCATATCCAGGTGTGTTTCAAAGTATTTTTGTTATCTTGGGATCCATTCCAATCGTCACCATTAAACTTCACTGGTCAAACCCTAAGTTAAAATTTATAAAAATTCTCTAGCTCAAACAACTTCAAATCGTGGCGAACGATTTCTGGGTTTTTACTTTTATGCCAAGCTTGAAGCAAGCTTCCTAGGGCATCACCCTCAGTGGCCTCCTTGCCCAAATTCCTAGGCACTGATCTCTCTCTCTTGAGCCCTCTCTGAGTTTGCCCCTTTTTCAGTTGTTTGATTTCCCAATCTTTGCTTGTGAACTTTGATATTGTCAGATCTACAGTCAAGTTGTGTTAAGAAGCCATAATCCATCCAGATCTACTCCTTGGGACCATTTCCCCTGATTTAAGTACACGTTTCCCAAGGCAGTTGATTTTGATCATTTACCTTAACACTTATATCCTGGATTTGTCCATAATTCTGAGCTATTGTAATTGAATTAACCAACTTTCATATCTCATCTTCCCTAAGCCTCTACAATAGCTCCATTCTTTAAATCTAGGGTTCTATACCCTTCACTTTGCTTTTACTGTTTGATTTGCTTTATTTGGTGTTAGATCTCTCTATCTAAGAGTAGATCAAAGTCTCCCCCTTTGTTATCTGTGGCTTGGATAACAAGAAGTGAAGAGTGCCTCGATTGGCGTGACAACCAATCCATCTCGGGAATCGAGGCCCTCTTAGGTGTCACCGGTTAGTTGTCTTCCTCTAGCATCCTGGATAGGACATTTAAAGTAGACAACTACACTCTGTGTGATAACATTTTTGGCGCCGTTGACGGGGAGGTAGAGGCTTACTACAGGTGTCTACGAGTGTCTGTGCATATTACATATCTTATCGCATCCTGTTTTATATTTGAATGGTTACCACTTATATTTTTAAATCATACCTAGACATATCATTTCACTCATCTCTCCTCGCTTTTACATGACATCTTTCGGTGGAAAAACTTATAGTTTACCTGGCAACTCCAAATCGTGACTATGCTGAGGAACGACCTCATAAACATCCTTACGATCTCAGAAGTAGAGCAAATACGAATCAACTAGAAGGTACCCCGCTTACATATTACAAAAGAGATCCCAAACCTCAATCATATAATTTCTTTTGGAAAATTGTGAATTCTTCTGATTCTCCAAATCATTTCTTAGGATCTGCTTCATCTAATCAGGTTCCTCTTGCTCATCAAGTAAATCCAATGGCTGGAACAAATCAAACTCCTCCAGGAAATAATCCTCCCCTCCGTTCGTTCGTAGATTCGGGAACAAAGCTAAAGCTTCAACCTTCGATTTTTCCCAAATTCCTGGTTCACCTAATGGCATGCCTGATAAATATTTTGAAAAGATTCCTAAATTCAATGGAAGTTGTGCAACCTCCATTGAAGATCATATCGAGGTTGTCTGGGCTCACATGGAAGCTTATGGGGCAGAAGAAGAAGATGTTTACATGAGGGGTCTTTTTGCATCCCTGGAGGGTGATGCTCGTAATTGGTTTGACTGTTTGCCTGCATCATCAGTCACGGAATATGATGCCTTTGTTGAAAAACTTAAACATGAATGGTCAGTCAAGTTAGATGGACGTTTTCTTCTAAACCATCTTTTTGAAATTAAAAAGAAAGAGAACAAGTCAGTCCATGAATTCAACCTACGATTTAATAGAATAGTGGCCAACATCCCTAATGACATTAGGCCTAAAGAACAAGCTGTGTTGATTCATTACCTCAATTCATTTGAAGGTTACCTTGACTATCATCTTAAAGACAAAGACCCCAAAGAACTTAAAGAAGCTCAGGAAAATGCTAGGAGGGATGAAGCAAATGTTGCCTCTATGGGGAAGCAAAACTTCTTTGATTCAATTAGTGCTTCCTCCTCTAGATACGAACCCAAAACTAGGAAAGGAAAAGAACCAGTCAAAGATTCCAACGATATGATGGAGAACATACAAGAAATGATGAAACACTTAACTCTCCTAACTAGAGATTTAGCTAAGAACAAGGAATCGGAAAGGTATAAGCCACCTTATGGCCCAAAACCTTATTGGAACCCTCAAAAGAGGCCTGACAATGATGACAATAGAAGAAACCCTGTGGGCCAAGCGTCACCTGAACCTCCTGGAATTAACTAATCGGAAGAACAAAAGGAGAATGTTCCTGAATACCCCACTCATAGTGAAGAAGCCCAGGATTCTCCTCAAAACATTAGTTGGGTCGATAATTTGGATTTTGACAAGGATTTCGGACGAATATTAATAGATCAAGAAGAAGAGAATGAATAAATTCCTAGTCCTAGTCTTCCCGTTTTTTCCACAGAACGACCTGAAAGTAGTGGCCAAGCTCCTATTAGGTGCTATCAAAGAAGAAAGGATGGCCAAAAACCTACTCCTTTCATCAAAAGGAAAAATAGTGAGCAGCCTAGCCCGGTGAGTGACCCAACTTCTATTCTCCCTGAGTATGACTTAGACATCAATACTGAGAAAGAATTGGACAAAGGTATGCACAATATTCCACTCATTGAACTAATGAAGGTCCCTTCCATTAAAGAACAAGTGGTAGAATTTTTCGAGAGTATCCCTAAAACTACCACTAGACATGGTGCAGATGAACCTCTTCCAGACTTAACACCAAGTACCTGTTATCACCTAAGTTGTAGTTACCCCTATGGATGTATCCACTCATGGATGGCAATAGGAAAGGGCAACTCAAAAGGTGTAACCACGATCACCTCGACCTCCAATAGATGGTTGTCACACCAGTCAAGGCAACCTTCACTTTATGTTATCTAACGCAGACAACAAAGGGGGAGACCCGATCTACTCCCGACAGGAGAGATCAAAACCAAGACACCATATCAAGTTAATTCTAAGTGAAGTAAGCTGTATGGTTTATCCTAGACCTTAGAATGAAGTCACAAGACAAGTGGGGTTCAATGAGTATAGCTTTGGTTCATTGTTGATGTGAGAGTGACTTATAATATTTGAAATGAGATCCAGGATTAGAGTACTAGTCAATTGTGAGAAAATCCACTGCCTTGGGAACCATGTCTAATGCAGGGTAGTTTAGGGGTTGAATTGGGGCTAACTAGTACAAGTGACAAGCTTGATAATGAAGTATGATGGCATCAAAGGGTCTAGCTCACCAATCAAGGGTCAAACCACAAGTTAATCCAACACCTAGGAAAGTCGAATTGACTTGGAGAGAGACCAGTGCCTTGGGAATTGGGGTAATGGAGTCAAAGTAAAGTTAACTTGTGGTTAAGGACTCCTACTGCATGAGACAAGTGGGCAATTAAAGTCTTGATGGATGAATAGGTCTACATCTAGGTTTGACCTAAGTGGACCACAATCCCTTAAAACAAGGAATGCTATCCCCAAGGCAAGATTTGACAAGGTGACCTACTAGACCTAGGTTTTGAATTATTCCCGTTCCAAATCCACTGAAATCTCAAGTACCCATGTCCTAGAAATGGGACAACTCCCTTCTCCAAGGTGGTGCGACTTTACCCAAGGAGGCTAAAATGTGGGATAAGTGGGTCAAGACAAGTCCAATGGCATCCAAACTTTAGATCCAAGTAGGTTGATCAAGTGGGAGTGTGGATCTACAATTTCAAGGCAATCCGATGGCTAGATCTTACTAGATCTGAGTTTAAAGATACCAACTGGTCCAAAATGGGGATTAAATCCCTTAAAATGTGGAATAGGGCCCACAAGGTAGAAATCAGAAAAGAGACAATCTGGGGGTAGGTTATTAGATGTGTAGATCATGAATCAAGCGGGATCTCAACTACCCACATACTAGATGTAGGTAAACCCACCAAACTAGGAAGTGCGCCCTTGCTTGGAGAGGCTAAATGCCCTGGGAAGAGGGTCAAATGGAGGCCAATCCTCACCAAACTATAGATCCGAGATGGCGTGGATACTATAGAGGTGGGTTTTCAAAATCTTACCCAAGAAGCCGCTAGATCTTAGTAGATCTGAAAAAATGTAAAATGAGGGTTTTGAAGAAATTAGGGTTTTATCAATTTATGAGCTATGTCAATGGATTGGATCAAGATAAGAGAAACAAACCTGTGGATCTTACCTAGGTAACCTTGTAGATGCCTTGATGATGATGATCTATGCAAACTCGACCAATTTGAGAAGCTTTGAGGTAGTTTTCTATGCAATCGATTTAGTCCAAGAAGCCAATGCGCCCTCTCTCCTGCACAACAAACGTCAACAATATCAGATTTGATGTAATCAAGAGATAAGACTAATGCCACAAGAGAAGTAACAGAAAGATAACATAGATCACAATGATGCTAATGATAACCCCCTGATACAAGCAAATGCCAAGAAAGTCGATTTGAAGAAGCCTTGCAAAATCGCCCTTGTTGAAGTCGCCCTCCTATAGACAAGACAATGATTTCCAAAATAGATAGATCTTACCACAAATTCCAAATGCTAGGTTGCAATAGACTTTCCAATCACCATCTAAGAACATCAGATGCAAAGGAGACCACAAGAATTTCCACAAGAAAGTTTTTCTATACCAATAATCCAAGAGCCAAAGACCCCTTACAATGAGAAGCTCTCTCCTTTAAATAGGAAGGAGAGGCATCAAAATCCTAACCACTTTTTATAAGAATAAGTATAAAAGCAATATAACCATAACACAATGATATACCTGTTGAGTCATATACCTGAATGCTCATCAACCTGTACCATCATCTGTCCTCTGAAACTGCTACTGCAACTCTGGGCACTACTGACTGCTCTACACAAATGGTATAATGGCTACATCGGTCATCTCTCTAAGTGTCCTGAGACTCAGTCATGGCATGGGGAAAACAACTGTTGTCCACAATCTGATAGTGATCCAATATAGATGCTCATCTCAGCATCTCAAATGTAAGGGAACTGGCTGAATAGTGTACTGGCATCAGAAAAATAATGTATGGTAGTCTGGCTACTATATATGTGATAACATCTGGCTCCGGTTGGGACAAGTGCTCTGCTGAAATGAGCGCTTGAGAACCTCAGAATTTCTGGTCCTCGAACTCTGCTACTCGAATCCACGATCCAGCACTCTACCATTTTGCTTTCCAGCTTTTTATTTTTGCAACCTATTTCTGCATTCACAAACATCAAAATACCTCATGCCGCATGTGTGGAAAAAATATAAAACCGACTGAAATAAAATCTATTCTATGTCAAAAATATAAATGCATGAAATATAAATGCAGCAAGAAAATTAAATTACTAACATAATTTGCAAAATTTGAAATTTATTGTGCAGGAAAAAAGAAAAGTGATAGGTACTCAATTACACTAGAAGCTTACCAAGGAGCTTAGAAATAAACAAGGTGCCAGACTCAATGGCTGAAAAGACTAACTACTGCCAAAGTAGGCTTATTTGGTTTCCTACCTACTCTAATCTACCAGGCAATGCAAGCGGAGAGATCCCAACTATGTGGGATCAAGGATGTGATCCCTTAAGTCCCTCTGATTGACAGGATATAAAATACGTCGTCCACTACCAGTGGTCAGAAAGCACATGCCATCAATGCATTGCTCTACTGTGAAAGGTCCAACCCACAAGTCATCAGCCTGTCCCGATCTTATATGCAAAAAATTGTTGGGAATGATGACTTGACTTCCTGTATGAAACCTATTTCTATTGACAGACTCAAGAATTGCTCCAATATTACGAATAGGTATGGGATGGATTTCAGCAGGGTTTTGCGGTTGAGGTGTGACAATCCTTGAGCTCCTCCTAGAAGGAACTGCATCAACTCTGGGTGAACTACCATCTAAAGAAATAGCAATTCTGCCAACAAGGACTTCCCTAACTTCTCTTCTTGTTTCTTGGACTACTTCATTTGATTCTTCCTCATGGGGAGACAACTTTTTTAACAACTTCTCCTACAGTCCAGAAATCTCTATGTTCTTCTAAGGGAGGTGGCTCATGAGATATGACAGTGTTATGACTAGAACCTTCCCCTGAAGGAACAGGAATGACCATGTTTTCCAATCTAGTAGAAACTGACTCAGGATGAAATGTAGAGGAGCTAGGAATGTGAGAGAGATCGTGAGTATGATGACTAGATGACTCAGATGGTAAGAGAAAATTAAGGATATGAGGATGTGCAGATAAAGCATGGCTTTGAGGCTCTGAAGGAGTTTGAAAAATAGCAAGGTTATTGAGATCATATTCTCCTTCAGGTGCATCATTAATTAAGGCATCCTCTTCCCAACTTAGAGAGTCATCGTGAACTTGAATTAAGCTACCATCTTCTAGAGATAAATGAGATAGAGAGTCTTCTATGTCAGAATAATGGGAGGCTTCAGACTCTTCATTCGTTTCAACCCTAGTAGATGTTGCAAGATTGTTTTCCCATGGGTAACTAGGTGCAAGCCCTTGGCTTTCTCTTTCTCTATTATGATCAGTCAAGGCAAACCACTCCCTTACAGTAAAAGGAATTCTTTCTCCCCTCCTAATATCATCAAATTCATCTTCATGTATTGGATTCTCATTATTTTCTTCATCATTTGTTTGATCATGAAGGCTTTCTATTGGGGGATTTGGTTCCAAACTTTGATCATTAGGCAAATGTTCATCTCTTCCTATATCTCTTATGCCATCATCAACTTCCTTAAGTGCTCGATTTTCAATAGAAGGTTCTTGAATGATTTCATTGTTTTGTTCATGACCTTGAGGTTGATTCTCACTTCTTCTTAATTCATCTATTTCCTCAGCAAATTCATTTCTAAGTAACTCCAAGTTGATTGTTCTTGCAATCTCAGCTGCTTGCTCTTCTTCCCAAGAGGAATCAGAATCTTCCATGACCATACACATATTTTGATCAACTTCATATAATTCATCCTCATCTTCAACAAGGTTAGTTTTGGCATTATTTAACAATTCATCCCCATATGTGTTTTTTAGCCCTTCATCAAATGATTCAACATACTCATTATAACAAGGCTCTCTGTTAACCCGAATCAAAGCTCCATCAGGGTTGGGAACACAAATAAATGATAAATCCATCATAAGGTATCCACCTAGACCAGCCGCCCATTTTCTAGATAACAACATTCCATATGTTGGGGGTAAGTCAATGACAACTACATCCATCATGGTGGAAATGTCTGAACATGCAAAAATATCAGCTCTAAGGTTTTTGATCAAACCATAAGATGGCACTCGTCGAGAATCTATACCATAGACATTTCCATAAGGTCTAGTCACCTCTAATCCCATTTCCTTCATAACTTGTAAAGGCATAACATTCATTGCTGCTCCAGAATCCAACATACAATTGTGAAGGAGCATGTTTTGAATGTGCAAAGTAAGGTAAAAGGGAGAGTGACCACCACTCTTTCTCTCATAAATTGCTGAATGGATGTTTATCGGTGGATCTTTCTCTGTTTCACTAGGTTGTGTTCCACTAAGCTTTTGGATATGGCATGATTCTAGGACCGATTCAGGAGTTTTCTCTTGGCCAATACCATCGAAAAATTCCTCTACTTGGCATCTAACAGAGGGCACCTTCATCAACTCAGTGACAGGGATATTACACATTATCTTGCTTAACTCTTTCTTCATATCAATCTTAAGATCATAATCATCCATAGCAAGATCTTCCTCTTCCCTTTATCTTCATCAATCTTTTTATGTTTATCAAGGAAAGAAGGTTGGGAAGTACTTCCTCGTTTATAAATCTGATACTTTGGTTGCTCTTTAGGTTTTGGGAGCTCTATGGCACAACATGAGGAACTAGGCTCTTCTACTATGTCTTCTTCTTGCTCCCAAGGCTCTTCTCCTAAAAGAATTCTTCCAAAGTTTTCATCATAAGATAAGTCATTTATAAAGTTGATGTTTTCTGGTTGGTCATCATGGTCAATGGTGTCAGAGGGTTCTTCTTCTTTTTCATCACACCAATTGACTTCCTTCTTCTCAGAGTTTTCTGGATACTCAGGTCGTCACCTATCCCTATCCCCATCAGGCCTCCTATTATTATTCCAGTAAGGTTTAGGGCCATAAGGATTTCTATGTCTTTCAGGGTCATTCAAACTTGCCACAGTCTTTGTTAGGACAGTTAATTGCTTCATCATTTTTTGCATAACTTCTAAAGTGTCCTTTGATTCCTTTGGCACACTCACAAGTTCCTTTGGTTTTCGAAGTCTAGGGTCAGATCTGGAAGTGGATGGGGTAAATTGATCAAAAAAGTTTTGTTTCCCCATGGATGCTACATTTTGTTCAGCCATCTTGGCATTTGATTGAGTGGTCTTTAAGTCATTTGGGTTTTTATCCTTTAGCTGATAACCAACCCATCCTTCAAAAGCATTCAAGTAGTGAATAACAACTGCTTGGTCTTTTGGTCTAATTTCTTCAGGGATAACAGCTACAGTCTTGTCGAATCTTATGTTAAACTCATGGACTGTTTCATTTTCTCTTTTCTTAATGTCAAAAAGTTGATGTAAGAGAAATTTCCCATCTAACTTTCGGGACCACTCGCTATTTAGCTTGTTGACAAAGTTATCATACCCATCAATGGATGAGGCAGGCAACCTGTCAAACCACTTCCTAACATCTCCTTCTAAAGATGCCAGGAGAACCCTCATGAACACATCTTCCTCAGATGCTCCATATGCTTCCATGTGTTCCCACACTTTATCAATGTGATCTTCAATTGATATAGTAGATACTCCATCAAATCTGGGAACCTTTTCAAAATACTTCTCAGGCATGTCATGGGGTGCACCCTGGATTTGGGAAAAGTCCAAAGGAGATGGTTTTGCCTTCCTTCCAAAAATCCTAGGAGCTTGTGGAGGAGGAACACTCTGGTTTCCCAAGTTTGTTCCGGCCATTGGATTTAGTAAATTTGTGTTTAAGTTTGAACTAGGAGATGAGGGAGGAACCGAATTAATCAAAGGGGATCCTGAAGCTCTGTTTGGAGAATCGTTAACCAACTTCCAAAACAAGTTAGATGATTGTGCTTTAGGATCTCTTTTACGATATGCAATTGGGGTTCCTTCAACTTGATCCAAGTTTACTTTACTTCTCGTGTTATAAGGATGTAAATGAGCTCGCTCCTCAGCGGAGTCACGATTGGGAGTCGCCAGGTAGATTTAAACTCTTCTACCAAGATATGTGTCGTTGTATATGCAGGAGAGAGTGAATAATGACTACTAACTTGTCCAAGGTAAGCCCTATGCCTTTCAATACCAAAATGTTAGGCAAAGAGAACAGGAGGGCTTTAAGAAAAATATGTCGAACCAGGGTAAGCTATTGCGTCCCCGACAACGGCGCCAAAATGTTATCACCTAAGCTGTAGTTACCCCTATGGATGTATCCACTCATGGATGGCAATAGGAAAGGGCAACTCAAAAGGTGTAACCACGATCACCTCGACCTCCAATAGATGGCTGTCACGTCAGTCGAGGCAACCTTCACTTTATGTTATCTAGCCCAGACAACAAAGGGGGAGACCCGATCTACTCCCGACAGGAGAGATCAAAACCAAGACACCATATCAAGTTAATTCTAAGTGAAGTAAGGTGTATGATTTATCCTAGACCTTAGGATGAAGTCACAAGACAAGTGAGGGGTTCAATGAGTATAGCTTTGGTTCATTGTTGATGTGAGAGTGACTTATAATATTTGAAATGAGATCCAGGATTATAGTACTAGTCAATTGTGAGAAAATCCACTGCCTTGGGAACCGTGTCCAATGCAGGGTAGTTTAGGGATTGAATTGGGGCTAACTAGTACAAGTGACAAGCTTGACAATGAAGTATGACGGCATCAAAGGGTTTAGCTCACCAATCAAGGGTCAAACCACAAGTTAATCCAACAATCTAGGAAAGTCGAATTGACTTGGAGAGAGACCAGTGCCTTGGGAATTGGGGTAATGGAGTCAAAGTAAAGTTAACTTGTGATTAAGGACTCCTATTGCATGAGACAAGTGGGCAATTAAAGTCTTGATGGATGAATAGGTCTAGATCTAGATTTGACCTAAGTGGACCACAATCCCTTAAAACAAGGAATGCTATCCCCAAGGCAAGATTTGACAAGGTGACCTACTAGACCTAGGTTTTGAATTATTCCCGTTCCAAATCCACTGAAATCTCAAGTACCCATGTCCTAGAAATGGGACAACTCCCTTCTCCAAGGTGGTGCGACTTTACCCAAGGAGGCTAAAATGTGGGATAAGTGGGTCAAGACAAGTCCAATGGCATCCAAACTTTAGATCCAAGTAGGTTGATCAAGTGGGAGTGTGGATCTACAATTTCAAGGCAATCCGATGGATAGATCTTACTAGATCTGAGTTTAAAGATACCAAGTGGTCCAAAATGGGGATTAAATCCCTTAAAATGTGGAATAGGGCCCACAAGGTAGAAATCAAAAAAGTGACAATCTGGGGGTACGTTATTGGATGTGTAAATCATGAATCAAGCGGGATCTCAACTACCCACATACTATATCTAGGTAAACCCACCAAACTAGGAAGTGCGCCCTTGCTTGGAGAGGTTAAATGCCTTGGGAAGAGGGTCAAATGGAGGCCAATCCTCACCAAACTATAGATCCGGGATGCCGTGGATACTATAGAGGTGGGTTTTCAAAATCTTACTCAAGAAGCCACTAGATCTTAGTAGATCTGAAAAAATGTAAAATGAGGGTTTTGAAGAAATTAGGGTTTTATCAATTTATGAGCTATGTCAATGGATTGGATCAAGATAAGAGAAACAAACCTGTGGATCTTACCTAGGTAACCTTGTAGATGCCTTGATGATGATGATCTATGCAAACTCGATCAATTTGAGAAGCTTTGAGGTAGTTTTCTATGCAATCGATTTAGTCCAAGAAGCCAATGCGCCCTCTCTCCTACACAACAAACGTCAACAATATCAGATTTGATGTAATCAAGAGATAAGACTAATGCCACAAGAGAAGTAACTGAAAGATAGCATAGATCACAATGATGCTAATGATAACCCCTGATACAAGCAAATGCCAAGAAAGTTGATTTGAAGAAGCCTTGCAAAATCGCCCTTGTTGAAGTCGCCCTCCTGTAGACAAGACAATGATTTCCAAAATAGATAGATCTTACCACAAATTCCAAATGCTAGGTTGCAATAGACTTTCCAATCACCATCTAAGAACATCAGATGCAAAGGAGACCACAAGAATTTCCACAAGAAAGTTTTTCTATACCAATAATCCAAGAGCCAAAGACCCCTTACAATGAGAAGCTCTCTCCTTTAAAAAGGAAGGAGAGGCATCAAAATCCTAACCACTTTTTGAATGAGTGGCTAAGATTAAAAGATACAAATGTCTAATCAATGGTTGAGATGAGCTCAACAAAAAATACATGGATCACTAATAAAATATAATATAAGTGGACAAAATCGCCCTAGAAGAGGGGAATCCCACCAAATCATAATGACAAAATATAATAGGAAGCTTATGGTGGGTCCAAGGGGTAATTTTAGCCACCCTTGGTCAATCCCCATAGCACAATAATAAAATAGTCATCAATATACCAAATCGTGCCTCCATGGTCAAATCATAGGCCTCAAAAGACCTCAGAAATCATCAGAAAGTGCCATAAGTGATGGATGCGGATCCCGATGAAGCTGAAACTGCTGGAAGAGGTGTGGAAGACATCAATCCATCATCACTGATCATCCCATGCCAAGACATTGCCTCAGAAGCCCAAATCGATTTCCTCAATAGCCATTTCTACCAATCTTGAAATGCCTCTGGAAGCGTGAAACTGCCCCAAACTGCCTCCTGGAGTGCCTGCGCTGTCAAGGTGAGGGCACCAATATGTCCGGGAGGGGGGTAATATGGTAAAAACAAGTGGCTGGACCACCCCCTCCAAGCACAGCGCCCTAGGTCAACCGGATAAAAATCACATCTGCTCTAACAGGGCCTCCGATAGACCAAAACTGCACTGGGATAGCCTACTGAGGCTCAATCATCACTGTAAGTGCCCGGAACTGAAAACAAACTGTCTCATTGGACTCAGAAGGTCCAAATCCATCCAAGATGTGTTCTCATACACCATATGAGTCTCTGCATGATCAATATATATATCCAATATACCAGAACAGGTCAAATAATAATACTCTGTAAATGATCAAATACTGCTGTAAACCATGAATCATCATCATAACCCTGTAGCTGCTGCATAGAATCATCATGTATGTGTACATAGACCATATATCATCTATCCATATCATCATAAGGTCCAACCATCTCATGTCCTATGGTTGACCTTGGTCAAACTAGGTCTAACCAGGTCAACATGACCAAATATAACTCAGACCATCATCGGAAGCTGCTGCAAAGTGTCAAAGGTTAATGCATGCTCTACAACTTATTCAAATAACAATTATAACACAAAGTAATCATTACTGGCAATCTAAATCCAAATATATGATGTCATTAATTATTATTATTACTCAGACTAGACTTTCAAGATCATACTCACTTCATAGATGTGATCAATTTGCTAGTGAAGGGTGAAGGCTAAGATAACTGGCTAGGCTAAGGGATGACTTGACCGACTTAACTTTGTGACACTTTGGCAATGGGAAAGGGAATACACACCATAGTATATACTGAATGAGCAACAACACAGAGAATGGCGGTGTCTCACAAATGGATAAGTTGTTTAGAGAGTGCTTATTCAACTTAGGCATCATGTCTATATCAAATTGATTCAGGTTCATTAGGATCATTCAATTTCATTTCATGGCCTTTTTGGCCTACATAACCCTTCGGATCTTAGGTGTGCTGATAAGCACAACTAGTTGCAGCTTGCATCCAGGGCATGTTTTTATACATGTATAAGGTCAGCAATTGTTTAGATATGGCGTTTAAGAATCATTGCTTTTTGGACCTTTCTTATACTCTTCGAGGAGTATTTTTCAGCAGTTCATCGCTCTTGCCCTTTTTAGTTTCCATGGGCGAATTTATCAGTTTCCATAAATAGTACATGAGCTTTCAGTTTTAGCCAACAACATCTCAAGTGACTAGGGGGAGTTCGAGCCAATGCCAAACATCGGGACAACCGACCAGAATGATTTAGGCCTACAATCCAACTCACCAAAGGTAAGTTTTATCACCAACTCAGAGCCAAGACACAATAAACAAGGAAGCTCATCCAATACAGAGGCTACAGTGGGGAAAAGATCCTCCATGTCACTAGTCAAGTAGCAAGTCAGGGTGATAAACTAAAAGGTAGGCAATGGATGGATGAAGACAATGAATAATGGAGCCAACACTAGCAAGCCAAGGTATGGTGGAATGATCACCTCTATTCTCCCTAAGGAGGGTAAAACCAATGAATATAAATAGTGAACTTCTAAGTCTGAGTAGAGACAATATAATATATATAATAAGATCAACCAGGTCCACATATCTATATTATTACCAGATCATGACACTAAGTGCTAAGACATGCTATAAGAATAAATATAAAAGCAATATAACCATAACACAATGATATACCTGCTGAGTCATATACTTGAATGTTCATCAACCTGTACCATCATCTGTCCTCTGAAACTGCTACTGCAACTCTGGGCACTACTGACTGCTCTGTACAAATGGTATAATGGCTACATCGGTCATCTCTCTGAGTGTCCTGAGACTCAGTCATGGCATGGGGAAAACAACTGTTGTCCAAAATCTGATAGTGATCCAATATAGATGCTCATCTCAGCATCTCAAATGTAAGGGAACTAGCTGAATAGTGTACCGGCATCAGAAAAATAATGTATGGTAGTCCAGCTACTATATATGTGATAACAGTACCATAGTTGTAGATGAGGAAGATCCTCCCATCAAGATCCAGACAGCCTTATATGAGAGGAAGAACGGTGGTCATCAACCCTTTTATCTTACAATTCACATAGGTGACCTCCTTCTCCACAACTGTATGCTGGACCCTGTTGCTTCCATGAATGTCATGCCCTTACAAGTTATGGAATCCATGGGATTAAAGATAACTAGACCTTATGGGAACGTATGCGGGATAGACTCAAGACCAGTGCAAGTGTTTGGTTTAGTTAAGAATTTGAGAGCTGACATGTTTTTATGCCCCGATATATCCATGCTTATGGGCATCGTAGTCATAGATTTACCCTAAGTCTACGGAATGCTTTTGTGTAGGAAGTTGTATGCTAGACTAGGGGGTCATCTTCAAATGGACTTATCATACGCTACTATTCCTAACTCTGATGGATCTTTGGTTAGGATTTATCGGGAACCATTTTACAATGGTCATCTTGAGAGTTATGAGGATGGTATCAGGAACACTTATGGTGAGGGAGAATCGTTGCCTAAGTGTATTTTCATGGTCATGGGTAGCCCTGGTGAGGATCATAGTACTGGAAGTAAGGAGATTTGGAGATCTTTTAGGAACGATGACTCTTCTGAAGAGGATAACGATAGAGCTAGTTTGCCAGAGAAATAAACCTTGAAATGCATCGTGATGAAGTGTCTGAAGAGATTCAAGCTTTGAACCAACTTGGTGATGTGGAACCACAGAATGGTCAACCTAATCCTATCACTGAAGAGAATGAGACTAGAACAGTTAGGGAACCCATTGCATCGGTTGATCACAATACTGATAGAGGAAGACAAGGGCTTGACCACATTCTTCCATGGACAAACCATCTTGAAGGAACACATCCTTCTACCGTATGGGGAAGTGATGACGAACCAAATGAATATCATTATTCTGATGTTCCTAATCATTTCTCATATGTCCTTGGAAGATGATGTATTGAGGCAAGTAAATGACAACTCTATGAGTTGGCAAGAGCATGCCTTGATACATGATGCTCCTGAAGGAGAATTCTCACTGAACAACCTTGCAATATTTCAAGAAGCTCCCCACGTCACCACTCCAACAGATGAAGATGAGTTGTCATTGAGATATCTATTACTAAGAGACATCCCTAGTTTCCTTTTTCCCAGAGAGTTAGCTAATGGAGAAGAAAATATGAATTTTGATGATTCATCTCACATTCCTACTCCTTCACCAACTTTTCTAGATACGGAAGCTCATAATTCTCATGACTCAACTTTGAATCATTCGTCATTTCCCACTATTCAATCTGCAAACCTGGAAAGTATGATTGTTCCCATCCCTTCAGAGAAGGTAGTAGTAGAAGCAATGAAAATCATGATATACCATCTCCGAAGAAAGAGGAGGATGAAGAAGTTGTCAGATATTTTTGTACTGTGGGAGAAACCCCCAAGTTTATTATTCACCCACAGAGTGAACAACTGAGAGAAGAACATGAAAGGAGAAGAGTGATTCAGGAAGTCCTTATTGGTAGGGTAGCCCTACCTTTAGAAGGAGGGCCTCCTAGATTTGATGGAGTTCCCATCCCTTCGGAGAAGGTAGTAGTAGAAGCAATGAAAATCATGATATACCATCTCCGAAGAAAGAGGAGGATGAAGAAGTTGTCAGATATTTTTGGACTGTGGGAGAAACCCCCAAGTTTATTATTCACCCACAGAGTGAACAACTGAGAGAAGAACATGAAAGGAGAAGAGTGATTCAGGAAGTCCTTATTGGTAGGGTAGCCATACCTTTAGAAGGAGGGCCTCCTAGATTTGATGGAGTTCCTCCTAGTAGGAACTCGAGGATAGTTACCCCTCAACCACGATGCCATACTTATGTCCATCCTATTCTGACCCGCAACATTGAAGCAATCCTTAAGTTTGTGAATCGCCGTAGATTTTCTAGCGGTGATAGGGTCATAGTGCCTAACCATATATTTTACATACGATCCATGGGATCTGATGACATTTGCGTTGGACCACTCACGATTGAGTATTGTATTGATGATATGTGTTTCCTCACTACTGGGAGTGGACGGCAGATCATGCTCCCTATCAATCAAAGGGAGTTGAGGGATTACATCCCTGACTTGACTTGATTTGGAATCCTCTTGCCTACTTAGTTTAGGGTAGGTAGGCTTTTGAGTATTGTATTGATGATATGTGTTTCCTCACTACTGGGAGTGGACGGCAGATCATGCTCCCTATCAATCAAAGGGAGTTGAGGGATTACATCCCTGACTTGACTTGATTTGGAATCCTCTTGCCTACTTAGTTTAGGGTAGGTAGGCTTTTGAGTATTGTATTGATGATATGTGTTTCCTCACTACTGGGAGTGGACGGCAGATCATGCTCCCTATCAATCAAAGGGAGTTGAGGGATTACATCCCTGACTTGACTTGATTTGGAATCCTCTTGCCTACTTAGTTTAACTTTAGGGTAGGTAGGCTTTTGAATAATCTCACTTGAGCAGTAGGATTTGAGTGTTTTTCTTTTTCTGAGTGTTGAGTGTCTTCAGAGTTTTTTTGAGTTGTTTGAGTCTGGTTATCTTGCTACTTTCTAAGCTTTCTTTATTTCCCTGCAACAAAAATAAAACATGTTAGTTGTTAGATTGGTATCTTACTTTCATGCATTTAATTTTATGTTCTCGATTAGATTTTGATTTTAGTATTTTATTTTATACCATACATGTTGCTCGGCAGTGTTTGTTTTCATGTGTGAAAAAATAGATACATTTTTTAAGATGAAGCAGACCAATCAGATGCTGGATCGATGACTGATGTAGTGAGTGTTGGAGACCAAATATTTCTGAGGTTCTCAAGCACTCTCTCCCTTAGAGGACTTGTCCCAACTGGAGCCAGATGTTATCACATCCATAGTAGCCAGGCTACCATGATTACAGAGCAGTTTCTTGTATATTTTTGAGCCAGGCCTTTATACATTTTTTATGATATCAGCCTATGATGAGTAGTACCTTTTGATGATCACTCACATATCAGAGCAACCCTAGATCAGATATGATGAACCTTCTGTAGGGACTGAGCCTCATGACCTCAAATTTGATGACTGAGGTCAATGTTGCACAACTAGGACTCGGTAAAGACTTGGCTGGCATATGACTCGTAGACTCGGGAAAAACTTGGGAAAGACTCAGGACAGACTCGGCAGGACTCGGCCAATAGGAAAAAAAGAAAATATTGTACATTTTAGACAAAAACAAGAGATTAAAAGCATTTCCAATCCATATATACTATAAAACGACAATTTATACAATAATTCATAACAAAAATAAATATATATATATAACATAAATAAAAATTTAAAAATAAAAAAGTATATAACATAAATAAA
Source organism: Larix kaempferi (assembly GCA_027924585.1). Classification (NCBI taxonomy): domain Eukaryota; kingdom Viridiplantae; phylum Streptophyta; class Pinopsida; order Pinales; family Pinaceae; genus Larix; species Larix kaempferi. The sequence continues at coordinate 3,478,803 of BSBM01000445.1, forward strand.
TAAAAAATATATAACATAAATAAAAATTTAAAAATAAAAATATATATAACAAAAATAAATAAAAAATATATAACATAAACAAAAATTTAAAATAAAAAGTATATATAATATATACCATAAATTAAATAAAAAACTATATATAATATATACCAAAAATTTAAAATAAAAAATATATATAATATACACCATAAATTAAATAAAAAAACTATATATAATATATACCAAAAATTTAAAATAAAAAATATATATAATATATACCATAAATTAAATAAAATATATATATAATTTATATTCTATACATACAGAAAATAAAAATTAAAAAAAAAACAATAGTCAACTTACCCGGTACAAAAGTATTAATGAACCTAACAACAAAAGTATTAAACGAACCTTATAATTTATATTCTATACATACTTAATTAATGAACCTTATACAAAAGTATTAAACGGTATCAATGGCTCTCGAAAGGCACAAGGCAGAGCCCACTTGCAAAGACCTGTCTTGCTCGACGAAAGCATCCACGAAAGTTTTCACGAACACATAAAGCATCGAATTTAAGCCTGTGATCCTCCACGCGCTGAAGTCAACTGCGTTGACGCCTTGACATTATCAAAGCCCACCATTGGAAGCGTCGTGGACATTGGAATCGGGGTCCTTGAGCCAGGTAGGACAAATTGCTGTGGCCGCCAACCATCGTGGCCAAGAGCTAGTCGGAACAATCAACTCGCGGCCATAAAATTTGGCGCCCGGCCCTGTTTTCCTCGCGCGAGTCTGGTGCCGAGTTCAACGAGTCTGCTGCGAGTTCGACGTGGGTCGGCTGGTTCTGCCGAGTGCGACAAATCCGTGAGTATAGGGCCGAGTTTGGGCCGGTTACTTTTTGCGGGAGGTCACTCAGGGAGACTCGCGAGTACCCGCAAGTCCCCAACGAGTGGTGCTTCAGTGATCAAGGTAACCAACTTTGTTCCATACAGAGCAGCATAGTGCCCAGATTTTCTACACCAACAATGTTTCCAGTGACTATTTGATGATCCAGATGGCAGATATAGGTATATGGCAAGCAAGTATATGGATGTGCATTGGTTATGATTGTTTTGCTCTTTTGCTCATCTTAGTAGCTTGAGTTGGTATCTAGTGGTCATGATCTGGCAGTATATATATATATATATATATGTTACATGTTTAATGATTATCCAAATGGTCTAATTACTCAGAATAAGAAATTCTTGTTTATACTCATTGGTTTTACCCTCTTTAGTAGTATGGACGTGATCATTCCCACCATTTATGGCTTGCTAGATTTGGCATCACCTTTTCACTTTCCCCATCCATCTAGTCTCTCCCATTCTTCGTTTTTACCCTAACTTACACCTCAGCCTGTGACATGGAGGACCTCCCCACTTTTGCATCTGTGTTGGATAGCATCCATGTTAGTTTGTGTCTCGGCTCTAAGTTGGCAAGAGAACTTACTGAATCCTTGATCCTTCTGGGCCAAGAGAACCCATTGGTGTTGGTTCTCGGGCTTAGGTGACTTGGATTTGATGCCTTGACCTCTCTAGTATGTTGCCCCCGATGTTTGGTCCTGATTGTGGATGATCCCCCTAGTTGCCTGAGTTGTGTTGGCTAAACGTGAAGCAAACTGTACTACCATCATTACATGCATATGTGAACTATCATCATATCTTTTGTGCAAGCACATGTAAACAAATTAAAAACTGTGCTTCTCAGCACAATGAAAGAGGGCTATGGAAATTGAAATGTGAGAGCACCTTGGATGAAAGCTGCAATTAGTGCTTCTAAGCACATGCAAAATCCAAAGGGTCCTGTTATCAGGCAAATTAGCAGGGCTAATTCTCAGTAAGCACAAATAAGAATAGTGACCCAATGTCACCTCGGTCACCGTTCTAACTTCTTCGGAAGTCAAAACCTCCAAGGAGAAGTATCCTTATGAGATCCTGTAGAACACTGAGACAACCAGAAACTATATTTTCTATGCAAGTGTTAGTTAGACCAATGCCTAAATGGAGTCAACTCATCAATGCCAGTGAGTGCTTTAACCAAAAATCCTTAGTTCATTCAATGAAAGGTAAGAGAATGTGTATGCATGCATTATGATAATCAATATTGGATCAAAAGACTATATTGCTAAAACCATCAACCGATAACCGAATATGCATCAATGTCATTCGTTAATTATATGCAAGCCTGTAACATGAGAGACTAAGTAATTAAAAGTAAAAGATCATAAACAAATATCAACCAAGTATAGTTTCCAGATCTGTACTTAACACATTTATAGCAGCATAAGCAGATAACTGAAAGATGCAAGGATTTTCATTAAAGGTGTGAAAAAAAGGACTATATTAATATAGCAACGAGGTATCAGCTTTACTCATCAAGTAGGTACGCAGATTTATGTCATTAGCTAGGTAAAATAAGTGGTAAGCATATAATTATAGAGTTGTAGCCAATGTCAAATCAGTCCCAGTAGTCAATTATGGAGTAGGTAAAAGCTATCCCCAATAACCAGCATTGACTATGTTAATATCAAATCAGTACTAAGATAAATCATCCAAACAGAAACTCAATGTATACAATTTCCAGATATGAAAATAAATTCCTGAGTTATGAAAATCAACTTATTACTCTCCAGATCTGTGTGTACATAAGGTAATAGCTTGATCATTCACAACCATATATACCAAATATGCAATTAAGTGATAGTTGTCGATGTCGTGAACTTGATTGCAGTGTAAAAAAGTGCTTATATCAGATCAGTCAAAAATCAATATCATAAGCCAAACCTAAAACTCTAGGGCAAAAATGTTAATGTCAAACTCAAAGTATATGTCGAAGAGCCAATAACACCAATGTATTATTCAAGAACAAATCTGAGTGTTGTTGCAATTTAGTCTGCCACTTAGCTTTATCCTCTTCAACATTCAATATGGATCCTTTATTGACAATCAAAGATTAATTGAATGCAAAGGTCACAGTTATCAGTTTCAGCTTTTAATGAAGAATTTACTATGAAATAAGATCAATAACTTACTGCCATAAATAAAATGGTCACTGAATGTAGCAGCAAAACTAAATGATGTAAAAGAAACTAGTCACCAATGTGTACTTTAGCATTATAATCAGGACTAAATTAGCTATGGCAATATCTTAAAATAAACTAAGAGAAACAATGTGTGCGAAAATGACTTTTCCAGACTTACTGTAGATGCAATTCTGCGTTACATACACAGTGAAATACCTTTTTAAAAGAAGCACAAAAATAAAAGATAACAAGGAAATTAGCTCTAAATTTTATATACAATTGACTCGGTTTAAAAAAGGTTAACTTGATTTCCTTGTTCTTGTGATTTGTGGTGTGGAGATGAAGAGAGGAATGAAATGCATATGGTCTGCAATTTTGAATTGCAGACCTGTGAACAAGTAAAAGGAAGGCTCGATTAGGGGCAGAAAAGGATGGGAAGGCAGCCAAGAAGGGTAGCGAAGGAGGTAGGGAGAAGGGAAGGAAAGAAGAGGAAGATGGAGATGGAGTAGATGGGAAGGAAGGGTGCAGCAAAAGATAAGGCAGCAGCAAATGGTAAGAAGGGGAGCCAAAGGGAAAGTCAGCAGGTTGCAGATAGGGCAGTAGGTGAGGTGGACCGGAATTATAGGGCCCGAAATTATAGAGCCCGAAAATTTCGGGAGGCCCTAAAATGGCCATAAAAATGGATCTTTGAAATTTTATGAATTTTCAGGGTTTTAACTTTTAGGGTTTTGTTTTTAGGTTTTAAGTTTTAACCATGAATTAACAAACTATTAACTCAAAAATTCAAATAAACTAGGGTAACTAATAGAAAAATCTAGGTTAACAAATAATATTTATAAATGTATAACTCAAAAATTAGGTTTAATAGATGTAGATGAACGAACTAGGGCACCAAAAATACTACTAATCACCAAACCTAGGGCATCAATGAGAGGAGTAACCCTCCTTGAGATGGTACTTGGCAAGCTTGGCCAACTAGGGCTCACCTCTACAATCTCTAGGATTCGTAGAGAAAGCCTAGCTCGAGCAAAGCTTGAAGACCTAAATCTCAAGCTTGATTGCAATGGTGATCAATGACGAAAATGGTATGCAAATCAAGAAAAAGATGAAGCAACAATGGCTTCCATCAAACCCTAACAAGCATCACTTTCATACAATTGACATAGAGACATCAAACATAAAAAGTATAGATACCTCCAAGTGCATGTGTTAAGCAAACAACTCTAGCTTCACCTTAGCAATGGCATGAACAAAAGAAAAACTTCCAAGAAATGCTTCAAGCTTGCAAAATAACCTTCATCAAGGAGTGTTTTCCTTCAAAGAGCCCTAGTTAGGGCAAATAGCAAACATAATGATCTTATCCCAAAAGTTGATGTCTAAAAATGAAGTGAGAAGATCTTATTTATATGATCTCACACTCACTTTACACAAAATAAGGTCAATTTAACATTTAAAAATGTCAACTTAAAAATATAACAAAAATAATATAAAATAATCTAAAGATGCCCTATTGTAGGCTACCTGGGGTATTTTACCCACTAGATGTTAAAATATGCTAAACAAGGCCAAATTTGACGAAACGAAAGGCTAGACTGTACAGAGGGGGTCGTCATGCCCCAACTAACCCCAACAGTGATGAAAACCCTCAATGTCCCCCCCCCTTTTAGCAATCAAACAGTCTACCAAGAGGATGACACCATCCTCTGAAGGAGGGCCCCTAGGGAGGGCGCTGCTAAACTGGAGGACCAGGAGGGTGCTGGATGTGCTTCGGAAGATAAGAACGAGTCCCAGCGTTGGAACAACTGCCGCTGGAGTGTTGAAACAAGGTGGGGGGCATGTGACCCAGTGACCCACCCCTGGAAGACCCGGACACCAACCTCAGGGTTTCAAACCCTTTCATGAGGCAGTCAGCGATGCCATTAAGCCATAGTACTTCCAAAAGAGAAACCAGAGGGTCTGGCCATGCCCCTACCTCAGAATGAGCTGGCTAAACACCCCTCATGGTTAGGAAAAAAGTCACCCTCTCCCTGGGGTACCTCTACAAGCACGCTGGTGTTGGTACCATCGTAACAGGTCCTAAGGCCTAAAAAGCAGTGGTTAAATGTATGCTAAATCCAAAGACTGCTAGCCATGATTAAATGTAATGATTAATACCTCACGGAGCCTACGGGTTGGGATGTGAGATGGAGTAAGGGACAGCTAATTCTAAGTGTCCCCTAGAACCTCAAGTTACGGTTAGTCGTGCACCTAGTTACGGCGGCTCTATTTAATATCCTCACGGAGTTGGATTCAGCTTGGATGTGAGTTGTAGACATTTGCCAAGATTGAATAAGCACCTCTCAAAACAACTCATTCCATTTGTGAGACACTGCCATTCCTTGTGTGTATATTATCAAGCATATGCTTAAGTGTGTATTCCTTTTCCCTTATCCAAAGTATCATAGTGTTGAGTCAGTAAAGTCATCCCCTTATCCTAGCCTTGCATTTTCACCTTCACCCATTTCTAGCAAAATAATCACGGCCATGAAATGAGTATATTCTTGAGGTTTTGTTTTGAGTAATTCATTATTTTTGGACTTATGTTTGATATGATTATTACTTATCCGCCAATGAAATGATACTTCATGCTTTAAGTCTTGCTATTAGAATGATTAAAAGAGCATATCTTATCCATTTGCACTTGCAGCATCAGGCATTTTAAGCCTGGGTCATATTTTGATCAGCTTGACTTGGTCAAACCCAGTTTGACCAAGTCAACCATAGGATCTGAGATGAGTTGGACCAAAGATGTTCGAGGTTGATGATTTATGGTCCTTTCATGCCCATTTGATGGTTCCATGCAGCAGGCACAGCTTTCATATGATGGTTTGATGGATTTTTATAGTTATTATTATTTACAAAGCATTATTTTTATTTGTTCGAGCATGGTTGAGACTACAGATGACTATCCAGTTAGCCATAGGGTGTATGAGTACTCATCTCTAGTACATTTGGACCTTCTGGGTCCATTGGGATACTCAGATATCAGTTGAGGCACTTCCGGATGAGATTTCACTCAGGTTGTCACTTCATTGCAGATTTTCCATTATAAAATGGCTTGACAACACAGATGGATTTTTATTTGGTTCTCCTAGGGCGCTACAGAGGGAGTATGGGGTCCAGCCACTTGTTATTACCATACCCCCAGACACTTCGGTACAGTTAGATTTGTGTCTGGGGCACCAGGCAGAAAGATGCAGGCATTTTATTACTTTACAAGTGATTTTCTGAGGATTAAAAATGGAATAAAATGGTCACTGAGGAAATCAATTTGGGAAAATGAGGCAAGGAATTGGCATGAGGCTTTTTCAGAGGTCATTTGTGATGCATCCCACACCTTCTGGTACAGCTTATAGCATTCAGTGGGGTCCACACACATTCCAGGCTATTATTTTGATGTATTACTCTGCTATTGAGGTGGCCACGATTTGCTCATTTGGACACTTTGTGATGTTGTTGAGTCACATTATTTATCATTGTGCCATGGGGTGATGCTAGTGAAGGACATTAATACCTCCTAGTCCCACCATGTGCTTGCTACATTTGTCTTAGTAACTAAGTTGCACTGAAACGGATACGGATACGGATACGGATACGGGGGGGGACACGGATACGACAAATTTTTCAAAAATATGGATACGATACGGCAGGGAAACGGCATATATATATATATATAAACTAAAATTTAACATTCAATATAATAATTAATAACTTATATAATATAATTTATTTATAATTAATAATTAAAATTTAAAGTATAATACATTAAAAAAAAATCATTAACTATACTAATACACTATAACCTATTCATTTGATATATATATACATTTTAACTTTACACAAATTATTAAATGATGAATAATTGACTTTACACTATAAATATTAATAGCCATTAAATAATAAATATTAACTTTACAATATATAAATGATGAATATAAATATTAACTTTACACTAAAAATTAAAAAATGATGAATATAAATAAAAGTATTAACTTTACACTACAATGAATATAAATATTAATTATTAAATATTAACTTTACACTATATACATTTTATTAAATATTAATTATAAACATTAACTTTACACTTTAAAGTTTACACTATATACATTTTATTAAATATTAATTATAAACCTTAACTTTACACTATATTAATTTATATTAATTAATTATTAAATATTAACTATAAACCTTAACCTTAACTTTACACTATATTAATTTATATTAATTAATTATTAAATATTAACTATAAACTTTAACCTTAACTTTACATTATATTAAATATTAATTATAATTTAAAAACCTTAACTTTACACGATATTACGGCCGACTCAACCCCCTCCATCGACTGTCGAAATCGACCACGAAATTGACCAGAAATCGACCACGAAATAGACCAGGAAATCCCGGAAATCGACATGCCAGCAATCGACCACGAATAGACCGGAAATCCACCACGAATCGACCGGAAATCCACCACGAATCGACCGGAAATCGACATGTCGGCAATCGACCACGAATAGACCGGAAATCCACCACGAATCGACCAGGAATAGACCGGAAATCGACCTGCCAGAAACCTCATAGTAAACCTTCAAGGAGGCCACGGGCTCTCACTACAGAAAAACGATCTAGAAAGTTTGAAAACTTGAGTAACGAATTCATGGGCGGCGGGCTTACACGCAGAAAATCGACGAACCCCAACCCGAACTTCAACGAATTTGTTTTTTACGGTGATTCGTATCCCTTAAACCAATCCGTATCCACTTCCACCGGATCCGTATCAATGGTTCTAGATCCGTTTCCAAGCCGAATCGAACACGAATCGAATCCGTATCCGTTTCTGAAGCGGCGAACGGCGTTTCAGTGAGATGGGAGGGCCGTTTCCGGTAACTTAGCTTAGTAATCTATCATGTCATGCGACCCCCGCTAGGGACACTTAGTGAGTGTGCACCTCGTCTTTTAGTGAGCTGATTCATGTATTGTATTTCCAGCTCATCTTATCAGTCGATTAGTATTGTTTTATCTTTTGATCTCCACCACTCATTCAAAATGTGTTTATGGTTTTGGTCTCTCATTCCTATTTAAGGAAGAGACCCCCCTCATTGTAAAGGCACCTTTGGGCTCTTGGATTTTCCGACAACCCAAACGGGAGAAAACCCAACAACCTTCGTATAGAGATGATAATTCTGAGATCAGAGTAGAATCATAAAAGAGAAAAGATGGAAATTCTTTCCAAAAAGTAGAAACCCCAAAATAGTCTTCTTCTCCAACAGATGCGAACTTCTCTCTCTCCAAGTGATGCGAACTTGAGTGGATGAGTGAGTGAGTAAATGAGGTGAACTTTACCTCTATTTATACAAATGTCAAAATGACCTTTTACCCTAACTAGGCCGACTTCTCTAGGAGATTGGGTCGACTTCACTTGGGGAGCAATTAATAATTAATTTTAATCTTTTCTTTTGCTTGCTTTTCATCCCAAGGTTTACATTGATTCTTTCAGGGTTTACATAAATAAATTACATCAAGTTCATCTGCCTTAGGAGGTACAATAAAATACAATAAATAATATCTTCCGAAGTTGCACAAAATCCAACACTCCCTCTCAACGAGGAAGGTATTATTCGGTCTTCATCAGCATCATGATCATCTGGGTTTCATCTATACATCCATACAGCCATCATCTCTATACATATTGAAGGTTGTCCACATAGTCTCAGTCCTTTGAGAAGTGTCATCGTGCATCATCTTCACCAGTCCTTCGGTGAGTCCAGGAGAATCACTCAATCCTGGATATCTGAGATATCAGCTATGCCATCTCTGCTATATCATTTGCTACCTGTATGTCTCATCTGCCGATGGGGTCCTCCCATACCTGGCTGAGATCACAAACGAGCAAATGTGCACGACCATCTACTACCTGTTCATCTCATACGCCGATGGGGTCCTCCCATACCTGGATGAGAACCTGAACGAGTAGAGGTCCCTGTGAAATCACACGGCTAACTACTGACTGTCCGACTCATCTGCCGATGGTATTTCTCCCATACCTGGATGAGTACCTAGATTGTAGAGGCACCTGTGTGAACCCGACCATCTACTGACTGTCCGACTCATCTGCCGATGGGATTTCTCCCATACCTAGCTGAGTACCTGGACTGTAGAAGGTACCTAGGTGAACCCAACCATCTACTGACTGTCCAACTCATCTGCCCATGGGATTTCTCCCATACCTAGCTGAGTATCTGGACTGTAGAGGCACCTAGGAAAAAGCAGGGCAAGCATCTCGATGGCATCTTTCCCTCTCAAGGAGGGACACGATCTCTTCTACTCCAAGTCTTCCATGAAAGTATTCGAACTTCACCCTGTGAAGAGCCTTGGTGAGAACATCTGCAGTCTGGTCGTCTGTCGGTACGTACTGTAACTCGACCGCACCTTCCTGCACCATATCACGAATGAAGTGATACCGAATCTCTATATGCTTCAACATGTCGTGAAATACAGGATTCACTGACATCTGCACACAGCTTTGGTTATCACAGTGAATCAGGGTCGGCTCTGGAATCTAGCCAAACAATCTTGCTACGAGTTTACGAAGCCAAACTACTTCTCAAGCTGCTATACTAGAAGCCATGTACTCAGCCTCTGCAGTACTAAGTGCTACCGAGTTTTGCTTCCTGTTGCACCAGGAAATAACTGCAGAACCCAAACTAAAGCAACATCAGAAAGTACTCTTCCTATCTGCAACGCATCCAACCCAATCTGAGTCTGTCAACCCCTACAATCTCAGGTCACAATCTGAAGCATATTTCAAACCATATCCCACAGTGCCACGCAAGTATCTGAGCACATGTTTTGCAGCAATCCAGTGAACCTGCCTCGGTTCACACATGAACTGACTGAGAGTATTCACAGCAAAACATATATCTGTTGTGGTGTTTGTCAGATACATCAATGACCCAATCAATTGGCGATACATGGTGGGATCAATCAAATCTAAGTCTGAAGCAGAATCTCTCAGCTTCTTCCAATTTGCATCCATCGGAGTGGCCATGGACTTGCAGTCCAACATTCTAAATCTCTTCAATATATCTATGGTGTACTTTCCTTGTCCTAGGAAAATCTCTTGCTGCCTCTGCCATACTTCTAATCCCAAGAAGTAGTGCATCAATCCAAGATCCTTCATTTCAAACTCAGAGGCAAGATTCTTCTTACACCATACAATAAGTTTCTCATTTCCTGTGAGAAACAGGTCATCAACATATAGTACCAAAATCAGTGGCTCATCATCTACAACCTTGAAGTAAAGGTTGGGGTCTGCATCACTCTCGGTAAATCCCAAGCTCACCAGGAATCCATCTATCTGTCCATACCAAGCACGGGGTGCTTGCTTGAGTCCATAGAGTGCCTTTTTCAATCTGCATACATGAGACTCCTTTCCGTCATCAACATATAGTACCAAAATCAGTGGCTCATCATCTACAACCTTGTAGTAAAGGTTGGGGTCTGCATCACTCTTGGTAAATCCCAAGCTCACCAGGAATCCGTCTATCTGTCCATACCAAGTTGCTTGCTTGAATCCATAGAGTGCCTTTTTCAATCTGCATACATGAGACTCCTTTCTGTGGACAATAAACCCATCTGGCTGTTCAATGTAAACTTCTTCCCATAGTTGAAGCAATAGCAATGATCGATCTGATGAAAGTATATCGAGCCACAGGAGCAAATGTCTCATCATAATCGACTCCCTCTTTCTGAGAGAATCCTCTGGCAACAAATCTGGCCTTGTATTTTTCAACACTTCCATCTACTCCATGCTTGATCTTGTATAACCATTTAGAAGTCACTACTGACTTCTCCTCAGGTCTCGGCACAACCTCTCACACATCATTCTTCATGATGGATTGATATTCTTCCATCATGGCATCCTTTCAAACTTGATGTTTGGATGCTTCTTCATAGGTTGTTGGTTCTGAATCAATGATGTTACTCATTAGTGCCACATAACTGGAGAACCTATGAGATCTTTTGCTTTCTCTGGAAGCGCCATGTGGAGCTTCATGTCCCTCTGCATCCTGCAAATTCTGTTGTGCCCATCTAGCTCTTTTCCGACCTGCAACATTTATGGGGATATCAACTGGATCAATGGAATCAATAGGTTCATCCTTTTTAGCTAACTCCCTCTGAACTGGAGGGGGAGATGATCTCATCTCCTTTGGTTCTAGCATTTCTTCATCATCGATTTCCATGTCTGATCCTCTGCCTTTTCTGACAGTCATTTCCTCTTCAAAGGTCACATCCCTACTGACTTCAATCTGTCTAGATCCTAGAATGTAAATTCTATAAGCCTTTGAAGACTCACTGTATCCCACAAAGGTTCCCTTCTTGCCTGAAGGTTCTAACTTTGATCTTTTCTCCTTGGGCACATGTATGTAGACTGGACAGCCAAATATCTGAAGGTGGCCCACTTCTGGTTTTACTTCTGTGAAAGCTTCCTCCGAGGTCATCCTTCTAGGCTGAGAGTCGTAATCCTGGAAGCTTCCTGCTGAGCATCAACAGGATTCATGTATCCATCACTTGTTCATCGGGACAAATCTCATCATCCTTCTCTTGTAGGCCATATCACATGGTCTTTTCCCTACAAATCAAATCCTGTCTGATGATTAGTAAAATTGCATAATCAAATTTAACCAATTTCTATTTCTATGCAATGATAATAGTTCACACAGGCATCTTGGCTAATACTTTAGAACAACAATCATAAACATGTCTTCTAAATATATCTAGGAACTATCTAGATGTCTACTATCTCCACTAGAACATGCCGTCAAGAGTGTGCACTGCTCTAAGCATGCAAAAAGGAGATATTATCTCAACTAGCTCCAACATGTGTTCATGAAATGTTGTGTAGCTCAAATAAATAAATCAAGGTAAACTAGATCAACTGCTAAACATGCTTTTTGATAAATTTGCATATAATTAAGACATATAAGACAACACCGATCTATGTAAGCAAGAAAACCAGATACTTATCTCTTATTGTTTTTGTGTGTGGGCTCCCACTACCTTCTTGTGGGAACCAAGAGAGAACTTCGTTCTTGCAGTCTGGATATTCATATCTCCTAGAAGAAGAACTCTGAAGGATCATCATTCCTTGACTTCTTGTGATGATGGTCTTCTTCTACATCGGCAGTTGAGGCTTCATGCTTCCTTTTGTCTGAACTTCGACAAGTACTAGCATAATGACCATATTTCTTGCACTAGTAGAATTGTATCTGAGATAAGTCCTTTTTCTTCTTTTGATCTAGGGGTGGACTTGATCTCCTACCTTGGTGCTTGTGTTTGTGGAACTTCCTTCCCTTTCCCTTTCCCTTACCTTTCTTGGTATGGGATACAAAAGCTTGATTCTCTTCTAGTTGATTGCCATGAAGTCTTTGTCGAGCAGCAATTCTTGTTTCTCCCTGGGTGCAATCTGCCCATAGCTTATCAAACTTGGGTAGTTTAGATCTACCACTTATGCTTTGAATAAAGGACTCCCAAGATGGTGGAAGACCATTCAGAGTGGTGATAACAAGCTCCTTATCATCAATGGGATCTCCAATGGTGCTAAGCTTGTCCCTTAGTTCTGTGATCCTCATGAAGTATGAGGCAATGGATTTTGATTTGGATATCTTCATATTTGAAAGTTGGTTCCTCAATGTAATGGATACATTGATGCCGGTGTGTTCAAACAACTTATTTATGGTCTTCTTCCATGAGATTTGTGGAACCAAATGATCTCTTACTAAGTCCACCAGAATCCTTGCTCTGGCATCATTCTTCCTCCATCGGGATTTGTCTTCTTCGGCTTCTGGTTCAAGGACCTTCTCATTTACATATTGTAATAGGTCATTTTCTTCTAGAAGTAGAAGAAACCTAGACTTCCAAGAGATAAAGTTGGAAGCTCCTTCTAGACGATCTTCAACCTTCATACCAATCATCTTGATAGCAGATCTGGTTCAAAAACCCTAGCAGGAGCTAGGTCAAAAATGAAAGTTGGAATTTTGGAAAACTGATTCCACAGGTAGATGCACCCTAGCAAGGCGAGTTGAGATGAGGTAGGGCTGATCCAAAACTGTGGAGAAAAGTGAGTCAAAACTGAAACCCTAATTTCTGTTGCCGCTGCAGAATTAGGTCAAAAATTGAAAACCCTTAGAATTGAGTTATGTCTTCACCAAAAGATGTGCCTCCCTTAAAGCGAAATTTCCAGGGCTCTTTTTCTTCAAAAGGTTGGGTGAAGAATTCAAAAGATGAAACCCTAGTTTCGGCAATGGCTTGTTCTAGAACTGCTCTGATACAATGTTAAATTTCATACATTCATAGCATAATAATTTATTGCATAAACACAATCACTAGAAGAAAGACAAAGCACAAAACAAGAACAACAGAGTTTATTCTAGGAAACACAAACGGGAGAAAACACAGCAACCTTCGTATAGAGATGATAATTCTGAGATCAGAGTACAATCATAAAAGAGAAACGATGGACATGCTTTCCAAAAAGTAGAAACCCCAAAATAGTTTTCTTCTCCAAGAGATGCGAACTTCTCTCTCTCCAAGTGATGCAAACTTGAGTGGATGAGTGAGTGAGTAAATGAGGTGAACTTTACCTCTATTTATACAAGTGTCAAAATGACCTTTTACCCTAACTGGGTCGACTTCTCTAGGAGACTGGGCCGACTTCACTTGGAGAGCAATTAATAATTAATTTTAATCTTTTCTTTTGCTTGCTTTTTTCATCCCAAGGTTTACATTGATTCTTTCAAGGTTTACATAAATAAATTACATCAAGTTCATCTCCCTTAGGAGGTACAATCAAGTACAATAAAATACAATAAATAATATCTTCTGAAGTTGCACAAAATCCAACAGTTTCAACTTTCATGTGACATGTTGGAATATGTGCATTGCTATTTTTGTCCAATAGAGGAGTGCCCACCTTTTGGGCTTGATATTGTTTTCTTGACAATCATGCTATTTTTTATCAAGGAGACTTTTGTTGTGAAGTTTCCATGATTAGCAATCTTATTTTTGTCTCCACCTAGAGAACATGGAATGAGGAGCTATTTTCAGCAAAGAATGGACCACATGGCTTCATGAGGATGCTTTTGGGGAGAATGCCTTAATTACGCATTTTATTTTCTCCCAAAACTAGGCACTTGGCTTAGAGGAGAGTAAGGACTTAGTTTATTTTGGATTATCATCCTTTTATTGCCTCCTGAACCCTCTTTGGGAGGAGCAATCTTTGGCATACTACACTTTTGACTTTATTAATAGCCAGGGATATTTTTGTACACTCCCTTGCCTATTCTTTAATGGCGGAGGGGGTAGGGTGAAAAAAGATAACAAGTTATTGTTTATTAGTGACACTCCCTTTCCTAATTTATAATGGCAAAAGGGGTAGCGTGAAAAGAGATAGCATGTTATTATTGATTACTAGTGATTTTCTTTGAGTCCCTTGCTTCTTACACCTTTTTCCAGTTGGAGTAGTTGGAAGACATAGCCATAATTGAGGTAAAGATTGCTCACAATGTATTCATGTGATTGTATCACCGAATACCTCAGTGACAGGGTTCGCCGAACCCGAACCTCCAGGTTCGGAATTCGGCGAACCTAAAAAAATTTAAGAAGTTCGTTTAGGTTCGGCGAACCTGATAGCCAAACCTGAAACCGAACCGGTTCGGCTATCAGGTTCGCCGAACCTAAACGAACCGAACCCCAAACGAATTTTTGGGCGCCTTTTTTGCTTTTCCGCGGGCATTTTCTTGCCTTTTCGGCGCTTAGGGTATTACCTCCAAGCCTTCGCGACTCCACTCCAACTGCATTGTGCTCCAAGCATCCACGATGACTTCGAGTTTGCTCGACTCAGCTCGACAGCCCATGAGGCCGTGACCTGTCGGCGTTTACCACTTTATACCAGACAGCCTGTGAGGCAGTGAGCCGTGACCTATCTACACCGTCGCGGGCTGAGTCTCTGCATCGCTACAGCCTGCGGCCTGCGAGCCGATCCACTCACGAGCTCCCGAGTCCCAGCCTCCCACTACACACTGCCTACTTCCCAGTTCCATGGCCCGTGACCCGTCTGCGTCGCCGTCGTCGGTCGGTGCCCGTGCAGCCTGCGAGCCAGTTACAACTTACACCACCGTGTGGCCCTGTGCGAGCCAGTGCCAGTGCCATCCACTGTAGTCTAAGACCGACCAGTCCACAGGCTGCTACAACCTACAGGCTTACAGACTCACAGTTACAGCGTGGTGTATCAGCGTATCAGGTATGTACATTTTTTTTTTTTAATTTGTATTATAAATTTTGTATGCCAATATAATATTTTTTTTTAAATTTATTTTTGTTTTGTTTTTTGTTTGTTTTCAAGTTCCATTTTTTTTTTTTTTTTCTGTTTGTTTTCAATTTCATTTTTGTTTTATTTTCTGCGTATTGAAATTCTTTTTTTTTTGGTCTTTTGTTTGTTAATTGTTTTCAATTTTATTTTATTGGTTTTCTGTCATTTTAAATTTGTAAACAATAGTGAAATTTTTGCATTTGCAGACAGCAGCGTCCATTGTCATTTTAAATTTGTAGACAGTATTGAAATTTTTTAAAATATGCATTCAATAGTTAAATTTTGCAGACATACTGAAACATGATAAAATTTAAAATTTGAACTTGATGCAATTATGAACTGTAACATGAACATGATTGATGAAATAAACAGTGCAGAAGCCTTTGCCATGGCACCTCGAAGATCAATAGCAGAAGGATGGAAATACGTGGATAAACTTGATGGGTCTGCGGGGAGACATCTGAAATGCAAATTATGCAATGCGGAATTTGTTGGATCTTTGACAAGAGTGATGGATCACTTGCTGTCAATTAGTGCTGGAAGAGGAGGTGGTGTTGAGGGATGTCCAGGAGTGTCTTTAGAACTAAAGGCAACACTCCAAAAAGACTATGACATGATTAAAAAAAACCAGCAGACAAATGAGAACAAAAGACAGCGCATTCAGGCAGAGTTGGGAATGAATTACAACAGCTCATCACCATTTTCTTCAAGCAATGTTGGAGATGGAAGTTCATCTCATTCTCAGCTTCTACCAACACGAGCAAGAGAGAGGACATTAAACTCTCTTTGGAAACCTGTACAAAAGCAGGATGTTGATGATGCTTTATATTTCATTTTGCAATCTGCAATTTCATATTGCAAGTTATGTTTATAATTTGATCATGTGCAAGTGTTTATGGTATGGTATAAAATGTTTAGATCTAGATGTTTTAAATTTTTCTGATGTTACAAGTATTTGAAAAATGACATAATAGACATCTTTTAAGTTTTGAATTTTGAAGAATATGTTATGCTTATGTTTGAAATTTGGAATTCCATTGTATTTTTAATTTTAAGAGCATTGATGATCGGATCTTATCATGATTAAGCAACTTCTCATCTTTAAAGTTTCATTGTTATTTATTTTTAAATGTTTTATGTTATAATTCATAATATAGTATATATATATATATATATTTTTTTTTTAAATGTATATAGACGAACCTATGCCGAACCCCATCCGAACCTCATCTGAAATGTCGAATCCGAATCGAACCTGAAGGTTGCCGAACCCGAACCGTGTGACATAGCTGAATACTAGTGTGAGAAGGTGCTTCAGATGTGGTGAGAACGTCCCCCAATAGCTCTTGTAGTTGAAAGCGATATTCCCCCATTTGTAATTACAGCTTTGGAAATAAAGGTAACTTCTATTCAGCAGCTACATCTCATTGTTTATCATGTTTCTTCCTATACTCCCCCTTAACTAATTTTCTACAGCCCATAGCCCATAGGATTCAAGGTATTTAGGTCACTATTCATAATTTCGTCAAATAAACTTGCTGTTTATTACATTTCTGCACACAGATCTGTGCTTCTAAGAGCAGGTTTTTGTGGTTTAACAGCAAATTTACATCTTTCCCACAGCAGCAGTTTGTTTTTAGGGGTAAATCTACATTCTTACTTGCCGTTTGGTGTGTTCTTATGCAGATTACAGGTCTGATATTTCGAATTACAGAGAGAATTTATTGCAGTTTCGCAGTGTTTTTTAATCTTTAGGATTCACACTTTGTTTACAGGTTGCATAGGGATTCTTCCCTATGGTTAGTAAGCCTTAACCTGAAATGCAGGGCATTGTGAGGTGACAGTGTAAATTTCTCCATTTACCTTGGAGCACTTCCAGTTTCAAGTGACAATAAGTCTCAACTCAAAGAAGATAGGAGAAGTCAGCTGACATACCAAACATGTCCCACATATAGACTCCACTTCCACTAGAGGTGATCCATTGTTAATTGAGATATGCTCTGGCACACTTGATGATGGGGTTCTATCTTAAAGCACCTTGAACTCACTCCCCAGAAAACCGAGAAGGTGCTGTGTTTCCATCTTTAGTATATTAAACATTTCTAGGGTAGATGCAGATGCAAATATTTGGACAGCTTTCAACGCCAACTCCTAGCTACATCATGAATCTCTTGAACAATGAAACTGACTTAGAATATGAGTGGCATTTAACACACCATGTAAACCAGAAAATAATCTTTGAGGGATGCTATTTGTAACTTAGTCCAGTCATGAAGAAAACAAATTAAAAGAACTGCAACACCAAAAATTGAGAAGCCAATGCAAAATATAAACAGTGATTTCTTATCAGGATCCAACATCATTCTAAACAATTTCCCCAGTTGATTGAAGATTCATATATATTGTCTTCCAAGGCAGTACCTGAAGAAGACCATAACGATCATATGGCAGGCGACCAAGCATAGGCTCTCCTTGCCAATCAAAACGTTGGTCTCGATCACGCCTTCTCTCACTCGCATCAACATGAACAGAAATACAAGCTTCAGGATCATCCATATCAATTTTATAACAGCCATTGCAAGGCTTTGATTGTTTTTCCATGTTTGCCAGCACAGTTTTCAAGATGACATCTGCATGCTTTGAAAATCTGTACAAACATAAAGACATTCAGTGAATAAACCTTTACTGCCCATAGCTTTGGGATTGATTAGATTTCTGGACTATTTTACTGGCTATATATAATCAATGAGATGTATTGTGAAAAGACGAAATAGAAAGAGGAATACCTGTTATATGTAATATAGTCAAATGATGGGACTGGAGCACCATCTACATCATTGGTACATGGTATACTTACAGCTTCCATTCCATGTGACATGTCCACACAAATAAGATTCTTACCCAGAAATCGTACATTATTGGTATACTTCACTCTCCTGTTGAAGCAAAAGAGAGATGACATCAACCAGATATCATTTTACTTAAATATGTTTGGCATTCTATAACAGTGCCTGAGAAAAATAGGTTATCTATAGTTTGTGGCAACCATCTATTTGTCTCCTCAAATGTCAAAGCAGCTGGGAAGCCATGCCCAAAAACAACAGAAAACGATCTAAGGATAGGTCATCCACCTCAAACAGATGAGCTAACTAAAGACCATATTTACTAAACTGGAAATCTAAACATCTTAAACAAAAGTTGAACATATCATACTTGTTTTCATAAAGTAAAGGTGAAAGCGTAATTGCCATAGTTGCACGGGTACCGCTCCCAGGATTTTGGCAACCCGTACCCGGCATTTCCCCGCTCCTGGGAGCTTGGGAGCTGGTACGAAACGTCCCCTTTTTGTTGGGAGCTTCTCTGGGAGCTTGGGAGCTTTTTGGGAACTTGCTTTAGCCGCTCCCTTTTTATTGGGAGCTTCTACAAGCTCCCACCCATGTGGAGCCCAAAATCATAAGAAAAGTGTCGAAAATCAATTGAATTATTGCTGTTTATTGTGCCAAGAAATCACCAATAATAAAAATTCCAATTGAATCTATTACTAACGCCATTTTTAAAATTTTCAAGGTTATATAAATTAAGAGGGCTCACACCTCTTAAATGTTTAGATCCATTCACACTCAAAATATAAGCTGCCAGTGTACTTAAGTGAATAAACATGGATCTTTCTACAATACTAAGATATTGAACAACTTTAATTCATGTCTCAAACGTTTATAGCTAGCTTACGTTATTCATATTGATTGATATAGCAATTTAGGATCATAAACCACATCAAACTCAAAATACTAAAGACTTTGAAAGCTTGTTACTTGAACTTGAAACAATCAAGTTCATTCACATCAGAAGTAAGTAGTAGTTACCATCAAAAAAATGCAAAGGCACCCAAATACTAAGCACTCTTAAGAGCAATAATAGAGATGGAGTTGAAAAAAGGAATTAGAAAAGATTGAATCTTATGATTTATAAAGTTATTCCGTACACACACACACCACACACACACATATATATGCAGTTTTTCTTTACAAACTTGTAAACATACCATGGCACCAGAGTCATGCATAGTTAGGGTTTACTTCAGGTCACACAAACCCAATTTTTGTATAATGTGGACCTAGAGGAGTGAGCAAATTTAAAATGATTGAATTTCATGACACTACTAAAGGCTTAAGAGGCTGAAATAGTTTAAGATATGAAATTAATCAATTATGTTTTTTTAACTCTTTCATTTTTTGTAATATATTTTAAAAAATTAATATATATTATTGCCGCTCCCAACCCGACGTTTCCTGCAAATATGGGCAAAGCTTCTAGCCGTACCGGATACTCATACCCGCGTTCCAGAAACTTGTGCAACATAGGTAATTGCCCAACTTCTAAAAGGCAATGGCTCATCCCCTGCTCAATTCACCCACAAAATATAGATTTGTAATGTCACAACCCAAGAGTATACCAAATTTGCCTCGGTTTTGCAATTAGAAATAAATGTCTACATGACATATTTCTTAACAAATGAAAGTAGTGGTGAAAAGTGTTAAAATTAGGGTTAGGTTAGGGTTTGAAGCAGAAAATTAAAAAAAATTGTACTTTAATGCAAAAACAAAAATAGTACAGCTGTAACAAGACAAATTTTGATCAGATAAATTAAAATATAATTTTCATCTCTTTCAACTTTAACACTCTGAAAGATCACTGTGTTAAAGTTGAAGCACACAATTGCAGATAAATAACCAGCAACAGTAGCAATATTAAATTGAACTAATTAAACAGAACTGAAAATAGCAACAGTAAGAGATCTGAAATGATGAGTTGGGACCTTCCTTATACTCAAAAATTTAACTTTCAGAACAGACTTTGCCTCTCAGAAGCAAGTCAATCAACTGGAACAAAACTGAGCCTTACCTGAGGGTATGTACATACCTGAGAAAGAGAGATAGAAAGAGATGTACGATAGGGTTAGACAATTACAGTAGAAGTTCCAAGATCAGACCCAGCGGGTACCCAACAATAAGTGGCAGTCACGCAACCCTTAAAACAGTGTTAGGACACCTCATAGAAGACCCTAGAAGCAGTAGTAACCTTCAAACCCTCATGGTAGTGAACAGCATTTTCACAAGTAACAGCGGCAGCCCTAAACAGACCTTCAACAAGATAAAAGCAGCCCTAAACAAGCTTTCAACAATATGAGGCAGCCTTCACATAATTCTTGACAGGCTGTAGCAGCCCTAGACCAATGGTGGTCCCCCTCAAAAAGGTTAAACAGTAAACAGCAGCCTTCACAAAGGCCACGACCCTGTTCAAAACAGTCAGCATAGTGGACAGCATCCTTAACAGGCCTTGACAAGAAGATGGTGGTCACCTACAAGCCTATGGCCTCCTCAACAATCGAAAAACAGTCCACAGTGGTAGCAGGCAGCCCTACACAGGCAGTGACAGCCTCATATGACAAATGGAAGCCCTAAATTAGTCCACGTTGGCAGTATACATTCCAACACAGGCAGCGGCCTCCTCAAATGACAAAGGGCAGCCCTAAAACAGTCCACAAGGGCAGCGGCCTACCCAAAAACAGTCCACCGTGGCAGTAGACAGCCCAACTTAGGCAGCGGCCACCTTAAACCAGTGAAGTCCACAAGGGCAGCGGCCTACCCAAAAACAGTCCACTGTGGCAGGAGACAGCCCAACTTAGGCAGCGGCCACCTTAAACCAGTGAAGATAGTCCACGATGGGCAGCAAGCAGCCCCTAAACAGCAACAGTCACTCTAAGGCAGTCAAGACAGTCCATGGTGGGCAGCAGGCATCCCTTCAACAGCATCGGTAACCCCCAGGCAGCCTAGAATGGTTGTAATACCCTCAAATCAGAGTGGCTGCATACTCCTAACAGGCAGCATAACTTCTAGAAGGGTCTCAGCCCTCTTGGACAAGGAAAAACTGAGGATGGCAGGCCCTAGAAAACCCTCTAACAGCTGGAAGTATCCTCGGGAAGAAATCGACAAACCTGGGAAGATGGTTCAGACTTGAAACCCTTGAAGTCATCCAAAAATCACAAAGCTTGAAACCCTAGATCAGTCACAATAAATCAGAACTAAGTTATGTCTTCAAGATACACCCACAATGAATAATTAGATTTGTATTTATAGCCTCTTAATGGCTTCTAGAAGGATCTCCCTTCTAATTCTTCATTGACTTAGGTTACTTAAACAAAGTCAGACTTCCTACCTTTTAGGAGGGTTACCAAACCTAAGGTTATAATTTAATGTTAAGGTGTCTTTAGGAGTGGGTAACAAAGACATAGGACAACATACAAGGGGGGGCACTAGCACCTAGGACCAACAAGGAAAGGTCAACACAAGGATAACCATCATAGATCAAAGATGGGTAAACATCCCTTCAAACAACAAGACCAAAGGTGTAACAACAAGGTGGGAAGACAACCCTTTTACCCACAAAACCAAGAATAACAAGGTGGTAAGACAACCTTTCTAACCACAAGACCAAGGGTGTAATAACAAGGTGGGGATACGGCTCAAATTTACAAGTGTTCCATACACTAACTGAAAGTTCTATCATCACCATATATGGAAGGTCCCCACTGGATGATATGATCCTATGGTCCTCCAAACTGCTCCTGAGGTCAAGTGCTACTGACTCCATCAAGGGGTGGCCAGTCCCTTGAGAAGACAACCTAGCTCAATAATCTCGAAGACCTAGGAGAGGAGGGCATCACACACTACGCTGCTGGGAATCGACCCCCCCCCCATCGAATCGATCCTAATTCGCGCTCCGGACGGAATCGATGAGGAATCGATTCCGGAATCGGGATTCCTCATCGATTCCGCCCGGAATCGATTTTGTAATTCGCGAATTGGGAAAGAAAAAAACGATCCCTGGAATTTGGCAATTCGTTGCCGAATCGTAGCTTCCGGGTCGATTCCGAATCAAACTCGGGCATGAAAATCGAACCCTAAAACGATCCCGAGATCGATTCCGTGGACAGGGCGGATTTTTGGATTTTTTTTGGGGGGGGGGGTTTTAGGGATAGGTCACTTTGGGCCAATAAAGGGTGAATGAGTCCATTTGGACTCATTCCATTACTCATTTGCTTGACTGGGAAGAGTTTGAGCTTGGAGTGAGTTTGCTAGTTGTTTGAGAGCTTTGAGCATTGAGTGGGAGATTCAAGGGGAGATTGAAGGGGAGAGCTTGCAAGGGAGATTGAAGCTTCCATAGAGACATTCAACCACCATTGAAGAGCTAAAAGGTAGGCTCTAAAAACTCATCTTTGTTTGTTTTTGCAATTTTTTTTCACTATGTTAAAAAATGGAAAACTTACAATGTTCTCTTCTCCTACTCTTTCCAATTTCTTCTTCTCCATCATTCTATTGTAGGGAACAAGTGACTCTCATCTTGAATCAAGAAACATGATGGGTATGTGATTTTGGTTTTTCATTCCACTTCTTCTCATTATGATGGTGTTGGGACGTAGATGTGGTGGTGGTAGTGATGAGGGGGAAGTGGTAAAGAGTGATGCATACCAAGGAGAAGAGGAGAAAGGGGAAGAGGGTGATGATGATGACGATGAAGGTGATGTGGGGCAAAAACAAAAAGACACAACACCTTTGTGGAAGTATGTGACAAGGAAAGGGGGAGGGAGAGGGGGTGGAACCACAAAGTTTGGATGCCCCCATTGTGGGAAAACATACACAGGTTCATATACCCGAGTGAGAAAGCATTTGTGTGGGGTTATGCCATGCATTGTAGGTAAGTCTCATGGAGTCAAAACTTGTGACAAAGTGGGAGCTAAAGAGAGAAGCAAATACAAGATGGAAGAAGAGGCCGCTCAAAACAACTCCAAGAGATCGAGGGTTGATTCTGAATCCCCACAGAGAATGTTTGGTAGTGGAGCTGGATCATCATCGGCTCGATCGGGAGCCTCATCTTTCCATGGAATCTCGCCTATACGAAGAACATTATCCGATTTCCTTGACCAAGGTTGTAGAGATGATGTGGATTCAAAAGTTTATAGGTTTCTCTATGCATGTGGTGTGCCATTCAATGTTCTTCACTCACCCTATTGGCATGAAATGGTACAAGCCATCAATGGTGGCCCTCAAGGATACAGAAGCCCTGGGTATGACAAAGCTAGAACCGTGGGACTTGACAGGGAAAGAGCCAAAATCAATAGTGCTCTTGGATAGTTCACAAATTATTGGTCCAACTATGGGGTATCCATTGTATCCGATGGGTGGACAAATGTTAAAGGCAAGCCATTGATAAATATTCTTGGTGTTTCTGCTAGCGGTGCGGTCTTCCTTTCAGCCCATGACTACTCAGATCGCTACAAGACCGCTATTAATATTGCACAACCTTTACTTAAAACCATTCAGGAGATTGGGCAATACAATGTCATTCAAGTCATCACTGATAATGCTGCTAATTGTAAGGCAGCAGGAGCAATCATTGAGGATAAGTATCCCAACTTATTTTGGTCAGGGTGTTTGGTTCACACATTAAACCTTTTGATGCATGATATTGTTAAGATGAAGGACCCTAGTTACAGATGGATTGGTGCCTTGTACAAGAGAGGTAAGAAAATGATAAAATTTATTACCAATCATAGCATGGCCCACCACATTTTTCGCAATCACTCTAAGTTGGAGCTATTGAAGATTGCAAAGACTAGATTTGCTAGCTACTACCTCACCTTCAGGAGGCTTTTGAAGGTAAGAGAGGCATTGGCTAGTATAGTCTCAAGTGATCCATGGCAAGAATTGAAAGACAGAGCTGCAAGTGCATCAGATAGAAGTGACTTTCAGGAGGTGGAGGACACCGTTCTTGAAGGTCATTTTTGGTCATAGGTTAGGTATGTTCTGTAGTTCACCAAGCCAATTTATAACATGATTCGGTTTGCAGATACAGATCAGCCGGTGATTGGGGAGGTGTATGAGTAGATGGATAGCATGCTTGGTCAAATCAAAGACATTGTTGAGCAAAGAGATGCAGTCTTGTATGACCATATTCATAAACATGTGGTCAAAAGGTGGGATAATCTAAATGTTCCACTCCATGCCCTTGCATATGTCCTCACCCCAAAATACTATTCTCCAATTTGGTTGGCCCAACCTGCACCTGGGGGTGGAGTTAGGAAAAAACCCCACACAGATCCAGAGGTTGCTACTGGGTATATGCAAGCATTACAGAAGTTGGTCCCTGATGAGGAAGAGTGTGCTCAAGTACGGACTGAATTGAGCATATACATAAGTGAGCATGGACGCTTTGGTTCCCTGTTTGCAACCAAAGATCGAGACAGATTGGATCCTATCCATTGGTGGAACTTGCATGGGTCTGGAGCCACATATTTGCATAAATTGGCGTTGAGGGTGCTATCACAGTTTGTTAATAGCTCTTCTGCAGAGAGGTGTTGGAGCACCTACAACTTCATCCACAGTGTAAAGAGAAACAGTCTGAATGTAGATCGCACAGAAAGTTTGGTTTATGTGCACTACAACTTGAGGTTGTTGTCCCATTATTGTGAGGCGGCCAAGAATGATCGAACATTTTTTACTTGGGACAACAATCCATAGGAGGCTAATGTGGAGGATGGAGTCATAGCATTAGAGCGCTTGGAGGCTGAACTATTGGGTGATCATGATCATCCAATTCAGACTACCCATACAGAGATGCCACCCCCAAGCTTTCCGGATGCAAGAGTTTTGCCTTTAGCTTCACAACGTCCAATTTCAGCCCATGGGGACAATTCATCTTCTTCTCATGTTCCACGATCACTTCCACCAGCACCTAGAACATGAGAAAAGAAATTCGAAGTTACTCGTGGCAAGCGGAAAGCTTAGTAGATTCATAGTACTTTGTAGTTTGTATTTCATTTTCACGTTTATTTTGGCGGTTGGCCTATTTTGTAAACATTATGGCCTAGTTTGATGGCAAATATTATATGTTGAAATTTGAAGGTTGATGTTGTTGATGATTGATGATTTGATGATGATCATTTAATGACAATGTTATAAGTTATAGCTCCTAGAATCTGGAAGACTAGATGATTAATGTTATATCAATGTGTACTAAATGGTTATATGAATATCTAGATTCTATGTTTTGATGTTTTTTCTATAGCTAATTTGGCATAATACATGTTTTTTTTAATTTATATGTATCAAAATATATTAAAATATATATTATATAAAAAACGCTCCCGAAACGGAAGCTTTTGAAAATTTCACTTTTCGCTCCCGCTCCCGCTCCCAACAGCGTAGATCACACATCATCATCTTGGTTAACTAACCAAGATCCACCTAGTTAACTAACCAGGTATGTACCTGCAGAAACTGCTTGGTCCCAGGCCAAGAATCTGCCTGGTCCCAGACCAGGATGTCTCTATCTCTGCCTACAGGTTCTACTTGGTCCTCGTGACCAAGAAATTGTCTAGTCCCAGACTAGAATGCCCTAGAGACAAATAGGGGCCCTAGCCACATGCTAGGAACTTTGCCATGGCTCCAACCTACCTTGTCCCAAACCAAGAACCCCAGTAGACTGCTGGGGGACCTAGGGTACCTGCTAGGGACTTACTCTACCTGGTTAACTGACCAAGAACCCTAGTTAACTGACTAGGGTGCCATTCAGAGAATGGCTCTCGCAGCTACACTATCTTTAACAAATAGGAACATGCAAGCAATTGTAAGAGGTGATGTTACGGGGTATGATTTTACAAACATGCCACATATCCCATTTAAACCAGTCAAGTTCAATGCCTATTATGAGGTGGCATTCCACTTTCCATCACACATGCTATGATGTTTCTTCAAAGTGACATGTAATGCATCCCCACAAAATAAACTATGCGAGTTTAGTTATCAACTCATGAACTGTTTGTGTAGCAGACAAGTGCCACATCATTTTGGGAAGTCAAAGGGACAAATTCCAAGCCTACCCATGAAATTCACTGATCAGCACCCTATACTTTACCCTTTTAAAACATGGACATGGCCTGTGCGGAGGCAGGTGCGGGCAGAGTGATCTATACTCTTGGAGCACCGCAAGCAATCAGATACACCTGAGGCATTGCTAAATCCACCAATAACATGGGAGAAGCTTTGGTAATTTATCGAGGACTAAAACTCCTCACTTCACTCACCAAATATACAATCATACTATCATACTCATCAGAGATTCTTCTCTAATCATCAATACAATGCAAACAAAAGGGCTATGGGCCTTCCCTATCATAGCCAAGTCATCTGTAGATAAAAAATTTAAACATCTTAAACAAAAGTTGAACATGTCATAATAGTTTTCATTAAAGGAAAGGTGAAAGTGTACTTTCCCAACTACTAAAAGTGTAATAGCCCAACTCATGAATTGTTTGCGTAGCAGACAAGTGCCACATCATTTTGGGAAGTCAAAGGGACAAATTCCAAGCCTATCCATGAAATTCACTAATCAAAACCCTGTACTTTACCCTTTCAAAACATGGACATGGCCTGTGGGGAGGCAGGTGCGGGCAGAGTGATCTATACTCTTGGAGCACCGCAAAACCCTGTACTTTACCCTTTCAAAACATGGACATGGCCTGTGGGGAGGCAAGTGCGAGCAGAGTGATCTATACTCTTGGAGCACCGCAAGCAATCAGATACACTTGAGGCATTGCTAAATCCACCAATAACATGGGAGAAGCTTTGGCAATTTATCGAGGACTAAAACTCCTCACTTCACTCACCAAATATACGATCATACTATCATACTCATTAGAGATTCCTCTCTGATCATCAATGCAATGCAAACAAAAGGTCTATCGGCCTTCCCTATCCTAGCCAAGTCATCTGTAGATAAAAAATTTAAACATCTTAAACAAAAGTTGAACATGTCATAATAGTTTTCATTAGAGGAAAGGTGAAAGTGTACTTTCCCAACTACTAAAAGTGTAATAGCCCAACTATTGGCTATCAATTCACACATAGAATATAGATTTGTTATGTCACAACCCAAGAATATACAAAATTTGCCTCAGTTTTACATTTAGAAATACATGCCTACATGACATATTTCTCTACAGACGAAAGTAGTGGTGCAAACTAGATATTCACTAATAGGAACAAGCAAACCTTTGTTAATGATAATGTTACAGGGCACATTTTTAAAAATATGCAGAATAATCCATTCAAACCAGTCAAGACTCAAGTTCATTGTCTATTAGTATTATGACGTGGCATTCCACTTTCCATCACACATACTATGACGCACATTCAAAGTGGCATGCAATACATCCTCACAAAATAAACTACTTTAGTTCAGCTATCAACTCCTGAACTGTTTGTGTAGTAGAGAAGTGCCATATCATTTTGGGAATCCAAACAGGCAACTCTCAAGCTTTCCCATGAAATTCATTTAAAACACCTTGTGCTTCACCCTCTCAACAAATGGATATCTAAGTTGCATGATATGGGGAAACAAAAACGTGTATCCGATATAGAAACGCACTGGAAACATGACCCCCCAAAATTTAGGAAACGGGGAAACGTGATATATATATATGCAAATTTGCAAGGACATTAAAAATTAAATGTGAAACATAAATGACAAGTGATAAATCCTAATTTCAAACATCTAACATCACATTTTACTCATAAGTCCATCTCTGTATCATTAATAATTATCATAGATGATTACATAATGCAAGTTGCCAAGTAGTAATATCCAAAAACAACCTTGGCAATACAATATATTCAAAATTTCAAAATCAGCCTTTATTTATGAGGCTACAATGCTACATATATCAAAATGTGAACAATCGACATAGAACTAAAACGTAAGATAAGTCGATTTGCACAGTGCTGTAGCTGCCTGTCTTCAAATCGGCTTCCTCAAGTAACCCTCGCTTGCTCAAATCATTATGTGAGATGAGGGAAGTAAAATCCTTCTTTTATAAAAAATGACTTTTAGAGGCTTCTAGAGGTTTCCTAAACCATCATTAACCCATTAAGAAACAACTTAAACCATTGATTAAGCTAACGGGTTCTTTTTTTGGATGGAAAAGCGAGAATTCGAGAAGGAAATGCGCCATTCGGATGAGGATACAGCACGGAAACACATTTCCAGCCGTACCACCCATGTTTCCTCCACGTGAAACGTGGTGGCATGGTCGGAAACACGTTTCTGAGGAGTACCAAACGTGTTTCCGAGTTTCCTTCCTGGTACGACAATGATACGGGGCCTAGTACCAAGTTTCCTGCAACTTAGATGGATATGGCTTGCGGGGAGCTAGATGTGGGCAGAGTGATCGATACTCCTAAAGGACACCAGGAAATCAGATACATTGTGAGCATTGCTAAAGCCACCAATAACATGGTAGAAGCTTTGGCAATTTATCAAGGACTAAAACTCCTCAGTTCTCTCAGTAGAGATATAGTCATACTATCATACTCAATGAAGATTCCTCTATGATAATCAGTGCAATGCAAACAAAAGGACAAATGGCCTGCCCTATCCTAGCCAAGTCATCTATAGATCAAAACACTAAACATTTAAAAAAACCCCACCCTCCATGTTGCCGCCTGGATGCACACCTAGAAAAACACGGCAAAAAATCTTCAAGCCACTCGGTGTGGCCTTAGGGGCAAGCCAAAGTCAAGTATTGTCACCTGAAACTCGACTCCTCCGTCTAGGATTACTCCTAGCGAAGCCAAGGGGGGTGGACCCTAAAAAAAAAAGAAAAATCTAAGGCGTTTAATCTAAAGGCTAAAAAATCTAGGAGTTAGAAATTTGATCACAAGAACAATGCAATATTAAACATGATATCATTTGTTACCCAACATTATAATTGAAACATAAGCATCCAACATCATAACATATTCAATAATAAGACCAGTGCCGAAAATAAATACTTGAATAAAAAAAGACAATGTTTTGCAAGTGTTCTTGGTAAATTTTATTATTTTGTGGTGATGAGTAGATTATTAGGGAGGGGGATTTCCAATATACTGTGAGGTACTGGAAATATGTCTGGAATATGACAAAGGTGGCTCCTCACTTGAAAATGTGGGTTGGATCGGAGTCTCTGGGAGGTGTTCAACACTACACCAAACAAAGGTGCAGTCTAACAATATCCCGAGGTCACCACCCAGTGGTTCCCACTTCCTTTGAAGAATTTCCCCACACAGTATCAATAAATGATTACGCTGAATTTTCTTAAATAGGAGGTTAATTCGAAAAAATAAGACTAATTACTAGTCACTAAGTCCCTTTTTGGTATGATCAACATGTTCAGTCGAAGCTGCAGTGATCTAGAGCATACGGGGACGAAGCCTTGTTAATTCTAAGATTTTTTGAACAATGTTTTATTGTTTATTAAAACCCCAAGAGTCCCATTTCTAGCCAGTACTTGGGCAAGCCCTTATCCTGAAATCCGTACTTCAGGAAAGCAAGGGGGTTGATTAAAAGTAAAAATTGTAAAAAAATGTGAAAAAGCTAGGTCCTGAGTGAACTTGTGGCCCGCCGATCGAACGGACCAACAAGGTATATTTTAGTCCTAGTTAAATTTTATTAAGTGCGAAAAATAAAATCTAAACTAAAAAATTGCAAAGCACAAAATTTGAGTCGACGCAGTTCCCCCCTAGGGGGATAGGGTGTGGGCACTGGGTAGCCCACTTGCTCTCATTTAATTTTTTTACAATGGAAATAGAAGTGCCCAGGTCCTTGAAAATTGACTCAAAGGCTTAAAAAATTCATAGAACAAGTATCTGCCTATCTGGTTGAAGGGGAATGGTTCTTGGGTGCTCCAAATGGCTCAATCTTCTGAAAAATGGCCAGATTTTCCTCCTACCTGTTCATGAAATGCTGCAAAACAGCAAGCAAATGTTAGTAAAAAGTGCCCAAAAACACTTAGAAAGTGAGTTTGGGTCACCACAAAAATTACCAAAAAAATCTACTAGGTTAATATATGATTAATTAACGAAAAATAACCAAGGAAAGCAAGCTTTCCTTGGGATCTTGGCTTGCTTTTGAGGCAGCCAATAAGATCCACTTTTTTAAGTTTGCAAGATAAAACCGTTAAACGCTCCCTTAAGATCTACTCAAGCCTTAAGATCTTATGATAAAAATGACTTGTAAGCAAAATGTAATGTCCCTTTTTAATAATTTTATTAAAATGGCAAATTTTTCACTTTTTCCCTAGTTCGACCTTTGACTAGTTTTGATGTCTAGGCCTCCAATTTGCTCCAAATGCTCCCAAATCTTCTGAGGAGGTATATGACTGATATTAGTACTAAAGACTTCTGCAAACCCCTTTAAGATTCTGGCCAAAGTAGGGAGTTTGACTAGCAATTTCTCTTTGACTAGTATTGGTCCCTTGGTCTCCAAAAGACTCCAAGTTCTCCCAAATTGATACAAAAGGTACATGGATGATATTAAGACATATTTAAAATGTTTATGGATGCTCTAGAGTGTTCATGTGACTTATGCAACTCCTCTTTCAAATCTGGTCAATATAGGGATTTTACTAGTAAATTGTGGTTCAAATCCCCTAGGGGTAGATGATGAAAATGACTTTCCAAATGCTCTCAATCCAACTCGAAATTCTGAATGGAAGCATGGGACATATAAAGAACATCAAAATGAACTCATATGCATCACCATTCAACTTTTAATGTCTGCTATAACTCTCTTAAATCAGATACAAAAAGACTAGTTTCAGCCTTGGGGGAAATGATAGGCAATCTTCTCCAAATGCTATGAAAATCAACAAAATGACTCCAAATGCTTATGTAGTGAACATTAAACTCATATAATACATCAATAACAATCTATTCATCAATAAACCATCAGTAGTTTACTTATCCATTCAAATCCATCAACATTACATTGGTTCACAACAAGGTAGTGGGAAAATGGCACTGTTTGTTCATTAATGAGCAAATTAACATAGTTTTTCTTGGAATCTCGACTTGTGGATCTTCTGATATGGTTATTACAGAGATATATAGCAACTGAAATGTACATGAAGTCGAAATGGCATTCCTTCACAAACTATATGCAACCACAAGAGCGCTATGCAAGAGCTATGCGGAAAATGGCACCATTTCTTCATTAAAAATCAGATTTATACATTTCCACTTGGAATTTCGATCTGAAACTTTCTGGAGATGAAGAACAGAGTATTTAATTCATATTATAAAATAAATGGGGCATGAGAAGCTCCCCCAAAGAGTACAATAGCTCACCAAAAATGCCCTCCCTTAAGGATCAAGAATATGCCATGAAAACTGGAAATGGTTGAAGGAGTGAGCTGCACTAGAAGAAACCATGAGCTTCCCTGTAGCTTACACCTGCAAATTAAGACACCATTAAAGCTCCAAATGAAAGGTAAGAATGGCCTTTCCAATTACCAACTTGGATGGGAATCTTTCACCCTCGAAATTGGCTAAGGCAAGAAACTAGTCATACACTAGCTCTCCCTCTTCACAAATGCAATTGCAAATTCTAAAAATGATCACAAGCTACCTTCATTCTTTGTTCTTTACATTTATAAAGTTTCCAAGCTCTCTATGGGTCGAATTCCTTCCAAGAGATGCATTCCAACTCAAGTTGGGGAGAGATTCCAAAGGATGCCACTTGTACAACAATTCCTAGTCTCCCACTTCCACCAAATCACATGTGGAAGCATCTTAGCTTCCCTAACTCCCTTGAGCGCCCTCTTGGAGGCTATTTTTAGCCCTGACATGTCATATATGTCAGATGTCAGCCTTCAGGTCTGATTTGTGTCATAGGTGTCATAGCATCTTCATCATTGTTGTCATTTGTGTCTCACTAGCTCCAAAATGCCTCTTCCTCTTCCATGGGAGTTACTCTTCCACTCCAATTCGACCTTAATTGATTCATGCCAAGTATATTGACCTTTCAACTCATCCCAAGACCCTTGGGCTTCTTATGGATTCGAAATGACAGGAGGAGGATGCCATGTGGCATAGAAAATCTAGCTTGTGTGGATCCCACTTCCTCCATGTGTCTTCATGGTCAAATGCCACTTTGATTTTCCCTTGTATATATTTATTTAGCCCCTTTATTAAATATTTATGCTATTCTAATGTCCACACATCATTTATTATCCTTCTTCTTTCAAATCCCAATGCTTCCACCCACAACCTAGGAAACTAGTAATTTTCCTCCTTGGCAATTATTTGACCCTTAACATTAATTTGACAAACTCTCATGAATATGGCCAATGGGCTTAGGCCATTGTGAACCAATGCAAAATTTGGGACATGACACAAAACTAGTAAATTGATCTAGATTATTACTGATTTATCTTAACAACTCAACTAAATCTATTTCAACTTGCAAAAGAAACTAGATCTACTTGTAATTAATCCTTCTATAGATAGATCTAAGTAAAATTGCAACTTTCAAATTTTAGGTAGCCAAAGGAAGTAGAAATTATGCTGAGAAAGAAAAAAGAAGCAGAGTAGACTGTGAATGCGGAAGGTTCTAAAGGTCTGGATGTGGGACACTGAGGGAAAAATCCACCAAAGCAAGTCTTGATAAAGAAACAAACAGCAAACAAGCTATCCACTTCTTCCAATCCTGTGAACCTGCAACTAAAACATTCTCACACAAAACCCATCAAATTTGGAAATGCATTCACTTAGAAATCAAGAAAATATGAGCATAAACAAATGAAACATATAAATCTTAGATCTCTAATCATATGTCAAATGAAAGATTAACTAATACAAATAAGTTTAGCAATCTTCCTTACAAAATCAATACCAATCCTTCAATAAGCTAAATTATGATGAAGAAATTTGCACAAAATTGATTTAGACACATGTTACCTCATGCCACGAGATCATTCCATACACTCACAAAAGCATCACACAGGTATGACCTCCAAAGTATCTTTATTCACATAAAAGATGAAAACTATTACAATGATGTCTGCTCCACACTCTAAGCTGCCCCAATTTATAAGAAAATGAGAGAGGAGGGCACATTAGTCATGGAGAGGGAGGGTGCATTTGTGTGAGGGAATCAAGCCTCAAATTGTGGCTTGATGGATGGGCTGCCTCCACCATTTGGGCTGCCCGAAATCAGCCACAAATCAGCTATGATTTCAATTGCCCATTCCTTAAGATGTGCGCCCCCCTCTTAAAACGAATGCGCCCCCCCCTCATGGGGAAATGCGCCCTCTTAATGGGGAAATGATTACTCCATTTATGCTACCCCAAAACTTGCCAAAAATGAACTCTTACATCCCTCCATAAATTCTGACTTTGATCTCTTACAAATCCCACCGAATTAGGAAATGGATTTTTCTCATTTTTTCAATTTTTTGGCATTTTTTCACACTTTTTTGACTTTTGGGGGGGAAAAGTAAAAAATATTAAAAATAAAGTACTAGAATACTTAGGAAAGTGGGTCTTGGGGTAGAGTGGGTGCTCTGGGCTTGAAAATGAGCACCCCCATGGCAGAAAAGACCCCTAGACCACACTTTTAATTTTTTTAATTAAACCATTAAAAATGGCTTAATTTTACGGGAAAAATATTTTTTCTCGGAACATAAAAAAAAACTAGGAGAACCTAGCACATGTCCATACGACTCAATTCTAGTGTCTAGCATGTCAATATACATTGACCCATGGACTTCAATAACCTCCTAAGGCCTAACCACCAGGCCAAGCATTCCAACTTTGGAGGAGCAGGAGAAAAACTCAAAAGTTATGTCATGCTAAAACGCAAGACACAATTAATAAGTGAAAAAACTCCTTGGAATACCTGACTTGATCGACAAGTCCTAGGAAGCCAAGACCTTTACATAAAAATGTCATGCTAGCACACTTTATTACAAACCCCGCAGGGCATGGACATGTGAAGAAAAAATAAAAAAAGGGCCCTTAAAAAGGCCTGATGGACTTCAGAACACTGATAATGAACAAGTAACATGTTCATACATTGCCCGCTCACTTGAAAGTCCAACTAAGTACAACTTAGCTGGTAACACTCCCATCCACCTTATGCATACAGTGCCAGGCTACCACCTCCCTCCTCTTGGTTACTGAACCCCCTTGCCTCCACTTCAATTTACAACAAAACTCAGTTTCAATTGTGCAACAGCGAAGGCCATTGCCATACAAAAACTCAAGGTAGGAGCTGGAAAGGTAATCTACCACACTCTTGGCTAACTAATGAACTGGCCTGCACCTCCTAGTACTGGTCCCGTTTTCCAT
Organism: Larix kaempferi; assembly: GCA_027924585.1. Lineage (NCBI taxonomy): Eukaryota > Viridiplantae > Streptophyta > Pinopsida > Pinales > Pinaceae > Larix > Larix kaempferi. The sequence continues at coordinate 3,513,485 of BSBM01000445.1, forward strand.
ACTCCTAGATCTCTAATGAAGTGGCTTTCTCATCACTGTCCTTATACTTATTCAGCATCCAAGAAGGAATCTTGTCATGTTCTACCCCTTTGCCTCCCATCATGAATCCTCATTGTTTCAAATGCACAGTTGAGGAAGAACTGGGGCATCCCCAAAGGGCCACCCACTCCAGTCAGAGCAGAGCAGAAGTAACACTTGTGTTGGCAACTCAAGCTATGTAGATGGTACTAGAGGATAGAGTTGTTCATGCTTGCACAATGGCATCCCACCGTCCCCTTGGAAAACCTTCAAGTAACAGATGAATATCTACAACACCTAAAGAAGTGGGAAATTGAATCAATATTTCATGCCATATCATGCTTATGACATTATCCTACCGGACTAAGCTAAGAAGTGGCCAACATATTATTAATGCTTGTCCCAAAAAGGGTATAAGAAGGCATAACTTCTTACAGATTTATAGTTTTGATACAATAGTCTTCTCTGTCATATCCGCTACAACATGGAAAAAATTTACACGATATGTAAATCATTGGCTTATGTCTTTTATTGGATCTGCTAGAATTGAATTCCACCTTCTACGTTCAATAAATCCATGGCATCCCAAGACATACATTGTATAATATACTTTGACTTAAAATGTGAAAGCAATACCAATGTAGCAAATATCGTGTCAATCGATCTAAGTTGCACGAAACGGGGAAACAATTGGAAGTTTCCGAAACGGAGAAGGCAGCAAACGTGACCCTCCAAAAATTGAAACGTCGAGGGTAACACCGTATATATATATATAATCTTCCAAGAAAAAAATAATGATGCACATAAATGACATTTTATAAGGAAAACCATGTCTATAATATTGGTTACATATACAGCAATGTATCTTTTTAAAAATGGAAAAGAAAAAAAAACAAATTTTGAGCCCATTTGAGGGACCGGCAGCTCTCTTGGCCTCCTGTAGGGGCCCTCAAAGGGAAGAATTGATGCCGAAACACCATTTGTACAGGCCGAAATGTTGGTGGCCATACCGTATGGTGTTTCGCAATCACAAAACGCCATACGATACGGCCACCGGCATTTTGGTGGAGTTTCGTACTAGTTTCAGAGTTTCGGGAAGTTTTTGGGACTAGTACACCTGTTGCCTAGGTGTTTCCTACAACATAGCAATGGGTATATCACTATGTTGCAAGGGTTTCAGAAACATGAGAACATGGGAATGTGGGTACAAGTATCTGACACGTCTAGAGATCTCCCCCAAATTTGTAGGAAACGACAGGTTGGGAGCGGCAATAATATATATTAAAAAAATATAAAAATAAAATAATTAGAAAAACGAAATAAAACCTTAAATAGAAGTATTTGGTTATTGATAAATTTAGTAAACAGAATTGAGAATCTGTATCCAGAACAGAGTATGACCAAAACTAAAATATCATTCGGTTTGTGGTTATTAATGATTGCCCCCATATGTGTAAGGTGTGTGTGTTAATTTTATTAGGAATTAATTTTATACAGGATGGGCATTGGAACCATAAGCCATCAACAGACAACAGGTAGCACGAATCCTCTTTACACAATGTGCATTGATTTAAAAACAGAAAGCTTAAAAAGTTACAACTTTGTCTTCAACTGATATCTTTGTCCAGACTTTACATAAACTAGCATAAGATAATATTTAATAATAACCTATCTTTATTTTAAACAATAAAAAATGCTCGCAAGAATTCAGGCCTCTGCTTGAAATTTTAAACAAAAAATACATGAAAATGTTCAAAAATGCACCAAAAAAATACAGAATACGAATATGAATTAATATTCATATTCAGAACTATAAAAATCAGAATATGAATATATATATATATTCTAATTTTCATAGTTCTGAATATGAATATATCATGTCCACGAACTATGTCACAGGGTTCGGCGGATTTCTTCTTTCAAGTTCGAAATTTGCCGAACTTCAACCAAAATATCAAATTCATTTCAGTTCGGCTCATTAAATTCGTCCACACTAACAAGGGTTTTCTATTATTGCCAAGTCGCAATGTGTTTTCTAGTTCTTGGCTTCAGTCCTCAAAGGTAGAAGCGGCTAGTGACATACGTGTGCCGTCAATCATTCACAATCCGATTATTTCCCTCTCAGTGGCATGCACATTACTTTCCCTCTCGACGGCCAGATATCAGCGCGTGCATTCAGTATGTAAAAATTGTGCGTAAAAATGTGGGTTTTCCCTCTCGACAGGGAGATATCACTTTGACACGGGTTTTTTTATAACAGCATATGCATTCCGTGTATGTAAAAATTGTGGGTAAGAAATTTGGGTTTTACCTCTCAACCACCAAACATCACTATAACACGGGTTTTTTTATATCAGATATCAGCTTGTGCTTTTTGTTTATGCCAGATAATTTATAAAGTTCATACGTTATAACTTATAACATGTATACTAGATATTTTAGGCATATATTATAACATATATATTATTATACTTTATATTGTATATATATTGTACGTCATTTATTAGTTTATAATTTAGTAGATATTATATATATTATATGTAAATATATTATAGAAAATAATTTATATTTTGAAAATATATATATATGGACAAATCTAATGCCGAACCTCATTTCGAACTTCATCCCAAACGCCGAATTCGAACCCGAATTTCATGGTGGTCAAACTCGAATTCGAACCCGAACCATGTGACATACCTTATAGCCAAAAAACCCCAAAAAGACAAAAAAAGTGAAAAAAAATGTGAAAAATCAAACGCCAAATTTTATGGGATTTGGAGTAATTTTTGGATCAGCTATGATGGGGGAGGTGTAAAGACATTTTGGAAACATTTTTGGGCAGCTAGAAAGGTGGGAGCACTTCCCTATTAAGGGGGGCGCATTTCCCCATGAGGGAGTGGGGTGCATTTAAGTTGGATTTTGCAGCTGAGTTTAAGGCTCCATTTGGGCTGCGTTTTGGCAGCCTAAATAGAGGAGGCAGCCGCTTTCTTGCCTCAACCCATGGCACAACTCACTCCACAATTTCACCCTCCTCTCCTCAAGCAAGTGCGTCCTCCCTCTCCCTCTTTCTCTATAAATTGAAGGCTGCCCATTCCTATTTTCTCTAGTTGGGGTTTGGAGCAGACCTACTTGTATTTGTTTTATCTCGCAATTGTGAATAAAGAAGACTTTGGAGGTCATACATGTGTGATGCTTTGTGAATGGATGAATGATCTCGTGGCATGAGGTAACTTGTATCTAAGTCAATTTTTGTGCAAGTATTTTCAACCATCTTGTAGCTTACTAAAGGATTGGTATCAATTTTGTAAGAAAGATTAACTAAACTTGATTGTATTAATTAGTCTTTTATTTGTCATTTGATTAGAGATTTAAGACGTATATGTTTCATTTGTTTATGCTCATATATTGTCTTAATTTTTTACCATATGCATTTCTAAATTTGATGGGTTTTTTGTGAGTGTCTTTAGCTACGGGTTAACAGGATTGAAGAAGAAGATAGCTTGCTTGCTCTCATTTTCTCCATCTGCACATGCTTTGGTGGATCTTGCCCTCGGTGTCCCACATCCAAACCTTCAAAACTTTTTGAGTTCACAGGCCACTCTGCTTCCTTTTCTCTTTCTCAGCATAAAAAATTTCAACTTTCTTGGTTACTTGGGTTTCTTGGAAATAGCAAATATTTCTTAGATCTATTCATAAAGATTGATCATAAGTAGATCTAGCTTTGTTTGCATAAACATAGATTTAGTTAAAGTTCTTAAAGATTTATCTAGTTTTCTAGATCTATTTTGCTAGTTTCATACAAAAAAGTCATTTTTTATTGAAAAATCTTAAGGCTTGAGTAGGAAGCTAGTTGTTTGATTTTAAAAGCTTATCTAGCAAATTAAAAGTGCATCTATTGGCTGCCTTAAACAAGCAAGTCAAGATCCCAAGGAAAGCTTGCTTTCCTTGGTTATTTTTCGTCAATTTATCATAGATTAGTTTAGTGCAATTTTCTAGAATTTTTTTTAGTGACCCAAACTCACTTTCTAAGTGTTTTTGGGCACTTTTAATGGCATTAGCTTGCTGTTTTGCAGCATTTTTTGAACAGATAGGAGGAGACTCTACCCAAATTTTGGTATATTTAGCCATCCGGAGTACCCATGAACCATACATTTTCATCCGGAAACTCTCTCCATCTATTTTTGTAAGCCTTTGAGTCAATTTTGAAAGACTGGGGCACTTCTTTTCAAATTGTAAACAAAATATTAAACGAGAGCAAGTGGGCTACCCAGCGCCCACACCCCATCCCCACGAGGGGGAAACTGTGTTGACTCAATTTTTCGTGGTTTGCATTTTTAGCTTAGATTTCCCTTTTTTTCGGCACTTAATAAAATTAACTAGGATTAAAGTTTACCTTGTTGATCCGTTCCATTGGCAGGCCACAAGTTCACTCAGGACCTAGTTTTTGTACATTTTTTTAACAATTTTCATTTTCTTTTACTTTCAAACAACCCCCTTGCTTTCCCGAAGTACGGTTTCAGGATAAGGGCTTGCCCAAGTACTGGCCTAAAAAGAGACTCTTGGGGTTTAAATAAAAAAAGAAAAACATTGTTCAAAAATACATAAAAATTAACAAGGCTTTGTCCCTGTATGCTCTGGATCACTGCAGCTTTGACTGAACATGTTGATCAACCAGAAAGGGACTTAGTGACTAGTAATTAGTCTAACACTTCCCAATTAACCTCCCTTTATGAAAAATCCGGCGTAAACGATTATTGATACTGGTGGGGAAATTTCTCAACGGAAGCGGGAACCACTGAGTAGTGACCTCGGGATACCGTTAGACTACACCCTCGTTTGGTGTATTGTTGAACACCTCCCAGAGACTCTGATCTAGCCCACATGTCCAAGTGAGGAGCCACCTTATCAAATTCCGGACATATTTCCAGTACCTCACGGTATATTGGAAATCCCCCATCCCTAATTAAAAAACTCATTACCACATAAAAAAATAAAATTTACCAAGAACAATTGCAAAACATTGTCATCTTTCAAGCATTCAACTGCACTTATTTGACTCTATTTATCAGCACTGGTCTTATTATTGAATATTTCATGATGATGGATGTTTATGTTTCAAATGATAATGATGATGTGGGAGTCGGGACAATGAATGATATTATGTTTTATATTGCTTTGTTCTTGTAATCAAATTCTAACTCCTAGTTTTTTTAGTTTTGTAGATTGAAGACCTTAGATTTTTCACTTTTTAGGATCCACTCCCCTTGGCTTCGCTAGGAGTAAGCCTAGACGGAGGAGTCGAGTTTCAGGTGACAGCACTTGACTCTGGCCTGCCCCCAAGGCCACACCGAGCGGCTTGAAGATTTTTGCCGCGTTGTCCCAGGTGTGATTCCAGGCGGAAACAATACCCTCACCTAAGACATCATAATCTTAATTTATATTCTATAAGTGGTGACCCTCCTTAAGGTATGATGTCTTGACCCTAATGCACACTCCTAAAGACTTTATAACATTATTTTATTCTAATTTGTTGGAAACCCTAACTCAGTGAAGAATTAGAAGGAACCTTTCTAGAAGCCTCTAAGAGGCTATAAATACTAGCCTAATCCTTCATTTGAATAATCATCAAGACATAACTTAGCTCTAATTTGCTTGGGGTCTGTCCTCGGGCTTGTGGCACACCATTTAAGGTTGATGTCAAGGGTTTTTTATGCTGTTAAGGGTCTGTTGAAGCTTGTTGATTCCTTATGACTGATCAGTTATCTTTATGCTCTGTTCTAGCTACCCGTGGACTGCTTCTGGTTAGGTCGCTGCCATTGTGACTTGTTTGTTGTTTTGTGAACTATTTTTGCATGTCTTCGAGGTGGACGCAATTTGTAAGGGTATGTTGCTGCCCTAGTTGAAGAGGTCGCAGCTTGATCTAGGGTTGTTGCTGCCCTAGTTGAGGGTACAGTGATTTGTTGAGAATGTCCTGAGTCCTGTTGAGGACTGTTTGTTGAGGCCGCAGCCTGCTGGTGGGTTTCTTGACTAGGTTGTGGACTTTAAATGTGAGCAGCAGCCTGTGTAAGGGCCATTTGTGGAGGCCGCAACCCCTGTGGACTGTTTTGTGGACAGTTTGTTGTCTTTTGTGGAGGCCGCCAACCCCCTATGGACTGTTTGTGAAGGCTGCTTCCTGTTGAGACCTTGCATGAGTAAGATCCTTTGTGCTTAAGGCTACTTGTGGAGAGTGCAGACTTGTTTGGGGTCAGATCTACTATGTTAATGCTTGCTTGGGTCAGATCTACTTATTTAGGGTTGCCTTTTGGTCACCCATGGAAGTCTACGCATGTTGGAAACTCGTTTGGTTCAGATCTACTGAGATTTGAGGTCTGATATTGTTTGTTGGGTGACTGCCTAGGCTGCTACTGTGATTTGACTGTAAGTGACCTCCATTGCTTTGTTTAATGGCTGCTACAACTTCTTCCATCTCTCTCTCAAGTATGTACTAACCCTCAGGTAAGGGTCAGTTTGTTCCAATCTATGTTGCAGGAAATGTGGGTCCCAACCCCATTTCCAGCGTTTCACACCGTTTCAAAACTCGGAAACGCGTACCGTACGGCTTGAAAACGCGTTTTAGTACGAACAAAACGTGTTTTCAAGACGGAAACGCGTTTCGTCCATATGGAAATGTGCTTCCGGTACGGATTCAGTCAATGAGGTCGCATTTCCAAAAAAAATATCACCATGGTGCAATAGTATTTAGTAATATTAAATTTTCCTTATCTTTTATTTTCCATCCTTTAACTTAAATTTTTAACATTACCATTAATTGTTTCAGGATGTTTGAGAGTGGTTCCAACCTCATCGGACTTCATATGCAAAAAGTAGAATTTTAGATCTCATTAAAAATTCAGTAGACTTAATAGTTTTCAGGATTTCAGGATTGCAAAGTTTCCACTAGAATCTATCATGTATGAGGGTATGGAATCAACCCCTATATGCCTCTTGATGTTGGTGGTGTTGATTGTTGAACTCCTTTGTCATGACCTTAATAAAAACGTACTTTTCACTCAAGCAAAATCACTTATTAAGAATGGGAAGCTTTTTCTACCTTATTTTAACGATTGGATTAGGAAGTTTCATCAAAATTGTAGGGTGTTGAGCCGTTAACTAATGTCCTTGGAGGATCAAACTTGAAATTCGAGTTAGAGGCAAGGGCTAGAGCTGAGAGGCGGGAGGCATAGGGTGCTATTGATGAATAGGATCCCAAGATAGGCAATGATGTGCCGACATGTATGATTTGTAATTTATATTTCACATTCATTTTTTTAAATGTTCTTGCTCATATATATATTATATATATATATATATATATATATATATATCGATCGTGTTTCCCCGTTTCCAAAATTTTGGTGGGTCACGTTTCCCCCGTTTCGATGTTTCCCTGTTTCGTCCCCGTTTCCCCCGTTTCGATGTTTCCCTGTTTCGTCCCCGTTTCCCTGTTTCGTGCAACTTAGGTTCCAATTGATTGACTTGCCTCTGAGAGGCACAGTTAGTTCTGAAAGTTAGTTTTCTGAGTACAAAGGAAGATTCTATCTCTTCAAGTAAGTTGTTAGACTTGTTCTTTTGGATTTTGATTACTGCTGCTATAACTTTGTCTAACTAGTCGTTGTTCGTTACATGTTATTGTTACTATGTGTTTCAACTTTAACACAAATTGTTACTATGTGTTTCAACTTTAACACAAAGACCTCTTTGGGAGTGTTAAAGTTGAAAGAGATGAAAATTATGTATTTAATTTCTTTGATCTAAATCCTTTATTGTTATAGTTGTACTAGTTTGTCTTCAATATTAGTTTAGCAATCTATTTTTTGCATTAAAGTATAAAGACTTTTTAATTTTCTACTTTAAACCCTAACTTAACCCTAAATTTAACAATGGCGGGTTAGCCTGGATGACAAGAACAAACTTTTGCCAAATGTTGGACTATTCTTAGTTCTTACTTGATCATATGTGTCAATGCTCAAGGCTTGGGCATTATGTTTATGCTACTTTGGTGTGCAACTAGTGTATATTATGGGTGTTTTGGAAAAATGTTGACCAAATTTTGAGGATTTATATGTTTTGAACTATATTAGTGCTTGTGGTGGCTATATGTGAGCCCCATCCTTTTTTATATAAAAGCAATGTACAATGTACATTATGCTCTATTAATAGTCAAAAGAAGGTGATTGACTAAAGTGGTGCATGGGCATATTTTGACGGTGCAAGTCAAGGGAATCCATCTTCCAGTGGTACAGGTGGTGTTCTTCATTATATAATGATCATATTTTAAAGTTCAATGCTAGATTGGGAAGAGGCACAAATAATTTTGCAGAACTCATGTGTTCAAAATCAAGATCCTAGGCCTTCTGTGAATACAACTTGTGCATCACTAATGAATAAAATTATAGGTGCTCCACTTCCTTTCTATGGTGAAGAAATTGCCACTTGTGAAAGAATACAAATGGCAAGGGATTGCAAATGCACACCATTTGATCCATGACAAATCCACCATCTAATGAGCTCATGGTGTTCCTCTCCTCCAAAGCTGATATGTCTGAATAATTGTCCAAATCGGCAGCAAAACTAGCAAATTCTTCCTTCACCTCCTTTTGTAGATGAGTTGAAATATTCTCACAAGGGCTCTTTTCACTCCATTCTCCACCTCAAACAATGTGAGCAAAATATGAGAGCGAAATCCTCTTTATAAAAAATATGTTCTTAGACTCTTCTAGAAGCATCATTAAGGCTTAATTAACCTCAAATTAAGATTGAGTCGTTTTAGTGTATCCCTGCAGTCACACCAAGTCAAAAATCATCCAATTCAATTTGGAAACATGCTTTATGGATCGTTGTATGGCCTTGAAACACCTGCAACTGGCCGTGCGAAACCCATTTCCAAATCGTGAAACATGTTTCCACTTCCAGTCATACCACATGTGTTTCAATGTTTCCGTACATGGTATGGCCCCCTAGGGTGCACTTCCTGTGACTTAGCATTTTATGATTGCAAGTATATATCAGCTCATCAGTATCTATAAAACTATGTTTTTAGAACTTCTTACCCAACTCACCAAGGCTTCCGAAATAGAAAAAACATAAGAACATTCCCTGTTTTTGCAATTACCCAGGAGGTTTGTATGATCAATCCTGAGATTTATCTTTGGCATTTCAAGCTTCACCATGGAACAATTTCAAAACCATTGGAAGACATAAACAAACCATCAATCACTTTTCAAAAGCATTGCAAGCCAAAAACAAACTTCTACAATCTTAATAGTTATAATCCAAACTCACTTTATTGTATGAAAGTATATTTCACAGAAATAAGAGTAATCTAATCGGTAGTAAACATGCACCATTAATGCAGATCAAGCTTGCATGGGTGGTTTTACAAATTTCAAGCCTTCCAGAAACAAGTGGCAGAAATGTTTTATTTGATTGAAATCATTTTTAAGCTTTGCAGAAAAGACAATATCTTTCTTGTCCTTGCAATATTAACACTAGTCTATTGCAAAAGATAGTAACACGCTTCAGCTCAGAACAAAGCAAAGTAAAACTAAGATAAATGTAGCACATATTTATTACTACACCAAAAAGTCTGAGGCAAATATGTTCAGGTAGTAGTAGATGACCTGCAAGCAGTCATTCCATCATTTTCAGGTGTGTTCACAGCATATATTTGATCAGAATTTTTCCCCTTTCTTTCCAATGGACAGCTTCCAGCTTTGTCCTTGAGACCCATTGATAATCCTTGAGGGATGGTGATGCTATCCATATTGAAAGCAGTTACCTATACAAGAGACATCATTTTACTAAAACTACTCAATCTATCCAAGTTGTAATCAGAAATACAAGTCAGGGATAATGGCCCCAGTTTATGTTTCAAACCTCAGTTGTTTCCTGCTCAATTACGCCAAGGTTGAGATCTGCTCTAAGCGGAACATTATTTGGAGAAGCCATGTTTTCATTGGAGTATCTCTCTAAGTCTGCATTGTAACTTGAACAAATGTCAAAACTCAAAATAGAAATAATTGTTTTAACCACATTCATATTTAGTTAGAAATCTAGATGTGAAGCTTCAAACAATTATGTTTTTGAAAAATGCATCATGGAACAAAAGAGAGTCACGGCAATCTAACCACAGGTTTCCAAGGGAATGCCAACATGTTACTGTTGGAAATTCAGTACTAAACTGCAAACAGAGGATTCCATTATTGTGTCATTTACCAAACATTCCTTGTCAGATTTTCTTTACAATTATTACATGCCTATCATTTTATAATATTCAACAGTTGATAGTCAGAAAATAATTTCAATCCACAAATGTCAATTTAAGGAACATAACATTGTTACACTTAATATAAGGAAGCTTTAAAATGTTTAACAATAACTGTAAGAAGACAGTATGTATATATAAAATGTTTTATAAATGATGAATATGAATTGATGTATACAAAGAAGAATTGACCTAACTTATATAGGCTTTGCGATGACCTTTCACATAAGGTTATGTCTTTTAGAGAACACCAATTCATAAATATAATTAAATATAACACGGCTATTTTATGTTCATAGCATTGCCACCTTCTTTAAGACGCTTTGTCCTCAAAGCATTGTAGTTTATTTGATCTAAAAATTCTTCGAGACAATTCCTTTCTCGATTTGTCTTCCTTCCAATTTATCTTCCTTACGATTAATAATGTTAATATTCCTTCCTCTCTTCTCCACTATGTAATATCACTTTCCAGAACAAATATATAATAACACTTTTATCTATCCCTTTTAAAACTTAAGATTACTTATTAAACCTTCACTTTATCCACTTATGTTTTCCATTTTGAATAAATATTTATTTGCAATATGTGGCAGTGACTAATTTATTCCACCAACTAAAATGTCTTAAATGCTTTTGATTAAATAATGGCTCTTAAAAACCTTACTAAAAACGCTTTTAAAGGAATAACCCAACTTCTTTAAACGGAAATAAAGCATGTGACATGTCGTTTTATTGCTTGTGAAGATCGTGACCATAGGAAATGGTCGTGTTTCCTCTTTCAATAACCTATTACCACAAATACCCATGATTTCATTTCATTATTAACACACGGATGTGTTGTCTTTCCTTGGAAACGGCATCACTGTTCTTCCCTTGTCCACCAATTGAAATGAAATGGACCCTTAGAATCTCCTCCATTGGTAAGGTAATCCCATCCAATCACCTTTAAACAAAATTTTCCCAGGACATGATTACACCTGCACCAACACGTACCCAATCAACGTGATCTGTTGTCGATAGTTCATGTTCAATGCTCTTGGCCTGTAGTTCCCGCTTTCCATTCCATACATTGGAAACATCTTCATAGGTGGCCAAGTAACTGTCTATTATACTTCCATCTCTCAACATTTGAACATCGTTGGCCTTGTTCATCAATTGTTCCTTCAAGTTCACATAGGAAGTTAGGGGTCATGGTTTCCTTTCCCCTTTTCAACCCTCAAATCACACCAATTTTCTCAAGACACAGTCTGTGCTGCGATCGAAACAAATTTCATCGAACCGTCCCCTCTTGTGCTCGAATTTGCTCCTTTCTCATTGAGTTTACCATTGTCGGTAGAGGGTTGAGACTGCCATTTTTCTTCCTCCAATTATTACGATTTTCCTTCATTTGTTTATTACGATCTGTAGCATAAAAAATGCAACGCTTGCATTGGTGGGGCTATGAGGGACGAGCTGGGATTACAATTGATTTTCAGCCCAAGCAGATTACTCGATTGCTCCAGGGGATTTGGGCTACCGCAAACATTGCGAAAAGATTAAAGGTTTTTACAACAAAATCTTTCTTCATATCTTCTTTATTAACTCTTTTATCAGGACCACCAAAAAAATTCCAAATTCCTTTGCTGTGAAATCCAGCAGCACATTAAATACAATCCAGTCGATGTGGTGGTCTTTCGGGACTACAATCCTCCGCGCCACCATAGTTGCCAATATTTCAACCAAGAAACAAGCAAGGCCAGTTTTGCCACCCGATGCGAAGTGAGCATCGCACAAGTTACAGAGAGACAAATTTTATGAAGAGGTCGATCATCTTCCCTATTCGATCTGCTTCTCCCCTATCTCTGAGCACCTCGATGTAGGAGACGAGAATGGCATCGAAAGAGCACACTGGCAACAATATGTAGGCGAAGAAGGCGTCCCTGGTGGACCTTTTGTAAGCTTCCACGTACTCGACCATAGCTGCTTCGTTGAATTTGTTTTCCGCTACGATATTGAGTGCATTCTCTAATAATAATGTGTGATTTGAAGCCACACAAAAAAACAATTCCAGAAAAACACAGTTAGGGTTATCTCCAAGTCTGTAATTGTAATCCTTGTTCATTAGGTTTCTCAGGTCAATACGATTGTACAAGCTTCCATTGGAATATAAACAGACTGAATCATAGACAATGTGTGAAGGCGATGCTTTGTGGGTTGCCATTTGATTGAAACCTAATTTTTGTAAAAAAGAAGACCACTCTACTGAAAAACACAAAAGTTGTTGCGTTCAAATGTTGCCAAGATTTGATGGAATGACGCTTCTCACATTGAACTGTTGTCTAGTAAAATGGTTTTGTGTGCAGGGTTGAGCAATAACATCATGTGACTGAAAGTGGGTGTTTTCCAGCCTGGTCATGGCCATAGACATCGTCTGGATTTTTTTTATACAAGTTTATTTGTATTTCATTAGCATGCTCCGATATATTAGCTACAAGAAGCAAATTAGTCTCGGACCTTGTTATGACATCCATAGTAGCCGGGATACCATGATTGCAAAGCAGTTCATTCCATTTTTCTAAACCAGGCCTTTACATGAGATCAGCCTATGATGAGCAGTACTTTTGATCACTCGCGTATTAGAGGAGCCCCAGATCAGACATGTAGTGAACCTTATGCCAAGACTGAGCCTCATGACCTCAGATTTGATGACCGAGCTTACCTTTTATCCCATACAGATGCAGTGCAGTGCCCAGAGCTTCAGCAGCAGTGTTTTAGTAGTTATTGATGGTCCAGGTAGCAGGTGTAGGTATATGGCCCGGCAGGTATATGATGTGCATTGGTTTTATTTATCTTGCTCTTTTGGTCATTTTAGTAGAGCTGGACTTGGTATCTAGTGGTCATGATCTGGAAGTATATATATTATATATGGATGTGGTTCTTATTGATTACCTAAATGGTCTTATTCCTCAAAATTAGAAGCTCTTGTTTTATACTCAATGCTTTTACCCTCCTAGGAGTGTGGACATGATCATTCCCACCTTTATGGCTTGCTAGCTTAGGCACCAACTTCACTTTCCCCATCCATCCGTTATCTTTCCCACTTTTAGTTTCCACCCTGACTTATACCTCAGCCTATGATATGGGGGACCTCCCCACTTTTTCCTCTGTGTTGGATAGCATCCCTGTTAGTTTGTGTCTCGGCTCTGAGTTGGCAACAAAACTTACTCTTTGGTTGTCACGTCCTTGGCCACCTCGGTGCCCTTTAGAGGCGATGGGAGACAACCTTAGAAACTAAGTTGCCAGGGTACTTGGGTACTGGGACGGGTACTGGTACGGGTACGGGTACGGGTACGCCACTTTTTGAAATAGGGTACTTGGGTACGTCGGGGTACTGTAGACATATATATATATATATATATATATATAATTTTATAAATTTATAATTTATAATTATATTAATATATTAATAATTTTATTATTAAGTTAATAAGTTTTCAACCAGTAACAGACTTCAACCTAATTGAGAAAATCAGACACTCTGTTTTGCCTTGTTCTTGATTCCACGAAACGCAACCTGGATTTCAAATGCCATTCACGGGTGAACTGAGCTGATTACCATAAAATATGTGGCATGCCAACGGTTCACTACTAATGTCAAGAAGCACTGTAACCAGACTCTATAAGTGCGGGAAGTCTTTTCTGCACTATGGCCAATTGGGTTTTACATTCATCATCAGCTGACCGAAGTGACTGAATCATTCCCTGGATCTTCTCTTTTTCCTGGCACCGTTGAGCTACTTGCAAGTATTCTTGAATTTCATGCGGAAGCAACCCTGACAACAAATATGGAAAATGTTGCGAATGAGATAATTCCATCACACTGAAACAACTACTCAGTAAGGCTTCTTGTTCTCTACTGCCCAATTCTGCAGCCTCTAGGAGAGGGAGTAGACTCTGCTCCTCTTCTTGAAAGTGTTCCATACAGTGAGCCTGCCATGAATCATTGCACTGTCAGGTAGTGCTACAGCTACAAAATGCATTTGGACCAGATAACAACTAATTCTGAGGCTCAATAACAGAAATAAATAGTACAATCCTACAGCTAAGAACACGCCTAGCCACCAAGCAAGGATTGATGTAGAAGAGAGAAACACCTGTAATGTCCTAAGCTTCACAGAAAGTCTGAGCAGAGCTTGACTACGATCTGGGCTACCAGCTTCCAGAACTGTTACTGTTTTCAGCTGTTCACGGATGCCATTCATTATTGGAAAATCTCGTGCGTGTTCATCATTTGCAAGTTGAGTAATACCTGCAAATTTCATGCCCGGAAGTACCCTAAAATCTGTGACCAAGTACCCGGTACTTGGGTGAAGTACCCGGTACTTACGCGGTACTCCCAGAGGTACCAGTCCCGGTACCCGGTACGGCGGTACGGGTACCCGGTACTGGTACGGGTGCCCAACCCCCCGGTACGGGTACCCTGGCAACTTAGCTTAGAAACCACTGCTAATTTTTTTTTCTTCAAACTGCCATAAATTCTGCAAAAACCATCCTCAGTCCGCAATCCGCAAGCCACAATACGGAATTTGGAATGGAGGAACCACAATTTCACAATTTCATAGAAACATCCCTCCGACTTCCGGAATCCGCCTTGCAGGATTCAAAAGTCGGAACCACAATTTCCAACTTCGACGAAACACACCTCTGACTTCCGCAATCCACAATCCGCAATGCAGGATTCGGAAGTCGGAACTCCAATTCTCTGTTCCGAAGAAATCTCCTCTTCGACTTCTGCAATCCGCAATGCGAAACTCGGAAGTCGGAAGGCCAATTTGCTCAATCCGGGAATATCACCTTTCCGACTTCCGCAATCCACAATCCGCCTTGCGAGACTCGAAAATCGGAACTCCAACTCGCAACTATGGAGAAAAACACCCTTCCAACTTCCACAATCCGCAATGCTGATTTGGACAGTCAGGAGCCCAACTGTACAACTTCTTAGACACATAACTTATTCATAGTAAGTCCATTTTGGGCAAATCCAGTACCGTTGGAAAGCTCTTGGCGGGCTCTATGCAACTGCATGATCTTCAGCCTCATCTGAGAA
This sequence comes from Larix kaempferi, assembly GCA_027924585.1. Classification (NCBI taxonomy): domain Eukaryota; kingdom Viridiplantae; phylum Streptophyta; class Pinopsida; order Pinales; family Pinaceae; genus Larix; species Larix kaempferi. Next base: position 3,528,892 of record BSBM01000445.1, read on the forward strand.
CTCTGATCCTGTCCTCCTTCCAACCCAAAATATGGCCCCAAGCCTTATCAATGCCTCTTTTCCTCCCTGTAAGGAGCTCTTACACTACTCTGTCATGGCCCTTCCCTTCCTCTGACCCAAAGAGGGACCATGAACACAACAGGGGGGTTCCTAAATCATCTCCTCAACCCAAGTGATGAAATACAACCATCTAAGGTGTGTGCCATGCATAATGAACATACACAGTGGAACTAAATCTGATTTAACGCATCTACAACATGCAAAACTAATAGCATATTTAACACAAGCAAATAGTGAAATAATCAGACATGGACCAGCCTCATGATAAGGTCTATACACAGAATCCCTACTGCTTAACTTTGTGTGCTCATTTCATTCAAATGGACTTGATAAAACAGATAATCATAACATAGGAAATTAACATCATTTAGAAGCACATAATGGACATAATTTAAAACACAGAGAACACTTAAGATGAAATTGTCCCAGCAACTGGCTATGTGAGAGCAATATTCCACCCAACCGTAGGTCTCTGTCCAACCTATATTATTTCAGCTGAGAGACCACCCCTGAGTTGGGCTGTGTATCCACTAAGGAGAAACTATACAGACTCACTCACATCCATGGTTTCACACAACAGTCATGCTAATCCAACACACCATTGGGTTTATCAAGCATGCCAAGAGATAAAGGAGGAGGATGCTAAGCCAATGAGTTCAACCACAGAGCTACAGGCATCTCAAACTAACTCAAACAACCTTGGCACCCACAATACCTACCACACCCAACACAAGGAAGGTCCCCTTCTCTGCTACACAGTCCCCCAGGCGCCCCCTTCCCTCAAGTGCTCTTCAAGGTGGGCATAGAAAGGTCCAAGCTGTTGATTCCTTGAGACTTTAACCTTCATTGGGTTTATCAAGCAGTTCCAACCTCTATTCTATCTTCTTCTCTGTTACTCACGCTTGGATCTTCTCAGCTTCTATTGCCAAAACATGTCCTGCCTCTGGATTCTCGGCTATCACATCTGGCTTCTTTCTCCTGCAATTTCTCGCATCTCGCACTCGCAAATTCGCTTTTTTCCCTGCTTTTCCCATTGAGGGATCCCCTGTTCAATTTCCTTCTTCCTTGCCATACCCCGTTTCTGGGCCCTTTCGCATTCCTCTGTCCACGTGGCTTTCTCCAAAATCGCGACATTTCCTCTTTCCCCACTGCTAGGTTATGTAATGCATGAAAATAGATCCTTCTTGTTCCACGATCCCACAACCCCCTCACCTCTCCCTAGTGGATACACATGACCCCCTCTTGTTGGTTGCTTCCATAGCCATTTTTTTTTTGGTATTTTATTGCATTATTAAAATTTACATCATTTTTACAATTTTCATGGCTTAATGGCACATGGCTAACATAATATCAAATACTTGCCTTTTTAAATAAAATCCGAGCATCCACTAACGGGGCCTTGGCCTTGAGCTCCATGCTAGGAAAACATACATCGCATGTATACATTATTTATATTAAAAGCCAAAATATCCTAAGGGTCAAAATGGGGGTATTACAATCCCCTCCCCCTTAGAACAACACCATCCTCGATGTTCCCAAAACTGAACAAAAATGGAAATGCCTCTCTCACGGCATCCTCCAGCTCCCATGTAGCCTCATCGGGACTAAGGTGCTTCCATTGCACCTTTACCTGCCCGATGACTCGATTCCGAAGCAATGTGACCTTCCTGTTGAGGATGTGCCTAGGATCCCACTTGGAACTCTCCCTCGAGTTCCACCTGTATCACATTCCAATCAATCACGTGATTAGGATCATGTACATACTTCTTAAGCAAAGAAACATGGAAAACATTATGATCTCTCATGTTAGCAGGCAATGCAATTCTATATGCAACTGGTCCTATCCTATCAAGGACTTCAAATGGCCCACAATATCTTGGTGCCAGCTTGGCACAAATCCCCAACTTTAGGGAACTTTTCCTTGGTTTCACTCTTAAATAAACATGATCCCCAATCTTAAATTCCTTATGCACCCTTTTCAAATCTGCATAACTCTTTTGCCTACCTAAACTGCCTTTAAATTCTGCCCGATCTTCATAATTTCTTGTTCAATTTCCTTGATCATCTTTGGCCCAAGCACCACTCTGTTCACCGGACTATCCCAATTAACAGGAGTCCTGCATCCTTTGCCATACAATGCCTCAAATGGACTCATTCCCAATGATGCTTGTTGTCTATTATTGTATGCAAATTCTACCAAGTGTAGGTAGTCCTCCCACTTGGATGGTTTATCCATCACATACATTCTCGGCATGTCTTCAAGAACCTGATTCACCCTCTCAGTTTGGCCATATGTTTGAGGATGATATGATGTACTAGAATTCAGCAGAGTTCCTAACTCCTGAAATAATCCCTTCCAAAAATTGGATGTGAACTTTGCATCTTGATCTCAAATTATTGCCTTGGACAATCCATGCAATCTGAATATCTCCTTCATGAAAATATTTGCTATGTCACTTGTTTTATGAGTGGACTTTACTGGAATAAAGTGGGCTACCTTTGATAACTTGTCCACCACTACCATAATTGAATCATGCTTCCTCACTGTCATTGGCAAACCTGTTATAAAATCCATAGAAATTACTTCCCACTTCCATTCTGGAATGGGCAAAGGCTGCAATAACCCTGCTGGATGTTGATGTTCTGCCTTGACTTGTTGGCACTTTTGACATCTAGAAATGTATTCTGCTATGTCCTTCTTCATCCCATGCCAAAAGTATTGTTTTCTAGTTGTTGTTATTGTCTTTTGATATCCTGGATGTCCAGAGTATGGCATTTGATGTATTTCATCCATCACTAGCCTCTTTAAATTTGTACAATTTGGAATATACAGTCTAGTACCTTGATAAAGGAGAATATCATCTTCACCAAGCTGATATCCTGCACACTTTTCATCAATATTTCTCTGCTGCAATTTTCCTTTGATTTGAAGGTAAGTTTCATCACTGGTTTGGGCCTCAAGAACTCTTGTCTTCAAATCTGATTTGCACATACTTAATGCTGCAACATGAAATTTTCTATTAAGAGCATCTGCAACTTTATTCTCTTTCCCCTTTACATGTTTAATTTCAAAATCAAACTCACAGAGAAATTCCATCCACCTAGTTTGCCTAGCATTCAGGTTTGGTTGGTCAAACAAATACTTCAAGCTCATGTGATCTGTCCTGAGCTCGAATCTTCTTCCCAACAAATAATGTCTCCACCTCTTTTAATTTATAACAAATCACAAATCCTTCTTGCATGAGCACTCCACCTAGCCCTTCAATGCAAGCATCTGTGCACACTACAAAATCCTTCTTTGGGTCAGCAATCTTCAAAACAGAAGCACTAGTAAGCAATTCCTTTAGCTGCTGAAAGCTTCTCTCACACTTTTCAGACCATACAAACTTGACATTCTTCCTCTGCAATGATGTAATTGGATGAGCTATCTTGGAGAATCTTCAATGAACCTTCTATAATAACCTACAAGACCCATAAAAGATCTAACATCTGTACCATTCTTTGGAGTAGGCCCATCCATTATGGCTTCAATCTTTTATGGATCCACAGCAATTCCTTCCTCTGAGATGACATGACCCAAATACTGTACCTTCCTTTGATAGAAATCACACTTGCTCAGCTTTGCATACAGTGGGTGTTCTCTAAGAACTTGCAACACCATTCTTAGATGTTCATCATGCTCTTTTTCATTCTTTGAATAAACAAGAATGTCATCCAAAAACACTATCAAAATAATGGATAGAATAATGGTAAAATAAGCTTGCAAAATTGCAAATGACCAAAATAAGGATCTTCTTCAGCTAATATGCTCCTTCTTACTAATATCAAAGCCCTGAATCATCAAATTACAGATATAAAAATTTACTTGTGGTTCCAAACTACCACACAGCAATTTACTTATGATTACTACTCCTGGGCATCATCACACTTAACTGTGGTTCACCATAAACATTGTTATATCACATGTAAGCAACTTCCGACAAGTCAACCTGCATTAATGCCTGCTTGTTGACCAATACCTCTCCAAGAAAACACTTCAACATGTGTGAAGATAACTATGCATGTAGGCACATAGACAAATAATTGGGCTATAATATTTTCTCTGCTACTAGTCATCTTGTAAATGTTCATAATCTTGCCTATGATTATGTCGTAGTTTTAACTTTTAATAATATTGGCTGGCATTAAAAGTTTATATGTAGCACTTCATTTACCATGCATTGACCTATAGCTGACAGTTAACAGCAGTTTAAAGGTATAGAATGATGGCACAATGGCCTTGCACATGGATTTGCTGGAGCATGGCATCTCTTGTGCTTTTCCACATTGTACAACATATTTAATATTAAAAATCATAATTGCATGTTTGCTTGAATAACATGCAATCTTGATTCTAGATGTAATGATAATCATAACATTTATGGAAGCCCACAAACTACATGGTCCCTACCAGAAAACTAAGTTAACCATCATGGATGTTTTCCAATATATTTGTACAGAGTCGCCTCAATTGTAAGAAACCATCAACCTATGAAACTCATATCAAAGAAGATTGCACAGTCTAACAATAAATGCTTACCAATGGCTGTATTCATGCTTCCCTTTGCTAGACTCACAACTTTGATTTCATAGTTCCCCTTGATATATGACTGGCAATCTTTAGCATGAATGCAATCCTGATCAACATGTCTGTGTAAATGACAAGCAATGGGCCTTCTGCATCCTTCCCACATACGGCAACCAAGCTGACTAGAAAGTTTCACTGCACAAGGATAGTGATAACTACGCTGACATCTCTTAACTCGGCAACCCAAAGTAGCCCCAAATCTTCGACAATCTGGAGCCTTACAGGGCTTCGTTAAAATAGCAATAAACAACTGTTAGGAACTTCAACAACAACACAAAAGTAGTTTTTAATGTCATTATAAATAGGCAAAAATCTAAGCTAACAACATCTCAACTTACAATACATAAATTTATTTTTTCCAATGCAGGAAAACACCTACAATACTCAGGGCTACAGGCCTAGCCTCTATTGATACAATCCTAAAATTTACTATCCATACGTTGGGAACACAACTAAATGCTGTTATCAATGTGCTTAGATAATCTTTCATTTTAATGAGTATGAATTCTGTTCACTCCAACCAACTCATTAATTTTTCAAAAGGAAAACTTTCCAAGAAAGTATCAAATGATGGCGTTAAGTCACCATTTTAAAGTCAGGCCGAAGCCATTTGTGATGATAATTCTAGAAATTTCAAAATTAGTGCAACAACAAAATCAAATAAGCAGGTCAAAGGTATCTTAAAGATTGTGCCTCATTTTAACAAAGAGTGTAAATGGTAAATTAAGATGCTGTCTCATTGGGAACACAACAAAACGCTGTTATCAATGTGCTTAGATAAACTTTCATTTTAATGACTATGAATTCTGTTCACTCCAACCAACTCATTAATTTTTCAAAAGGAAAACTTTCCAAGAAACTTTAACAAAGAGTGTAAATGGTAAATTAAGATGCTGTCTCATTGGCAACACAACTAAACGCTGTTATCAATGTGCTTAGATAAACTTTCATTTTAATGACTATGAATTCTGTTCACTCCAACCAACTCATTAATTTTTCAAAAGGAAAACTTTCCAAGAAAGTATCAAATGATGGCGTTAAGTCACCATTTTAAAGTCAGGCCGAGGCCATTTCTGATGATGATTCTGTAAATTTCAAAATGAGTGCAACAACAAAATCAAATAAGTAGGTCAAAGGTATCTTAAAGATTGTGCCTCACTTTAACAAAGAGTGTAAATGGTAAATTAAGATGCTGTCTCATAGCACAGGTGTAATTTTGTTGGCACACAGAAATAAACAAATTGCTTTGAATTCTTTGAAGAATATACTTGGTGGTGCAGCAAGATAAAGGTTTAACGAACATTTAATGACTAGATCCACTCAATCTATGATCACCAAAGAGATTTCTCATGACCCAAAATCATTGTAAAGAAAGCATAAGAAAATAAGCTACACATTATTTAACTAACCTTCTTGATTCCATCCTATTTTCAACATAGTGATAAGGAAATCTCTCAACTGTAGTGCAATAACGTAAGTACAAAGCAGATATAGACAAAAAAATTCAGAATTTTAAAACCACATTCTTTATTGTTTCAGCAAGTCTTTGCAGTATCAAAAATCCATACATCTAAAAATTAGAATAGTTGCCAATTCGCAATAAAGTTCCTGCTAGACATAACAATAGCACATAGAGGGGAGATACTGCATTTGCACTAATGTTAGGGAATGTACATCTAGAGGTGTGGTTCTCAACCAAAACAGTTAAGAGCATGTTTGTTTGTATCTGATACGAACACAGTAACATGCAAAATATTCACATACGAGAAAGGAAACAATAAGAACAAGTATGCAAGCATATGGGGAGATTGACAAACATTGCAGATGCTGTAGACTCTAGATTGTATCAGACAAATAGGAGTACAAAATTGGTGGAGAGTAAACATCTTCACAACCAAGTCACCAAGAAGTACAAATATTAAAATGCATAGTTAGATAAGTGATCAGTTTAGACCAAGTCATCCATAAAAGACAAAAGGCATATGGAATTAAGTACAATACATAAGATAAGACAAAATCATTTTAATAATATCAAACGTTCTACAGCAAAATATAGCACCCCCTATGATGTATAGTACCAACTCCCAAGCATCAAGGAGCTAGTCTTGTGCAACTTAGGAAGCCTACCCACTATTACCTCAGTAGCTCTTCCTCTCTCTTTAGGTTGCCTCTCCTCCAACTCAAGAGGTGTATCCCTAACTAAGATTGCTAAGGCTATGGAGTGGGGGATCTAGGTAATATAGGAAGAGTAAGCCTTAACAAATTGTATAGTTAAAGTAATAGTGAAAAATTATGAATCGATTAAGAAACAAAGCTGATGGAAACCAAAGGACCAGTGTCTACCAAATCATGGGCTAAATGGAGTCAAAGAAGCATATTGATCTAAGAGGGCAAATGCATGAATGTGTAAGGCGAATAAAAGGTTGTTATACATGCCACAAATCAGCCTTAACTTTACTGGAAATTAATGCAGAAAATTAACTTGGAGAGCTAGAGGTTCTTCTCTAAAACAAGGTTATGAAGGTGATGTTATATTAACTCCAGCAACAATTAGTTTATTAGATGCAAGGCTAACATAACAGCAACAATACAAGAGGGATTATCCTCGCACTATCTTATCCTTCAAGGCCTTCACAACAAGTTACAACTTACAAGGTATTTCTACAATAATAAACAGCAATATAAAGGAATATGCAACATAAAAGCCTCACATGAAATCTAAGTTGCAGGAAACTTGGTACTAGGCCCCGTATCACTGTCATACCAGGAAGGAAACTCGGAAACGCGTTTGGTACTCCTCGGAAACGCGTTTCCGACCATGCCACCACGTTTCACGTGGAGGAATCATGGGTGGTACAGCTGGAAACACGTTTCCGTGCCGTATCCTCATCCATATGGCACGTTTCCTCCTTGAATTCTCGCTTTTCCATCCGAAAAAAGAACCCGTTAGCTTAATCAATGGTTTAAGTTGTTTCTTAATGGGTTAATGATGGTTTAGGAAAATCTCTAGAAGCCTCTAAAAGTCATTTTTTATAAAAGGAGGATTTTACTTCCCTCATCTCACATAGTGATTTGAGCAAGCGAGGGTTACTTGAGGAAGCCGATTTGAAGACAGTCAGCTACAGCACTGTGCAAATCGACTTATCTTACGTTTTAGTTCTATGTCGATTGTTCACATTTTGATATATGTAGAGCATTGTAGCCTCATAAATAAAGGCTGATTTTGAAATTTTGAATATATTGTATAGCCAAGGTTGTTTTTGGATATTACTACTTGGCAACTTGCATTATGTAATCATCTATGACAATTATTAATGATACAGAGATGGACTTATGAGTAAAATGTGATGTTAGATGTTTGAAATTAGGATTTATCACTTGTCATTTATGTTTCACATTTAATTTTTAATGTCCTTGCAAATTTGCATATATATATATATATATAGCGTTTCCCCGTTTCCTAAATTTTGGGGGGGTCGTGTTTCCAATGCGTTTCCGTATCAGATACACGTTTTCGTTTCCCCGTATCATGCAACTTAGCATGAAATAGAAGTTATACCTCCAAACTTCCATTAAGCTTTCAAATGTGATATACAAGGTATCCCAAGTGGAGAAGTCCTTCAATCCCTGATCTCCCAACCATCATGCAAAAAAAGGACAAAATGTAAATTTAATCCAGAGACCACTACTCCCTCTAGATAGCCCTGAGATCTCAAGCGGTTTGAGTCTCGTATATCAATAAATACTCATAAAGACATAAACTCAACAACTAGATCTCTTTACAACTTTTACACTCATGCAATCACACTAATCACACTGCATATACCCTGGAAACCCCAACCGTGGAAAACCAGCAATGTTGTGGGGCTCTGTTCTCTCTCGAGCCCAGAGCATATATATAAATAAGCAAATACAATACAGTGTTACCTCAGAAGTAACTCAATCCCTGAACGGGTCAAACTCTAGATTTGCATGCATCAGCCGATGCATGCACTGGGAGAATGTGCCCCAACTGTCAATCTGGATCTGAGACTCTCTGCAGGTGCCTCTGACTGCACTGCCTCTCTCTATCCTCTGCTCTGCAACAGAAGACAACCAACTGCTCAACTGAAGAAATGCGCCCTCCTCTGCATGGAGAAATGCGCCCTCCCCTATGGATGTTTGATACTCGTACTGGGTCAGATCTGAGCTATGATCGTCATGAACCTTCCTCAAACACTAAGGCAAGGCTATCCTGAACGTCTCAGACTCTGAATCGATCGATCAGACTCTGAATGAGCTCCTCTCTCCTCAGGTACTGCGCCCTCCTCCTCTTTGGAACTCGTCCTCCTCAAACTCAGCAGAAACCACCTCAATGAACTATCTCAGTCCACAGAACTGAGCGCCAAGTGCCTCTGGAGCTAATAGTCACTAATCCAGCTCAAATCTGACCACCCTAGCTCTTGCAGCAGCTCCTCTCTCTCTCAAAAAGTCGCCCTGCATGCACTAATGCGCCCTCCTCACTCCCATCTATCAATCTCTGATAAGTCAACTGAGCAACCTCATCCGGGGACCCCTTGCCTCTATAAATAATCTCACCGATCAATTACGTTTACCAAAAACCTAATATCGATGCATGCAAAAAGTCACTTGTGCATGCATCTTTTAATCACTGACAGGTCATGCAAATCTCATGCATGCAAAGGCAAAAACACCCCGTAAGGTCCACATGCAACCACCAATGGACTCATGCCACTGAGTAGAGTGTATCTCACCCTCTACTCCATACTGATGCCTATACTATTGATGTACCTCCACGCAAGGCATTTGAACCATGGAGGACATCCTGAGATACCATAAAAACTAACACTCCCTCTTAACGAGGGAAGTCCTACCACTGATGCTTGGATCCAAGATGTCCTCTGTTGCTGACACTGAACCAACTATCCTGTCTGTCACTGCTTCCCTCTGACCTGAAGTACCCTGATCTAGCTCCATCAAAGAAGCCCCTTGATCTGCCACTGACTCTGTCACTGTACTCTAATTCAGACTCCCTCTGAATCTCTGCTTTAACCAGTCCCGAAGACTGTTGTCAAGTGAATCCACTAGTATGTAAGTGGGCTCCCTCTGTCTCTGAGCTGACTCAGCTCTCTCCTGAGCTAAGTCCATCTCTACCATCTCGTACCAACTCAACCTCCGACTAGTGCCTGCATGAGCATCACGCTCATCCATCTGCTCTGAATCCAATGGCTCAATCCCCTGAGTCTCATCATCATCATCATGAGCATCTCGCTCATCCATCTCATAACCAGAGTCTCTCCTCTGATCCTCATCATCATGGTGAGCATCTCGCTCACCCGTCTACTAACTGGACTCACACCTCCTGGCATCATCTCTGCTGTGAGCATCTCGCTCACTATCCTCATCTGACTCAGAAGAGGATGCACTCAGCCAACCTGACGTGCCGGAAGTGGGCTATCCCCGAATCAAGTATTCACCGTCGATCCTGTGACCCATCAAGACTGGGTCTACTCCTCTAGGATAGGTGAAAATCAGATCTCACTGGAACACAACTAAGTAACCAACAACTCCTAAAGCTACCACTGAGAGAATACTCCCTCTCAGTCCTAGAACAAACAACACTCCTGATACCTCCAGGAGTTCACCAAGGTCAAGTAGAAACCGGACTCTACCCACTCCTGTGACCAAGTGATCAGTCCCCTGCACATCTCGAACCATCTGCATGGGTGTGTGCTCTAGGATGAGGAATGCATCTCACATCCCTGTCATGTGACTGTTGTACATGCAATCAACCCTCCATCTCTAATCAACCTAAATCTCTAGCTGACTACTGTCATTCCCTGACTGATATGAGGCTAATGAGAACTCCCTCTCAAACCGAGAGGTAAACTCATCAACCTCCTCTGCTGCTATTAACTGCTCATCCTTTGCCTGCTTCCCTGTCTTCTTATGCGGACATTGTCCTGCATAGTGTCTGTAATCATTGCAAGCAGAGCACTTGATCTTGCTCAGATCCTTCTTCTGTTTGAACCTCTGTTTCCCCTTTGCAGCAAGGGCCACATCCTCCTCCTCTGGAACGACTGAAGCTGATCCCTGAATATAACCTCTGCGGATCTCCTCCTAGGTGAAGTCGTCCCACAGACGATCCCACTTGGGAAGGTTCTCTCTAGCAATAATGGACTGGAAAAATACTGCCCATGGCACAGTCATGCCATTTAGGGCTTGTCTTACCAACTCGTTATCCTCAACCTTTTCACCCACAGCTCCTAACTCATCCCTCACCTGAGTGATCTTGGTGAGGTATGTGGACATGCTCTCATCCTTTTTCCCATCTTGATGCTTCTTAGCCTCTCTCTGAGAACCATCTTCCTGTTGGCATTGGAACTCTGGTACAAACTAGTCAATGCATCCCACATCTCATATACATTGTCTTTGGTCAAGACATGTGGAATGACATGATCCTTGATAGCATCAAGTAGGATCCTCTAAGCTTTCACATTCTTTTTATCATATACTGCTTTAGCAGTAGCATCTGATGGAAATGTGACTGGATTTGCGACTGTACTGTTCACAACATCCCACAGTTCGCACTCTTTCAGCAAGAGTACAATCTGTGCCCTCCATGCACTGTAGTTGGAGGCACCATCCAACCGGTCCTCCACTCTCAAGCTAGTGGCCATACTCTCTGAATTGAAATACTGTAACCCACAGTGAAACAAGAATCTCTCCTGATCACAGATCTGGCCGACCCTCGCACGGATCTGATAGATCTATCTCAGACCTATCCTCCAAACTCACAGATCTGATAGATATGACCTCTACAACCTTAGATCTGATCTCTGCTCCTCAGATATGGTAGATCTGGTCTCTATCGTCACTAATCTTTGTGTGATTGCCCCTCCTGACCCTTACAAGGGATTTGATACCATGTAAATTTTATTAACCCAGAGATCACGACTCCCTCTGGATAGCCCTGAGAACTCAAGCAGTTTGAGTCTCGTATATCAATAAATACTCATAAAGACATAAACTCAACAACTAGATCTCTTTACAACTTTTACACACATGCAATCACACAAATAACACTGCATATACCCTGGAAACCCCAACCAGGGAAAACCAGCAATCTTGTGGGGCTATCTTCTCTCTCGAGCCCAGAGCACATATATAAATAAGCAAATACAATACAGTGTTACCTCAAAAGTAACTCAATCCCTGAACGGGTCAAACTCTAGATCTGCATGCATCAGCTAATGCATGCACTGGGAGAATGTGCCCTAATTGTCAATCTGGATCTGAGACTCTCTGCAGGTGCCTCTGACTGCATTGCCTCTCTCTATCCTCTGCTCTGATCTGCTCTGCAATAGAAGACAACCAACTACTCAACTGAAGAAATGTGCCCTCCTATGCATGGAGAAATGCGCCCTCCCCTCTGGATGTCTAATACTCGTACTGGGTTAGATCTCAATAGTTCTGAGCTCTGATCGTCACGAACCTTCCTCAAACACTGAGGCAAGGCTATCCTGAACCTCTCAGACTCTGAATCAGTCTATCGGACTTTGAATGAGCTCCTCTCTCCTCAAGTAATGCGCCCTCCTCTCTGGAACACGCCCTCCTCAAACTCAGTAGAAACCACCTCAGTGAACTATCTCAGTCCATAGAACTAAGTGCCAAGTGCCTCTGGAGCTAATGGTCACTGATCCAGCTCAAATCTGACCACCCTAGCTCTTGCAGCAGCTCCTCTCTCTCTCGGAAAGTTGCCCTGCATGCACTAATGCGCCCTCCTCACTCCTGAACTATCAATCTCTGATAAGTCAACTGAGCAACCTCATCCGGGGACCCCTGCCTCTATAAATAATCTCACCAATCAATTAGGTTTACCAAAAACCTAATATCGATGCATGCAAAATGTCACTTTTGCATGCATCTTTTAATCACTGACAGGTCATGCAAATCTCATGCATGCAAAGGGCAAAACACCCCAGAAGATCCGCATGCAGCCACCAATGGACTCATGCCACTGAGTGACTTTTTGCATGCATCTTTTAATCACTGACAGGTCATGCAAATCTCATGCATGCAAAGGGCAAAACACCCCAGAAGATCCGCATGCAGCCACCAATGGACTCATGCCACTGAGTAGAGTGTATCTCACCCTCTACTCCATACTAATGCCTATACTGCTGATGTACCTCCATGCAAGGCATCTGAACCATGGAGGACATCCCGACATACCATAAAAACTAACAGAGAAGACTCCTTGTATGGAGGTAGTCTCTTCTCTATTACAATAAAATACAATATTTTGCCTAACTCACTCCATAACAAGTCAAACAATACTAAAATATTGGAGTTAGTTAGATCTTATCCTTCATGGTTGACAACTCAAATGGGTGAGTTGGACTCTCATCTCCGCAAGAGAGGTCGTAAAATCTAAAAATGTGAAGAAATGTGCAAGATAGGCTCCATAAAGGAGGCGCATCACTAGAAGCATAGTTGGCAAGTCAACATGCTAAATCATCCACAACAAGTGCACCCTTCAAGATGCTTCCATACAAATATAATAAATAATCCTTGACATGGAAAAGTGTGATCAACATCCACCTTAAAAGCTCCTCCAAGGTGTGCCCTCCAAGATGCATAAGTGAAGAAACAATAAAATATTCTCCCTTAGGAGAGCACTACACAACAATCTCCTCAAAATAGTAAGTGGTCAAGAAAAGGCATGTGCAACCACCCCACACATGTGGATAAGAAGAGGGCGCTCCAACCGACTCCATGGATAAGTGTGCAAAAAGGCAACTAGGTGATCGCCCCAGAAGAAAGAAGTTGACCCACTTCTCAAAATAGTAAGGCTCTTTCTCCAATGTGCAACCACCTCAAAAAATAAATAAATAGGCTGCAAGGTAGTTACAACTCCTACATCAAATATTCAATACTCTAAAAATTCCACATGAGTGTTCCCTAGGGAGGTGTGCCAACCTCCTCACACATGTTAATTGTTGAAAAATGTAGCTTTGACAGGAACTTCTTGCACAAGTTCAGTATGAATGTGCAGGAAGTGATTCAAGACATTTCAAAAGTAACCACTTAGGAAAAGTGGGTAGTTAATTCTTTTTTGTAATTCACTTTAGGCAAAAGAGAAAAATCTTATCTTTTGCATTTAAATCTAATAAAGTGTATTTTATACATTAATGACTTAAACTATGATTTAATCTCAACAAAAGGGGACCATGTAGAACAACCTGTCCTAGTGACACCAATAATATAACGGTCACCATGCAATCTATCACTAGAAAACATCCATATGTTAAGAGAATGAAATAAATTCATAAAAGTAGCATCCAACCATAAGATGACCATCAACCTTGACCACCCATCCAAGAGAAGTGCGCTATCACAACACATCAACACCAAAGGAAAAGGGGGCATGAGAACAGTGTTAACTCTATCTAGCATCGAGTACGTCTCCAACACACATTCAACGAAAGGGTACCATGTAGAACATCCTCTTGTAGTGACATTGATAATATAACATCACCATGCAAAATATCACTAGGAATCATCCATTTCTCAAAGAAAATGCATAAAAATAGCATCCAACCATAAGATGACCATCAACCTTGTCCATCCCCCATCAAGAAGTGAGTCTCCTCCACCAAAGATCTTCATCAAATACACCACCATGAAGAATAGAAGAAGCTCCATGAAAATGTACCCCCCAAGTACATCTGATGCTCCAAGGTACTAGATGAAAACACCCCCACAATATGATGAAAATCACAATGTGAAACCTCATTTAGGCTCAAATTGGGGAAATGTACTCTTTCGGGGAGTACATGAGAACCTTGGAAACCTTCAGTTGACTTGTCAAGAAGGCTTATAAAAAAACAGGAGGCAGAAACCATATGACAAGATGGATCCAAATTCACATCCCTAAACACCACATACCTATTCTATGTTTATTGACATCAACCAAAGCTCAAAACTTTGGCTTCAACAATGACAAAAACAACTTGAAAAAGAAACTAATGCTCACATGTATTGTAATTATTCATCTTACCCTACTCTAACAAAGGATGAAGCAAAAGACCAATGCAGCCATGCAAGCATCTCCTCAATGCCATGAAATATACCCTTGTGTTTGGTTATGATTCAAAACAAGGTTACATTTACAATTAAGCCAGTACATGCTGAAATATTCTTTACAATGTCCTTGCAAAATGGAATTTGATATACATGGTACTGAATACGAAATATGAAATAGAATAGCATGTTCCAGTCTATGCTAATTAAAAATAGACGTGGCAGACCCTCATCAAACTGAAAAAGGTCTTCTAAGTGCCTCTCCAGAGGCTGATCTGTATGAAAAGCATCATTTACACATTCAAGAAGTAAAAGTGTCGGCTGCTCCAATAGTAAAACATCTTCAAATAATCATAAGGGCCAAGTATATGATGAATTTTCAGATCTGGAAATATATTATACTGACAATTTAATGGCTGGAAATGATTGTCATAGATTATGAAATCAATACCCTGTTGCTCCATACAATTTTCAGTAACATAAATAAGTTTTCCAGCTGAAAAAACACGTGATTACAGGAGAATCTAAAAAAGTAGATGGCTAAAGTTTTCTCTAATGCATATTAAACTGAAAAACAAGCTGCCCCATACAAATTCCAGCAACAAAAATAAATTTTCCAGCTGAGAATTTACATGGAATCTATGTACAATAACTTCCATAAAAATGCCCTAATCTAAGAAAAAATTAATAACTCCTAGGAAAACATTATTGGAAACTAATTTTGAAAATTTCTGAACATGAGTTTTTTTAATATGGCCGTTCCAAAGGCAAGAAATCAGCATTTTCTTCACACTTTTGGCTGACCTCAAACAACTCTAAATATTCCTCATTCTCCAAGGGTTTATCTTCAGAATTAGTCCTCTCAAAATCATAAAAAGGTGGATTATTAATTTCATAATTTTGTAAAGAACAACTCACAAAACCCTTGTTTTCTTCAAAATCAGAAACTTCTACACATGGAGATGCAATGAGATCTTCCTTGTCTTTTTCATCATTCTGTTTCTCAAGATCTGAAAAAATATGTACCACATGTTTCTCATAGCTAGGATCCCATTTCTTAAGAAATGACTTGATCAAACATGCAAAAGATGATATTTCTTTTCCACCAAGGCTTTCAAACCAATCTAAAGCCTCATCATACAAGATACATGGAAACATCATCAGCATACATCCTCGTGAACAATATCATGAACTAAAATAAGCTTCATGAAGGATGAAATCATGAAACGTGCCTTATAGTTGAATGTTTATTACCATGAAATTCTGCAATAGAATAAATCCATCTGGATCTAGGTACTCATTTGGAAATCCTGGGATACACAAGAAGTCAAATGGAGCATAAAACTCAACTAACCATGGAGGCAATGCCATACTTCTCTACTTCAAATCTTCAATATGCAAAACTGAATGGAACTTAGAAAATACATAGCCATTATACCTCATATCAAAACTGTGGAGTCGCCAAGGTGCATTCTTCAAGTCTGTGTTTGTTGTTCTCACCTCCAAAAATAGCAAGGCATCAAATGTGGAGTCCCCGAGATGAGAAAATGATCTTCAAAACTGAAACCTCATTAAACAAGGTAGTTGATCTACCAAATTTTTCAGGAGAAAGGACTTTATCCCCGATAATGGAGCCAAAATCTTACAGCAAAATCTAGCCCCCCCCATGATGTAATATTCCAAGCATCAAGGAGCTAGTCTTATGCAAATCAGGAAGACTTATCACTGTCACCTTAGCAGCTCTTCCTCTCTCTTTAGGTTGGCTCTCCTCCAACTCAAGGAGGGTATCCCTAAGTAAATTGCTAAGGCTATGGAATGGGGCTCTATGTGATATATAGGAAGAGTAAGCCTTAACAAAATGTATGGTTGCAGCCAAAATCTTACAGCAAAATCTAGCACCCCCCCCATGATGTAATATTCCAAGCATCAAGGAGCTAGTCTTATGCAAATCAGGAAGACTTATCACTGTCACCTTAGTAGCTCTTCCTCTCTCTTTAGGTTGGCTCTCCTCCAACTCAAGGAGGGTATCCCTAAGTAAGATTGCTAAGGCTATGGAGTGGGGCTCGATGTGATATATAGGAAGAGTAAGCCTTAAGAAAATGTATGGTTGTAGTAATAGTGAAAAATGATGAATAGATTAAGCAACAAAGGTGATGGAAACCCAAGGACCAGTGACCACAAAATCATGGGTTAAATGGAACCAAGTTTCCAAATTCCTCGAATTTCCAAACTTCTGAATTATTCTGAATTCCCAAGTTCCAGAATTCCTCAAATTCCCAAACTCTCGAATTATTGAGATTCTCAAATTTCCTGGACAACAATCCATGTTGAGTTCAATCTTCTTTTATTCCCTTATGTTTTGAAATTTCAACCACTCAAAATAAAAATTCACAATATGTTTTTGTCACTATCATTTGTCTTCGATTCATTTGGGTTAGGAACTATTTTCACTTTCTTAAAGAGTAAATGCTCCAAATCCAATCTCAAATAAACTCATCAAAATCTCAACATATTCTCAAAATGAACAAATTATATGTATAATCTTTATATTTCTGGAATGATAATTTTTCTTTGTTTGGAAATAAAGATAACATATAATAATAAAAGTGTTCCATCCCCCTCTTCTCTCAACACGAAATCTCTCTTCTTCCAAGAAGTAAACATTTTACCTCTGCTCTTTTTTCTTTCAAAGATTAAAAAACTTGTTAGTGATATTTTAACTCCGAAAATCACACAAACACCTCTACTTCTTGCTTTATAAGGACTCATATTTCTCTATCACTTTGTACTTCGGATTTCTCCACTCTTTTGCATGTCCTCTCTTCTTAGTGGCGGTTGTTTGATAAGTTCAGATTTTCTCTTTGTGATACTGGTGGATGAGGGCTTTGATTGATACTCTCAAATCTCGCACAACAACACTTTCTTCTTTAGCAGTTGGCAGCTGGCAGCTGGCTTCGTGTATTCAGCTCTTATAAATTGGTTTTTCTCCTTGAACATTTTATCTAAATCATGATCACATTGACGTTCAACTACTTCGTATTATTTTTTTACTTTATTGCCGAAGAGCTTCCCACTCTGATACCATGTTAAACTTTTAAACACAAAAAAGGATTGAGCACAAGATTAAAATGGACTCACAGAAAATATTATTTCAATATCATAAAGTCATTTGATACAATGGATTTGATCTCCTTTTATGTCATTGGCTTGATAGTTGTGCTACGGTGCTACCGTTATAATGTAACTACTTTATGTAGTAATATATAATTCTCAATTTATTAATCACTAATATGAACATGACCTTTACATTAGATTATAACTAGTTAACAACTACTGAAGCGTGATACTCCAACAACTATATTATCCAACAAGGCCTTCACAATAAGTTGCAATGTATTTCTACAATAATAAACAACAACATAAAAGCCACATGGAATAGAAGCTATACATCCAATCTTCCAATAAGCTTTCAAGTGTGATATACAATGTAGCACAAGGTAGGAACTCCTTCAATCCCCAATCTCCCAACCAAAATGCAAAAAATGGAATAAAAACTCCTTTACATAGTGGGCGACTCTTCTCTCTTACAATAAAATACAATATTTACTTAACTAACTCCATGACAAGTCAAACAATAATAAAATATTGGAGTTAGTTAGATCTAATCCTTCATGTTTGACGAGTCAAATGGATGAGGTGGACCCTCATCTACCCAAGAGAGGTTGTTGCCTGTTGAAATTTGTAATGAGGAATGTCCTTTTCCCATGTTTTTGTGTTTACCATGGGGGGGTCACAATGTTGTGTTCACTAGGCTTGTTATAATTCTAAGTGACCTTTTAATAAAGTACTTCAGTATAATGTACTTTAAGTTGTCTCAAAAAAAAAAAATTAATGTATTATTAATTATGAGATGTAATTAATTAAGGAGCATTGAATATAAGCCATTAGATCAAAAATCATCTTAACCATTGGATGGAAAGTTAGTTAGCTTTTTGAGTTAGGGTTTTTGAGAAAACAAAGTATAAATAAAAGTCTAGTGAATGAGAAATAACACACTGTAAGATATCAAGAGATTAAGGAAGAGAGAAAGAGACTCACATGTGAGAAGGAAGAAGTCTCTCACACGTGAGAGAGATGGAGCACTAATGAAAGGCATTTGCAGCCAGAAGAAGAGATCTGAAATCATACCTTAGGCACACAAATCGAGGAAGAAGACTGTTCCAGCACTGAAAAAGAGGAAATCCATACTGTACGGATTGTACTTCTGACCGTACACAGCATTTATTACACCCAGATTTGAAAACTGTCTTTTGCACAGAGTTCGAGGTGTTCTTTCTGCAGTTTTTCCAGAGTTTTAGACACAGAATTCGAGGGCAGCAGTGGCACAGTTTTCAAAGCAAGTTTTGCAGTGGAGGACAGCCGTACAAGAGGGCCGTACAGCAGCATATTGCTGGTATTTATTTTCTGTTTTGCTTGGCACAGTTTCCAATGTATTTTCAGATTGTCTATTGGTTGATATCTCTGCTGTAAATGACATACTGTTCTATAATAAAATTTATCTCTGGGTTTTCCCTCATGAAGTGTGAGGGTTTTGCCCTGGGCTTGGCCCTAAATTTCTGTGTTGTTCATCTATCTTCAGCTAGATTATTGAACTGAGTGCATTGTGTTTATGTTTCAGTTGTTAGTAAATTCATTGTAAAGAGTTACATGAATAATAACTCAGATAAGCCATTAGCCAAGATTGCATTCAAAGTGTTTGATAAAAGTCCAATAAAAATCTTTGTGATTATTTATCAAATTTCTTCATTGCCCCATCTAAAAATATGAAGAAATGTGCAAGATAGACTCCATAAAGGGAGTGCGTCACTAGAATAAGCATAGTTGACAAGTCAACATGCTAAAATATCCACTACAAGTGTGCCCTTTCAAGATGCCTATATAATATAATAAAATAATCCTTCAACCCAGAAAGCTCCTCCAAGGTTCACTCTCCAAGATGCATGAATGAAGAAACAATCAATATTCTCCCCTAGGAGAGCACTCCAGAACAAACTCCTCAAAATAGTAAGTGGTCAAAAAAAGTGTGCAAACCACCTCACACGTGGATAAGAAGAGTGCGCTCCTACCAACTCCATGGATAAGTGTGCAAGATGCCAACTAGATGGAGCACTCCACAAGAAAAAAATGGTCCACTTCTCAAAATAGCAAGGCTCTTTTTACATTGTGCAACCACCTCAATATATAAATAAAAAAAAAGCTTCAATACAGTTACAAATCCTAAATAAAATATTCAATATTCAACAACCTCCACATGAGTGAGCCCTAGGGAAGTGTACCAACCTCCTCACACGTGTGAACAAGAAGAAGAGGGTGCTCCAAGAGAGAGAAACGATGCCAATTGTAGCTTTGAGCATGCATCATGAAGAAGTGACACTTTGACGAGGTACGTTCTAGAAGAATGTGCCATCTCAACCACTTCTAACCAACAATCCATAAAATAATACCAACTGAAGTGCACCCTAGGAGATAGTGCCAATGGTGGTTGACCTCATCAATGCATGTGCCAAAATCATGTGTTCTCTTCCAAACCCATTAACTAGTTTTCCCAAAACCAAGTGCACAAGAGGAGAGCAACCTAGATAAGGTTGTTACACATCTCAATAATGAATAATAAAATACTCCTCCACATGCCATGTGTCCAACCAACCCAAGAAAATTTGCACCATCATGTGTACCATCCTTTACAAAAATAATAAGATCATCCATGCATGCCTTGAAATCTATGCCAAAAAGGGGAGTGTTCAATCAAAAACCCCTAAATCACCTCCGAACATAACCCTCCAATTGGGAAAAGATGCCAAACATAGGGCGCTCAAGTATTAAATGATTAAATTAACCTTTAAATGGTTGAATCATCCTTAACATGTATGCACAAAGGCTAATACTCTAGTAAAACCATAGTCCAACCTCCCAATAGTGACTAAATGGTTAAATCACCATGAACATGTGTGCCTATGAGGGAAGTGCGCTCCATCAAGTGGTGTACCATGTAAACAAAGTTGGCCTCCCTAGCAAAACCCCATCACGATAACAACATAATGACAAAATAAAAGCATTACCTAGGCTGGAACCTAGGGCGCACGTCCAAGGGGGCTATTACATGATCAATACCTCATCAAATTTTAGAAAAAAGGATTGATCACCAAAGATATATGTAGTACCCACCTTCTCTAACTCAAACTTAGGTAATAATACGTCACAAGGTTACTAAGATCATCAACACCCATCCCCCCTAAGTATGAAAATCACCATGTGAAACCTCATACAATATGAGGTGTAACACAACAGATGGCCACAACATTGGCTAGTGGGACTCAAAAGTATAACAGAAAAACGGAGTGGGAATGTGAAAGCAACTCCTAGCACTACTCTACAAAAAACAAAAAGATAAGCTAAATAACTAGTCACTAGAAATTATAGTGTTGATACAAAACCATGTTGAGCATAGAAAAAAGGTGTCAAGATGTGCAAGAACTAGAAACAAACTAAGGGGAGAGAGAGAGAGAGAGAGAGAGAGGCTCACCCATTCAGTCATTAATCAACGTGAAAGGGCTTACGCAATACATAATAATGTCATCTAGAGAATATCTAAGGCCAACAAGAGGGTTGGACTGTCAAATCTTGGGGGGTGCCCTAGATCAAGGAGGTCCATCACCCCTATGACATTCAAGGCCAAAAGAGAAGAGTCTTCGAATGGAAGACCGGTTGCTCAAGTGAACCTGGAAAACAACATTTTGTTTGAAGTGAGTATGGCCCTGGGATAACCTGGATAAGATAAGATAAGATAATTTTATTAATGTCCAACAAATGACCACAAAAGTAGGTCAATGGGACTGTTAGGTACTAAGATGCCAATACAAAGTGGGAGCACTAAGGCAACTCCTATAAAATGAAATACATAAAGAAAAGTAATACCAAAGACTAGATATCAAACTCCATAGATGAAGAGCCAATCTAGGAGAGAGACGTACATATATAGTAGATCTAGGACCTATGAAACAAAAGGCATCTGTCTGTCATGTTACATCGGAGCCATCTCTCCTAACATTCAAGGCCGACTAGAGGAAGCGTAGAATAGAACCCTGTCCATAGGAAGAGCTAGACGAAGGAACGTGTCTCTGCTTGGAGTGATGTGCCCACCGCTGTGCTCTAGAAGAAACTGGCTAACAGACGGTACAAGGTTGAGACCATCTATGTCGTTGGGGTCAAACAGAAGAGGAGGAAATCCTTTGCATCTAAATAGGTCTGTTGCCGCCTGGATGCACACCTGGGGAAAATGCGGCAGAAATCTTCAAGCCGCTCGGTGTGGCCTTGGGGGCAAGCCAAAGTCAAGTGTTGTCACCTGAAACTTGACTCCTCCGTCTAGGCTTACTCCTAGCAAAGCCAAGGGGAGTGGACCCTAAAAATAAAAAGAAATCTAAGGTGTTCAATCTATGAAAAGATCTCGGAGTTAGAAATTTGATCATAAGAACAATGCAATATTAAACTTCAAATCATTCGTTATCCAACATCATCATTAAAACATAAATATCCAACATCATAAAATATTCAATGACAAGACTAGTGCCGAATAGAAATGCTTGAATCAAAAAAGGACAATGTTTTGCAAGTGTTCTTGGTAAAATTTATTTTTATTGTGGACATGAGTGGATTATTAGGGAGGGGGGTTTCCGATATACCATGAGGTACTGGAAATATGTCTAAATTATGACAAAGGTAAAGGTGGCTCCTCACTCAGAAATGTGGGTTGGATCGGAGTCTCTGGGAGGTGTTCAACACTACACCAAACGAGGGTGTAGTCTAACAGTATCCCGAGGTCACTACCCAGTGGTTCCCGCTTCCTTTGACGAATTTCCCCACACAATGTCAAGAAACGATTACGTCGAATTTTCATAAAAAAGAAGTTAATTAAGAAAAATGAGACTAATTACTAGTCACTAAGTCCCTTTCTGGTATGATCAATCTGTTCAGTCGAGGCTGCAGTGATCTAGAGCATACGGGGACGAAGCCTTGTTAATTTTAAGGGTTTTTTAACAAAGTTTTCTTGTTTATTAAAACCCCAAGAGTCTCTTTTCTGGCTAGTACTCGGAAAAGCCCTTATCCTGAAATCTGTACTTCAGGAAAGCAAGGGGGTTAATGAAAAGTGGAAATTGTTAAAATATGTGGAAAAGCTAGGTCTTGAGTGAACTTGTGGCCCGCCGTTGGAACAGACCAACAAGGTAAATTTTTGTCCTAGTTAAATTTTATTAAGTGCGAAAAATTTAATATAAACTAAAAAATCACAAACCACAAAATTTGAGTCGACGCAATTCCCCCCCTCTGGGGATGGGATGTGGGCGTTGGTTAGCCCACTTGCTCTCGTTTAATTTTCTTTTTAAAATGCAAAGAGAAGTGCCCTGGTCCTTGAAAATTGACTCAAAGGCTTACAAAATTCATAGAACAAGTATCCGGTTGAAGGGGAATGGTTCTTGGGTGCTCCGGATGGATCAATCCTACGCTGTTGGGAGCGGGAGCGGAAGCGAAAAGCGAAATTTCCAAAAGCTTCTGTTTCGGGAGCGTTTTTTATATAATATATATTTTAATATATTTTGATGCATATAAATTAAAAAAAACATGTATTATGCCAAATTAGCTATAGAAAACATCAAAACATAGAATCTAGATATTCATATAACCATTTAGTACACATTGATATAACATTAATCATCTAGTCTTCTAGATTATACGAGCTATAACTTATAACATTGTCATTAAATGATCATCATCAAATCATCAATCATCAACAACATCAACCTTCAAATTTCAACATATAATATTTGCCATCAAACTAGGCCATAATGTTTACAAAATAGGCCAACCGCCAAAATAAACATGAAAATGAAATACAAACTACAAAGTACTATGAATCTACTAAGCTTTCCGCTTGCCACGAGTAACTTCCAATTTCTTTTCTCGTGTTCTAGGTGTAATAGGTGCTGGTGGAAGTGATCGTGGAACATGAGAAGAAGATGAATGGCCCCCACGGGCTGAAATTGGACGTTGTGAAGCTAAAGGCAAAACTCCTGCATCTGGAAAGCTGCTTCTGCTTGGGGGTGGCATCTCTGTATGGGTAGTCTGAATTGGATCATCATGATCACCCAATAGTTCAGCCTCCAAGCGCTCTAATGCTATGGCTCAATCCTCCACATTAGCCTCCTCCGGATTGTTGTCCCAAGTCAAAAATGTTCTATCATTCTTGGCCGCCTCACAATAATGGGACAACAACCTCAAGTTGTAGTGCACATAAACCAAGCTTTCTACGCGATCTACATTTAGACTGTTTCTCTTTACACTCTGGATGAAGTTGTAGGTGCTCCAACACCTCTCTGCAGAAGAGCTATTAACAACCTGTGATAGCACCCTCAGCGCCAATTTATGCAAATATGTGGCTCCAGACCCATGCATGTTCCACCAATGGATAGGATCCAATCTGTCTCGATCTTTGGTTGCAAACAGGGAACCAAAGCGTCCATGCTCACTTATGTATATGCTCAATTCAGTCCGTACTTGAGCACACTCTTCCTCATCAGGGACCAACTTCTCTAATGCTTGCATATACCCAGCAGCAACCTCTGGATCTATGTGGGGTTTTTCCTAACTCCACCCCCAGGTGCAGGTTGGGCCAACCAAATTGGAGAATAGTATTTTGGGGTGAGGACATATGCAAGGGCATGGAGTGGAACATTTAGATTATCCCACCTTTTGACCACATGTTTATGAATATGGTCATACAAGACTGCATCTCTTTGCTCAACAATGTCTTTGATTTGACCAAGCATGCTATCCATCTACTCATACACCTCCCCAATCACCGGCCGATCTGTATCTGCAAACCGAATCATGTTATAAACTGGCTTGGTGAACTACAGAACATACCTAACCTGTGACCAAAAATGACCTTCAAGAACGGTGTCCTCCACCTCCTGAAAGTCACTTCTATCTGATGCACTTGCAGCTCTGTCTTTCAATTCCTGCCATGGATCACTTGAGACCATACTAGCCAATGCCTCTCTTGAAGGCCTCCTGAAGGTGAGGTAGTAGCTAGCAAATCTAGTCTTTGCAATCTTCAATAGCTCCAACTAAGAGTGATTGCAAAAAATGTGGTGGGCCATGCTATGATTGGTAATAAATTTTATAATTTTCTTACCTCTCTTGTACAAGGCACCAATCCATCTGTAACTAGGGTCCTTCATCTTAACAATATCATGCATCAAAAGGTTCAATGTGTGAACCAAACACCCTGACCAAAATATGTTGGGATACTTATCCTCAATGATTTCTCCTGCTGCCTTACAATTAGCAACATTATCAGTGATGACTTGAATGACATTGTATGGCCCAATCTCCTGAATGGTTTTAAGTAAAGGTTGTGCAATATTAATAGCCGTCTTGTAGCGATCTAAGTAGTCATGGGCTGAAAGGAAGACCGCACCGCTAGCAGAAACGCCAAGAATATTTATCAATGGCTTGCCTTTAACATTTGTCCACCCATCAGATACAATGGATACCCCATAGTTGGACCAATCATTTGTGAACTTTCCAAGATCACTATTGATTTTGGTTCTTTCCCTGTCAAGTCCCACAGTTCTAGCTTTGTCATACCCAA
Organism: Larix kaempferi; assembly: GCA_027924585.1. Lineage (NCBI taxonomy): Eukaryota > Viridiplantae > Streptophyta > Pinopsida > Pinales > Pinaceae > Larix > Larix kaempferi. Next base: position 3,554,370 of record BSBM01000445.1, read on the forward strand.
GGCTTTTGTATCCTTGAGGGCCACCATTGATGGCTTGTACCATTTCATGCCAATAGGGTGAGCGAAGAACATTAAATGGCACACCACATGCATAGAGAAACCTATAAACTTTTGAATCCACATCATCTCTACAACCTTGGTCAAGGAAATTGGATAATGTTCTTCGTATAGGCAAGACTCCATGGGGAGATGAGGCTCTCGATCGAGCCAATGATGATCCAGCTCCACTACCAAACATTCTCTGTGGGGATTCAGAATCAACCCTCGATCTCTTGGAGTTGTTTTGAGCGGCCTCTTCTTCCATCTTGTATTTGCTTCTCTCTTTAGCTCCCACTTTGTCACAAGTTTTGACTCCATGAGACTTACCTACATTGCATGGCATAACCCCACACAAATGCTTTCTCACCCGGGTATATGAACCTGTGTATGTTTTCCCACAATGGGGGCATCCAAACTTTGTGGTTCCACCCCCTCTCCCTCCCCCTTGCCTTGTCACATACTTCCACAAAGGTGTTGTGTCTTTTTGTTTTTGCCCCACATCACCCTCATCCTCATCATCATCACCCTCTTCCCCTTCCTCCTCTTCTCCTTGGTATGCATCACTCTCTACCTCTTCCCCCTCATCACTACCACCACCACATCTACTTCCCAACACCATCATAATGAGAAGAAGTGGAATGAAAAACCAAAACCACATACCCAACATGTTTCTTGATTCAAGATGAGAGTCACTTGTTCCCTGCAATAGAATGATGGAGAAGAAGAAATTGGAAAGAGTAAGAGAAGAGAACATTACAAGTTTTCCATTTTTTAACATAGTGAAAAAAAATTGCAAAAACAAACAAAGATGAGTTTTTAGAGCCTACCTTTTAGCTCTTCAATGGTGGTTGAATGTCTCTATGGAAGCTTCAATCTCCCTTGCAAGCTCTCCCCTTCAATCTCCCCTTGAATCTCCCACTCAATGCTCAAAGCTCTCAAACAACTAGCAAACTCACTCCAAGCTCAAACTCTTCCCAATCAAGCAAATGAGTAATGGAATGAGTCCAAATGGACTCATTCACTCTTTATTGGCCCAAAGTGACCTAGCCCTCCAAAAAAACCAAAAAAAAAAATCCAAAAATCCGCCCTCTCCGCGGAATTAATCTCGAGATCGTTTTAGGGTTCGATTTTTATGCCCGGGTTCGATCAGGGTTCGATCCGGAATCGACCTGGAAGTTACGATTCCGCAGTGAATTGCCAAATTCCAGGGATCTTTTTTTTTTCCCAATTCGCGAATTACAAAATCAATTCCGGGCGGAATCGATGAGGAATCGCGATTCCAGAATCGATTCCTCATCGATTCCGTTCGGAGCGCGAATTGGGATCGATTCGATGGGGGGAGGGGGGGGGGGTCGATTCCCAGCAGCATAGGATCAATCTACCAAAAATCGATCAGAGTTTCCTCCTACCCATTCATGAAATGCTACAAAACAGCAAGCAAATGTTAGTAACTAACGCCCAAAAACACTTTAAAAGTGTCTTAGGACTTACCAAAAAAGTTCTAAAAGAAAATCTAAGTGAATGCAAAAAATGAACTAAGTGGAACAACCGACAAACTATAAGGATTGTCTCCTTAGGATCTTTGCATAATCAAAGAGTAGCAAATTTACAGCTCTTATATCAGCCAAATAAACTTTAAACCAATCTAAACATACTACTTGTTCAAGCCTTCAAATATTCAAAAATCAACTTGTAACAAAAAATATGCTTATACTAGACCTAGATTTGAGATTTTTACTTTAAAAATAACTAAGATCTAGTGAAAATAAATCAAATCTATCTAAAATATTGCATAAAGGAGCAGATTTGAGATACGCAAACCAAGGTAAACCAAGAAAAATTTGAAGTTTGGCAACGAGACGAAAGAAGTGGAAAATGCCTTCGAACTTGGGCAATGGGGTCCTCAAGAGTGGGAATTGGAGGGACTAGTTCTTCATAGATCTACTCTGGAAAAAAATGGACACAAACAAGCTCCACGAACTCCTCAGATTGGAAACCTGTAATCACAAAAAAGAACTCACACAAGAAAGATCAAGAGCATCTGGTGTAGACCAATATAGAGATTTAAAAAACAAGCATTTAAACAAAAATGACTTTGTAAATTTAGTATCTCTATAACCTGACAAAAAAATAATGGATGCAATCACACTATTTCACCTTACTAAGATGTAAATCTCCTTCAAAAGACAGCCTTTGATCAACAATCAAATGCGAATAAAAATGTAAAGAAACGGATTACCTCATACATAAATTAGAACGTGATCATCCACACACCATAGGTCCACACACCGATTTGCCTCCAAAGCCTTTATTCATTAACAAAATTCCAAAAGATATACAATGTTTAAGAGCAGAGGTTCCACCTTCTCATGCCAAAACAATGGAGAGGGGACATGCTTAAGTAGTAAAGGAAGAGAGGGAGGGCGAACTTGTTGAAGGAGAGGGAAGGCGCACTTGTGGAGAGAATCAAGCCACAGTTTGTGGCTTGATGGAGGGGGCTGCCTCCACCATTTAGGCTGCCAAAAATCAGCCCAAAGGCTGCCTTAAATTGTGTTGCACCTCCTTAAATGATGCACCCCTCTCTTTGTGGAATGCACCCCCCTCATGAGGAATGCGCCCCTCTTTTTGTGGGGAATAGATTCCCTCACTAATGTTGCCCAAAAACTTTCCAAAAATCATCCCTTAACTCCCTCACTAAATTCTGACCTTAACCTCTTACAAATCCCATCAATTTAGGAATAGGATTTTTATTTTTTTTCTCATTTTTCACTTTTTTAGCATTTTGTCTCACTTTTTTTACTTTTTGGGGGGAAAAGTGAAAAATATGAAAAATAAAGTACAAAACTACTTGGTAAAGTGGTTCTTAGGGTATAGTAGGTGCTCTAAGCTTGAAAATGAGCACCCCCATGGCAGAAAAGGCCCCTAGACCACACTTTTACAACATTTTTAATTTTTTTAATTAAACCATTAAAAAATGGCTTAACTTTACGAGAAAATTTTATTTTCTCAAAACATAAAAAAAAAAACTAGGGGAACCTAGCACATGTCCATACAACTCAATTCTAGTGTCTAGCATGTTCATATACATTGACCCATGGACTTTAATAACCTCCTAAGGCCTAACCACCACGCCAGGCATTCCAGCTTTGGAGCAGGAGAAAAACTCAAAAATTATGGCCTGCTAAAATGCAAAACATAATTAATAAGTGAAAAGACTCCTTAGAATACCTAACTTGATTGACAAATCCTAGGAAGCCAAGTCCTTTACATAAAAATAGCATGCTAGTACACTTTATTACAAACCCCGCAGGGCATGGACATGTGAAGAAAAAATTTAAAAAAAGAGCCCTGAAATAGGCCTGATGGACTTCAGATCACTGATAATGAACATGTAACATGTTCAGACTTTGCCCGCTCACTTGAAAGTCCAACTAAGTACAACTTAGCTGGTAACAAGGTCTAAAGTCAGAAGAAGTGTACTCACCTATTTGCCTCTTGGTACCCCTCAAAGATGGGAGCACCAGAAAAAAGGAAGTGATCTGCTAGATGGAGACTGCTCTAGTAGATGAACATGACTGAAGGACAAGAGAGCGGAGTCAAAGGGCCTCCTGTAAATACAAGGCCAGACATCTCTGGTCGAGGTACTGAAAGAACCTAGACAAGGTCTAAAGCTCCCTGACAAAAAGCTCTCTAAAACGACAATGGAACAATCCGCAAATCTCGTAGTATACAAGACAACAAAAGATGAAGTGCTCCTCTATCTCAACCTCTCGAAGGTGGAAAACCTTGAAAATCCTATCTGATCAATCAATATGAATATGGTGATCCATCTCAACCCTAAGATGGTGGGAGCCCACTCTGAATTGGCCTAAAGAAATATGAGGAGCATGTGTCTAATGGCACAATGTGTAGTTGGGTCGAATAATGAGGCCGCCCCTCAGATCCATGAAATGCTCAACATAAAAGGCCATCTTTAGATGTGACCCTCCTTGAGGATTGATCCATGTGACCTGCACATACTACTTGTAGATAACATCCCAAACGATTTTGTTCAACTCCTGCCTGGTAGGTAAGAGGTGACTAGGCGCATCCAGAGAATACCAAAATGGGGAAGTCAGTCTATCATAATACCAATCAACTCCAAAAGAGCCAAAACTCCCACATACCAACACCGAGTGCGACTTGCAGGGCTAGCAAAGGCAATGGACTATGATGACCGATAAGCCAAGTACAGGTAGCGATCTCGCCCTTGTGCTAAATCTACTAAGGTCAAAATGCGATTTAAGAATGACACCAGACGGAACACAATCTCAAGTCGAAAGGGTTGGGCACCAAACTCTGGGTTGAGGTACTATCTGCTTGCATCTGATGATGCGACGAAGGAGAAGGATCTGAACTCACTCAGCAGAGGTCCAGTCAGAGTCAAGTAGACAAGGCCCCCAAACCTCTCAATTGTAAAGAACAGTGGCTCGAATGAGAGTTCCTATGAGAGACATCTTGGACAGGATATCCTAAAAATGATGTTTGAAACACTGTCGCTCAATAAGTGTAAAGGACCCATACCTCTTGTTGACACAAGGCTGAAGCGCATGCTACAAACTAAGATGAGGCCCAGTGAACGGTACCCCCAAATAAGTGTAAGAGCAAGTGATTTCAATCTCCTCCCCTTTAAAGAGAAAGTGAAGATCAAAGAGGAGCTTCTTCAACCCATTAAAGCTCATGACCATGGTTTTACCTAGGTTGTTCATTAACTAACGAAGATCATAGAAAAGGGACAAGGCATCTAGTTGTCTCTGCAAACCTTGAAGAGATGAGGCCATGAGGATAACATCATCTACGAAAGGAAGAATATAGATTAGGACCTAGTGGAGGAGGCACCAATCACCGGCCTGAATGTGCTCCTGCAAGAAAGATTATAGCTCGTCATTGTAGATCCAAACAAAGTAGGGGATAAAAGACATCCATGCTTAACCCTAATGGTGCTCCTGATGAAGTTTGAAACCCCATGAGTTGTGCAAAGACATCCCAGAACTATCTCCTATAACCGCATGAACCTAATAATGAAATACTTCATGAAGAAAGAAATGAAAATCAAACACTTGATGTTGATAATGAGTTGGAGCATATAAGGAAAGGCAAGCATAGACCTAGGACCGTAAGGGAATTTCTTGCTTTAATTGATAACAACCTAGAGAGAGAGAGAGAGAAGGGCTTCCACATATTATCCCTTCAGAAAATAACAATGAAGGGGCACCTCTTTCACCTAGTGAAGGAAGTGATAGTAATTCTTCTCATTTTTCTGATGCCCCCAATCATTTACCTCTTCAACCCCTAGAAGATAATCCATTAAGGCAAATTAAAAATAACACTTCTAGGAGTTAGCAAGAGGATGCTTTAATTAATGATGCCTCGGAAGGAGAATTCTCAATGAACAATCTTGATATCTTTCAAGAACCTTCTTCTTTTGGTCAAATTAATCCCTTATCGATATATCCTCATTTAAGAAATGTCCCTAATTTCTTGTTGCCACTTGAATTGCCTGATCATGAAGAGAATAGCTCTCACAATGATCCTTCTCACATTCCTATTTCTTCGCCCACTCAAAGGCTGGAGACTCTGATGACACAGGAAGATTCGAAACCATATCTCTAAATCTTTGGGCTTGACTTTCTAAGAAAGTGGGAGAAGAAATAGGAATGTGAGAAGGATCATTGTGAGAGCCAAAGGCTGGAAGGTATAAGTGTTCCCATACCTTCTGGGGAAGGCACTACTCATAGTAATGAATATTCTAATATGCCATCTCCCATTGAAGAGAATAATGAGGGAGCTTTCAGAGACTTTTGGACTTTGGGAGAAACGCCCAAGTTTATCATTTACCCACAGAAAAATGAACCGAATGTAAACCATTAAGAGATGAGAAGAGAGATTAGGGAAGTTCTGATTGGTAGGGTAGCTATTCCAATTGATGGAGGTCCCCCCTAATTTGATGCAGTAGGTCCTCAAAGGAACTTGAGAGGAATTAGTCCACGCACCCAGAGTAATGTTGAGATTTCTCCTATCCCTATCCGTGATATTGAAGTCATCCCTTCATCTGAAAATCGTCATAGATTCTCTAGTGGCGATAGAGTAATTATGCCTAATCATTTATTTTACACCAGATCCAGGGGATCCGATGACATTTGGGTGGTCCCTTTCACGGTAGAACGTTGTATCGGAGACTTGTGCTTTCATTCTACTAGTAGTGGACAAAATATCATGCTCCTTGTCAATCAAAAGAGTTAAGGGAATACATCCATGACTTAACATGGTCTGAACTTCCTTTGCCTGGTAGTTTAGAGTAGGTAGGAAACCAAATAAGCTCGATTGAGCAATAGTTAGTCCTTTTCCTTCGCCATTGAGTTTGGCAATTTGTCTTCTTGAGTGTCTTTCCTTTTCTTTTTTTGTTCCTGCAAAAACATAATAAGACAATTTTATTTTCAGTTAGTAGATTAGCATTTTATTTTCATTACTTCTTATTTCGTGCATTTTATTTTCATTACTTCTTATTTCATGCATTTTATTTTATGCTTTTATTTTTATTACTCGACTAATATTGGGTCTGCAGAGATTGGTAGAGCGTTGGCATGATGCAGGTATTAGGTACATATTTGATGATGATGCAGGCGCTCAAGTGCATGTTCGGGGATATGATTAGCAGAGTGTTGCGGACCAAAGATTTATGTGGTTCTCAAGCGCTCTATTCAGCAGAGCACTTGTCCCAGCTGGAGCCAGATGTTATCACATATATTGTAGCTGGAGCTACCATGATGCAGTCCTGATTTTTTCAGTCCATTGAGCCAGTCCTGTGGTTGAGATGAGCCTATTTTTCAGTGGTGATATATATTTTTGAGCCAGCAGCAGCAGTATACCCCCTTTGTCATGACTGAGCCTACATTACCCCATTGAGATGATTCCGGTATAGGCATGGTCCATTCAGTGTACAGCAGTCAGCCGATGATGATGATCAGATGCAAATGTATCCAGGGACAGGTATATGGATGAGCAAAGGTATATATTTATTGCATTTGGATGTTTCGGCTTCTCTATAGTTTATTTTAGTTACTGTGACTATACATGTAAACTGATAGTGGCCTTCTGAGCTTCATGCTTGAAACCTGTGTTGTGAGTGGTTAGAGAGTCCCTAGTGTAAGGTCATTACAAATGCTTGCTTGTATCCCCTACTTCAAATGGACTTAGCCTTATTTGCTTTGATGGCATCACATATCACTTTCTCCATCCATCCGTCTCTTTCGTCTACTGCTCTTATCCCAACTTGTACTTTGACTAGTGATGCCAAGGACTTCCCCCCACTTACACCTCTTTGTCAGATAGACTCCATGTTTACCTTGTGTCTCGGATCTAGAGTGTGTGGCCTTGGGTCACCGAGTTGTTCTCTTGTAGTCCTCGAAAGCAAGTACTCCTAACAAAAGTGTTTTTAGACACTAAAGCATCGGAACTTAAATGCTATATCTAAATGGATGCAAAAGTCAGCAAAAAACAATGTTGCTAAACACTAAATGCAAATAAAATGTCTTAATCAGTTGCCAAAGGACGAGCACTCATCCTTTGCATGATGTAAGGTTGTTTGACCCTACAGGGCAACAGGGTGGTAACTCCATCGCACCTATGGACAGTGGCAGGCAATGGAGGTCAGACCAAGTCATTATCTGAGGCCCGCAAGGCTATTCAGGGCACCTGCCTTTCAAGGATGGCTAGTGAAAGATGATCTTATGTGAAATATTAAATTGAATGTCAAATATTAAAGTGCAAAGCTGACAAATAATTTAAACGTAAAAGGTTGCTTGTCTAGAGTCTATAGGAAACATTCCAAGCACTCTACCCATTTGTGAGACAAGGCCATTCCCTGAGTGTTCTCTGTCCGACATATGTGTAAGTGGTTTCCTTTTCTCCCTTATGTCCGAAATGTTACAGTGTTGTAGTCACAAGTCCTTCCCTTTATCTTAGCCTTGTTTTCCACCTCACCCATCTCAATGATTTGTCTAAGTCTATGAGCAAGCATATGTAGGGAGCTTCATGAAAGATTTAATGGTTTTTTCACACAAGTATATTGTTGGATTATATTAGCCACTATTATGTATTTCATGTTTTAGTCCGGTTTCTAACATAAACTTGTGAGCATTGTTCATCTTACATGCATACAGGATCTTCCAAAGTACTGCTCTACCTTTAGTTTGGATGCTTTGACTTGGTCAAACTCAGTTTTACTTGGTCAACACATTTCTCGAGGCAGTGACTACAGAGCTCCATGTTGATTATTTGTGTTCCAGACACTCTAGCATACCCCTACTAGCTTCAGTTTGCAGCAGGTGGTCACAATTTGTGAGATACAGAGATTATTATTATTTTTACTGCAGTGATGTCCTGCTGCAGTGATTATTATTATTTTTATTATTCAGTAGTAATGTCCTACTTTCACCTAGGTCGCTACACGACTGATGGGGGGGGTATGAGTAGTCATCATTACCATATTCCTATGTTTTTGGATTCATTTGTGCACTCAGTTTGGTGCATGGGACACCTGGCAGTGAGTTATTGGTATTTTTATTTCTCCAGGATGATTTTACCGGCAGTTGTTATGACCATGGCTTGCACTAGGAAAATCAATTTGGCTATTGTGGGCAAGGAAATGGGATGGGGATGATTTATGATGATATGTTATGGCTCCAGATGCACACTACATGGCTTTGCTTCACCCAGGATATTTTCTTCATAATGATATCTTGTCCTAGAGAGGACATCTTCCTCCCATGGGGCACACCTCATGATTTGATTATTTTATCTTTGTAAAAGGTCGAGTCCTAGGGTGATTTATGCCCCTAGTGACCCCTTTATGATGTTGGCCCATGTTGTATCATGATGTTATATTATTTTGGCCCCTCCTAGGGTGTCTTTGGGAAACAATGTGCCCCCCTCTTTTTGACTTAGTCATTGATCCATGTAAATAAAAAAAATAAAAAGATATCCATCGTTGATGATCTATGATTTATCTTTTAATCTCAACCACTCATTTAAAATAGTGGTTAGGGTTTTGGTCTCTCTCGGATCTATTTAAGAGAGAGGACCCCCTCATTGTAAAGGGACTTTGGCTCTTGGAAAATTTCAATAAAGAGATATTTGCAGAAATTCTTGGATCTTCTTTGTGGGATGTTCTTGTACTTGATTGGAAAGTCTATTTCTCTTAACATTTGAGATATTGTTGTGGATCCAAATATTTTTTCATAGAAGATTGATTCAAACCACAAATTATTAATAGATTTCTTTGAATTCACCTTGCCTAATCTTTTTCTTCTATATGCTTGCTCAAGCTCAAGAACAAATTGAACAATTCCTTGATTATTACTTCTTGTAGAATACCTTTAAGGATTATTACTTCGTGGAGTCACCAGATGAACTATGATAGATCCAAATTAACATGTAAGTTAATCAATATTTTCAAAAGGGAATAAATTCTTAGATTGAAGATTTTCCAAGAAAACGACTTTGTCCTCGACAACGACACCACAAATGTTACCACCTGTTACCCCTCTTTTAGTAGGGCTGATTTTGATCAATTTTCTTGATGTGCCTAATCAGAGAAAATGCACGATCCTCTAGTGATGTGATATCTCTAACCTTCATTTAATCTCAACATGTTTTTTGGTATGACAATATGTGTTATCACATTTTTTGTAGTTGGGAGCTGTTACTCATTTTCGCAGATCAGATGGCAGTCATGAGCCTAGTCCTTACACTTGAGATAAAGGATATTCAGAGCATATCATTGGTGTATGATCTTATCTTGTTATTTCCAGCTGGATGATTAAGGGGCAGCAATTGTGGGGCCACCCTCGTTAGTTTGAGCCCTTCTTCATGACCTCCCTTGTAATGCATTTTCAGACCTTGGTTCACTCGAGCAGAGCAGTTCAACTGGATGTATTCTTTCCTCACCATGCAGATATAGCCGTGTCAGTACAGATGGATTACAGTTGCAGATGTAGGCTCAAGTATATGGAAAGGTATTGTTTTATCGATTTCATGATTTATATTGGTTTCCTGACTATGTTAGATTTTGCTATGCTCTGGTAGTCATTTTATTGGTTGGTTTTCAGTAGGACATGTACTAGGAGTGATATAAGTACATTAGTTGCTAGTTCCATATACAAGCTCTATTTTGGGTTCATTGGTGATGTAATGTACAGATCAGTTCCCTTGCTCTTGGCCTCCCTTGCTTGGCTTTTTCTCCTGATATTATCTATCCCATCCATCTTTCTTTTTATATCCCTTAACTTGGACATGACTGATCAACCTGCTGACCTTCCCCTATGTGACCTCTATGTTAGGATCGTTTCCATGTCTTTCCTGTGTCTCGACTCTAATGTGTGTGGCGAAAGTTTGTTGACCCCGTTGATCTCTTTCTGCTTGTAGATCTAGCTGAATTAAGTGCGGGTAAGGCAAGCCCAATCACCGAAATTGTATCCCTCAAACTTGAAACAAGTATCCCCATCCTTGAAATTAGTTGGTGACCAAAGGAGTAGATGCGCATCCTTGGATGATATTTCGCCTACTTGTCCATAAAACAACAATGCTTTGGAAACTTTGTCGGGGCTATGGATGCTCATTGGTAGCGAAGCAACTGCCTTGGCAGTACTGGGACCCAAACGGCTTTCCAAGGCTGTTATCCTTTGAAGGCTAACTAACTAAAGGAATGGCAATGCAAAGTGTGCTTAAATGATATATCAAAAGAAATGCAAAAAGTGAAAGTGAAATGAAAATGCAAAATGCAAAGGGAAAGTCAAATGCAATGAAATGCAAAATGTAAATCTGTGAAATAAAGGGGGCCTTACTAGAGTCAAAAGGGTTCCTTCTAAGTGCTTCATCCATTTGTGAGACATCGCCCTACCCTAGTGTTTGCCACTCCAACAAATGTCACAGAGGCCCTTGTCAATCCCTTCTCTCCAAAGGAAAATCAGGTCTATCCAAAAGTCAACTCCACTTTGACCAAAACCTTTGAGCCTTACTCCGTTTGTCACCCAAGAGAGGGAGTATACTCTGTTTGTCACCCAAGAGAGGGAGTATTGATCTATAGATTACATTGTGTACAGTTAATGTGAATAAGAGTATGTATGTAGAACTGTCCCTTTGTCTTATGTTGCACTATGTTAATGTCTTGCTCCTGTTATTTTTGCATTGACCAGTATGTGAATGGCATAACTTAGCATCTAGTCGTTTTCTAATATTAATCATGACAAGGACTAACACCTCTCGTAGGCTTCATAGATATTTGGTTGATTATTTTAAGCCATGGTCAATTTTTGCCATATGTTGACTTTTTGACTTGGTCAAAACTTGGTTTGACTTGGTCAATGGGCTTGCAGCAGGACCCGATTACAGGTTATCAGTGTTCATATCAGTGCCTTTGGAGGCCAATTGGACCACTCCAAGCATCAGTAGTTGAAGAAATGGCTTAATTCAATGTTTTTATAAAGTCAGCGGGAAAATAATTAAGCTATTTTTAACGAAAACTTTGGAGATTTCTTCACAGAGGCTATGATAGATTGGTCAAGGGTTTATGAGTAGTGGATCCCAAAGTATTTGATGTTTCTCGATCCATAGGTGCAGTCATATCATCATTTCGGGCAAGGAAAGAGTCAATTATGGGCAAATTGAAGAGTTACGGAGGTTTCCAGCAAAAAATTAAATAATTAAAAAGTGGCCAAGGTTTGAGATTTGTGGCACTAGACTAGTGAATGGAAAGATGGCACTAGGCCAATTGGACCACTCCAAGCATCAGTAGTTGAAGAAATGGCTTAATTCAATGTTTTTATAAAGTCAGCGGGAAAATAATTAAGCTATTTTTAATGAAAACTTTGGAGATTTCTTCATAGAGGCTATGATAGATTGGTCGAGGGTTTATGAGTAGTAGATCCTAGAGTATTTGATGTTTCTCGATTCATATGTGCAGTCATATCATCATTTCGGGCAAGGAAAGAGTCGATTATGGGCAAAGATGAAAGCTGGACATTTACATGAAATTGTATGCATCTATCTATTTTAATGAACCAAATTTAGCCATGTGCTAATGCAGATGCTTGTAAAGATCCATCTCCAATTCTTTTAACAGAACCAACGTAGGGAACTGTGTTAATTAGAAGCACATGATTAATGTGCACCCATTACTTAAAACATAGACATTAAATCGTTCGTACAAATGCAGTTTTTCCTCAATCCAATATGCATCCACTCTAGTCAAATTTGTATTTAGGATACCACTGTAACATATCACCAATCGCCATTAAAAATGCATGCAAAACTTCATCAACCATGCACCAAATACTCAAGTACACATTTCACCATTTCTTCAAGTTTACTAAACAGTAACTCAAAACACAACATAGATTCACATGTCATTCCTAATTATTCACCAAGGACTGATCTGGTTGTTCATCAGCCTTATTCTCAGTACAAATCTGTCCCCACTCCCCAGTCAAAACAGCTGTGCCCTATTTTATAATACTATGCCTAACGTGTCTGCAATTGTGCTCTATCAATGCACAAAAAAATTGCAGATGATTATGCAACATATCCCTGTTTGGAGATGCACCCAACCCTTACAAAACTAGTCCAGGTGCTCTAACTAGTACAAGCAGCAGACTACTGTTGATTGCCTCAGATAATGCAAACAATGATTGTCTAAAAAACAACCTCAAAATTCCATTGAACCATATATACTTAAATACTAAAATAAATCACTAGGAACCATACTAAATTTAGTTAGTTGAACTTCCCACGTGCATTCTCTTGCCATAAATTCCAAATTCCAAAGTAGAGACCGTTACACCATTTGCATCTTTTGTGGGCCTAAGCCTGTCATTGTACTAAATACAAGCACCGATGCTTTTGCTTCTGGACACTATTTAAAGGGGTGTGTTTCCATTCAATTCAACTATGTTTATTCCAGCTTATTTTATAAGAAATAATTGAGATATTTAAGATGTTGAAGTACTTTAAAAGCTTATGCTTGCAGGCTTATTTGATAAGATCTTTATGATAGCAAAATTCATTTTATATATTTGCATGTTTAAATGAAGTATAAACTCAAATGATTAATGCACCAAGGTAGTTTAGAAGCTTAGGAGAACCAATTAAGCAACTAAAATGCATGTTTGAAGTGACTAGATATATGTTATGATAACTTACCAAATTTCGCCCTCTTCTTACAGCATTCACTAGACCTTCAAGTTGATCTCCTCCATCATCCTTTTCAAAAACCTGTAAGTATTATAAAAACAATTAAAAAGATATTTTATAGAGATATTTTAATTTATACATAATAAAAATGATGATTCCCATCTCTCAATCCATGACTTTACTCAATTGTGTGCGTTTTACATCAATTTTGGTTTCTTGAAGCTTACTCCTACTAAACTTAGATACTTAGGTGAATGAATATAAAAGCAATCAAACTAATTAGATATGACAACACTTAGCCTAGTGGACTAACTCCCAATACTTCAGATTTTGTAAATCGTATGTAACACTCCACCTCACTACTAGTTTAAGTTCTGTAAATCCTAACGCTCCACCTCCCTGGTACTTCAGATTTTGTAAATCTTGTCTACCACAAATTTGTACTTTTATAGATATATATATATATAGATAGATAGATAGATAGATAGATAGATATATAGATATGACGACACTTAGCCTAGTGGACTAACTCCCAATACTTCAGATTTTGTAAATCGTATGTAACACTCCATCTCACTACTAGTTTAAGTTCTGTAAATCCTAACACTCCACCTCCCTGGTACTTCAGATTTTGAAATCTTGTCTACCACAAATTTGTACTTTTATATATATATGTATATATATAAACAATGAACATCAATAAATAAATAAATAATAATAATAAATGAAGTGTCGCATCCTAATGAAGGGACGTGACCTATCATCCATGGTGACTAGTGTTAAATTAATGTAACTTCAAAGTATATTCTACTTATACTTTATTATTGTAACTCCATTAGGGATGTTTTACCTCCGTCGGGGATGTCATTATTACATTTGGTCATGTAAAGGTCATGAGGTTAACCCTCCTTTGTAAGTCGGGTCGTTAGCACCCAAGTAAATGTAATATAAGTGGCAATTGAGTCTGCCTAGAGAAGTCGGCCCAGTTAGGGTTATTCAGGCCGACCTAGCTGAGTTAAAGGTTAAGTGAAAAGTAACGTATAAATAGAGGGAGAGCTTCCCTCATTTATTCATTCACTCACTTGTGCAATTCGCATTAGTAGAGAGAGAGAGATATCTACGAAGGAGAAGGAGTGGCTTGAGTCCAGGACTCCAGAGTTTGGTCTTTTTTTGTCTCTCTTATTTGTGAGACATATTTTTGGGGCATTGTACTTGATCATTTATATTGAGGAAGTTCTTGCTGGGTTTTCTTCCCCTTGAGGGTTTCCCAAGGTATATTGTTTTGTGCTTTGTGATTGTGTATCTTTCAGAGATCCTGATTATGCTGCTATTGAGAATAATGTATTGAATGCTAATGAATTTGCAATCTAGTCTATGGTAGCATATAATCTTAACATGGTATCAAAGCTTGCCTGAAAAGAGCAACTTTCACAAGGTAAAACTCTCTTTCTCTCTCCGAAAGTGAAAAATTAGGGCTTCTCAGAGAAGTGGAATTTTTTAGTGCAATTGGCATAGGGAAGTGCCCCTCTCCAAGAGCGAAATTTTGATACCAAGATCGAAATTTTTGAGTGGGTAAAACTCCCGGAAAGTCAAACCCTAGTTTGACTTTGGACCAAAAAAAGCAAAAAACCGGAAAACCAGAAAAAGCCAGAAACTGCAGATCCAAAATTCGCAAGTCAATTTTGAAGGGTGAAATTTTGGAATTTTCAGAATCCAAGTACACCAGCATAGTCGCCTCAGTCAAGCGCATCTTTTGGTGAGTTCAGTTTTTCATTTTGAGAAATTTTGATTTTTTATTATTTTCTGCTCCCCGGGTTGCGATGGCACCAAGCACCAAGCACCAAGCTTGATGACAAGTTGGAAGGCATAGAGAACTTCCGTGCTTGGAAGTATAGGATTGGTCTCATTCTAGAAGAAAATGACCTTACCAAGTTTGTTAAAGAAGTTGTACCTGAACCCGAAGAAGCTGAAGCTGAAGCTAAGGAGAAGCAGAAGAAGGATATGATTAGGGCTATGAGGATCATAGCAAACTCCATTAAAGATCACTTGATTCCTCAAGTGTCCTCTAAGAAGACTCCAAAAGAGATGTTTGATGCCCTAACCAGAATGTATGAAGGGAGAAACATAAATCGAAAGATGAATTTGAGAGCTCAACTCAAGAGCACAAAGATGAGCCAAGGAGAATCCATTCAAGAATACTTTACAAGGGTTTTCCAATTCAAGGAACAACTAGAAGCTATTGGAGACACCCTTGACGAAGATGAGTTGGTAATGACTGCTCTCGATGGTCTTACTAGACCTTGGGACTCCTTTATCCAGACCATGTGTGCAAGAAATGAAAGTCTACTATTCGAAGTTGTATGGGAAGAATGTGTCCAGGAGGAAGCTAGAGTAGCAAATCAAGAAGCACTACTCAGGGATGATGATCAAGCTCTAGCTACCCATACAAAGAGAGGAAAAGGAAAACCTCATTTCAAGAACGAAAATCATAAGGAGTTCCATCCTCCAAAGAAGTTTCAAAAGTATAATAAAGGAAACTACAAGCGAAGAGACTACTCTTCTTTCCAATGTTTCCATTGTGATAAGATGGGGCATATTGCCAAAGATTGTCCAGAAATAAAAGATAGAAAAGAAGATTACAAGAGGAAGAGCAATAAAAGACATCATGCTCACCTTGCCGAAGATGAAGAAGAAGAACCTCCCAGAAAGTTACTAAAGGAAGACATCGAAGAATATGTCTTGTAATAGTGGTGCTTCAAAGCACTCTCTCCAATATTGAAGAAAAGGACTCCCCTCAGAAAGCTTCACTAAGAGAATAGGAGAAGCAACGTACAAGATTGGTTTAGGAACTCTGATGATGAAGTAGAGCTCACCATCAGACATTTCAGTAATCCCTGCAAGGAGATAGGATCAAAAGAGATCCTACCAAACAAACAAAGATAAGTATTTGAATTGTCATGATAGTGTCCAGTTGTGTACACATTTATTTAGGATGTGTGTTATGCATGTTTGCATTGATATGCATGTGATGGGTAAGTAGCTTATGGTGCTATACAACATTCAATTGCAACTTATCTAGAGTGAAACCTCTTTGCTGACATATTGGGAGTAGTGCACACTCTTAATAATGTCCTAGTAGAGATGGAAGGCATCTAGAAAGTTACCATATGAATGTGGGGTATGAATAAATGTTGTGTTATTAATAGCATTATGACAGTGTGACTGATGCTTTATGCATATGTTTTTGGAAACTATGAAATGTTTCTAACCATGCTATTGAATTTGAATTGTAGGAAGTATCGTACAACGATCACCTACAAATGAAGAACGATGAGACTTGTTCCGTAGAACAAGTGACAATGGTTCAAATATAAACAAGACTTGTGAAATCAAGTAGAGGAAGTCGACTATGACAAGATAGCCAGACTCATGGTGTGATCAAAGTATATGAAGAAGATGTACCTCCTAGAGTTGCAGAGGTTGCACCCTCTCACAATGATGAGACTCCGAAAGATCATGATATTTTGGAGCCCCAAGAACCTCCATCCATGACTATATTTCTCGCAAGAGAAAACCAGCTTGGGCTCGTGAAATTATTCAAGATGCAGAGAGGTATGGAGATCCAGAAGGCCTAAAATCTCAATGTTTCTCTAAAATTGAGGTCTTTGACCACAAACTAGCCTTCAAACATTTAAAGCTCTAAAAAGCCATTGAAGAAGATTATTTCCTAACAAATTTCAAGAGCTGTAAGAACAGTTCTTAAAAAAATATAAAATAAAAGGGACTCGTTACAACAAAGAGAAAAACTCGTCAGCTGCAAAGAAATTGAGTAAGCCCTAACCAATAGTTGTTTGATATGTAAACACCAACCTGCCGTATTTAAACAAAGCCCGGAATAATATACGCAAAGTCCAAATTTGACATTTGTGTAAAGAATATTATAAGATGAGAAGAGATCAATTATTAATGCGGGTCAATAAATCTTTCGTCCTGTAGTGCATGTGTATGCACCTGTAAGGCACACATTAAAATCAAGACCACAAAAAGTCAAGTAATTAGCAGTATTGATCACCAAAACTTGCAAGATTCTGAAACCGCAAATTCCAGCATAAGGATTAAAGGAACCATGCCCATCCCACCAATAATCCTAAAAGTTCAAACATGCCACACCAAACTCGGGGAATATCAAGTCTAACAAAAATAATCAAGGGTATCATTTGCAGAATCCATGGTCAAACCACACAAAGAGGAAGAAGGCATTGTTTTTAGTAAGTCACTATTAGCCAAATCAGAGTTCTACTAACCGGTCACAAAGGAATTAAATAACAGACTATTAAACTGAGTCGTGGGAAATCACAGAATTAGCAAAATAGTTCATTGGAATTTGTATTCATTGGTTCAAGAAACCGCACACCCATTAAGAGCGAACCTGGCCACCATTTCTTTTTAGAAATTGTGAAGAGGATATGTGTTGTGTATATTTAGAATAGAATAGTTCAAGAGAGGTAATTGTTCAACAATTACACCTAGCCCTCTAGGTAACCAGATGATTAGTTTCATAATTAAGTTCATTAAAAACAAGCATTGGATAGAAAAGGGATCTCCAGCTGTTTCATGATTGCAAATTGTTCTAGGAATTTTTACTTTTTTGGGGGGCTAGGAGAATCGGAAACTAGGGCGGGGCTTGTACTCGCGTGACACGGGATGGATTCCTGTCCGCTGCCACTACACCCCTAGGTGAACCCACACAGCCCCCCAGCATGGGGCACGGGTTAGCCGAGGTTTGAACCCGTGATATCACAAGAAGTGCCTTAACAGAACACTCTATTGCCACTTGGTCTACACCCCTGGGGGCAATTGTTCTAGGAAGTTAATCATCACATGCTAAACATAATTGTCTTGATAATAACGAATATGTTAATCGTAATAGCATTTTCTCCCATCCCCAATTTTCAACTAAGTATTGGTGTAAGCTAAATGTTCTACATTTTGGACCATTTTTCCAGCAATTTTTCTGGTCGAAATCCGGTTGGAATTGTTAAAATTGCAGATATACGTTGTTGAAATTGCATAATTGGGGTGTGCAGAGATTTTGGAGGGCGTTGAATCCATTTCTGCAATCAAAAATGCAATTTGAACAATGAAAACTCGCGATTGCAACAAAGATTGATCGCCAGATTCCGGCAAAAATCGCCCAAAAAGTCCAAAACATAGAACAATTAGCCAACTTCCTAAGTATTTGCTTGCTTGACCCAGACCAACCACGAATTTTATTCATCTGCCACTAGAACAATCATATGAAGATTACAGTATATAATTTTTTTCCCAAGGAAAACCTCACAGGATCCCCCCCCTTCCCCAAAATATCCAGATGGAGAACGGCTCAACTGCCCACCACAATACATGCCAATAACCCTGCGTGACTGCACCAGATTCAAACCTGTGGCCCAACACCTCACCATCGGCAACATTTCTTGGGCAGATGGTTCAACCAATTAAGCTAATCTTGGGGCTTTTTGCAGTGTGTAGTTAAGGGAAGCTAAAAATAATTATTTTTGTAGGCAGTATCATGTCACTGTGTCAATGACTATTTTGGACCCTACAGAAGAATCACAAGATGTTAAGAGTGAATTGGGTAGGCATGTAGAGAAACAAATGAGCAATAAAAATAAAGACAGGTAGTCTCTTTGCTGCAGTTGTTCTAGAGTAGATACAACATCCTTGTCATAAAAGAATCAAGGACAAAATGTCAAAATGTGACTTGCCTAAATTCAAGTTAGCAAGAGAATTACCTCTGAGGACCAAAGACCACACATTCTGTGAACTTTGCCACTCCACTGATGCCCCTCCCACCTTTTTGATATTTTTTTGTTCTTTTGATTCATTGACAGCTTCAGTTTTCTATAGTAAAAAATTGACAGATTTTGTCAGGTCTGAAACTGACCAGAAAATCAAAGAATCAAACTAGAAAACTACTTTTTCATGGATCTCTCCAATATAATAATCCAGGACCGCAGTATTAACAACATGGATTGAATGTTCACTGAACAATATCATAGAGTAAAATAGCTAATTCTTATAAAATAATTAAGAAGAGCAAGTATACCTTTTATGGTCCTCTGTACATTTGCAGTAGAACAAGCGATAACCACAGCACCAAGCATACCATTCCCCATATGTCAAGGATGGACCTCGTCCACATAGATCACACAGTATACCAGCATCCCATTGCCGAGGTTTTGAATTTGCTTGCTGAATTAAAGCTTCAACATGTGATCGATATAAATGTTTGCGATCTAGAGTGCTTGAAATCCCTTCACTACTACAAGCTACTTCAATATTTCCACTCTCATTTGCAGGGAAGGAAACTATCTTTTTACATAGTCTTACATCTCTTAGAGATTCTTTATCAGCATTATCAACTACTTGACTGTTATCATTGTCCTCGTGGCTGAAGGATTCCTCCTCGGATAAAGTTATATAGTCAGGGCCTCTTGAAGTAACACTATCTTGTAATTTATTACCTCCACTTTCTTGTAATGTTCCATTCTTTAATGGCAAAGCTACATTGCATGCACCGTTATCTGCAGATTCATCTTCACTGGACGTAACATCAATTATGTCCCACTTATCCTCTGCCAATTGAACAGCACACTTGTCTATGTTTTCAGAGGATTGAGAACAACAAGAGGGCCCTCTCAAATTTGCATTCTTTACTACTTCATCTTTCCCTCCTGTGTTTGCCAAAGATGCAGTCATATACTCTAAACCAAACTCTGGCTTGTCTGAACACGAAGTATTTCCAACAAACAATGTGTTTTGTACACAGCCACCCTCAGTTTCATGCAAAGTATAATCTCTACCATCATCATGAGATATCTCATCTTGCATTATGATATTACCACTGCTTCCAGATAAAGTATTTTTTCCATGCAAGCCATGAAGAGAACTCTCTTCAAAGCATTCATCTTCAGAGTCAGGAATTATGATGACTGATCCAGTTAATTCTTTTGTACTCTCACATTGAAGCACCTGAGGGGTATTGCAAGTAGTACCAATACCACAATCAGCAGGATCAGAAGTACTAATAGCTTGTAACTGGGAATCTGCAGTACAGAGAAACACCGTAAATATTTAAAATTGAACACTCTGATATGGTATCATAGGTGTCAACTATATAATATACAATCATTGACTGTGTATCCTTTGAAATCTACATTCATTACATTGCAGTTGGGAAAGAAATGAGATTCAAAATTTCTTATATAAGCTTTACAGTAAAAGATTCCCCTCATGCTAGCATACCTTCTGGACACAGAACTCTACCTTTCTCATTGCAAGGAAAATTTGTGAGATGTGAAGTCTTATTGTTGCCTTGATTTGGTAGAAGAGCATGCCCAGAAACCTGGGTATCGTCTTCATAGTAAACAAACAAGTAACATAATTAGAATGTTTCCAGATTGACAACATTCCAATATGATGTGCATTTGACTTCAATTATGTACCCAATATTTACTCACCTGAGATGCCTGATGTACCCAAATTACTTTGTTGCATTGTTGCACACTGTGGCTCTTTTGTAGGTGAATAATGGCAATTCTGGTCAAAATCTGAGGCCAACTTCCCCTGAAATATTGATGTGGTAGTACCAGAATCCGTGTTTATATCTTTTTCTGGTAAATTCAAATTAGGTAGCACTGTCGATGCATGTGTTACATTTAAAAAATGAATCTTCTCCTTTGGTTGAGGACAGGAGGAAGTATCAACATGAGGACTACAGATTGAAAAGTGAAAGCGGGAAGAATCAGCCAAAAATCCATTAGCATCTGCTTGTTTTATTGTTTTCCCAGAAGAATGAAAACCCATTATATTTAATCGAGTCGGAGATGACCCCTCTCTATTTATTTCTTCATTAAAATCAGGAAGGGAAAGTTTTAGATCATTTTTAAAAATACCTTCCACCTTAATCCCTGAACTTTGTGGAGTTTTTAAGCTAAGTTTCAACCACTGGTCTTGATATTCTTCAGTTTCAGTTTGTCCAGAAACAAATTTGACCTTTTCCCCAGCAAAACTTGACCATAATTCATTTTGCTCATTAATATTCGAAGAACCTTCCCTATGGTCATAACGTGCTTTTACAGGTCCAGTATCACAAAGATCTGGATTCTGGACACAGTGACCTGCATAAGGAGAACTTGATGCGCTCTTCATACATCCTCCGATGGGTGCAACTGTCTTAGATTTGGTGCTAACTGTTCCGTACAGACCAAACTGAGAATCATTACATGGAATTCCCTTACAAACACAACATGGACATGAAGATACTCTTGTATGACACCCATGTGCACATTCTGGTTGAGAACAATAATTTATCCTCCTAAGCGAAGCACCTTCATCAGACTCGCTTGAATAATGTCTGTGCTTCCTCTTCCTGCTACTACAAGAATGCATATTACAGCAGCAAGTTAAGTTTTGCGAGCAGCATTGGGAGTAACTATGTTCAGCCACATAAGTGCTTCTTCTTTTAAGACAAGAATGTGATTTGCAGGCCAAATTCCACTTTTTCCTTGGGTTTGCTACTTTCTTGATGCCATGATCATACTTTGAAGTTGAATTACATTTCCTGCAACACCTATCAAGGGATCTAGAGTGTGATTTTCCACTGCTACTTCTTGATGTTGTCCTACTCCTGCTTCTTCTCCTCCTAATCCTGCTTCTTCGGCTACGCCTGCTTTTTGTGCTTCTATGTCTCCTGAAATTGACTGGATCTGAGGTTTCTTCTCTGTATCTGCTCCTTCCTCTGGGGTGAGAATCAGTCTTCCTTGCCCTGTGATATTCACTCCTTTTGTCATGTCTATGACTCATGGAGCCTAACCTGTTGCAACCAATTCTCCTCTCATCCTCACTACAATCCATATAACCCCCACCTTCATCTCTACGAACCCTGTAACTCATACCTGCCCTGTGTTTTTCAGGTTTCTCACTGTCTCTTCTATACAGATAGCTATTATAGTGACTGCATCCTCTAGATTCCCTAACTTCATATGTAATTTTGCAATTTGTAACATTCTTATCATGCACAGTGTCTTCACATTTGCAATTCTCACATGGAAAATCTCCACTTAGTTCCATTTGTGTACTGGCCAATGGATTGAATCTATATTTCAAAACCACAAGGACTTGAACCAAATGTTTAATCTTTGAAACGACCTCTTACACGTTTCAAACTCAAATCTACCATATTGAATTCAACTCTGGCCATGTTTTGGTTGTGGAGGAACTGCATAAACCAATACCAAAAGCAATCATGACCAGCATTATTTTTCTTCTAAAGCTCAAACTGAACATTATGAAACTCATTCTCTGAAACAAAATTTGAGAGGCAAAAGCATTGTCAAGCCCTTTCAATGTAGTTAAATTCATTAATGGGAAGAATCATCCGAAAGGAAAAAAGCATTGTTGAAGTGCTTTCATGTGATGCTAGATAAAAGAAAAACAAATTGTGTTATTTCACTGAAAAGTTAAAACCCGGTTGAAGTACACTACTGCTTTGACATGTTAAATGTGGAAAATGAATCAATCACCCAAAGTTTCATAAAATACTATGTAGTTTGTAAACGAGTTCATGGCACAAGTTTTATACCAGAGATCTAGAAAGATCTCTGGTATAACCATGAAATATAACCATGTTCAAGCTCATAGATAACATCAAAAAAAAATAACAGTCTCCTCCACAAGTTTTCAAGGCAATATCAAGTATGACTTAAGGGGCGTCTACATTAATAAAAATACCCTGCCTAGTGCCTACCATCTTCTGTTACCACAAAGCAAGTAATAAGGCATCTAGATTCTAAATCAATAGCTCCTCCAAACCACTAAATACGCTTTAATAGATCTATTACAGTCCCTTAACCTGCCTATAAAGTTCTATTGAACCATTAATTCACCTACTGTGCCAATGTTAGTCCAGTTGTCAACACAAATTTTTTTAAATCCTGGAGATAACCTTTTTTTGGATGGTAATCTAGGGATGCTATATATTACAGCCAAAAATGAAACTAAAAACTTTGTTACTTTCAGGCAGCTTTCTGAATTTTGACTTTAATTTTGAGCAAGGATGCTCCTTCAGAACCTTGCATTTGGACACAAACAACCACCTACTGTTCAACTTCAGGTAGATTCCTGACAGCCAGAACTTCCATTCACAGCCACAAATAATCGAAAACACTAATGCAATCTACAAGTGAACACAGTGATCATTTGCTTCTTAAATTGAAAGGAATAATAAGTCATACTATCTCATGTGTCTACTGATTCAAAGCCTTCCATACACTTCCATAAGTGTCAGCCCCCAACTCTTTTATGACCTTGTAACTGCAAAATATCAAAAAGTATGTGGAATGGGAGAGCATCTAATGCCACAAATAATCGAAAACACTAATGCAATCTACAAGTGAACACAGTGATCATTTGCTTCTTAAATTGAAAGGAATAATAAGTCATACTATCTCATGTGTCTACTGATTCTAAGGCTTCCATACACTTCCATAAGTGTCAGCCCCCAACTCTTTTATGACCTTGTAACTGCAAAATATCAAAAAGTATGTCACTAAGAGTCTTAACTAAAGACAGAAAACACCACAGAAAATAAAGTCTTAGAAAAATCTAAATTATATACTGACCAAAGCATGGCTTTGATTAGATAATCAGATAGGATTTCAACATGCTGGTAATATGGTACTCAAGAATTGACAGTGAATACTATGCAGATAATTCTTTAAACCCATGACATGGTACCATCCACTGAGATAAAAGGAAGCATGACCACAAAAATCTACCCTAATAAAACAAGAATAACAGTAACTCCAGAGTTCTGGAAGGAATGAGTCGATCGACATCATTGAGTGCAGACTTTATAAGCTGCAGCACCTCAACAGTCATCCACTAAAACCAACTTTATCTGGTAACTCTTAATGCAGTGGCATACAATTTAACCTGAGGAGTTGTCCTGATTGTAATGTGATTAAATCCCCACTCCATGGCCTTTTCAAAATGCTCAATCTCTTTCAACTTCAAGAAATGACCTTCTGATTATAGCCTCCACATATCACAAACAATAACTATCAATTTCAAAATATAATAATATCTTTTGATGATCAAATCATAGATGGGCATATATTGCAAGACAGCGTCAAATGGACAAAACAAGTTTGCATGGAAAAGCAGAGAGACAACAATGTGCACTAGCAATGTAATTTAGCCATCATAGAATGGACAAAAATGTCACATACAAATACTCAAAAATAATTATTTTATGTATGTATTGTTGTAGTCATATTAGACGGAGGGGAATACTATTAAATTTTGAAACCCTGTACTAAGTTCAGGAGAACCTTTTATTATACACAAAGCCTATCTACTAAAATGGAGACATTCAGTATGATGCAAAGAAGCCTGATAGATACATAATTCAAGAAAGCAAGACAATCTCTGCATTGAATATTCCTCCGTCTTACTGAGGAAACACAGAATACAAATTACAATACTATTGTAATGCTGGTTAAGTGGGAAGTGATAACAAACCAGTCACTAAAATATAACACTATTTCAACCACATGCAAAACGCATGCCCTGACAGCAAAAACTAAAGTGCAGCAAAAAGGGAACCTGTGCCTTGGCCCTCTATAAATCATAAGAAGCTTAAGTTGCATCAGTTCCTTTGCTGATATTAAATGAGATAGAGTAGGTGTTGCTACCATTAGGTATGTCTAGATGATAAAACCATTAACTGGCAAAGTTCAAACTGAAACATACCGTCAGTAAATGCTAGAAATCAGCAATAATCTAGTGAATTCAGGTGGTACTCAGTAGTTGGAGGTTGATAGTTCAATTTACTGAGATGAAATAGCCAATGAGGTTCATGCTCTTTCTTTCTGATATAAAGAAAATAGCACCACAAGGATTTTGGCATGACCTTCATAACTCGCCATTGGATCATCGCCTTTGATCATTCTTCATAGGATATGGCTCTAAAAAATGTGGAGTCGCCAGATAACGAAAAAGATCTTTAACAGGAATACCTCATCGGATCATAGTAGCATGTCTACTGATTCCAGGGAAAGGGACTTTATCCCTGGTAACAATACCATTTTGTTACCTCCAAGATCTGCACCAAAGATAAGCCCAATCATCCAAGTACAAACCAAGGGGAACTCGAGGACACCATCCACTGTCACCTCAATGGTCATCCTTCTCACTTTAGTCCGGCTCTTCTTTGACACAAGGAGGGATTCCCTACTAGGATCACTAAATCTGTCCTTTAAACCCTTGAACAATTTCTAGATTTAGAAAAAAACAAAATTTAAAATCTGCTATGAATATTGATGGTGATTTCAGGTTGCAGAAATTCCTAGAACACTTATAGAAATTCTTAAGGGGTTGAAAATGAGCAGAGATGGAAGGTCTTGAATAATTTTCAGGGCTGTAGCATTCAAACAAGTCTGGTTCTTTCATGTTTGCATTTGTTTCCTTGCTGGTATATTGTATTTGGTTGCTGTTGCTAATCATAACCAGTAAAGAAAGGGCTGAAAGAGAGAAGTCCATAAAAGCGAATCTTAGCTTTTACTTGCATTTGTCAGTTTGGTGTCACTGGTTTACCAGATAAATTTGTATAAATAAAGCCTCCCCCACCCACTTGGGTATCAAGAGTTTAGGAGTTGAGAGTTCTGTAAGTATTCGAGTCAAGGTCTGTGTATCCTCTGTGCCCACGCTTCTTGCAACCTGGCATACGAAAAACAGATATCTCAAGTGTAAGAAGAAGTCAGTGGTGTATGCTCTCCCTCTGCACTTAGTGCGACCAGATGGGATCAAAAGCTTGCTGATCTTTTAGTGTGTCGTCTGTGATGATCTTCGCCATCCGCAAACGATCAAACAAAATTGTGTTATTATCTAAGGTTCAGAGTTTTGTAGTGATTGAGTCTTTGTTCTGTGACTGGGAGTTCTAAAGCCGAACCGGTCCTTGGAGTTTGTGGTAACAAAGCCACTCGGCTTTCTTGAATATCTGTAAGTTCTTTAAAAGTTTCAGCATAATACGATAACTGTCTTTTAAGTCTCTGAAATCTTACTGTTATGCAATTCATAAATGTATTGGATCCATATTAAAAGTCAAAGAAGGAATCTATGTGGAATAGTTTGGGTTTTCTAGAATTTGTGAGGCAACAGCCGTAGGATCAAGCACCATAAGCCCTATGTGAAGAGGTCTAATAAGGACCTGTAGGATACCCACGAGCTAGACTATTCCTTTACTGTTCGATATAGGTAAGTGTTCCATTGACCCTTCAATGGATTCAGTAGAGCTCACATCTCTGGATTGTGTAGAAGATCGTAATAATGTTTCTCTGGATGAAAGACGTCCCTCATTTGCTAATGTTGAATCTTCTTCTTCGATAATCACTATTGATGATCTCAACCCATCTGCTAACTAGGAACTTCCTGGTATCTTAACTAAGGAAGTATATAAAATGAGATGGTGGCAGTATCAGTCACGTACACAAATAAAAATAAGCTCAGTAGATGTTTCTTTTACTGATAAGGTAGAATCAATTCACATAAATCTGATCAACAAAGAACAAATAGATTGGGCAAAATCTAAAGGTTATAAATATGCACATCTTGGTGCAGTCAAGCTTGGTCTAGGTCCTCTAGTTCGGGCTTTGCTTCATGTATCTTCTCTCTGTGTAGTTATTGATACTAGGCATAAGGAGTTTGTTGATGCAGTCATCAGTGGCTTTGTTGGCCCTCTTCACAATGGCCCTTGTTTTGGAACCATTTTTCCGAAATATTCTGTCAGTTTAGATGACCCCCACATCTATGATTTACTTAAGGCTTATATCTTACCCCAAGGATTTAAAATGGATACTGGATCTAAAATCATTCAGTTAAAATCTTTGGTTGTCGTTCGCTTTGGTAATGATAATCTTCCACCCCCCACCCGTAAAGTTCATGATAGCTCTCACTTGCTAAGTGTTGTGGAGTCAGACAAGTCCAAACAATCCACTCCTGTAACATTTAATTGGACTAGCATAAATTACCCGAAGCAATGAGAGGTCAAATACAAAGACCTATGTCAAAAAGAAAAAATGTTGAATAATCAAACAATCTTAAATACTCCCGTAGTATTTGACAGATCTTCTCACTCTTTCTAGTTACCTAATGGATTTCCCACTCCTATGTTTACTCCTCCTCTCACTAGATCTACTTCTGTAAATTCATCCTCCTCTTCTTCATCTCAAACAATGTGAAATGAACCATACTCTTTGCGCCCTTCAACTTTCTCTACATCTAGTGTTTTTAATACTGAACATAAAGGACAACACTCTGAATGTCCTGTTTGCAGTAAAATTTTACAAAGAATGAGAACCAAAAATAAAAGCCCAAGCTTATCCATGTTCTCCCTTCCCAGAAGTGGACCAGGTTATGAATTCAAAACACCAAAGGGTGATACTTCTTTCATTCCTGGCAAGAATCTTCCTGATGCTCCTTTCAGACAGTTTTCACATGATGGCCAATCTAAAAGGGCATACCTTCCTCATAGGTCCTCTGCTATATCTGAAACTGTCTCAGATGAAATCAAACTAGCAAATTATGGCAATATGCAACATCAGTTAACAGCTCAAAATCTAGATGATATGGCTCATGACATCCTCCTCTTAAAACAGAAAGCCAATGAAGAACATGAGCAGATCACTCTGCTTAGAACTAAAATATCTTATTGATCACTTGTTACATGATTCTGATGAAATAAAGAATGCTATTGTTACAGTTGCAAACAAGCTAGAACAGCACTTAGATGTTTTGGGAAAACTCTTCATTAAAACCCAAAACTTAGAGAAAAAGACTAAGTTTGTCAGTCAATCTACTCTAGAGATTGCCTCTAGAGGTCATAAAGAGCATAAGGATAAGAAACATGCCGGAAGTTATCCATTTAGTATGATGAGTATCAAAGAAGAAGATAATACACCAGAGTTTACCTTTGGACAAGATGAAGAAGAATTCAATGAAATACAGTATCTGGTCTCTCAATTTAAGAAAATGCCAAAAGCTCTCCCCGAAAGATATCTTGCGGCAATGGCAATTCCAAAAAGGGAAAATTCTCCACTTCGGGATGGATCTTCTTCCCGTCCAGATTTTAATCCACTTGCAGGACCTCCTCCCCCCACTTTTAATGAAGTAATGAATGATGCTTCTGCATCTTCTGCTCCTTCTCATAGATTTCATTTCGGCATTAATGGAATCAATAACCCTATTTCTCAAATGCCAGAACAGCCTGTCTTGAAAATCCAATGTCAATCAAGCGTTGAAATTAAGACAACCATTCAGTTGTTAAGCAAATGGGTTCTTTACAAAAGGACTCGAGACCAGAATATAACGTTTCAGCAATTAGTTGTCCAGCTAGTAGCAGGCCTGTCAGGTTTGGCATATGAATGGTGGCGGTGGCTTACTCAAGAAGCCAGAGATGAAATGTTGGCTGCTCAAGATGCAGATGACCAAATTCTCAAAGCATTCAGAAGAGAATTCATGGTCCAGAAGAAACCGAAGACTTTGAACATCTTGCATCTGTGTTTATGTCTGCTAGAATTTATGATCTTAGCAAAAGTGAGCAATATTTATGTTATATGCAAAATTTGCTTATCTCTTTTGGAAATGCAGACAAGCCAGCATACTTAAAGCATTATCTTAGGAGTTTCTTGGGTCACATTCCAGATGCAGTAGAACAATTCCTAAAAGATAAAAATATTCCCTTGCAAGGACTCTCTCTTGCCTAGCTGCATGGATTCGTTATGGAAAAATGGCAAGAGCATTGTTTAGAAAGGAGAGTTACCAAAGACTTTAAAAGGCATTCATCAATGTACTCTCATGGTTTTTGCAAAGATGTGGCAAAAATGCCTGATTGGGGATGTGGAGATCACAATAGAGGTCACTTTGGTAAAGAATCTTGCAGCTGCAAGAAAAAGAAGGGAAAACCCTTCTATACTAATGCTCCCAGATTTCACCCAAACAAAGCCTACAGATATAAGAAGAAGAAGAAGAGTTTTCAAAAAAGAAAGGCTTTTGTCAAGAAACGTTATTCTCCTTCTGATAAAGAAAAATGTTTTATTTGTGGCAAGAAAGGGCACTGGGCAAATAAATGCCCCAGGAGAAAATCTAAGCCTCTACTTGCAGCAATGTTTATTGATGAATTAGATCCTGCTTGGTGGGATCTTGACTACTATGATGATGACCAATATCCTGAAAGAGAAATAGTTTTTCTCCCAAATGAAGGATCGTCTGATTCAGACGACTTAGATCCTTCCATGAATAAATTTGATCTTGCAGAATCCACCGACTCCTCTTCGGATTCCGATCAGGATGCAAATTTAGGAGGGTGTGATGGTCCTCCATAATTTTGTTTTTATATGTTTTCCACATCAAAGGCTTCTCCTCAAATCAGAATTGCTGAAATTGATGAAATTTATCTAGAACACCAGCATATCAGTATGTTCTAAGAAAAGAATTAAAAGATGAAAAGAACAAGCTTTTAGCTCAAATAAAAGCTAAGGAGAAGCAACCAGCCATATCTGACTCTTTCTCTCTTAATATCAGCATGAATCCAGCATTCTATAATCCAGTAGAGCTTTACAAAGAATATCTCGATCTTCATGAAGATAGAGACAAAAATTCAAAAAAGATAAAGAGCACCTACTCAGGTTACAGATCAAAGAAAAACAAAGCTCTTTGAAGAAGCTTGTCAGAGAAATAGAAGAGCTAAAAAGAATGATAGAAATAACTATAAGAGAGCAAGATCAGTCCTCAAAAGAAGAAATGTGCAAAGCCTATGAAGAAGCTCTTAAGAGCCCCAAAGCTAGAAGCACACCTCATATCAGTGAAGAAAGCTCAGCAAAAGAAGATGGCGGACCTACTCCAAATCCAGAGCCAATTCTAGGACTATTTATTGGTCCTAAGTTATATATAAAAGTCTGCTTTTGCTCTCCAGAGTTCAAGCCATACCAACTAGATTGCATGATAGACTCTGAATGTCAGATGAATTTGGCAAAAGGAGGTGCCATACCATCATTTTATTGGGAACAGACTTCTGATCACGACGTAGCAATCGAAGGAACTCTTGTACAACTGCTTGGAAGAGTTCCAGACTTCCCAATTAAGATTGAAGGTTTGCCAAAAGTTGTGTCTTTAAGTAGACTAGACAATATAAAAGAGGATTGTATTTTAGGACCAGCATAGATCCATCTTAAACCCGTATCTATCAAGCATCGAGAGGGATCCAATTTCTTGAGGTGTATTTCTTTTTTAAAATTTAAACTCAAGAAATTTGATCTCTCTTGATTGATAGATCCAGGTTTAAGTTTTAAGTTTTTATTTTATAAACGAACATCTATTTTTTAATTACTTTTCATAATATTTTATTTTATGAATCAACATGGATTTTTTTTTAAATACTTTCCATAATTTTTTATTTTATGAGCCGACATGAAAGATTTCTATTATCGAAAATACACATCCTTTTATTATAATGGCGGACAAAATATTAATTATTAGTTTATCACTTTTTACTATTAGATATAAGGCCTTTTACGTTTTATTAGATGTAATGCTACATGTAACGCTACATACACGTTAGAACATCTCCCCCATACTGGGCTGTAGAGCACCTCGTTTCACTCGGTGCAATCAGGGTTTTTGACTAGAGTCGGTCCTGTTACTATTGATAATAATAATAAAATGTTGTTCAAATGTACAATAAATGGTAAATTAGTGTCTTGTCCCATGTCCTTTGAAGCTAAATCCAAATGCACAACCCCTGTAAAGAAGCCCAATCCTGCCCCTAATATTGTAGAATTGTTCAAAATGGAAAGGTGTATAGCTTATGTAGAAATGGACAAGGACTCTACCTTATCTCAAATTTCAGAAAACCTTGAGAAAGATTGCACCTCTGAAAGTCCCATTGCCTTTTGGACCAGAGAAAAATATTTTGTCTCTCTGCCGTATGATCCTTTGGTTAAGCCTAGAGCCCAACGAGCGTCTGTAACCTTAATGTCTCCTACAAAAAAAGAGTTTTGTGCCAGTGAAATCAAAGACCTGCTTTCTAAAGGTCTCATTGAACCCTCGAGGATCCCTTGGGCTTGTCGTGCATTTATAGTTATAGTAAACAAGCATTCAGAAATTAAGAGAGGAAAGCCCAGGTTAGTTGTAAATTACAAACCTCCAAATGCAGCCGTTCAACATGTCAGATACCCTCTTCTTGATAAGTCCAGCCTTTTACAAAGAATTGTCGGTTGTACGATCTTTAGTAAGTTTGATCTAAAATTTGGATTTTACCAGATTGGGATTGAAGCAAAGGACCGCTTCAAAATGGCTTTTGTTGTCCCACATGGTCAGTATCAGTGGAAAGTTCTCCCATTTGGAATAAATAATGCTCCTTTTGAATTCCAGAAGAGAATGGAAGATATTTTCAGGGAAAACAAATGGGCACTTGTATATATTGATGATATCCTAATTTGCTCTAAAAATTTGCAGGAACATTTAAAGCATCTACAAGAGTTCTACCAGCTGGTGTATAAACATGGCCTAGTTCTTTCCAAAAGCAAAATGGAGATTGGGAAGACAAAAATCGAGTTTCTTGGCCTAAAGACCAATAAAGGCCAAGTAATCCTCCAAAACGATGTTCTTAAGGTTTTTTATCATTTCCCGAATCAAATCTTGGAGAAAGTCTAGTTGCAGCGCTTCTTAGGAAGCCTGAATTATATCCGACCTTTCTATAAGGGCCAAGCTGATGACATCATATTCTACAACAAAGATTGAAGAAGCACCCTCCAAAATGGAGCAATGAAATGAATGAAGTTGTTAAAAGAATTAAAGCAAAAGTAAAACAGCTTCCTCCTCTCTCCCTTCCCCAAGGTACGGGAGACCTTGTCATAAGAACAGATGCCTCCAGCAAAGCAGGGGGAGGTGTCCTGATAGAAAAGCATGGAGACAAAGAAGAAATATGTGGATATGCCTCAAGTTCTTTTAAGAATGCAGAATTAAACTACCCCTCAAGCCACAAAGAGATTCTTGCTGTCAAAAAGGCAGTGAACCATTTCAAACTATATCTGAAACCTGTAAAATTCTTGATCATAATAGATTTAAAAATCATGCCAGGAATTTTTACGAATGAAAGTTTGATGGCTGAACATAATTCTAGAATTCTTAAATGGTTTATGTGGCTTTAGAATTTTGATTTTGATATTGTATATAAACCTGGTTATCTTAATTGTGTAGTTGATATGCTAACCACAGAAGAATCTCAGCCTAGTCTCAACATGTTCAACGTCAACGCATCAGATGCTGGACCGTCAGATAAGAGAGCAAGCATCAAGCATGATCTGGAGAAAGCCAAAAGAAAAAGAATTTTTAGAGATCCCATGAGTTCTCCAAAGCGCCTGGCATTTCTGGAATATGCTAGCAAAAAGGAAGCAGACAAACAACTGGCCATCTCATTTGATAAGACAGATTCACTCTTCTCCTATGAAAATTGAAATTTTAGAAAGATGGGAGAAAAGAGCATTTCTAAATCTCCGAAATGCATATTATAAGTTATTAGACTTAAAAGATATATGGCTAGATATTGTTGAATTTGATGGGAAAAAGCTTTTCTTTGTTGATATGGGCCCTGGCTATTTAACATGGACAAGTTACCATCTAATTCTACAATTTTGCAGAGAACGAGGAGAGATCATAATTTGCGGCGATCCATCCTCATTAGTTCAACAAAAATAGTCAGGATGGACAGAAGTATTTCTTGATAAGTTCTGTCCTAGAAAAGATTGGGTACAAAGACGAGCTAATTTTATTTTGCATCTCCAGGCTGACATGATTGTAGCTCATCAGAACCATATGTGGTTCAAATTCAAATTGAAACACATTGGCAGGAAATATTTTCCCTTAGAACCACCTATCAAAATGACACAGAAGTTTATCCAACGGGATAAAGATGGAAAGATGATTAGACACTATACCAAAGAAGTTGTGCTCAATTACAAAGTGGAATCATGTTTTGAAGGAGAATTATGTTGCTCTCCCAATGAAATTATGATGGGGTCTGATGTAGAAAGATGCTTTTCAAATTGTTTATTTCCTGATATTGAAATTTCTATCCCATCTACCTCTAACAATGATGATGACAACGATGATGGATTTGTTGGATCTGGTTGTGTTTGTGGCAGACCAAATCTTGGGGATGGAAAAGAAAGATGTATCTACCTAGTAGGATATGATCCCTATGACTGATGTAAAAGCGTCGTGGGTCGCTAATAGTAGTTCCACCTTGTAAATTCTCTTGTCAATATGGGTCCGCAAGTACTTAGATTCCTTCACATGGCTCGGATGACTTATCAAACAAAGGGTACAATTTGATCTACTGCCATAAAAGCGAATCTTAGCTTTTACTTGCATTTGTCAGTTTGGTGTCACCGTCTTACCGGATAAATTTGTATAAATAAAGCATCCCCCACCCACTTGGGTATCAGGAGTTTAGGAGTTGAGAGTTCTGTAAGTATTCGAGTCAAGGTTTGTGTATCCTCTGTGTGTGCCCTTCTTGCGACCTGGCATACGAAAAACAAATATCTCAGGTGTAAGAAGAAGTCAGTGGTGTATGCTCTCCCTCTGCGCTTAGTGCGACCACGTGGTATCAAAAGCTTGATGATCTTCTAGTGTGTCATCTGTGATGATCTTCGCCATCCGAAGACGATCAGAAAAAAATTGTGTTATTATCCAAGGTTCCAAGTTTTGTAATGATTGAGTCTTTATTCTGTGACTGGGAGTTCTAAAGTCGAGCCGATCCTTGGAGTTTGCGGTATGGTCAGATATAAAACAGTAATGTTTTGGGGGCTTTTATTCAATGGAAAATTGTCCTGCAGCTTCAGTTTCATATCTAGTATCTTCTGTTTGCTGCAAGCAAGAATGAATCTATGATAAGTGTATCTATCGTCATTAATACTTGGTTGAAAATGAATGTTTCATATCTGTTATAACTGGTGTAATACTGCAGATTCTTTCATATCTGTTATAACTGGTATAATACTGCAGATTCACAGGTTTACTACGTTCTTGATTATTGTTGATGATCTCTAATTAATTCATACATCCTGACTCCATGCCCATTGGTCAAGGCACTTGTCTAGTGGAAATCACCATTAATATTCATAGCAGATTTTAAATTTTGTTTTGCTAAATCCAGAAATTGTTTCATGGGTTTAAAGGACAAATTTAGTAATCCAAGTAGGGAATCCCCCCATGTCGGAGGAGAGACGCCCCACATTGAAGAGGACAACCACTAAGGTGACAATGGGTAGTGTCCTGGAGTTCCCCTAGGGTTTGTACTTGGATGATAGGAATCTTGGACCTTAGAGGTAACATGTACAAACTTCAACTACCAATTTATCACATCAAGGCATTCATGCAAACCTAGGGCATCATTAGAACAGCCATACTACTCCTTGGCATAATCAAAGCATTCATACTACTTTGTGATGTCATTAGGATGTTTGTATTACTTTGTGATGTCAAAGACTCAAAAGGACATCCTTATTAGTCATTGGCATCATTAGCGCAATCGTACTAGGCATTATTAAGTCATATTTTTGCAGCACAATATCATTCTATTGATTTCATCATTAGATTAGAGGAATCATTTACTAACATTTTTTCTAAGGAAAATAATTATTGTAGAATAAAGCTTTTCGTCATTACATTAGAGGAAGATTACTGACATTTTTCTAAGGAAAGGTTTTAATGTAGAAGGAAGCATGTAATTTTTAAGGACTGTAGCCTAAACACAACAAACTTGCATAGGAGGGGAAAACAAAGAATGGCATGTAAACAAGCAAATGCAACGTCAATGAAGGTTAGCATCAAGTCGCATGTTGCCACTCCTCACACAAGGTCTACTACACCAAACATTTCTATCACCAGCAATGGCATTGGCATAGGAGTCTAGGACCTCTTAAGAACCCTTATGTTCCTTGACCTCACTCTTCAAGGTGGGCAACACCTATAGTGACTATTCCAAGTGCTCACATCTTTGAAATTGCTTCTAGATTAGGAACCCCATAAAGCCTGAGTTTGCATCTTCCACCTCCCTGTACTAAGAAACACTCACGATTCAAACTCTCACATGTAGGTTTAAGGATGTGACAATCAAGTTTGATAATCACCCCCAAACTCCACAAATTTCATTAGTAGAAAGATTTATTCTATGAAGATCAAAGTTTACCCCAACTCCGTAAATTTGCTCCATAGATGCTTGAAACAACATCAAAGCTTGCAAGGGAAATGCCTGGATCTGCATATTTAATGGTCTTTGACCGAAAAGTTTAGCTCCTGCGGACTAGATATGCAAGAACTAGACCACAAAATTCTTTGCAAGTAATTGTAGTATATTTTGAAGAGGTTGTAGACAAGAAACAAATAATTGAAGGTCGGCTTGTTTTGGGGGTAGTGTCAACCTCTTCTTAAAGCCTTGGTTTCCAAAATTTAATCTAGCCACTATGACAAACTCCCTAACCCTTGTTTGGGTGAGACTTTAAATCTGCTGCTTCATGGAAGTATTCCCAGGGCATGTTTTTCAAATATGATAAAGAAAGAAAGAGGATGAAATCTTCACTTGCATTGGAATGTGTACGGTTGGACTGAAGCAAAGGATTGCTTGATAGGGTTATCCAAGAATGTGTTGGGACTCAATAGACCCAACCATTGGACTAAAAAATACTACATATGTAGACCTATGTCACAAGGTTTAGGTTCGGCTAACTTTAAGTTCGATTCGGAGTCGAATTTTCCGATGAGGTTTGGATGAGGTTCGCCATTAGGTTCGGCTATATGCATTTTTCAAAAAAATAAAAAATAATACACACACACACATATGTGTACATGTGTGTGTGTACACACACACATGCACACACATATATGTGTACATATATATGTGTGTGTGTACATACACATAAATGATAAAACGTTGAAAAATAAACATAAATAAACATATATGAGCACTTTCAACTAGTATGCACACTTTATAGTCTTAAATTTGCTTATGTGAACATTTCTCTAAAGTCCATTTGCAATATTTTAAAATCAAACATTGCCAATAATTTGGGATTCACTTCTCGTTGCACTCCATTATAAATATAAGCAGCAAGGACATATTTATAATTTTATATAAACAAAATCTCAACT
Organism: Larix kaempferi; assembly: GCA_027924585.1. Lineage (NCBI taxonomy): Eukaryota > Viridiplantae > Streptophyta > Pinopsida > Pinales > Pinaceae > Larix > Larix kaempferi. The sequence goes on from BSBM01000445.1 coordinate 3,590,904, forward strand.
ATCATTTGTCCATTACTAACCAAAAGTGTCCAAGAGTCAGGTTCCATGCATCAACACAAATATACAGTCCCAATATACAACTTGTTAAAAAATAAATATGTTCTCATACATCACAAAACAGGTGCATCAATAATCAACTCATAACGACCATCAACAATCAAGGCATCTATGTTAAGAGAGTAAAGGTTTCCGTTACAAATAGAAATATGTGCCCATTCAGGGACACCGTTCTTATATGGAGGAAACTCTTGCGTCGTGGTTGGAGCGTCGTGGGTTGTGACGTGCAGTTGAGTTGGGTCGAGGGTCAACCAAGCGAGGGTAGAGCCCTCAAGCAATACGTCGAGCAATACTTCCAACTGCGGGGCGATCGAGGGTCGAGTAATACACGGACGCCACCTACGAGCAAGGGTTCAACTTCGAACCATGCGGCAACTCGGAAGGTGAGGGTGGAAACAGATCGCGGTTAGAGACTTGGAGGGCGAGGGTGGAGACAGTCGACAAATCACGGAAGAAAACAAAACGAAGAAAAAAACCGTGAAATCAAAGACCTAAATGAACTTGAAAAAAAAAATTGAGGTTCGACGAACTTCGAACTTGATGGTTAAAGTTCGTCAAATCCTGTGACATAGATGTACACTCTATTAAGCCACAAGTCTCCTAACGGCTACCTTTCAAAAAAAGGAATAACACCCGAAAGAAGAGAGAAAAACACAATTGATTAAGCTAAACATAGATTGCAATAGATTCCAAAAGGGCAAGAAAGAAGAAGTAATGGCCTGATTACGCTAGAGGGCAATCAAACCAAAGGAATTTAAATGAAATTACAAAAACAACCCTGAATTTTGAAGGCAAAAACCTAGAACATAAGAAAGAAGAAACTCCCAAGCATCCTCAACAGTGAATAAGCTTACAATCGAAAATCAAGCACCAAGAGCAAGAAACCCGCACATAAGGCAAATGAACCAGAAAAGACCTCCAACAGTCAATATCTTGTTACCAAATCCATAACTGTGGAAAACGAACTCAAATAAGTAATTAAGGAGCAAGGATGAACCTCCTCGCCTCTCCTCCTCCCACCTACAAGTTTACATGAGGTAGAATTTCATTAGAATAGCTAGTATAGTAAGTATTTTTGTATGAGAGCTACAGGTATAGCTATGGAAAACTTTTGTATTTTTAATAATAAAAAATTATGTTATAAAAAAAGGAAACATTTCATTATGGCACTGAAGAAATTGGAAGACTTGGAGGAGATAGCAAACAAGAAGTTGGAAAAGAGCAAGAGGATGCTAGGAAGCAATATGATTATGAAGGAAACAAAAAACTGAGACAAGAACTTAGACATACTGAAAAGAAGATGGGATCATCAGCACCTAGGACAAAGGGGACTTCAAGAGAATGTTTTCATCAGCATCAAGGTCAAGAGTTGTTCTAGACATCAACATTCCTTCGAATAAAGTCCAATAGATGCAAATATTGCAGCAGCAAATCTTCCTAAATCAAATTTGAGCAGGATATTCAAAAATAGAGGGAGATGGTAGCCTAGATTTCAATATGATGTCATATTTAGCCTCTTACTATAGTTTGTCATTTAGTGCATTTTTTATTGGCATTAACATCAAAGCATGTGATCAAAATGACAAGAATTGTTCTCTAAACGGTCACAACTAGTTGGCAAACAGTTGCCCACAACCATTATTTACAAGTGACCTCAATGAATATAAAAGGCCCTCATTTTTCAAATGAAGGTGTCATCAAGGATGTTGGGCATCATACCTCCATTTTGTTGACCACCTTGTCTAAATGTGTAAATTATTGTTCTTGTTGATAAATTTGTACCATTCTTGGCATTCCCTTAAATCTTACTTCATGTGCTCCTCCATTTATTTCACATGTATAGCCTACCATGTTTATTCTTTTTCAATGTCATTACTCTAAGAGTCTAAACTTATAGCCACAAGGAAAGATCTGTGCTCAATAAAGATTGAGAAATTTTGGAAAGCTAGTCTAATGCTAACCCTTGTAGAATTTCTTGCACTTTACTGTTTGCTGGTTTATGTCAACATTTTGTGGTTTTCACCTACAGCCTAAGTAACAGGACACGTCCCTCTAGGGCCAAGTGTCCCGTGGGCCACGTTTGGGCACGGACACGACTGCCCCACGTGGGGGACACGACTTTTTTCGTGTCCTGATTTCGGGACACTCGTGTCCTGCCTCTGCACATCGTGTCCCAATTCCAGGACACTCCAGGACACGTGAACACTAAAATTAACTTTGAAATTATTGTTCAAGCTTTTGTAATTTGTGATGGTCCTATATTTTATTGATGCTAAAAGGTTTCTCATAAGTTCCACCTCATTTTTTATCTTCTTAAGCCTTCCTAAAACGCACACTAACATGATAACAGCCACAAAGTCTAACATTTAACTTCCATAGCCTCGAGAGTTCATCAGTTCCATAAAACACTATTGTCTTCTTCACTACTGAGTGCAAAACTTGCATTGCTTGGCCAATTTACATTGGTAACTGTGAAATAAAACATTATGACAGTCCATACCATTCTTAATGGTTTTAACTTTTAGGAGTTTATTCATCTTTTGAATGAAAAAATAATCTCCCAAATTCATATGGGAATTGAAAAATAAAGCTTCAAGGCAATCTATTAGTCTATTTGGCATTTGCCAGTGCCCAGTGGCATTCCAACATCTATGTAATACATTTTGATTTTGATGACTTAATGAGAAATATGGTTTCGACATGCATCTATGTGTCTCATTGTGATTTGTGAATGACAAATGTGTTGTGAATTGTGAATGACAAATGTGTAATCATTAATGTGTTTTGATTCTAATTTCTATTGAATATTTGTAAATGTTCTAGTTTCTAAATTTTATTGGATCTATATGTCTATATTTTTAAATTGTAATATATTTAAAAATATATATATATGTATATAAAACGTGTCCTACGTGTCCTGATTCCGGGGGTCACCGTGTCCCGTGGGGACACTCGTGTCCCGTGTCCTCGTGTCATGTGACTTAGCCTACAGCCGGTTATGCATAGGCTGTAGGTTACTATAAAAATTTATGTAACAATCAAACACACAATAGAATGCTACTAACAGGCTGAAAAACACATTTCAACATTCACACATGAAAATGATAGACTCATAAATTTTTGGCCAAAATCGAGCCCTGAAAAAACCCCCACGGGGAAAACCAGTTAGAGAGAGAGATATTTATTATTTCTTCAGCAAAATTAATGGAACAGCAGTACAAGAAAGATACAACTTATCTCCACATTAAATGCAACCCCAGACTGCCTCGATTTCTGTGCACAACAGCTGCCTAGAAATGCGTGCTGAAGCTTCTCGGTTTCTGTGCAAATAATGACCTTGGTTTCAGTGCTGTACCCTCCTCGATTTTTGTGCAAACACCCTTGAAATCTTTGCTGTACTGTTCCTCGATTTCAGTGCATAAGTCAACCTCAAAAACCGTGTACTGAAATGACTGTTGTACGGACCAGAACTGTACCAGTCACTTCTAGAAAACCGTGCAGACTGATAACCTCGAATACTGTGCCAGTTTACCTCGGGATTTGTGCCTGAGTTTTATGCCTCGATATCTGTGCCTCGAAATGCGTGAAGCTGCCTCGAAAACAGAGCCCAGAAACTTCCTTGAACTGCGTGCAGAGGGTAATGCTGCTGTACGGTATCACCTCGGGATTTGTGCTGAAGATGACAGCTGCTCTCTAGAAATCTGTGCTGATAATAAATGCCAAATGCATGCTTCGATTTCAGTGCCCAACTTGCTGAAGGTGCCTCGAAAATCGTGCTGGTCTCCAAGCTATTCTCACTCGACCTCTCTCTATCACAAACTCTCAAGAATGAATGTGAAATGAGCCTCCCTCATCTTTTTGTCTAACCCTAAGTGGGTTCTAATCCAACGGTGGACAAATGATCCAATCCAATGGCCAAGATTGAATGAGAGTAAAAACATCACTTTATTTAATTCACATAAATAAATATTTACTCACCCACTTAACTTTAGCAAAAAGTGACTTTAAAATTATAAAGTCTCATTAAGTGACTTTTAATGTGAGGGTCACTTTTTCCCCCTTCTAAGTGACATTAGGCTATTGTCACTTGGGGAACACTTCCCTAGGTACAAAACTAACAACTCTAAGCCAAGTAACACTAACTATATTATTTATATCCTCAAACCCTTACCCAACAACTGCAAAAAAAGGTCAAAACATTCTTGATAACAAAGAAGGTAAAAGAAGAGTAGTGAACCTTGTTTTTTCAAAAGCAAATTTGTGAACTAGCTTTTAGCAATTTTCAAAAGAACAGAAATAAAGGAACCACAAAAGGAGCTTATAATGAAAGAAATTGCGTCATTTTTTCACTTTCATGTTTTTTTCAAATGAATGGTGGAAAAGGCCATCTTAGAGGACTTTTTAGGCAAATGACAAGGTTGGGCCGTCCATGTGGTGCAAGTCTCTGTAGATATTAGCCAGATATGTAAAGTTATAGGAATGTTGATGAAAAGGTTTAGTATAAGCATATATTTTGGACACCATAATTATGGTCTAATTATATCAATATATTATCAAATAACCTCAAATAATCTCCCAATTTATACAATTTAAATGACTGAACAAAAGGAGAACAGAAAGAGAAGTTAAAAATATATACGAGTCCAAAAATAAGCACACTTGTGAACATAAACAGAAATAGTAGCAAAAATAGAGTATGCTTTCATTAATAACATAAACAAAAATAGTAGAAAAAATAGAGTATGCTCTCATTATTATTATATTACAGAAGTATGCATAGAGGATCATATATTTATGGACTTAACAAGGGAACTTCATACCAATGGTAAGATTCAAAACGAGTGACCAACCTTCATGCCTTGTTCATGGCCCTATATACTCAATAACAATGGTTGGGAAGCTAAGCAAAGTTGCAAACACAACCATTAACACAACTGCTTGCACATAAATAACCTACGAACCACAAGGACATGTTGCCCAAGGCCGGGACACATCCCCTACATCCTCTACATTCCACAGACAAAGGATGAGGAGATGAGTGGGATGGGGTGGGTGTTAGATTTTGCTGGTAAGCAGACTTAGCACTAAAAAAATTCCTAAACTACTAGATAGCTGAGACCTGACAGCCACTCAAATCTGCAAATCTAATAATGCTAAAGCCTACAAACACATACTGCGGAAAATTGTAACGGAAACTCACAGGTCTGTCCTAAATCACATCACTATTACTAGGCAGAAAAACAGAATTGCTGTGTACTTTAAATCACAGTTAAAAGCAAAACAGAAACTCAGTAGATGAACTGTCAAAACCTGTTACTGCTTTCTCATTAATAATTTAATTCTGAACTGAAATCTGCTATAGGATAAATACAACAAACTAATTTACTGCTCACTGATGAACAGAAGGCACTAAGCCTATACCTCCGCCTTCTCCTTTATAGACTAGAAGAGCAGGTACGGAGAATCTTGAGTCCTTGACACATTGACAACAGCATCTCAACTGGAAATGATCTGAGGCATGCATCCTTCTAGAGATCTGCACCTTTAACTGGACTGCATGCACCTTACCTAAATGAGCAAACCCTAACCTAAGGTGCCTTAAATTAGAGTACTCAACATGCATGAAAGCATGTGCCTTTATCCTCAAGTCTACTGCACCTTTAAGAATAGTAAAGACAGACAACAGTGCCTTATCTCCTAGGGATCAGTGCTTATTCTTAAACTGGACTTTAAGGATAACCTAATCCTATCCTATCTATAGGTGGCGCATGCATGCACCCTCACTGTTGGAAGCCTACAAATAGTGATGCGCCCATCATGCTGCACAGAAATCAATGCTGAATGCTGTACGGATCTTCTGAGTATGCCATGCTGCAGTAACTAAAGCACCCAGATGCTGAATCTGGAAAAAGGAAGTGCACCCTTGATGTCCTATTCGAAAGCTGTGGCATCTTCACTGCTGTACCTTCTGCTATAATAGTACAGACCTGTTCCAACACCTCCTTTGCTGAACTGTTCACTATCTGTACCTGCAACAGTACCTTCTTCTGCCACATGTGCACCAACGACTTGGGCACGCTTTCCAAGGTACCAAAACTAACAGTGGGAGCATCTGGTGCCATTAGTAAGGGGCACCACAGGAACATCCTTGGGATAAGCTTTCAGATGTGCATTGATTTAATTGCAATGAGAGAAACAAAGGACATTCTACAGCCTAGTATGTATGAGATGTCTAACGTATGTGCTTATAAATCAAATGGGAAAAAAAATAATACCAGGCATTAATTAAGATATATATATAAAAACCAGAATTCTGGAATTTTAAGGCTCAAGAGATTTGTACTTCAATTTCTTTCTTATCCCTTTTGGTGCCTAACAGACGCAGAGGTAAGATGGATCTACATTGATTCTAATATGTTTATGAGCAATGATTTTTTCATTACTCTGTGAGAGGCTATGGCCATGGTCATGCTTAGTAATGGAACTATAACTCACTTGTAGACCAATTTAACATTTAGGATACCACAAGAGGTTCAGACCTTGACAAGTTGAGACACTAGCATCAAACTCTTTTTCCCTTGTTAGATAACTTCTGGAAAATGAAGGTTGAGGTTTAACTAGGTGGAGATTTAACTGCATACGTCAGCAAGACCAAGTGTGTGTCCCTGTTTCTGTAAGTCAAACAGTAACACTCTATGTGCCTATATAGTATATACAGAGTTGGTAATACTTTTGATGCAATGATTGAATAAATTCTTGCCAATGGTTATATCCTATTCTATTGTGCCTCATAGCATCGTAATCTATGTCACTGGTGACTGGATACATCCAAGGGGCCCCTGGATACGCTGTATCTCATATCCAGTATGGATAAAGGCCTGATACAGCCCAGATACATACATGTACAGACTCTGCAGCTTGATTCCTGACTTAAATAAGTTATTACTGTATATTTTAGACCACCAACATTTCTATTTGGATCATAATTTATACTAAGGCCTCAAGTATAGTTTATTTATAGTTCCTAAGGCCCCAAGTATAGTTTATCTATAGTTCCTAAGGCCTCAAGTATAGTTTATCTATAGTTCCTTAAAACAAAGGGAAATTTGTTACTTGTCCAGGCATGCTAGATAACCGATGTCAGAATTATTTGCAATCCTTTCCTCGATGCTTATTTAACTATGCTTGGCTGAGATGATTGCATTCCTTTAACTTGGACAACAGTGCATTCTAAGTGACTGGCTGTAACATTAACTATAACTGACTAAATGCAAAATTAAACTCTGACTTACAAGCTACTTGCAGCTAACAGCTTTATTTAGTTAGAAAACAACAAAACATATATATTTAAGTCACTTGCTACCCTACTTGATGGATTGGATTGTTGGCAGATTGGTATTCCCTGTTAGATTCATAATTTATAATTTATATATTAAAATTAAAAGCTCGCTGCAAACAAATAGTCTCTTGCTAATCACAAGTGGAATGCCTGTCTTTACCAAATATTTGATGAAATTCTGTGGCGAGTCATCGATTAGATTATCTTCTTCTCCGCAAGAATTTTCAATATGGGATAATTTTGAACCGACTGCCTTAGTATGAAAGCGAAAAAAGGCATTCCCTACAGCTCCCCCTCTGGATACTAACACGGAAATATTAAATTGCTATCTCCTTCCATGATCAATGCCCAGGTCTCTCATTACATCTAACTTTAAAAGGTCTGCAAGGAAGTAAAATAATAAATGGCTTTCAGTAAAAGCCTTGTCCAAAATGGCACACACTAGAAAACCCGATGCAGATCTATTTCCTCGGCCAGATACTATGCTAGGATGCACACACCTCAAGATTATGCAGTGTATGGATGTTATGACCCTGGAGTGATCAGGCACACTTGACTAAACGCTGATAAGGCCTCCCAAAAAGTCAACAGGCAACGTACCAGATCCAATTTAATTGAAATCTTGAGTTTATAGGATATTTTTTATTTGGAGATGGGGAAGTTCAGGGCTCAAACATAACTCTCTGCTTATTAAGTACTCAGTCCCACTCGACCATAAGTGCCACCTACCAACGAACAGAAGAAACACAATATCTAAGAGCTAAAAAATGCATGCTTGTGAAATTTTGAATAAAGGTGTTATTTGAGCAGAAGCTCCACTAGTGTTACTGTAAGAAAAAAACAGTCATCCATTTACACGACACATTATCAGAAATACAAAGAAAAAAATTAAGCTCTGGATCGCACTCAGAACTTTAACAAGCATTTAGCAGTATAGATGCTTTCGCATAGAAACATTTTGATATTGTTTTTTCTGGTTTATCGCTGCTTTAATTATTTTTTCACCAGAAAGTTTCAAGTTAATTCTCCATTCATCCTTAGGGCAATTTGAAAAGTAACAGCAATCTCAGCAAGGAACGCCCATAAAGGTGCAGACTTTGCAGAATGTCAATAGTGAGAGAAGAATTACAAATATGGGAAATAACGTATTTAGATCTACTGCATTTTGCAAACATGTACCCAAGAAAAGAAAGAAAGAAAAATCGAAAGAACATATATACTAAACCCTCTTTTGTTTTGTGGTGTTGCAAACTAAAACCAGCATTCTGCACTAAAACAGCAGCAGAAACCAACATTTTTGAGTTAAAACAAAGCCCATTTCGTTCAGCATAAAATGCGCTGCCATATAGCTTTCCTCTGTCAGAATTATGAAATCGACCAACATGAATCAAAGATGAAATCCAGCAGCACAAAAAATGCCCAGAAGAGAAGACCTTGGTCACAGCAACACTTACAGAAAACACAAGGCTGGAACTCTTATTACGTGAAACAAAAAATTTCTTCAAAACATTTTGTAGAGGATGGCCCTTCTGATGCCTCTAATGCCTGCAATGCAATCCAGCATTTGCTGCTCCTTCTCCGGGAAGCAGCCGTTGAAAGAAAAGCTACTTTTAGCAAATCAAGATTGACCGTCAAGCTATGAGCTTCGGTACAATGCATAAATTGAATTATTTCCTCTTAGAGCGCAAGAATCTCAAGAGGCAAAATGGCGTACTGCCACGTCAACAACCAAGTGCACAGCACCCAATGCCCATGCCTGTTCTGCGCTTTTATTTGTTTTTCTTCGTGATGACTCCTACCTAGTCATTGCAAAATAAGCTTTCCTCCCTTTCTCTGGGAACATTCCAATCCTTTGTGTTATTATGATGGTAAATATTATTATTATTATTTTTTTTTATATATTATATTTCATTCTTGTATTTTATGTGGTGGACGAGACCATAGGAACGGATTCCAACAAACACAACGGTAATGGCCTAAACTAGAAAACAAAATTATTTTTAGGTGAACAATAGTTTAAATGTGTTTTAATTTTATATTTATAATAGTTTAAATGTGTTTTGATGTTATATTCATATTTATTGGTTAATGGGTATCACATGATAGTAACATTAACAAAATTGTATATCAAAATAGCGGAGTTGATTTAAGGTAAGAAAAGATTAAATTTATATTTATTAAGTATGGAGAGAATTAAATATGGAAAAAAAAATTGTATAAAAATTAAAAAAATTACGAGATGTTGTAATTTGATGATGTTACCAAAAATAAAAAGTAATTAAAGAATTTATATAGTTTTAAAAAATAAAAATTGATATAGCATAGATCCATCTTAAACCTAGATTTATGAAGCATGAGAGGGATCCAATTTCTTGAGGTGTAAAAAAATTAAGATAAAGAATAAAAAATTACAACTCAAGAAAGAGAAGGAAAATAAAAAATTATTTACATTAAGTTGGACTTCATGAAGGAGAAATAGCAAAAAGACCAAGAAAATACACCAAAGGCAAAAATATTGCAACCACAACCAACAAGGGAAAAGATCCCAATATTCATTGAAACACTATAATGTAGATGGGAATGCAAATGAGAAATGTTAGAAGCTTCATCTAAAATTGAGTGGAAAATAGTACAAATCTAGAAGTAGAAAGCACTTCCAATGTGGATGAAACCATGGTTTGCACTGTATTACTGAGGCCATGGATCTATGTCGATTTTATAATAAAAAGGATAAAGGTTTAGATAAATTTAGGTTGATTATTTTTAGTTATTAAGTTTTTAATATTTGTATGCAATAAGTTAATTTTGTAACAAAATGATGATAGCAAATTTGATAAGAATTTAATGGGAATTTTAAGCATGAGTATAGTTATATCATGATCAAAAACATGTGCATGGTGGAGCCATTGTTGAAATTTTAACAACTTATTTTATCGTGTAATAAAATTGTCAACCTGTACCTCGGATCCAAGTGTAGAAGTAGGCATGGAGAGCCCGTGAGGCTCCCCCTCATCTGGAGAACAACCAGGTAATGGAGGGACACATAGAGGGAGATAGGAGAGTTGCGTACAAGGTGCCTCATGTGAATGTGGGGTTAGGCTGGTACAAGAGGACAAGAGAGATGATGGCGAAGCGTGGAGAATGAAGAGTGAATGCGGGATCAATTGGGTGGTGATGGCTCCCCAACCAGGAATGTTAATGGCTTGATCTATTGTCATTGTTTCACAACACAGTATCATGATGGTGAGCAAAATCCAGTGGAAGCATAATTGGGGTGTGCTCGAAATGATTGGCCTTGTTGTTGACTAGATCGAAATATTGGTGTTCAGCTTAGGTTTTTGATAGCCTATTTTGGGGCACATTCCAAAATGTGTTGGCAGTGTAGTGGTTGTAGAGAAAGTGGTTACCAGGGGGCTTCATTCGAGGGTTTGTGAGTCTTGGTCTAGGAGACAGAGGATGTAGACGGCATGGACAACATGGTGAGAAGACATAGCACCTGTAGCCAAGAAAATGATAGACGGAATGTCCACATGTCATGAGTTCAAAGGGAAATTCGTGGAGCTAGGGACAATTACCAGCATTTTGTCCCTCCTTCTATTTAGAGGGACGTTGAGAACGCAAAGAATTGGGTCCAGGAGGAACAGAGGACTGTGGGAGTTCCAAGGATTCAACATGAGATGGAACCCTAGGTTCCTAATGAGGGTTCTTCTCGCACTAAAGACACTAAATATGCCAAAATCGTGGCCTTGCACTGGTACATGAAGGCGTTGATGGGCAGAGCCATGATGGACAACAAGGAAGAGAAAAAGGAGTTATTGTTGCATATGGATGAGACACGGGAACAAATTTGTAAAGTGGATGCCAAGCTTCATTTAACTGCCAAAGTAGTCATGAATTTGGAAGTAAAGATTAGTGTCCTTGCCAAGGCAACTGCAGGCATGATCTTCTAGAAGTCACCTTCTCAAGCCCAAACCAGTAAGACTCCCCAGGAATCCAAGGTGTCCATTGTTATGATTTCTTATGAGGATTAGGTTATTTTCTCTATTTTCTGTTTTGTTTCCTTTAGAAATTTCGAGTATGCTAGTTGACACATATCCAATAAGGTTAAGCTCTTTTTGAAACAGTTTGTATTTTTTTTTACATTTTCACTAATACGTAGAATTTGCTAGCTTTACAACAAAAGAAATATCAACTCGTAAATTTCACATAGTAAAATACTACCCAAACTCTCTCTATATAAAAATAAATAAATATTTAATACTTTTTATCATTTTTTAATGAAAATCTCTTATTTAATATATATTAACAAAGATAAGAACTACATCGTTGTAATATTGTAACGTAATGTAACCTTATCATAATTAAAAAAATTCATGTCAGCTCATAAAATAAAAAATTATGAAAAATAATTTAAAAAATCCATGTCTCCTCATAAAATAAAATAAAATTATGAAAAAAGTAATTAAAAATATCCATGTCCAAAATAGAAAATTAAAACTTAAACCTCGATCTATCAGGCAAGAGATGAATCAAATTTCTTGAGTTTAAGATTAAAAAAAAAAAACTACACCTCAAAAAATTGGATCCCTCTCGATGCTTGATAGGTGTGGGTTTAAGATGAATCTATGTTGATAATAATCAATTTAATAATGAAGATAAGAGTGACATGTGGTGAGTTGCTTGAAGTGTAATGAAATTACCAATTTAGATTTGGTTAGTTAAATCATCTCATAAAACAATCGTGATTAGTTGTAACGACCATAAAGATTCTTACTATATTGTTTACATTATTACTAAACACACTTCTTCTAAAGCGATATATATATATCCAACATCAAGAAAACTATAAATATTGAAGAATGGTATCTCTACGAAGAATTGAAATATATATATATGAAATCTCAATATCTAAAAATCTTAATAATTGTGAAATTGCAATGTTAATATTTAAAAATCTTAAAAAACTATGAAATTGCAAATTTTTTGAAAATAATAGTATAAAGTAGGTGAACCTAAATAATATATAAATATATATATATATATATATATATATATATATATATATAATATAAATTACAATATAAATAAATAGAGGAGCGGTCTATTTATTATACATTTTGAACTTTCCAATGGGTTTTGGAAGGAATCCTGTAAATTTTTTTAGTAAAATCCAAATTTGGAAGTGTTCAAATTTTGTTTTTGAATTCGTAAATAGATTTAGCACCCTCAAATACCTCCATGGCACCTAGATTATGCAATTTCTATAGCTAATATATGTGATTTTAATTTTTTATATATTTCCAACGGACTCCGAACAAAACCAGATAAAAGGTTGAAAACGTAGAATATTTAGACTACACCATAAACAAATGTAAGTTTGTTGAATTGTTTGTATTAGTTTGACATCAATATTTAATTTTGTTTTCACCAAAAAAAATACACAATCTATTAATTATAATGATTCACATTGTTCATAGACTATGAGGAGCCTTCAAAACAAAAAACTTATCCAGTTTACACAAACCATACTAGCCAGATGGCTATCGAAAAATGTTGCATATACGAGCAATTTTAGAGATAAACCTATAGCTTATGAGGCCACAAAAAGAAGCATTTATCCAATGCGAAAAAAACCCATAGCATCCACAAATTATTGACAATCCAGTAGCTTTTGTGTCCACAAAAAGAGCACTACACCAATGTTGAAATCGCCTGTAACAACCATCTGAAAATGATAGTTGGGCAAAAATCATATGCATAAACAAGATATTGTATTTATGAAAGAGCAGTTCTATAAACTATAATTATAGACTTTTTGTTGCAGAAAGTAGTAAAGTATTGTAACCATCAAGTGCCCTGAAGAATGGGCCCATCCAAACCAATAGGATAAGGTCTTGGGTCAATTTCTACAATGTTATCTCCTCTATGTTCCCACTAAAACCAGCTTCCCTCATTTATTTGAAGTCCCTGTTTTGAGAGGTAATCTGCCATATGATTCCTCTCCTTATAAATATGATGATAACTAATGGATTGGAAAAGCCCAGCCAAGTTAACCAGTTCATCATAAATAACTAACAGGTATATATTTTTGGATCCCTCTTTAACTTTAACCAATCCACCACAATTTTAGAATCTCCAAAAATCTAGAGCCTAGTAATTCCTTTGGTCAAAGCTCAAATCGCAGTCATCTTAATTGCCATTAATTCAGCACAATGGTTGTGCTCCCACCTAACCCTGCAACAAACTTCAAAAAATGAATATCATTTAGGTATAATATACATCCAACACCCCCTTTGGATGGAGTACCCTGGGTAGCACCATCAAAATAAGCCCAACCTCCATATCTGTCAATTTTTTCTTAAGCCACTTGTATGATTCTGGGTAGGTTCTTCATCGGAGGAAAAACACTAAGGGTTGCTAAACTTTGAGAGACATAGAAAGAGGGAGGCCTGTGGGAACCTTCAAAAATTTCACCATTCCTGGCAATCCAAGCACCCGATATCAACATAGCTGGGAGGGATTTGAACTCTATGTTTGAATCATCCAAAATCCAAGATCTAAGAACTTCCTGTAACTGCTCCCTATTCCACCCAAAATTATAACCAGTAATCAAAGAAGCATATGACCACATACTGTTGATGAAAGTACATTGAATAGATGGTTAATATCTTCTGAGTTCTCTCGCTGTGACTTCCTAGACTAGAATCTTCTTCTGTAGATCTAACCACAATAAAAGCTTCATCTTTAGAGGACACTTAAGGTTCCATAACCCTTGATTCCACATAGGAACCTCAAGCAGTTGCTCTTCATTTCTCAAAACCTTGTATCCCAGCTATGGGGTGTAGATACCCCCTTCAATATTCAGGCTCCAGATTAAAGTATCTTCTCTATCAATAAGATGGATGTGCCAGTCCTATAGCTTTTTAATATATAAATCTCAGCATAATTTGTCATCATTTTGAAAATTCAAATCTTTGGCTCTCTTCCAAACCTAAATTAACCATTTTTTAAAATACTAAATTAATTTAACATATCAAATTCAAGAATACAAACAATACGATTAGAAATCAATTAAATCGTAATTATGAATATTATTAAAGCAACTTATCTTCTTCCAGGGCTGGCAAGTGCGGGTGGAGTTATTTTTTACTCCAAGAGGAACAAGCAGAGACAGTATGCATGGGGCATAAGGAGAAAGACAAATAATGGTGCGGAATGGCTTGCCTTAATTAAAGGGCTAGATCTTGCAAAGGAATTGGGAATAGAGGAAATGGTGGTTATTGGCGATTCGCTAATTGTCACAAGAGAAGTAAGAAATATAGTGAAGAATCGAAAGAATCCCTCCTCAAAGATGCACTATCTCCTCAGGTGCATAGTCCAAGAATTTAAAGCTGTCAATTTCCTTCATGTTTTGAGAGACTTTAACAAGTAGGCGGATATCATGGCTAATAAAGGAGTTGGTTTGAATTGCGGGATTCTAGAGTGTGATCATGTTACCCACGATGGCAAATGGATTCCCTAACTTTGAAACTATTCTCTCTAGAAAATATGGAAATTCACTAGCTTTGAGATCTCCTTGGAACTTAGTGAAGGGGAACTTAAAGGCTGGGGTAAACATACTACTTCCTATCCTTATGACTATGGGCCTAATTGACGGTAGAAGCACTCTTATCCTTCCTATCCACTCTTCGGATCTCCTCTGGATCCCCACACACACCCCTCTTAAATGCTAAAGGAGTGCCCCATGCTCCGGCCAGATGGCTCGCATGCGATGTACAATGGAGGATTGTCAGGTTCGAGGACTGCATTTAAACCTCGGAGGGAATGTTCCTGACCACATTCGCGTTTGCTCTGTTTAGCATCTGCAAGTTGTTCCTAGAAGCACTGATCTTGGCCTCAATTTCGTTAACGCTGCTTGGTGTTGGGACTATTACAGAGTTATGGAAAATTTTATTCCTGGGCCATCAAACCTGGGAGGTACTGAGGTCCATTCTAGTTGTCTACGTTGCAAGATACTTATCAGTAGTTTCTATGGATCTCAAAGTTGGGTTCATCCGGTTTCGGAAGGTGTTCATGGTGTTGCGCATGGAGAAGACCAGGTTAGCTCCCATGTGCACGGTCTCTGTCATTATGATATTGTTGAGAAGGATGAGCGGTCAGAAACCACCCTGGAAAGGGGATATTACGTCAAACTTGGCCCTATTTAGAGGAATGGCAGCAATTATAACTCTGGGGAGGTTTAGAATCATATTAAGGATCCAGAAAATCAAATTCGACCGGCCATAAATGTGAACCTAGAGCTAAAACGGGCAATAAATCGTCTTTTTTCTCTTGCTCAAGCAACTCATTCGGAGGTCAAACATCACAATAGCAAGATTGCTGAGAGGGTTAGTAATCTGGAAGAAGCCATGGGTGCAATTCATCCCCACAAGGTCAGCAAGGAAGCAAATTTGGAGGCTGTAAACAGTAAAATCATGGAAGATGGAAGGAAGCTCGACAAGTTAAAAAACGAAATGGTCATTACTGGACTACAAGCCGATAAAGCGAAGGATGGGAGTGCAGAACTTCCAGAAGGCGCATTCCAGGACACCCGTCTTCCTTCCTATAAATCTGGTTACTGGCTGATCTTTGTCAATGGATGTGATATGCTCTCTTTTTTTGAAATTTTCGGTTTTCCTTACAGCTTGGTACTAGGGACAAAGGTCCAAGTCTTAGGAATGTCTAGTTCAATGTCCTTGTTATGTTGAAAACTTTTACTAGTAGATCCCTTTTGGACAGAAAGTAAATTATTAGCTATGTTTTGTTTCTGCTCTCTTGTTCTCGGATAGTATGTAAGGAGCTATAGCCTCCATAGACTAGGAAAGTTTCATGACAGTTATAAGGTAGCGAATGATGAACAAGGTGTGGTGGATGTTGTTCTACACTGGGAACAATCCTTCCTAATCTTTTTGTAATCTCCATTTTTATATAATCAAAAGCTCTTCAACCGTTTCTGTTAAAAAAAAAGCAACTTATCGTCTTCTATAAATAATAATCCAAAATCCAAAATCCAAAGTATTTTTTAAAAGGAAGAGAGATTAAAAAATTATATATATATAAAATAAAAATTGTTTTTACATTCTCATTATTTAATATTATTGAATTATTTATATTATTATTTTAAAATAAAATGTCAATAGAGTGTAAATTGGGTGGTTGGGAGCATTGGTTGAGTTCAAATTTACATGTGTAATTTATATTAATATATATATTTTTAGTTCTAAAAATTAATTTAAAAAATATTAAATAATTATTTTTATTAATAATTTTTATAATTATGTTTATTTTATTTTTTTTAATTTTAAAAGTTAATTTAAAAACTATATTAAACTAAAAAAAAAATGGAAAATGAGAGAATTTTTGTGTTCACACTTTAGAATGAGCATAAAATATAAATATTGCATATTTTGTTTTTGAAAATTAATTTAAAGATTGCATAAAAGAAGATTAAAGATGTCAATGGTACTATTTCAATCTAAACATAAGGATTTAAGTTGTATAAATTTTTGGAATACGTAGGGAAATATATATAGTAACAACAGTACAACACTATGAAGTGACAGTAGTAGAACCGTCATATATATAGTGACAACAGTACAACACTATGAAGTGACAGTAGTACAACCGTCATATAAATATTTCATGAACTTTGTAAAGTTTTCATGATGTATATAATTTTTTAAATTTTTTTCTTATTTTTATCTAATCGTCAATGATAAAAATTTGTCTTGTCAAAGCCTATAGGCTAATCAGAATTCAACACATATGAAAATAAATTGAATAAATAATAATAGAATAAATTATTTTTCAGAAACTTTAAAAATACATTTCGTTGTTTTGTCTCACTATCCAAACTAATAAGGTCAAGAAACATATAGTCTCACTAATAATAATTAGTTTTTTCTCTTAATAAAAATTTGATAAAAACTAATAATTAGTTTTTTATTTTTTAGTTGAATTGTAAAAATTAATAGATAAGCATTATATGGACAATGAACCTTGTTCTCAATTGGAAATAATATATACAGTGTTTTTTTAGCTTGTTTGTTAGATATAGTTTCATATTAGAAATTAACTATATAATGAAAGAGATAAATTATGTTCAAGTTTTTTAGTCCTTACTGCAGAGGTTATATGTTTCGGTTTCTCCTATTAATTTACTTTCTATCAAAATATTTTTAAAACATGATTATATTTTGTCTAATGTAAAATAATTTTTTTAATTTATTTGTATTTATTTAATAAAATATATTTATAAGTGTGTAACTTTTATTGGTGGAAATTGGATGAAAAAACTATTTTATCATTGACCTCATTTAAGAAAATAAAAATAAAATGATTTAAACCTGCAAATGTAAATCTAAATATTTTCTTTTTAGTGGATACCGAAAGGGTACAAGCTTATTGACAAGTGTACAGGGTTGACAAATGCAGCAGCTCATGCACGTAGGGGTTATTTTGACATATGTACCAGTGTAACATTTAATTGACATGACATTATTAAATGTTTAGTGGGTAGATCAAACTACCTTATGGCGATCATTAGCCTGGTCACTACACTCGATGAATAGACTCTCATATCCATGTGTAGAGAGGAGGCCCAAAAGCATATGAAAAGGTGGATAGGAAATGAGGGGTGAATGACAATGGAATAGTCTAAGAACTAGACCCAAGCATAGACCCTGAAGTTTCATTGCTCTGTGAATAGAGATGGAGTAGCAGTTCGCTCACGATGAGTTGGGGTCTGAGGAGTTCAAGATTGAGCTGTGGTGTGCCTGTGGAGGTTTGAGTCGTGTTTCTTCTGTGGATCTGAACTTTAGCCATTTGATATCCATGATTTCTATTTTTAAGAGCTTAAAATGTTTTATTGCAAAGAAGCCATATGTGTTTTTGCAGTAAGTATAATAATTATGAGGTTCAAGAATCTATGTGCAATTTATGTAAATATTTTCTTAAAATGTTTTATTGCAAAGAAGCCATATGTGTTTTTGCAGTAAGTATAATAATTATAAGGTTCAAGAATCTATGTGCAATTTATGTAAATATTTTGTATATGGAAGTTTCTCTTCTTTTTTAGATGAAATTTAGAAAATGTGTGTTTTTTTTGGGGGGGGGGGATTTTTTATAATTAATATGAAATATTGGAAAAGATTTCTATATTAATAATATGAAATTTTGGGTTTTTCAAATTTTTAGTTCAATGCATATTAGAACGGTGTTTGCTAATTCACATAGAATTCCAAGTTCCCATGTTATTCCGGTTGAATCACAATCCATGGAGTTATTTAGGTTGCCCAGAAGCATAGGCAAAGGTGAATACGAGATGAGGGGTGAAGGACAATGATACACTGTCCAAGAACTGGAGCCAAGCATAGACGCTAAAGTTCATCCACTTGTAAGTAGAGATGAAGCCATAATTCACTTGTAAGCTGGTTGAGGTCTAAGTCGTGGTGCCCCTGTTGAGGTCTAAGCCGTGGTTTACCTTAGCTTAAAATGTTTTTGAGCAACAAAACAAGAAAATTAGAACAATGTATGACCTTTTTTTTTTATAGATATTGTTTAATTTGTTTAATTTTGTGTTTTGATGGAATTTGGAAAAGTGTTAAGTATTTTCTTTATTTGAGATAAAGTTTAGAATTTTTTTTTTTAAATTTGGAAAATGTGGATATTTTATGGAATGAAATTGTTTGTTATTTTTATTTGAAAAAAATATATTATTTTTTATTATTATATCAATTATAAAGTGATAAAAAAACATGTAAAATTGAATTTGGTATTTTCTCTTTATTTAGAGTTTTTTAATGTTTTCATTGTTTTTACTATAGGTGGAAATTTTCAAAACTTCAGAGAATTACCCAAAATTTCCTTGTTTGCTTCTTTAAATTTTGTTTAATTTCATATTATTATATTTTAACTGGTATTTTTAAAAAGTGTTTAGATTAAAATTTCATATTATTATTTTTTTAATTGGGATTTTTAAAAAATGTTTGATTTTTAAAGGATTTGTTTTATAATTAATATGGAATTTTGGGATTTTTATTATTATTATTATTATTTTTAATATAAAGATTTGAAAACTTTATTATTAATATTATTATTTTTCATTTTAATATAAAATTTGAAAAATATTGATTTTTTTAAGGATTTGAATATTTTAATGTGAAATTTTTATTATTGTTTTTTATTAAGAGATTAATATTATTTAAAAAAAAATTAAAGGATTAATATTGCTTTTGCAAAAGATACGAAGTTCAAAGAAAGATACATCAAAAGTGTGTGTTATATTCTTTATATTTTATTATTTTTTAAATATATTTGAGTTTTTATGAGATTTAATAAATTTTAGTATAAAGAAATGTGAAATTCAAAATTTGTGAGAAATTCACATATTGTTACACATTGTTTTTATATTTGTTTTTTCTTATAAGGATTTGAAAAAAGGTATTAGGTTTTTAAGTGATTTAAATAACTTATCATAATTTATATAAAAAGTTGGATTTTTTTGTTTATGGATTTTTTTTTTTAATTTCATAAAATATTAAATTAAATTTTCTTTTTATTTAAATATTTTGTTCTTGAATCTTTGAAAGGGAAGTTATTTTCTAATGAAAGAAAAACATTCAATTTTTGGCTAGAGTGGGATCGAAAGCCTTTGGATATTAAATGGGGTGTTGTCTTGGATTATAGAAAAAGTTGGTCGAAATATTTTTTAAAATCTTACAAGATAGCGTTTTATTTAACATAATAATCTTTGCAAGTTAATGTTTATTGATTTCGTAATCTTAATAGATATTGTCATGCTTTATTATAAATATAATGGTATAGCTCAGTTCTTTGATTTCAAGACTTAAAGATATTTAGGTACAAGCTTCGAATCTGAAGCTTATAAGGCTTACTATACGCTGGAGAGTGTACATCTTCTTTGTTCAAATCTCTTAAAGAAAAGCTTTTTATTTAATCAAAGAAAAATTGAAATTAGTCAAACATAAATTGCAAAATTTAAGTGAATGGAAATTAATCAAACCAACAAAATCAAACTATTATCATTTCATTAAACTACGTTAATTTGATTAACGTCGAGGCTAAGACCACATAAGATTATCATGGATGGGTGTAGATGGATTAAATAGATCCTCTAATCCTGTCACCCTAACATTCTTAGCTTCTAAAGATCTTGTTACATCATTTTTTTTTCAGTAGATTCAGGTGCTTTTGTGTAAACATAAAAACTCATAGGAACTTTTCTGGCCAGAATATGCATTTATTTACTTTTCCAACAACCACCCAGGCCATGTAAATAAAAACGAAATCCCTAAGAAAGACAAATTCTTACAATGGAACGCTGCCCAAAAATTGTCACTGTCTATAGGCCCAAAAATTATAATCTAGGTTACTAGGAGTGTACATGCTTTGAAGAACTAGAAATATGGGATAGTTCAAACTGAGATTAGTAAGAACCCCATTTTTTAAGTCCAACAATGTTCCTTTGTTTCTTAACAATAAATGAAAGAAGTTTTAACTATAAAAAATAACCCTCAGTAACAAAATTTAAACAAATTGGGAATGATTTAAACAGATTGGAAATGGACAAAAACCTAAGTTTATTACTTCCTCGACCATGCTCCTAATGTACATCAAGCCTATATTTAATGAAATAATATTACATAAAACATATAATAGGCTCATATATCCGCACCTATCAAATTGTACAAGATATTTCTTGATGCTATGTGATGAACAAGATGTCATAGTAGTATCTAAACATATCTTTTTATATATAAAAATAGGTCATGCTGCACCTAAAAATACTCTAAGTGAAGAGCATTTTTTCTTTTAAAAAATTTGTAAAGCATATATGCTACAAATAAATTTTAACCATATAAATCTACAATATCAATTTGAGAAAGAATGAGAGGATTGGATTCAAAAATCTAGTAAAAAATAATTTTATAAAAATCTAGAAGTAAAGGCATTGCAAATTGTTGTTTTAAAATTTTAAGAGAATTATAAAACACCAAAAATCTTAAAATTACATACTATGCAAATATAATTGGAATTGTATATTTTCAATAAAGGAAGGAAAATATTTGAAAGGAAAAAATTCAAAAAACTTCAAAAATTGGATTTTTGGATTTTTTAATTACCATGGATTGGAATCTGACGAGCAAAATGTTTGTTATGAACATTTGGCCTTCTCAATATAAACATTTTGTATATTCAATATTCAATATTTATAACACATTAGGAAGAAACTTTATTGGTTTTTAAAAATATATGTCATACTAAAATTTAGTTCATACATTTCACCAATTTTATTATATTATTACTCAAAATGCAATACATTAATTATTAATGTTATTTATAATTAACAAAGAAACCATTGACAATTACATAACATTACTTTATAGGCATCTTCTCCAAAAAAATTCATCTTCACAACTTTTAAAACATATATACTATCATAATACATTTTATATGGATATAATGGTTTAATGATTTTTTTTCATTTTTAAATTTATTTTTATTTAATTTTTCTTTTCTTCTTTTATATTTTTAAATTTAAAGGATAGGGACTATGCTATATGGAATTCTTGTATTAGTAATATATTTGAAAATGTATAGGAATGTTTGTTATAAAATTGTTTTTTAAATGAATTTTTTTATTCATATTTTTTTTCATATTATTATTAATATGAAGATTTGTTTACACAATTGGTAATGAATAATTAAGAAAAGAAGTTATAAATAGAATGTTACAAATTCAAATCTCCGTGTATACTAAAAAAATATGAAAATTTATTAAAAAGAAAAAGTGAGATATTTTTAAATAATTTTATAAAGATAAATAACTTTGTATAATTAATCAAAATTAAAAATAATTAAAATATCATAATAATGAATAAATATTAAAAACATTTAGAATTGCAATATCTTTTTCATTTATTTATTTATAACATTAATATGTTAAAATAATTAAAAATATACTTTTCCGATGACAGTTGAATGACAAAGGCTTTGTTTTTTCTTCATTGGTTCCACGTGTAGATTGTGTCCATATATATATATCAAATTCCACATGAATAGTTTAATACGTTTAATATTATATTTTAAATGTTTGATAACATGAAGAGGGTTGAATGTTTCTACTTTAGGCTAAAATGATTTCAACTTTGTATAAGATCATGCAACCTAAAGTTTGTTATCGTTTCATAGTAATTAGTTGTATTAGTTTGAAAAGTAATGTTCGTTATTGTAATTGTAGGGAAAGATTAGTATAATTGTGATGATTAAAGTAAAAATGAGTAGTGTGACTATATAATAATAGTTGATATGGATATAATAACATGATTTTTTTTTTACAAAGACCCTGACAAGGTGGATGCCCTTCGTATTACTGAACTTAAACTTCTAGAGGATAAGCGTAATAAGCTGCTGTTGGATAAAGAAGCTGAAATTAGGATGAAGAGTAGGGCGGTATGGCTGACTTTAGGGACGAGAATTCGGCTTTTTTTCACAAGATGGTAAGGCATAGGAAAATAATCAATACTATTTGGGATTTGCAGGATGGAGGGGGTGAAACCCTGATTGGTTTTTAGCAACTGGCAAAAGGAGGAGTGGACTTTTTTCATGATTTTTATCAAGAACCTCCCGGCAATTATGTTAAGGAATCGGTGGCAATAGCTGCAAAATCCAGTCATTGGGTGTCTGCGGAAGATAATGTAAACCTACGTGGCCCGATTTTGAAGGAGGAATTACTTTCCACATTAAATAAGTTAAAGAAGGATCGTAGTCCGGGACCAAATGGATGGTCGGTGGAATTTTTTACAGCTTTCTTTGACCTGGTTGGTGATGATATTTTAAGAGTAGTGGAGAAGAACAGGGTGTCTGGTCGCCTTTTGCCCTGTATCAACTCTACTTTTTTATGTTAATCCCTAAGGTTGAGAAACCTAAATCTTTTGGAGATTTTCGGCCCATAGCTTTGTGCAACGCTTTATACAAGGTTATTTCTAAGGTAATAGCTGAAAGGTTCAAGCCAATTATGGCCTCGCATATCCGCCCGGAACAGTTCGGTTTCCTCCCTGGTCGTTGTATACATGAGGCTGTTGGGTGCGCTCAAGAAGGCATCCATTCGATGAAGACTAGAAAGATCCCGTCCAAGGTAATGAAGATTGATTTGTCTAAAGCTTATGATCGAACCTGCTGGCTATACGTTCGTTTGGTTCTTATCCAGATAGGATGAGGGTTGCAATTTGTTAACTGGGTCTGGTCCTGCATGACGACTATAAATTTCTCAGTCTTAATTAACGGGTCTGCAACAAGTTTTTTCTGCCCAAAGAGGGGTCTGAGATAGGGATGCCCACTGTCACCCTATCTCTTCTTGTTAGTAATGGAGGGTTTGAGTTGTCTCATTGCAGAGGCAGTGGAAGTTAACTTGATGGAGGGTATCAGTTTTGGAGGAATAAGTTTGACACATATCTTCTTCGTGGACGACGCGTTATTGTTTTTAGGAAATTCGATTGAAGAGACCTGTGGAATCAAATATTTATTTTGGCTTTTTAGCAAAGCGTCTGGCATGCTCGTCAATTTTGGTAAGTCGACTTGTTATTTTAATGAGATTAGTATCGAAAAGAAGAATGCCTTCCTGGAAATCCTGCCTATGGATTCGTATTCGCTAGTAGGAGGGTTCATATACCTGGGCTTCCACCTTAAACTGAACTGTTATGTAAAATCTGATTGGGATTGGTTGCTAGTAAAGGTGGAAAGTAGAACACAATTCTGGTGTAATCGTTACCTGTCTAAAGGAGGGAAAAAAGTGCTTATTAAGAGTGTCTTGAGCGTTAATCCAGTCTACTGGATGATCCTGGCTAAAATCCCACAAGGGGTATTGCAAGCTCTTTGGAAGATTTTATTTAGGTTTCTGTGGCAGGGCAAAGAAGGCAGAAGCTTACACTGGGCGTCCTGGGATTCTATTTCTAAACCTAAGGAAGCTAGCGGGTGGGGAGTTAAAGATCTGCGGACTTTTGCGCTAGCTTTAGCATCAATGTCGATGTGGCAGTTGTTAACTAAAGATGGGAAATGACAGGCTATTCTGCGCTATAAGTATATGGCAAATATTCCTTTGGTAAGTTGGATTCGCCTGGGCAACAAATGTGGACGTGGGGGTTCCCTTTTTTGGAGAAACATCATATATGCTTTTAAGGTTATAGGGGATAGGCTGGTGTGGCAAGTGGGGAATGGTCAGGTGGCCTGTATTGGTCTCGACATCTACAAAGGGGTAACCCATCTGAATCCACTTCCGCATGAGCTTATCAATCTGTTAGCTGGGAGGGGATATGTGGTTCTGGCTGATATTGTGAATGGTACTTCGCATTATACCCAGCAGTGGAAATCAGCGGCTTGCTTACAGCTACCGGAGAGATGGACTGAGTTCTGGAATAAATAGATTAATGATTTGAGGAAGGGTTTTATTCATTTGAAGGACGAACCTGATTCATTACAGTGGCGTCGGTTTGAGGAGGAAGGTACATTCTTTGTTAAAGGTGCTTATAAAATGTTATGGAGTAACTAGTTCAGCGACGATCCTTGGTGGTGGAAGAAAATTTGGAAGGTTAGGGCAACTAATAAAAGCAAAATTTTAATTTGGTTGATCCTGAAGGGAAAGATACTTACCTGGGAGAGCTTAAAGAGAAGATATATAGAGGGACCCGGAAGGTGCAGTTTGTGCAGAGCAGCGGATGAGGATGTTGAACATCTTTTCCATGGTTGTCCCTTTATTCATCAGGTGTGGAGCTGTATAAGGAAGCACTTACAGCTGGGTCAGAAGGAGGATTGCGATACTTTCGAGGAGGCAACGAAGGTTTGGTTTACTTACCCTAAATTGAAACGTTACAAATGCTTGGATTTTTTAGTGCCCTGGTATGTGTGGACGGCAAGGAACATTTATGTGTTTGAAGATATTGTTTCAGGCCTGATACTCTCGACGCATCATTTATTTCTTGAGAATGAAATTTCGATCAAGATTAGAGTGTCAAAAGCAATGACTTGTGAAGAAGGTGAAGCGGTGGTTTTTTTTACGGAGCCTGTTTTAATAGTGTATGTGGCTTGGGAGGGGTTCTGAAGCTCTCAATGACAAAGTCATATGGCTTCCAAGCCAATGGAGACAGAGGTACAAATAATCATGCTGAAGGTCTAGCTCTGCGTTTATTGCTAATACTTGCAAGAGAGAAGAAGGTGGATATTCTTAAGGTTTATGGGAACTCCGAGATCTGGATTAATTATATGAACGAAGTGAACACTTTCAACAATCACTTTCTTCAAAATCTGGGTAGGAATGTGAAGTAGTTGGTTCAGTCATTCCAGAAGGTAACCTTTGCTCACATCTACAGAGAACAGAACGAGGTAGCTGATACTCATTCGAAAGCAGGATTACTTTTGGAAGAAGGACAATATCATCCTTTTTAGACAGGATTCTCAGTAATTAAGACAGTTTTCTTTAAAAAATGTAATAGCTTATAGTATAGTCTGAAGTGGAGATAATGAACAGTTTTATTACTGAAGTTGCTAGTTTACAATTTTGGAGATCAAGTAGTTTTTTTTTCATTTTTTTTTTTTTTCATTTTCAGCACATGTGGTATGTATTTTTGCTCTCTAAGGTCAATAAATACGTTTTTTTCTATGGAAAAAAACAACAACATGAAAAAGTTTAATAGTTTATTTTTAATATTGATGAAGTAATGTGCGTAAATTTAATATTTATTTAAAAGATTAAGTGGAATAATACTTATAAATTCATTTCAAATTTCTTTTCTTTCATGTTTAGATTTTACTTTGTTTTAGTGTGTAAAATAATTTTTATTTATGTAATTTGAGTTTATATTTATTCATATGAAAATGCATATATAAGATGAAGATTCATTAATGTGATGGTGATGTCACAAAAAGTATATGATCACAGTTATCATTTGAAGCAATAATTATTTTAGTTGAAATTTCACTTTTATTTTAATAATTAAATTTGAATTGTAAAATTGGATGAATATTTAAAAATTAGAAATTGTAAATATATTTAAGTATTTAGTCAACTTTACCTTACCATATCAGTGTCCACAATTATTACGTATTCACATAATTTACTATGTTTATAACCATTAAATTGTTTATAAATTTGTCATTCTCAATATCTTAACAAGAAGACAAAGGCTTAGGAGAAAGCATAATTTATTTTTGCGTTGGTAGTTTGATGAATTGTATTTAGTGTTGTATGTATTATTTTCCTATTATAAATAAGATGTACTTTAGCCAACTAGAATGGAGGCTTTCATATATTGTCATAATGGGGATGGATTTTTTAATTTTATGTTACATAAAAGAATTTTCAACCTACTCAAGTTCTAGTGAGTTCACTATAAAATTTCAAGATTCAATTCAAATATAAGTTTATTTTGTCCAGAATCATGGGTCACTTAGATGTTTTTGTAAATAATAATTAAATTTTTATTTAAGATCCCCCTCTATAAGTATGTTTTTTAAATTGCATGTTTACTATCATGTCTCCAATTAAAGGATTTTCAGATAAATAATTAAGTTGGCCTACCCAATTCCTAAGGGTTATGTGGAAGAATTAAAATATTGACATTTAACCCCAAGGTCTGTAGTTTCTCATGAAAATTCAATATTCTAAATTGATGGTGGAAAAGCAGGCCAATAAATTATGGAATAAATGTTAAATGCTCCAAAATGAAGTGGCATTAGGTCCTATTTGGACTTGGGGGCGCATAAGTGGACATGTGGGGTCCACATGAGAGAATATTCCTCCTTTAAACGTGGAGCCATCCCCAAATTCGAGTTGGAAGGGAAGAGGTAACATTCATGAAGGAAGAGGAAGAGTCATAGGGATAAAAACAGGTAATGACAGATTCAATGACAACTATGACAAGCATTATGACACTTATGACAGATTCTATGACACCTATGACACTTATGACAGATTCTATGACATCTATGACAATGTTAGAGCTAAAAATAGACCAAGAGGGAGCATGAGAAGAGTTACACATATCCAAAGCATCCAAAAGATTCCCCAATTCGAATTCATGGAGGAGTTGGAGACAAAAGATGAGCCAAGTGTCATGTGGGGCCAACAAAGTGTCATAACCCCCACTAATTCGAATTTCATGAGTAAATAAGAGATAATTTGAGTTCTAAGGAGGTAAATGAGTCAACTAAAGTTATTAAAAGGAGGCCAAGTTGAAATAGAGCAACTTTTGATCATTTCTCATTTAGCACATTTGGAGAGCTTTAGCTTGTCCTTGCACGGTGGATGTTCATCCTCCCTTCCTTAGAACCAATTTTGAGGGTGCAAGATTCCCATCCAAGTTGGTTGATGGAGAGGCCATTCAGACCTCTCAACATAGCTTCATGGAGATGTTTTGATGCAGGTTCAACCCCCATCTGAGTTCGAGTTCCTATTCTCTCATTCTACTATCTTTCTCTCAATGTCATGTAAAAGTGTGATGACACACTTCTTGTTGCATTTAGTTAATGGAGGATTGTTATTTCGAATTTATAGATATGTTAGTTGTTGCATAGATTTGTAATAGATATATCATGAGAGACACAGATCGAAATACCAAGTAATTCATTAATATTTCTAATTAAAACTGAGATTCGAGCCTTTTTCCTCATAACATTTTCATGGTGATTTTGGGATGAGATTGTACCTATTTGATATCAGATCTTTCTGATATTTTTGTCTATGTTATGAGCTACATATGGATTTAAATTGATGGCCCAAATAATGTATTCATACCCCTAAAGTCTTATTATAATTTGTGACATAAATTCAAGGACCCTTGTTTACCATCTTCACCCAAATTATATACTCTAGAAGATGTTGTCCTTTGGGAAACCCATTCGACCCTAAAACCTGTTATGATGTTGTACACATGTTGTCCTTGATGTCCTTTAACAGAGTCATGTCTCAAATTAAAAATTAGGTAAGGCTGTACAGTGTTTGGGAGGGAAAAAAATGGCTGACCTAGGGGGGATTTCCACCAATCCAATTGACTAGTTTTGTCCCAAATATTCTCTCCTTGTATATTGCAGACCATGGATGTTTATAGCAGGTGTTTGGGTGTCTAGTGATTGTATTAAATTTTCCTATACTCTCCCAAGTCCCTCCTTGCACCATTATAAAACATTTGGAAGCATTTAGAATAGATTTTGTACATCATCCCTAGATTCAAAATTGGGTGTATTTGAGAACTTTGCACAATAGGGATATTTCATTCACCTTTATTCTTTGACCATTGATAGTGACGGCTAAGCAAAATGCCCTCTTTCTTTCATTTTCATATATGGCACATCTTAGCAATGAGTCATGAAGAAGAGTTAAGCTCACTATCTATCTTTATCATTATTTTTAGCCACGAAAACTAGTATTTTGCAATTCTATGCGCTACATTCATCTTTGCTTGGCTTCACAATATCTATTTCAAACTTTTGCTAATCCGTACCACCAATGACGAAAAATATTGTTAGCTCGTGCCCTAGGCAATGACTATATGTTTCACCTTACTCTCTATTAGATTGGATAGTGATACAAAGAAACAAAAGGTATCTTTAAAGTTTGTAAAAAAATAATATTTATTTGTTTTATCAATTTAATGTATTTTCATATGTGTTGAATTATGATTGACCTATAAGCTTTGCTAAGGCTAATTTTATCGTTCACCATATTAGATAAAAATAAGAAAAAAATCATACATTATAAAAACTTTACAAAATTTACCATTAATATTTAATTTCTATTAATAAATAATATTATTTTAATACATATGTTTATAGATGATATGAGACTATTATGATGCCAGATGTGTTTATGAAGCTCATCATAACCAAACTATATTGAATTTATTAATTATTTATATTTTTATTTAAATTAATCGAATTATGTCAAGAGTGAACCTCGTTCTCTATTGAAAAATAGTATCAATATTAACTTTATTGACTTCTTTGTTTTATATATGTTAGAAATAAAATATAAAATGAAAGGGATAAAAAAAAATTAATTTTTTTTACTTATTTTTTTATTGGTTTTGAAAATAATTAATTATTGTCTAAATTAATCTTTCTATATCTAATTATAAATAGATTTATATGACATGATGTATATAGCAAAAATGAATCTTTAAATAATTAAACACAGAAATATTAAAAAAATATATAGTACTACTTAATAAAAAGCAAAAAAAGGTGATTAAGACCATCTCCCGGTCTTTCTTGATTTTTTTGGTGTGAGTAAAAAACCTTATTGATTTCCTTAAGCTCTTGAAAGAAGCTTGGATTCCTTTTGATGAGTCTTCTACACTATCAATTTCGAGTCATTTTGCTATTAATCTACATAATGCAAAGAAAGTTTCTATAAAGTAGTCATTAAACAAGAAATTGCAGGATGATAGCTTGCTCATTTAGATTGAAAAGGATTTGGGGGTTTTGTATAATGAATAAGACTTTGGATTTCTATTGGAGGGAAAGAAAGCAAAGGTTATTTATCTGGAGGCAAAGCAAAGGAATATATCGGCAGATAGAGAAGTTGAGCCGAGATTAAAGAGCATGGCACTATGGATGTTTAAAGGAGATGAAAATTCAAATTTTCTTCACCATTATGAAAACCATAGGAAAAATACAAATTCAATATGGAAGATATCTTCGGATTTGGGGGAGGAGGTTGAAGGTTTCTAGGACAATTCAAGAGTTGGTATCAATCGCTTTTAGCCTTTATTTAAGGCCAAATAATATGTTTCTCTTTCAGAGGTAGTAAAGATAGCTCAGTTTTATCCAAGCTCTGTTTCAGAGGAGGACAATATTATGCTTATGGAGGAAGTATCTTCAAATGAATTACAACAGATTTTGATGCTGCTCAAAAATATAAAAGTTCGGGACCAGATGGGTTCCCGATGGAATTTTTCTAGGTCTTTATGATGTCCTAGCTCATGATTTATTAAAAGTGATTGAATATTCCAGAGTAAGTGGAAAAATCTCGGCTATTTTTAATTCAACCTTCTTAGCGCTTATACCTAAGACAGACTCTCCCATCTCTTTTGAGTACTTCAGAACGATCTCATTGTGTAACTGCATATACAAGATAATTGCAAAGGTTATCTCAACCATGATCAAATCTGTGTTAAGTAAGAATATATCAGAAGAACGGTTTGGATTCCTTTTGGGAAGACAAATCAATGAGGTGATTGGTATAGCTCAGGAGGGACTGCACTCTATTAGATTAAGGAAGATGAAGGCAGTGGTAGTTAAGATAGATCTATCAAAATCCCATGATAGGGTTAGCTGGACTTATCTAAGGACTATCCTTTCCCATATGGGTTTTGTGGTTGCATTTATTGCTTGGGTTATGGGATGTTTGTCTTCATTTTCCTTTGTTATTTTAATAAATGGTTTAGCTTCTAAATTTTTCAGACCTGGAAGGGGTCTCAGGGAAGGTTTCCCTTTGGCACCTCTTCTGTTCTTGGTTGTAGTAGAATGTTTTGAAACGGCCTTAATCTCAACTAAAAGGTCAAGATGTTTTAAAGGTATATGTATAGGTGGAAATTCGAGCATATCCCATCTACTCTTTGTAGATGATATACTTATATTCACAGATGGTTCAAGGCGGGACATGATGAAGCTGCATGATATTTTATCCGTCTTCTGTGTGGCTTCAGGTATGAAGGTCAATAATGGGAAATCCTCGTTATCAAGGGTTGGTATAGAGGATCAATATTTGGTTTATTTTAATATTATGTTTCCCTTTAAAGGTTTTCTTTTAGAGGATGGGATCAAATATTTGGGTTACGGCTTAAATCCTTGCTCCTATATGATTAAAGACTGGGATTGGTTAATTTCTAAATGTGAGATCAAGATTTCAAATTGGAGTCATAGGTGGCTTTCAAAAGGGGGCAGAGTGATTCTAGTAAAGGCTGTACTAGAGGCAATTCCGGTCTACTGGATGAACACATGGATTCCTCTTGGGGTGTATGAAAAAATTAGAGAGATTTGCTACATATTTCTATGGTCAGGAAGTTTGGAGAAGCAAGAAATAGTTTGGATTAGCTAGAAAGCACTAGCCTTACCAAAATCTATGGGATTTTGGGGCTTCAAAATCCTTGATAAATTTGTAAAAGCTTTGGCAACAAAAAATATATGGAGATTAATGTCTGGAACAGGTCTATGGGTAAATATTATTATTCAAAAATATAACTCACCTTTTTCGATTGTAGAATGGATAAGTAGTTCTATAAAATCCATGCATAATGTTTCTATTAGTTGGAAAGCTAATGTTAGTACTTTTAACTTGATTGGAACAGGTCTTACTTAGAAGGTGGGCAATGGTACAAGTCTGATATTGGGAGAGGATCCCTGGGTGGGTAGCAACATTGGTCATTTTCTTCCCACACATATGATCCTACACTTACGAGAAAGAGGATATATTACTTTAAGTAATATAGTGGATCATACTGCTACCACAATATATGGTCATGGTTGGTTGAAAGTAGAGAACATGGGATTTTAGGGAGACGACAGTGTGATGTGGAAGGGATTTTTATCAAACTTAGCAAACAGTAATACCAGGATTCAAATGAAAGAAGACTCATTGGATTGGATGTATTCACCTACATACATATACTCTCCAAAAACAGGTTATGATACTCAAATAATAGATTAGTTTGTTGGTGGTGGAAAGTTATATGGAGTTTTAGTTGTCCATTTAAATCAAAACTGTTTATGTGGTTTTTACTTCTTAATAAATATCTGACATGGGATGTAATCCAAAGAAAAAATAGATCAGGACCGAGGAGATGTTATCTTTGCAAAGCTGAAGCATAAACACATTATCATTTGATTGTAGAATGACCTTATTCATCTATTGTATGGAAAGAGATTGCACACAACTTGAATATAGAGCTTGTTTGGCAGGGCATTTCGGTGGAGAACTGTTTAAAATATTGGGTTTCTAATCAAGCTAATGAAGACTATCAAGCTTTTCCTTTAATTGTAGCACGAGGCATCTGGTTAGCTATGAATGAAATTTGTTTTGAAGATAAGTTTACTCCTCCCTTTCAATGTGCTACATAGAGCCCGGGCATTATCAGATACTTCCCGATGGCAAAAAAGAAGGTTCAGATTAGACAAACGACTATAGAAGAGATAAATAGAAAGGTTCCTTGGGCATATTTTGATGGAGCTGCGTAGGGCGATCAAAGGGATTGTGGAGCTGGGGTGTACTTTACTTTTCAGAAAATTATTACTATAAATTTAAAGCAGGTCTTGGTTCAGGTACAAATAATTTTGTTGAGCTTAGTGCTATGTGGTTACTGCTAGTTCTAGTTGTGGAAAAGGAGGTACATAACATACAGATATTTGAATATTCTCTTATAATAGTAAATTGGATAAATGAGAAAAATAACATCCATAATTTGTATCTGGAGCCTCTATTGCAGGAAGTACAAATACTACAAGTGTTACTGAATTCTATTTCTATAAAGCACATATACAGAGAAAGAAACTATTTGGCAGATGAACTAGCATCGGTAGGTACCCTATTATAGGATGATGTATGGTTTATAATTGAATCAATAAATGGGATTACACATAATTACTATCATGCCCCTTTCCATGAGTTCTGAAATTGGCAAATGCTTCAAGGAAAATGAGTTTATTCTGGGAAGTTATGAAAAAGGAGACTTTTCAAATTTTTTGATTAGTTTAAGAAGAATAAACAACTATATACAATTGAAGATTTATGTTTTTTGAAAGAACTATGCTTTTTGCAATGTTAACCGTTTATGCTTATAGGAACAAGGAGAATGACACGATATTGAAATTGAGTTGATAAACTATCATGATATCGGGATAGTATAGAACATTTTCTTTTAAAAAAAGAGAGATTTATTTTTTGTGCTTTCAAAGCATTATTATGTAAAAACTATTAGACAGTAAAAGAATATAAGTTTTGAAAAATCATTTTGAAAAATGAAGGAATATCTTTTTAAAGATATATGAAGAATGTAACTATGTTTTCTACAAATATAGTTATGGTTTTTTTTGTAAAAAAAAAAGATAATAAACAAACCACCAATCAGTTAGCCGAATCAACAGAGAGGAGAAGGGCCTGCAAGTCTGCCACCCACACTTTAACTTTCATTTATAAGAGAAGATTAATAATGTTAATGGTGCTATTTCAATATAAACATATGAATTTAAGTTGTATAGGTTTTTGGAATAGGTAGGTAGGTAGGGAATATATATATGAGGTGACACCAATACAACACTATGATGTGACAATGGTACAACATGCTCACATAAATATTTTATAAACTTTGTAAAGTTTTCATAATGTATGTAAACTTATTTTTTTTCTTATTTTTATCTATTTTAGTCAATGATAAAAATGGTCTTATCAAAGCCTATAGACCAATTAGAATCCAACACATATGAAAATACAATATATAAATAAAAAACACATTAATATTATTTTTTCACAAACTTTAAAGATACATTTGGTTCATGAACTTTGTAAAATTTTCATAATGTATGTAATTTTTTCTTCTTCTTATTTTTATCTAATCTGGTTAATGATAAAATTAATCTTGTCAAGGCCTATAAGCCAATTAGAATTCAACACATATGAAAATAAATTGAATAAATATAAACAGATTAATTTAAAAAAAATATTTGAAATTAATTTAAAAATAAAAAAATAAAATCTAAGTAAAGTTTTATATAAATAAGTAATAATTATTATTTCAATATAAACTGCTTTATATCCATGTCAATATATGCCCCGAGGGGTATCTCAGTTGGTTGGAGTCTGAGTCCAAAGACTGTTTCATATTGAGTTCGGAGGTTCAATTCTCACAAATCCAACTCTCTAGGTCCTTTGGGGTTAGGCTCCCAAAACTGGAGCCGATAGGGTGAGGCCCCCTAGAATTATTACTGTGGATGTAGCGAGCCACAACCACAATTGCCGAGGATGTGAACCACGAGAAAAAATATCCATATCAATATCTCTTAAAAAATGTGAAATTACATATTAAATGTTAATATTTAAAAATCTTAAAAATTGTGAAATTGCAAACTTTTGAAAAGAATAAAATAAAGTAGGTGAACATAAATAAGTTAAATATATTTATTTTTGAAAAAATAATATAAATTACAATATAAATAAATAGATGTGAGTTTGTTGAAATGTTTGTATTGTTTTGACATCAATATTTAAAATTATTAATATATAAATACTTTTTTAAATACTATTTTTTTTTTGTTGGCTAGTGTTACCGCTTGCTGGAAGGGTTTGTCTTCGGCTAAGAAACCACGAACTAAAGGCATCTAAGCCATCAAAATCACCCGAGGATCGCACCCGGCCTGGACTGCATCAACCCTTAACATGGATGGATTTTTGGTATCCGTGGGGTTTCGAACCGACAACCATTCAGCTTATGGGTGTCTTAACTCATCACCCGCCACCAATTGTTCTACATCTCGCTGATTAAATACTAAATTATTTTAAGATATATAATTCAAATAATTTGATATTAGACAACCAACTGTCAGACCAACTGGTCATCCAACTGTACCAATAAGTAGACAACCAAGTAGATAGACATTCACACCTCTAGCTTAGAAGAAAGGCACTAAAAAAGTGTCAAGTAAGAAAAAGTAAAAATTAGATAGCGAATCCGGTCCTAAGAGTATATTGAGAAGGATGACAATGGCATAATTAAATACTGTTAGAAATCAATTAGAGCCAACAGAAAGTGGTTACTCATTCCTCTACTATATAAAGACAACTCAGACTCATAATTAAAGGGGGTTGGCAATTTTAAGAGAGCCTCTGGGAGTTGTTGAGTCGGTGGTACTGTTTTTGTATGCATAAGTTGTCTCTGAGATTAAGATTTTGATGTGCATCAAAGATGTTTGTTTTCCTCTGTAATTTGTCCCTCCAGTTATTTACACATCCAAGTCTTTATTATGTGTAAACTTTTCTTGAGAATAGTAAAAGCTTCAACAAATTCAAATCTAAACCTTTCCTCCGATAAGCTTGGTTGACTCTTCCAAATTAATTTATCTTCTGGAAAATCAATCTCACCAGAAATAAGCGAATTTTGCAAGAACACCCCATCTATCCATCCCAATCTTCCTCCCAAGTTAAAAATTTGATGAAAGAAAGTCTCATTTTCCTCCCTCCCTATGGATTGCAATCTTTCAAAGGAGGAGGAAGCATGGATGGATGGGGCTTTTAGTTCCCTCTCAGCCCCCCCTCATTTTTTTGCGATTGAGGATGGATCCAAGTTGGCAAATTAGAATGTCAAAATAATATTTTGAGAGTTGGAGAGCAAATCAAGACCAGTTCTTCCTACATTTCGACGGAGATTCAAAAGGAAATCCAGGGGCAATAGGTTCAGGGGGGTTGCTCTATTACGCTGAAGGACATTTGATTACACGATTTGCTTGGGGTCTTGGGTTTAAAACCGACAACCAAGTAGAAGCCTTAACTCTCCTTTAAGGCTGGAAAATACTTAGGAAAAATAGGATCACGTCCCTAATAATCCTAGGAAACTCTCCTTTGATCATAAGATATATGAACACCAACTTGAATCCGCAAGACATCTATCTTCAAAGAATAATCAACCACATCAAGCAAGAAATTAGAAATATGAGAAAGTGGCCCTTTACATTAACTATCAATACATGCCGTGTCTTGTTATTTCAAGTTTATTATGCAAGGTCTATGTAGGAAACAATTTCCTTATTAGCATTGGTTATCTTATATGCTCACACAACTAAAATAAAAAGAAACACTCTTGTTGTAAATGAAATCACACTCCTGGATTAAACCACGTAAGCAATTGTAGAAAAGCAATCTCAAAAGTAAAGTAACAACTGCAGAAATGAAAATACACACTTTAGGCACACCTGCTATATTAGAATAAATACTTCTACTCAATAAATTGTAATCAAGATGTAGAGTAGCAACTTTAATATGAGACAATACAATAACATCATAAACAACTAATCATTAACAAATAAACTAACCACTCTAGAGAAAAGGAAAATTTGCTATAAGGAAATAAATACTTTATGTTAGTGAACTATGACAGAGTACTAGTAAGATAAAGAGTATCAACAAATAATTCATAATGGAAACGAAGCAACAAATTACTCACTAACAACTTAAGAATAAGTAATGACTAAACACACTAATTGCAAATTAGCTATTAAAATAGTAGACTCACACACAACAACAACACCTGCTTAGGGAAGGGGGCCATTCCTCCTTTGACCAGGACTACTGTAATAACTCATAGTTTACACGTCAAGGGAATATAAGAATCAACATACTCCTTCTATTAATGGATTCATAAAAGTTAAAAATAGAGTTACAACACTGCTTTATTCACAACTCAATTCTTGCCTAACTCCTTCTCTCAAAGGGAGTTATGCTTTTTATACATTTGGGATGATAACTTATGAAGATGGAAGATGGGAGGATCAAAACCATCAATTTTGCTTACAATTTTGTGCCTAGGCCTGATTGGGAAAAAATAGCTAATCTATAAACTTGGGAGCAAGTATTGGTAGTTCAGTGCAGTGAGATAGACCAGGTACCACATAGTCACAAATAGGACAGAAGAGTGGAGTTGAAGAGTTGCAGACATATATGGACATTGATGATGTTGAAGAGAAACCAACAAATAAAAAGGCAAGAACCGAGGGGAAGAAGAGGCAAAACAGACATTGGATGAAAAAGAAGAAAGTGATGAGCTACCCAGAGAATTGGATGAACTTTTAGAGAAAACACCAGTCAACAAGGAACTACCCCCTGTTACCTTAACCCATTGCCCTTCCTTGGAGTTTCCGGTGCCTCAAATGCATCAAGAATCCCCCTATGTAGGAATAGCACAGGTAAAGACAAATCTACATACCAAACATAAGCATAAGGCAACAAAGTGTTAACATGGTTAAATATCTCAGAGGGGAGGTGGGCACAAAAGAGAAGAGGCTCATAACAATGAGAAAACATAAGGGATATACACTCAGAATAGCTGTCCTAGAGCCTAAGGTTCCTATGCCTACTTCATTTAACGATTGGAGAGCCAATGAGTATAAATTAAGTTTTAAGAAATTTAGTAAGTTGTACAAGGTGGACTTCTATAAGCGGGCCAGTCACATGATGTGCAAGGATGTATTGCACTATTTTTGCAGTGAAAAGAAGCTAAGAATGAAACTTCTGAAGTTAAAGCTTTTAATATGCTTTGAGTTCTAGCTAGAAGGGTTTGCTTAGTTATGATATGACTGGTCTAATTTTATCAAGTGAGTTATATTTGGAATTTGCAATTCCTCTAGCTGTATTTTAGTCCCACCGTTGAGATAATCAATCACCTCTACTGCTTCCTTAGGTTTTGTCTTAAGTTCCTTCTATTTTCTCTTTGTCTCCTCGACAACTGCTCTAGCCATCTCTAATTCATCATGTATTACATCACAGTGGTACCATATGTTGAGGATTTCTTGTGCTATATTTTCCCACAATATTCTTTTGGCTTCTCTTAAGAGTTCTCCCCCTATAGGTCTTCTAATAGCTCGGAGACTTTGTTTTTCAAATCATTTCTTTCACTTTGCAAGTCCTTTATATGCTCATCTTTTTCATTTAGCTCATCCTCAAGTTCTTTAATTATACTATCTCTTTTACTGGTCTGCTCAGTAGAATCTTCCTCCATTTCCTCTGCTACTTGCTTAGCTAAGGTCCGCTTCTCTGGATCCTTTGGAATCTGCTTTGTCTCCCCTATGGGCTGAGTAGTCTCTTGAGCTATGGGGGATGATGCTTTGGGAGTAGACCTAGTAGACAAAGATGTTTTCTTTAGCTTCATAGCAGACTTGATGATTTTTTATGGTTTGACATCAATCCTGTCAAACTGAGACCTTATTGGAGGAATAAGAGGGTGGGACATGACATAATTGCTAAGTGGTTACACAGATTTCTTGTTAATGCATGAGGGTATTTTGGATTCTGCTGTCAACCTCAGACTGTGGGTTGGTGAAGGGGTTGTTTCTGATAATTTCCCTATTTTTTTAGAGGTGGTGATGACTATGGACAAGCCTCCTAGTTCTTTCAAATACAACTTTGCTTGGTTGGAGGAGGATGATTATAAAGATCTGGTTAAAAATATGTGGGCCCCATATAATGACGAAAGCAATGTCTCTGTAGGTTTACAGTTCCTCTATAATATGAAAAATATTAAGGATAAATCTATTTTATGGGCAACAAAAAAAAGGAAAACACAAGATCAGGACCTCATGAATATTAAAGAATTATTAGACTCGTTTCATAACAATAACTTATCAGGATTTATAAATATGGAACAAAAGGAACAAATAATTGAGTTAGAGATTGGGAGAACAAACATTTTGGATGACAAAGAAGCCTTGTAGAGGCTCAAAAGTAGTGCTATTTGGATCCAACAAGGGGATGACAATACAAATTTTTTTCATAACTTTGTCAAACAAAGAAGACACACTAATTCTATATGGAAAACTGAGGAGGAAAATGGCAATCAGGTGATGGGTTTTAGGAACTTGGCCAAAGCAAGACTTAATCATTTCAAAAATATTTACAAGGAAGAGCAGGGGATTCAGATGGACAAGATGATGAAAATTATTAGTGAATATCCTGCTCTAGTGAACGATGAACAGAATGAGCAACTCAGTGAGGAAGTTTCTTTAGAAGAGCTTAGGGCTACTATACATTCTCCACATAAGGAAAAGAGTCCTAGTCTGAATGGTATGCTCGTGGATTTTTTCAAAGGATTCTTAGAAATATTTGAAGATGATTTATTGGCAGTGGTTGAAGAATCCATGAACAAAGGAAGAGTGCTAGCTGATTTTAATTCCACTTTGTTAAATTTGATCCATAAGTCTGATGATGTCAATAATTGGGGAGAATACATGCCTATCTCCCTTTGCAAATTGTGTTTACAAAATCATTTCTAAATTTATTGGTTGTAGGATGAATAATTTTCTGTCATACTCCGTCTCGTATGGACAATTTTCTTTCCTTAAGGGAAGACATATTCACGATGCAGTAGGAACTGCTTAGGAGGTGATGCACTCTCTTAAAATTAGAAAGAACCCATCAGTCATCATAAAATTGGATCTTTCAAATGATTATGAAAGAGTAAGTTGGTTTTTTCTTAGATTGATGCTCCTTCAGGCCGATTTTCCGCTTCAGTTTGTAAATTGGGTCTTAGCTTGTGTTCAACTAGTCTCTTTTGCTATTCAAGTCAATGGATCTACTTCATATTTTTTTAGACTAGAAATGGGTTTGAGGCAAGGATGCCCCTTGGATCCACACCTCTTCATCCTTATGATGGAGGGCCTAACTAGATCTATTATTCATGCCTTGGAACAAATGGAGCTATTAAAGGAATCATGATGGGGCTTCCATTAGGATTTCTCACTTACTTTTTGTAGATGATATCCTACTTTTTTTTTATGGATCAAGAAGGGACTAAGGTAATCTTAAATCTATTTTAGTTGTCTTCTCATGAGCTACATGTCTGTGAATTAATTTCAAGAAATTTTCAGCGTCTTTTATGCACATACAACAGATGGACTCTGACTGGATCAACTCTGTTTTAGATTTCGAAGTTGTGAATGTGCAGGAAGGTATAAAGTATCTGGGTTTTTTGTTATAACCCAATGACTACCTAAGAAGAGATTGGGCTTAGATGATTGGGAAGGTTGAGAAAAAATTGCAAATGTGGTGTAACATATGGCTTTCCAGAGGTTGTGAGATTAATTTTGATTAAGTCCGTTTTGGAAGCCATTCATGTTTTTGGACCTCCTTGGCATATGCACCAATGGGTACTCTGAATCAAATCAAGAAGTTATGTTACAGTTTTATTTGGAAAAGAATTCCAAAAGGAAAATATTTTGCTTGGGTTGATTGGGATAAATTAGCCCTTCCTAAAGCTTTGGGTGGGTGGGGCCTGAAAAATCCACCTTTTTTGCTAAAGCTTTAGTAGCCAAAGGGATATGGAGACTTCTTAAGCACGATGGTGTGTGGGTCATTGTTGTCAACCATAATTATATACACCCTCTGACTGTGGAGGAATGGTTCAGGACACTAGAAAAATCTAGCAGGAATGTGTCTGTCTCTTGGAGAGCCATCTTAACTTCTTTTGACCCGATTGGTGCATGGGTTGTGTGGATAATTGGGAATGAAAGGAAGGTAAGGATAGGATAAGATCCTTGGATTAGCAGTCATGATCATAGTCTTCCTGAACATATGATAAATTCCCTCAGAGATGAAGGTAAGTTATTCATGTATCAAGTGGGCGATATAATCAACTCCTATCCCCATAGACAAATATGGTTAATTGCAAAAGATATGGCTTTTGCAGATGAAGATATTAATAGCTGGGAGAGATATGATAACAATCTTGTCAAGAGTCACATTCATCTGGTTGATAGAGCTGATTTTTTAATTTGGTCAATAAATGAATATGAAGGTGTATATAAACATAAGATAAGATATAGGGTCTTGAGAAAAGAAGAAGACATTGCTGAGGTGGACTGGTGGAATGATGTGTTATGGAAGTGTAGCTGTCCACTAAAAGTTAAACTTTTTATGTGGTTAGTGCTTAAGAGGAAAGTATTGGTCTGGGAGAACTTGGTTAAGAGGTTTTGGATGGGCCCGGGAAGGTGCCCTCTCTGCAAGGAGGCTAATAAAGACTTAGATCACCTTTTTATTAGTTTCTCTTTTATCAGGAGTATGTGGACTATAGTTTCTCAGTATACAACTACTCATTTCATTTGGAATGGGTTACAGGTTAATGAGGTTTTTAAGACTTGGTACTCAAATGACCTTTTTGTAGAGTATAAAGATTTACTTTCCCTTATCATATGGGGTGTCTAGTTAGCCAGAAATTAGGCTATCTTTGAAGACATATATATGTCTCCCATTCACTATGTTTCAAAAAGATTTGCTATCCTCAGACTTTTCTCACAGGTTCAGCATGTTCCTAACGTTAGAAGGGTGGAAGTTAAAGAGATAGATAGATCTGGTACTTGGGAATTTTTTTATGGAGCCTCACAAGGAGACATAACTAATGGAGGTGAGGTACATGTGGCTTAGTTTTCTTATATGATCAACATTGGTATAGTTTCTCTGCATGGTTGGGTCAGAGCACCAATAATAAGGCATAACTGTTGGCTCTAAAGATGACTTTGAATTTGGCTCTCGCAAAAGGTATCAATAGGCTTCAATTCTTCGGTGATTCCAAACTGGTGGTGGATTAGATGAGATTCAAAAGAGGTCCCAAGAATATCTTCTCAGTGGCCATATATGAAAAATTGATTTAGTTATGAGGATTATTTCAATCAATCATTTTTCAACATATTTGTCGCGAGAGGAACACTAAGGACAAATCTCTTTCAAAGCAAGGGCTTGATCTGACAGAGGGTACTTGGAAGCAATGGAACATGTTGGTGGTCCAACATTTAGGAGATAGATCCTGGTCTTGTGTTTTTTTGAGTATGGTGGGAGGCTAAGGTGCCTCAGATACAGTTTCCTTTTTGGCAATTTTATGATGACATCAGGAACAAAATGACTAAGGATTTGAAGGGTCATATATCTCAATACACAACTATTTTGAAATATGATGTTGATGATCACTTTTTACAGTGAAGAATATCTTTTAATGTAATTTTTCTAAGTAAAATGTAGTGGGATTCTTTTAAGATGTACCACTGCGATCTTTGTATCCAATGAACCTGTAGTAGCAGCATGAGTGGACTGTTAGTAAAGACACTGTAGTGTCTCTGCACAATGTAATTTATTACAATTAGTGAATTATGCATTTTCTTATGAAAAAAAAAGCAGAAATTTAATATCCCTTTTAAGATTTTGAGATGGGTTAATTTCCTTCGCATTTACTCTAATTTTGAATTATTTTTTGAAAGGAGAAAAGTGATTAAAAGTATGTAACTTTAATTTAAATTTATTTAATATGGTAAATTATTTTCTTAAATCTTTAGTTTAATTGAAACTCATAAAATAATCATGATAAGTTTCAA
The DNA here is from genome assembly GCA_027924585.1 of Larix kaempferi. Taxonomy (NCBI): domain Eukaryota; kingdom Viridiplantae; phylum Streptophyta; class Pinopsida; order Pinales; family Pinaceae; genus Larix; species Larix kaempferi. The sequence continues at coordinate 3,633,469 of BSBM01000445.1, forward strand.
TTGGTATTTTATTGGACCACAATACCAACATTAGAAATAAAATGGACAATAACATAAGATATTTTCATAAAAACATATAATTTAAATATATATCTTCGAATCTAATCATGATTATTTAAACTAAAGATTATTGATATGAGAATTCGTTAAAATAAATGTTCATATTAAAAAAAAAATTACTTGCTTATTTTGGTTAAAGATGTCCACACATATACATATAAACAAGGTGGAGTTGTAAAGCAACTTAGTCCTTGCTTAAGGGATAGATACATTGTGCATTTAGATACGACTTCATCTAGATAAGACATTGAGATTTTGATTGACCTAGTTATGACATAAGCTTGGTGCAATATTGAGGTACCTAGTACGACATTGAGGGTTTTATAATCATTATATATATATATATCATAAGCTATTGTTTAACTAAAGCATCGATGAATTAGAATAGATGTAAAGTCCATTTCGTTATTTGTGTTGCATTTATTTCCGAAATATTTCTATGTATTTGGAATGATGATTTCCACGTATTATATGGTTGATAATCAACATTTGACAAGGATTTAGTGGGAGATTTAGCAAATTTGGAAGCATATGGTTGAGAGTAAAGAAACTAGCCTTTACTGTAAAGCAAAGGAGATTATATGCTTTTCTTCTAGGTTTTTCTTTCTATAGATTTCGTCAAGGAGATTAGGGCCAGTCGAAAACAACTAGCCTTGTTTGGTTATTATCATTGGTATAGACCCTTGCAATTATCAAACAACATGTAAATCAAGCTGCATTTCTTCAATCCATCAAAGACGAGGCACATCACACATGCTTCTATAGCTACCGTCTTATAGCAAGAGCTATTGGCAATGTTGGGGACATTGCCACCTCGTGGTTCTTGTTATTATTAAGAATGCGGGATAAATAAATAATTATATATAATTACTTAATCCATGAGATATACAAAATTAATAAACACTTCATTTTATTTTATTAGTTTTTGTAGTTTATTGTGTTGGTGTATTGAAAACACGACACAATTTAATTTACAAAAACTTTAGGAAATTTAAAAAACTTTATTAAATTTCGAAGGGAAATGTTTGGGTAAAAATTTCATTATCTTAGCCATGAGACTGTAATATGTTTTTATTTATTCAATTTATTTTCATATGTGTTGAATTTTGATTGGCCTATAGGCCTTGACAAGACTAGTTTTATCATTGACTAGATTAGATAAAAATAAGAAAAAAAGTACATACATTATAAAAACTTTACAAAGTTCATTAAATATTTATGTGAGTGTTGTACTCTGTCACTTCACACACACACATATATTTCTTACCTATTCCAAAAAATTATACAACGCAAATCCATATGTTTATATTTTTTTTACAAGAACGAATAACAAGCTTTTATATTAAAAAGAGGAGCAAAGTAAAATCCATATGTTTATATTGAAATAGTACCATTAACACATTTAATCTTCTCTTATGCAATCTTTAAACTAATTTTCAGAAACAAAACATGCAATATTTATATTTTATATTCTTTCTAAAATATAAACATAAAAATTCTCCATTTATACACTTTTTTTTGTTTTAGTTTAATATAGTTTTTAAATTAACTTTTAAAATTATAAAAGATATTAATAAATATAATTGTAATTTAATATTTAAAATTTATTTTTAAAATAAAAAATATTAATATAAATTACACATTATAATTTGAATTATGAAAGGATAAATTATTATATTATTTACTACAATATAATAATAAATTACAAGTGAAAGTTTAAATTAGAAAATAGTATATTATTATTATATTATTTATTGCATTACAAGTCAATACAATTATTTCATTTTATTTTAAAATAATAATATAAATAATTCAATAATATTAAATAATGATAATGTAAAAACAATTTTCATTTTCATTTTGAAAATATATAGAGAGTGAGAGAGAGAATTTGAATATCTATTTATTTTAAAAATTATTTAGAGTTTTGGATTATAGATTATTATTTACAATAGAAGATAACTTGTTTTATTAATATTTGTAATTATAATTTAATTGATTTTTATTTATAATTTAAGTCTCAAATTTAAATTTGGATTTTTTACAATGAGAAATTGTATTGGTTGTATTCTTGAATTTGATATTTGAGAATAATTTAATATTTTCAAAAAATGTTCATATATTAATATTAAATATTGATATCAAAACAATACAAACAACTCAACAAACTCACATCTATTTATTTATATTGTAATTTATATTATTTTCTCAAAAATAAGTATATTTAATTTATTTAGGTTCACCTACTTTAATTCATTAACCCTAATCTAGAAGACCAAAAGTATGTCTCTTTTCTAACTAACTCAAAGAAGAAATATAACATAGCCAAAATAAGAACAAACAAACAAACTCAAAAAAGAAATCTAACATAGCCAAAATATGAACAAACTTTCATGAGCTTCTAAGTGAAATAGGTGTTGGACAATTCCTAGAACACCATGGGAAGAAAGGATTTGTCATCTCTGTGAGACTAAGAGCGTTCTGCGTACAACCACATTAGATCGCAGTTTCACAATATTTATTATAATTCTAACCTCTCTAATCTTCTAACATGTCTTCTTTCTAAGCTTTTTGAGCATATGAATAAATTGTTACAACAAATCAATTAATTTCTTAAGGTCAAATAGACCAAAGTTGGTCTGAGTGGACGTTAACTATCATCATCACTATTCTTTTCAAAAGTTTGCAATTGCATAGTTTTTAAGATTAATAAATATTAACATTTAACATGCAATTTCACAATTTTAAAGATGTTTAGATATCAACATTTGATATATATTGGTATGGACTAAGCTGCACTAACTCTTGTTTCCATATTATTTAACTTTGCTCCTAATTCCACTTGTCATGTTATAAACTTACATAAAGTTTTCCGATGTTTTCAAAAAACAATTTATTGAATTATTTTTTTTGAAAATTAAAAATAAATTTCAAATTTTTCAAATTTTGTTCATTTTATTTTTTATTGGTCAAAGAGATTATCGATGGGACATAAATCAACTTTGCTTTTAAAACATATAAAGTAAAAGTAAAAACATTTAAATTGAAATTTTCTAAAAGTGCTATATGACAACCTTCACATGCCATTATTGGCTTTTGTTTATTAAAAACAAAAAAATGTAGTTGTCACTTTTCATGTGATGTTTTGATTTTGAGGTAAACAATTCTATATATTTTATTTTAATGTTCTTATAAGGACAATTTTTATTTTTTTTCCAAAAGAAAAAAACATAATTCCATTCATCCAAAGAGATCAGAATTACATTCAGTATTCACTGTATCAGTGAATTATCCAAGTCCAGAAAAGGTTCACTTGATGAGACTGTTACGTCTTCTTTCAAAATGCATATTTTGTTTCTTCCCAGTTTTATCCAAAAAAACTAGTTCTGTCCCAACGGACTGTTTTGCTTTTGCAACTTCATATGATTTATACAAAAACCTGTTATGCCAAACTGCTAATCATATATACTCATCATATATCAATGTAAGGTCTGTGGTAGAACTCAGATCTCTGTCCAGCATTCTCTTCAACTACTTTCCAAGTGCCGAAAGCCATGAGCTGCCCTTCTTTGGAAGCCTGGTCTGCATGCATGTTATTTTCCCTATAAACATGCCAGCATGTGAATGTGTCAAAGGACTGTTTGATCAGCTGAATAGTATTAAGAACATTTGCAAGTCTAAGAACTCTGCAGGCTTGAGTTTGATTGGTCCAATTTATAGCATTCATGGAATCTCCATAAACCGCCAGCCTAGAGATACCCCTCTCAGAAGCAAAAATGAGTAGTAACTTTAAACTCATGATTTCAGCAAAGTTATTGGATCCCATTCCAAGCCCCATAGTGAGAGTAAAGAAGTGTGAATCTGAAAGATATAAGATAGCTCCCCCACCACAAATCTCATTACTGGCAGCTCCGTCAAAAAACCCCCAAGGAAATGTTTTATCAATCTCCACTTCCATGGTACGTCTCTGATTAGCAGCCCTTATATATTCAGGACATGCTTCAATAATGCCCACCGCCCTTACACATACAATTTCCGGTAAGCATGGTTTATCCAGAAAAATAGCCCCGTTCCTAGCCAGCCATATCCCCCAGATGATCAACAGAGGTAGAGTCTTCAGTTTTTTATTAATAGCACGTCTCCACCAGTTCGCCCATGCATCCTCCACAGAAATACCATCCCATCTACAGTCAGAACCGACCAGTTTTGTGCATTCTTTCCAGACAGCAATCGTGAAAGAACAAGTGATGAAGAGGTGTGATACTGTTTCCATTTCCCTCTTACACAACACACACCAACCCGGTCCCTGGAAAGTTCTCTTCTGCAGAATATCCCATGTCGGAACCCGATTCATTAAAGCACACCACATAAAAAGTCTATTTTTTGATGGGCATTTAAGTTTCCACAGTGAGCTCCACCACCAGACCTCATCCCTATCAGCTGCTTCTGTACTTAGCACAATATACCCCAACTTTGGTGTGTAAACCCCCGCCGGGTCTAGTTCCCAAGTCAGTTCATCCGCCTGGTTTGTAAGGTGTATATTAGCCCTATTCAATCCACTAATGTAGTTATTCAAATAACCAGCCTCAGGATCCACCAAGCCCAACATATGCGCAGATTTCCAGTGTTGTATCCACGGATCATCTAGTCGCTGATCAGCCAAATGGTTAAGAGTAAGAATGCCCCGATTTTCCAGCGTGACTACAACATTTTCAGGAAGTGAGTGTAATTGTTCACTCCCGATCCAAGGATCTCTGCCAACTCTCACCTTCTCTCCATTACCCACATTCCACGCCAGATTATCCTCCACCAGTGAAAAGGATTTTACCACAGCCTTCCAGATCACGGATCCCCCTGTATGTGTTTTCCGCGGGCTCCTAATCCAATCTTCCAGACTCATGTCTGATAGATATTTCCTTTTTATAACCCTGGTCCATAAGCTATCAGTCTTGATAAGTCTCCAGCCTCCCTTAGCTGCCAACGCCTGAGCAAACAGAAAGATATTTTTTAATCCCCAACCCCCAAGACCTTTAGGTACAGCAATCCGCTTCCAGTTGACCCACGAGGTTACCTGTTCCGCCTTCTTACCACTCCATAGAAATCTAAAGCATAACCGCCTGATGTGTTCAAGAATTCCTTTGGGTATCCAAGACAAAGACATCCAATATACTGGAATAGCTTCTAAGACAGCCTTAACCAGAACCAGCCTGCCAGCTCTCGACATCCACTTGTGACTCCAAACATTCAATCTTTTCTCCACCTTACCTATGAGCCATCTCCAATCCTTCTTTAGGTATACATTTGCTTTCAGGGAGAAGCCCAGATATTTCAATCCTTCGTCAAGATTAGATAATTTAAAAGGAAAAGATTCAACGAGTGCCCGCTCTTCATCCGGCCGAAGCAAATGGGTAGTAATAGTGGATTTATCAGCATTAATATCCATCCCCGTAGCTTTTGAGAAAAGATCCATGATCTCCTTCAAAGTCCAAGTATCCCTTTGATCTCCTGAGCAGAAAATGATAATGTCGTCCACAAATAACAGATGAGTAACAAATAACTGCTCCCCAATAGCAATGCCCAGAAATCTCCCCTGTAATTTAGCATCAAGTATAGCCTTGCTCAGACCTTCTGCCACCAGCAGAAAGAGTAGTGGGGAAAGTGGGCAGCCTTGCCGAAGGCCCCTTTCCGCATGAAAAAAGGGAGTGGCCGCTCCATTCAATAACACAGAGAATGATACAGTAGTAATACAAGACATGATCCATCGAATAAAATTGATACCAAAGCCCAAATGTGTTAGAAGAAGCCGGATATAAATCCAACTCACCTTATCATATGCTTTGGACAAATCAATTTTAAGTATAGCTCCTTTGATATGCCTCGTCTTCATGCTGTGTAGTCCTTCCTGGGCCACCCCTATAGCCTCATGTATCTGACGACCATCAAGAAAACCAAATTGTTCAGCTGAAATATGTTCAGAAAGTGTTACCTTGAGTCTCCGGGCAATGACCTTCGAAACAATCTTGTAGATACAATTGCACAATGAAATAGGTCTGAATTCAGAGAGAGTAACCGGATTATCAGTCTTTGGTATGAGAGCTATAAAGGTAGAATTGAAACTTGCAGGTAACTTCCCATTCATGCGAGTATCTTCTACCACCTGTAAAAGATCCAGCCCCACAATCTCATACAGTTCCATAAAGAATTCAACAGACCAACCATCCGGCCCGGGGCTCTTGTCTTTTTGAAAACTTCCAAGGACCTCCTTTAATTCCTCCTCAGTAACAGCACCCATCAGTCTCCTGTCATCCTCCTCCACAGCAAAACGCGGAAATAATTGGGCGATCCTAATAACTTCTGCAATAGAAGCCTGTGCTGGAGCCTTAAATAGGTTCTGGAAATGACCCACCCCGCATCTAGCTTTGCCATCAAAATCAAAATGTTCAGTGCCTGCTTCATCTTTCGAGCTCCAAATAGTATTGACCGCCTTCCTCCCCCTAGCGTAAGCATGGAAAAACTTAGTATTCTCATCCCCACATTCCAGCCAGATCGCCCTACTCTTAAGTCTCCAGGTTTCCTCCTTTTCCATCAAAAGGTTATTTCTTCTGCCTTCCAGCCTGACCATTGCAGCCTTGGATTCCAATGACATCAGACCCCCTCCATCCCCTTCATAGATCTGTAGTAGTTCATCCTCTATCAGTTTCAATTCACTATCCTCCCTAATTTTCTTATCAATAGCCCATCCTTTAATAGCTCCTTTTAATCGTTGTATGTTCTCCGCGAACTGAAAAGCCCCAGTACGTTCATGATCCACATCATACGGCCTCCAAAGATCCAGAAAGAGACATTTGAAAGAATCGTCACTAAGCCAGTTCTTATTAAACTTTAGAGAGCTAGGTGGATTGATAGGACCTCTTCTGATCTCAAGAAAGATAGGGAAATGATCAGAATCCCCCCCACTCCCAACCCACTGCCTGATCTGAAGAAACCTGTCCACCAACTGTTCAGCCACCAGGAACCGGTCCAGTCTCTTAGACACCCGAGCCTCTCCCCTCCTGTTATTCCTCCAAGTGGGTTTTAGCTTGTTAGGTTCAATATCCAATAAGTTGTTACGAACCAGCATCTGTTGAAAGTATCCTGCCAATGGATCCACATATGCTTGAGGGCCCCAAATTTCAGTTTGCCCTAAAGTAAAATTAAATCACCCCCCACTACAACCGAATCACCATCCAGGAGCCTGTCCTGCAGTAGAGAATCCCAGAAAGGAGCCCTATTTGCATAGGGCCCGTAGACATTTACCACAGTGAAGCAAGATCCCAAGTCAATTGAGAGAAAATCAGCTCCCAATACAGAGGCCATCCCCCAAGCATTAAGCAGTTTAAACGCACAATTCTTCCATCCCACAGCCAACCCCCCAGAGCGACCCCTAACATCCAGAGTCACAAAGGTCCAACCAGCCATCCATAGTTCCAACTTCTCCTTGATGATAACACCTAAACCTAAGGTCTCTTGTAGCAGAATCACATCAGGGTGTTCAAGAGTAAGCACCCTCATGAAGGCTGATTTCTTTTTAGGCCCAGCCAGACCGCGACAATTAAAGGACATAATCTTCATATCCGAACATTCGTCCGGGCATTCACTGCTCTAAGTGCCCTCTCAATCGAGACCTGTTTCCCCTCCCGAAGGTCCATTCTGGCCCTGTTCTGAGCCTTTGATAAGTGAGACCTGCGACCTCTTCCTCTCCGAGCCGGCACCTTCAATTTTCCTAAACCCCCCCCAGAATTCTTAGTACAAGAACGGAGGTTATATCCAGAAGCAAATGACTCGGGTGAGGAAGGCTCGGAGTACACATCCACCTTCCCAGGATCCGGTTCAATAGTTTTCACATCCTCCAAAAGAAGAGGAGACAAAACAGAGCTGAGAACAGGAGATTCACCCACCGTGTAATTGAAACTCCCATACGAGGCCGAAGTGATATTAGTGGGAAGAGTCTCATCACATCTTGATAAGGATAAATGCTTCAGTCCCTCTACCCAGTCAGCCCCATCAACAGAACACCGATTGATATAAAAATGTACAGAGGATGATAATGGGAAAGAAGGAATACCCAAAAAAAAAGGGCCCGGCACACCAACCACAGCCACTGAATCGGAACCAAGAATGTCATCTGCAAGTTTTTCGTTGAGATCAGCATGAATGACCCGTGCCGCATCTGTTCCCTGACCAATAGGTTCCAAAGCCTCGTCAATCCGGTCACCTCCCGAATCATCCATCACAGGTGACGTTTCATTGTTCATTAGGACCTGTGGTTCTTCCATAAAAGCCATACCAGATGAGATATCGCTCCCCCCAATAGGAGTGCGAACCGAAAGATGACAATCAGTCGCCGGGTGTCCATAGACATGACACCGCCAGCATCTGAAGGGCACATTCTCATAATCCAGCATCTGTGGAATACTTACAGGCCCCCATTCCAGATTAATGACCTCCGGTAGACCATCACGGATATTTAAATTAACCAAAATTCTTGCAACTTGTTTGTAATGCGTCTCCATAAAGGAGAGATCAGCCTCCAGAAAGTTGCCCAGAATATCCCCAATCTTACGGAAATGGCAAATATCCCAAAAATGTAGAGGAAGTCCCGGCAATCTTACCCAAACCGGAGTCAAATCCACTCGCTCCCGACTAGCATCGAAGAGTGGATGCCAAGGCTTCAACAAAACCGGTGAATGATTCAAGTGCCAATTCCTGACAAGAATTTTGCGCACATCAGCTTCAGATTGTAGTACCACCGCAAACCACCCCCGAAGCAACATGTCCACCACAGGTGTGTAGCCTAACACCTCGCGCCAGTGTGTATCCACCCATTCCATCACAGTAGATCGAGCGAAAAATCTGCCCATAACCCTTCCCACCAGCGTCAAACGAGACATCTCAAGGACTTGTTCCCAGGCAATATCCTCGCCTACAGCATAACTACCCACAATGCGGGTTTTAATCCAGCTCCTCCTCCGACGCCTACGGGGTTTTTTACAAGCAGCCCCAATCCCCGATGCAATCCCCTCCTTAACCTTCGGAGGCTCAACAGCCGCAGAAGGGCTATCAAAACCACGGTGTTCAGAGATCTCCAGTGGCACTCTCACAGCCCCTCCAATGCCACCACAATCCGTCCCAATCAGATGCTGAGCCTGACGTGCCACACCCTCATCCGCAATTTGTTCGAAACCAACCGCTGCTTCAAAACCCTCCTGTAAATCAGACACCGGGAACCCTAGATCCCGAGCAAAAAAGACTCCAGCCTCCCTCCAACTCGAACTACCCAGCAAATCTACTGGCATTCCATCAAAATACAGGTTTTCCGGCAGCAAGTTTTGTGAAGAAGATGTCAGATAATCCGAGGAAGAGAACCCAATGTACGGCCTCACCTGCCCCGACCCGGTTGAAACAGTACCATCAGGCCCCAGCAATGAGATTCCATCCAGTCCCTCCATCTGCCCTCCACCTGGCACCCCCCATCCAACCTGAGCCTCCAGCTGGTCACCAGAGAAGGCTGCCATGTCCACTTCCACCACCAAAGCCAGAACCCCAAAGTACAGTAGCAAAACCTACCAAAACCCCCAGATCACCGGCACAGTTCCAAAAAACTGACAAAACAAACCAAGGCGAACTACCGAGCAATAAAAAAATTGAACCCCTCCCCAAGAAAAACCCTCCTACCATTGTTTTCCAGGAAAAGCACGTTGAAGTGAACAGACCGTGGCCTCCTCATGCGCCTCGCCTTCGCCCCCCATGCAGCCCCGACCGCCATCATCAACCAGCATCTCTTTCAACAGATTCATATAAGGACAATTACTTATTCATATGACAAATTTTATAAATTCTTTTTTTTTTTTTTTTTTTTTTTCATCAGAAAAAAAATCGTACTATTGCTATTCATTCCGAATCAAATAGTACAAAGATAGTCCAAGTACATTGAAGATTCAAGTCATCATCTTCTGAGCTTGATCTCAAAAAGGTAGCATCAAGCTTTGTCTGCTATACAAAAAAGGAGGATTGCCCATGACAAAACTTCTCAAAATGTCATTCATCAGTACAAACATGATGTCAAACTAAAAGAAGAAAAAAATTACCCCTGTCCAACAAACAGGAATCCATCCACTCTTCCCAAAACAAAATTCCTTCTGACCCTTCAAGTGCTTGTTTTGATAGCTGATCAACAAGAGAATTGTGTTCTCTGAATATATGCTCAAAGGAAATATGATCAAAATTTGAAATCTCATGGCGAGTAAGAAGACACCAATTCCTAAGTGCAGTGATATTCAGATTGAATTCATTTGATGCCCATTTAATGGTCACCCAGGAATCACCAAAAACTTTGAGATTGACTAGTCCAAAAATATTTGCCTCTTTTAAAACAACCCACAGTGCCATCAGCTCTGCCTTCATATTAGACCCTCTACCACCATTAAGTCGAAGAGAGAAATAATGGCCTTCATTTAAGAATATGACTCCACCAGTTGCACACAAACTTGCTTGAGCTGCCCCATCGAAAAATAAAATAGGCCGAGATATCTTGAAAGAGAAGAGACTATCTCTCTCATTATTCTTGAAACTCTCTTCCTCCGGATAGGATTGAATCATCTTGATAACAGTCTTTACACAAAGAACCACTGCTGGCACCCTACTCTGAAAAATCATTTCATTTCTAGCATACCAGGTAACCCAGGATACAAAAATAGGAAGGAACAAAGGTTTTTTAAAATCCCTAACCCAACTATGCATAGCATAGACAAAATCTAGATCTCCCCAAATCATATTCAACTGAAGTTCTTTACAACATAGAGACCAAATTTCTTGCATAAAAGAACACTTCCCAAACAAGTGATTTATAGATTCAATGCTTTGCTTACATAAAAAGCACCAGTTCGGACCATACCAGCCACGCCTGAGAAGATTGTCCCAAGTCTTAAGGCTACCATATAGAGCATGCCATAAAAAACACTTTACCTTAATTGGAATTGGCCCCTTCCAGATCTTCTGATACCACCAGTGCCTCGGATAAAGACAGACATCTTGCATTATTCTGTCATATGCAGATTTAGCAGAAACATAACCTTCCTTTGGATTGCCAGACCACAATAACTTATCAGAATTTCCATTAATTACAATTCCAGCCGAACTTAAAGCCATAACATAACACTCCCATTCTCGAAAGAGTTGACCTGAGAGATCCAATTCCGTCGCATTCAACCAAGTATTTCCAAGACGTTGATTGGGGCACTAAATATGAACAGAGTTTAAAGTTAAGAATCCCATAGAATTCAGCTGTGCAATCAACCTATCCGATAGCTTGTAAGCTTCCTCCAACCCAAGAGCAGGATCCACACCAATATAAACACTGCTACCGTCTCCATCCTGCCAACATAAATCATTTGCAAACCAGTTGTAAACTTTAAGAAAACCTCTCCATATAGGAGACAACACACCACTGCCAGACTTTGGTTTCCTCATCCACGAAATTAAGTCTGTCTTGATATATTTTAGGTGGAGAACCTTCGACCAGAGAGTGTCGCTGAAAAGACCACGCCACGGACTCTTCAACCGAAGAGCTTTGCTGAAGATGTTAATATACTTAATTCCCCAACCACCAAACTTCTCAGGGCAAGCTAAAGTCTCCCATCGGACCATCACAAGTTTCGATCCTTCAGTATTACCAGACCAAAGGAATCTGAACATAAGTTTCCTGAGAGCATTTAAAATATAGACCGGAATCTCCAACAATGATAACTAGAAAACATGAATACGTGAGAGGACCGCTTTCACTAATACAAGACGACCTCCAGCAGAGAGAAGCCGATATGTCCAATGATTAATTTGGTTTTCAAACTTACATATGATCCATCTCCAATCATTCACTTGATAGGAATTAGGTTTTAACAAAAAACCTAGATATTTTATACCATCTACCAGATTATGAAATTTGAATGGTAAAAAGGATTCAATATCACTTCTTCTGGCATCATCCACATTATAATGATAAAAACAAGATTTTGTGATGCTAACCTTCATCCCAGAAACTTTGCAGAAGAAGTTGATAATGTTAGGAAAAACTCTCCATTCAGTAATAGAGTCAATACCAACAAGAAGCACGTCATCAACAAAAAGAAGATGTGATAGGAAACACCCATCACCCATCTTGATGCCTTTAATCAAGCCCATCTCTTTGGCTTGATTTACTAATCTGCTAAGACCATCAATGATCAAGAGAAATAGCAGGGGAGACAGTGGGCAGCCCTGCTTGATCCCTCTAGAGCACTGAAAAAAAGTGGAAGGATTCCCATTAACCAGAATAGCAATGCTTGGAGTCTTGACATAGGCCATAATCCAACTTAACACCTGAGGAGGAGTACCAATTTGAATCAGTACCAACCTGAGAAAAGTCCAATTGACACGGTCATAGGCTTTCTCAACATCCATCTTTAAAAGCATAGCCTTCAACTTCTTAGACTTGATTGTATGCAACAACTCCTGTGACAGAACAATCGCATCATGAATTTGTCTTTCTTTTAAGAACCCGAACTGTTCTGGACTGATGAAGACAGACAGAGCATTTTTAAGCCTTTGTGCAATAATTTTAGAAACAAGCTTATAAATAAGGTTACATAAAGCTATGGGTATGTATTCCCCAAAAGAAGTTGGCTTATTGCTCTTCGGAATTAAAGTGAGGAACATCGAATTAAGAGCTCCAGAAACAAACCCATGAACTCTGGTAAATTCCACAAGTCTCTAAATGTCTTTCCCCATAACATCAAAGAAGTGAACATACACTTCAGCCGGCCAACCATCTGGGCCAGGGCTTTTCTCCCTGGCAAAAGATTTTAATTTTTTCTCAATTTCTTCCAACGAGACTTCCTTCCCCAGCTCATCAGCTTCTCTTTCATCAAAACACCGAGGATAAAGTCTTTCCAATCGTATTTGATCTAAAAGATCACAACCACCTTCATCTCTGTAAATATTACCAAAAAACCTCACAGCTTCATCACTTAAAGAGTCCAGCCCTTTAATAGAGTTACCATCTTCATCATTTATTTCCCAAATCATTTTCAAATTCCTCCTCGCAGAAGCATATGCGTGGAAAAATTTTGTATTCTTGTCACCAAGATCAATCCACACCTTGTGGATTTTCAACCTCCACTCCCTCTCTTCCATTAACAGTAAATCCTCCTTTTTTTTCTCATATTGCTTCAGAACTTCAAAATCAACTTGATTCAAGGAACCTTCAAAATTTAACAGTAGGGCTTCCTGAATACTAATATCCAACGCCTTTAGTTCAGCTTCATCAGACTTTTTTCTTACCTTAATCCAATCAATAACCACATCTTTTAGCTTCTTCATCTTGAGACAGAAATAATCAACTGGATTTAAGTTTTAAATGTTAACATTGATCCATAAATCTTTCACCATCTCACAGAAATCATTGTCCATAAGCCAAGAACAATTGAATTTAAACGGGTAGCAGACCTTTTGACCAAGATCTTCAAATTGAAAAACAATGGGCCGATGATCAGAAAACTTCACATCATGGACCCATGCCCGAGTTTTTTGAAAGATACTTAACATAGAAGACTTCACAATGAACCGATCAAGTCTCTTGTGAACACCGTCATCACCACGCCGGCCATTAGTCCAAGTAGGAAGTAACTTGGCTGGCACCACATCCACCAGGTCATAGCGGTTAAAATAATCTAAGAAAAAGTCTGCCATCGGATCCAATCTAGCCACAGAACCCCAAATTTCAGAGGCATAAATTGTAAAGTTTAAATCGCCTGCAATAACCAAATTTGACAGACTTAGGATTCCAGACAAAGCCAAAGCCTCCCAAAAATGCCTCCTATCACCATAAGGAGCATAACAGTTAAGAATGTATAACTGTAAATTTAAACCAATACAATTCCCTTCCATCAATAAACCCCAAGGAGAAGTAAAAACTTTGAAAGAGAACAAAGCAGGGTTCCATGCCATGGCCAACCCCCCAGAGAGTCCATTTGAGCAACTAGTCGCGACTTCCCACCTTGGAAGAAAACCCCCTAATTTAGAAATAGCTACAGCACTTGAACACATGGTTTCTTGTAGTAAAACAATACCCGGGAAAATAGCAGCAAAAAGTTTTGAGAAGGCCTTTTCCCTAGCAGCCTTCCCCAACCTGCGAACATTCAGTGATAAAATAGACATTAAGAACCTGAAACGGAGGGAAACCTTGCTCTAAGACCCTCATCAGACATAGAAAGAGCTTCTCCATCCACCAATCTATCAGAAACCAAAGGGAGAGGCATATCTGAACAATTCGCTTCTCCAGCCACCAATTTATCAGAAACCAAAGGGAGAGGCATATCTGAACAATTCTTAACATTCTTTCCTTCTTTCTTCTTTTTCCCCCTTCGATAGTAACATTTTGAAACTTGACAGAATGAAGAGGAAGGGCATCTGAATCAGCAATAGGAAATTTTGAAAAAGATGGAACAGGGGTAAGGGTTTTCAATACCCCATCAATATTGAACACACCCCTATCCCCCAACTCAGAAGCCTCAACATCAGAGTTAACCGAAATCTGCGCCCTAGGAGTCCCTGACTCCAACCCATCGACAAAGGAAGAAATATGGCTGTTCCGAACCCTAAGTAACCCTATCCCCAATTCATCAGCAGGAGAAATACAATGACCATTAAGAACCCGAGGCTCATCACCGATAACATGTAAATCAACAGACCCCGACCCAACCTCCTTCCCAGCATCAACAGGAAATGAACCAAAATAAAGACTACGGGCAGCATTTGGTTTATCCTTCTCTACAGAGACAGAGGAAACATGATGACTCTCAACAACAGGCTTAAGGGATCCATGTCTCAGAATAACTTCCCCCGAGGCAATACGAGCATCTAAGTCCTTCTTAGCAGCTTCCATCAAAGCAATATCATCTTTTGAGACATTAGTATACACAGAGTCAGGAATAGGAATATGCCTACCAGGGCCATCAAGAAGAGAAGGGTGCGGCGTAGTAAAAGCCAAGGAGCCGTCTGCATCCGTCCCCATCTTTAGAAAATGAGGGCACTTTGGTTTAGTATGACCAATTTCCCGACAACCGAAGCATCGAAATGGAATTCTAAAGAAATCAGGATGCTGTTTCCAAATCCTTTGCCCCCAAACAATCTCCACTTCTGCCGGAAGACCAGAACCATTTCAATTTCCACCATGACTTTTGCATATCGCCTGTCCATGCCAAATAAAGTCTTCATATCAATGTGAATGAAGCGGCCAACCGAGTTAGCCAATCCCACTATAATTTCTTCAGTCCATAGTTCGATAGGCAAACCTGGGATCAACATCCAGATATGTCTCAATCTCTGCCTCTCCGAGAGAGGTCAAAAGCGAGATGCCACCTTTTCAAAATTAAGGACCCATCTTTAAAAAGCCACGTTCCTTCCAAAATCCTGGGCAACCGGGAAGCATCCGGGAAAACAAAGAGAATCCATCTATTCATCAGCAGATTTACCCTAGGTGCCATACCTGTAACCGGCAACCAATTAGCCCTGACCCATTCCAAAATTTCATCTTTCGAACCAGACATATACTCCAAACGCCCGACTATATCCCGTTTCTCAAGCATCTCCACTCTATCAAGATTTGAGTCTTCGACAATCACATATCTAGACAATGTAGAACGAGCCTTGAAGGCTTTCAATCGCCTACGAACCCTGGCCTTCTCACCAAACAAATTCCTATTTCTTTGCACATTAGAATGCAAAGCTACCTGCTCCGCCTAAAGACTAGGGTTTACCAAATGAGACGGAGAAAAAGCACCCTGAGTGAGTAAAGGGGATGCCATTAAGACCTGTCATCGGAGAGAAAAATCCGACCCACACCTGTCCACCTCCAACATGGGGAAAGAGGGACCCACAGACAGTTGTACACAGTTGCTATCAACAAAAGAAAAGAGACCTTAAGTTAGAGAGATAAAAAGAACCCTGTCACAACAAACCAAAACCTGCAAACCTAGAGTAAAAGGGCTCGAAGAAAACAAATTTTAAGCATCATCGTAAGCCACTATTGCCACTTTTTTTATACTTGGCTGGTACTAGACTGGTTCTAGTCGAACCAGTTGGACTCCAAGTCGATGATACTCAAAATACTTCCCTCCGAGCTCCAATCACATCCCAAATCTGCAACAACACAACAAACACCTCAATCGAAACCCTAACCGCTACCATAAAAAAAGGAATCATAAATTCTTTCTTGTTGTTATGATTTCACTTTTATTTTCTTAATTTGTATATTCAACTTAGAGCTTATTGATTCTAGACTTTCATTATATCTATCTATCTATCTATATATAATGGATTTGATTCTCTCTTCCTTTTAAAAAATACTTTGAGCTTTGGATTATGGATTATTATTTATAGAAGAAGATAAGTTGCTTTATTAATACCAGTAATTATGATTTAATTGATTTTTATTCAATTTAAGTTTCAAATCTAAATTTGAATTTTTTAGAATGAAAAATTGTATTGATTGTAATCTTGAATTTGTTATTTTAAAATAATTTAGCATTTTAAAAAATGGTTCATATATTAATAATATTAAATATCGATGTCAAAACAATTTACAAACAATTCAACAAACTCACATCTATTTATTTATATTGTACTTTATATTTACGTCATAGGCGTTTTTCACAATGAGATATCATCTCACGAATACTATTACAGATTTCTCGTCTTTGCCTCCAATAAGTTACTGCCACATGTTTTCTCTTTATGTGTTGTCCTCCTCATTGTTGGTTTGTTTCACGCTTAACCTCTTTCATATGATGTACTCCACCTTGTTGCGAGTTGCTATGATATTAAATCCCACAGCCATAGTACTGGCCTGATGACTAGCTTGACTCGACGATCGATGAGCTAACCTGTCTGCGCTGCTACCCTCAAACACTCTGATTTTCACAGCGATGATCATCACCATCACAACGATATAATCCCACACGATCACAGATCATACCACAACCATAACCATGATTTGAAAATATCCATAATACGCAGGGAATAATTTTGTGATATGGAACTACGTTGAGCATAGTCTTGTACTTCTCAACGCAGTTCCATATCACAAAAACATAACCATGATATCAGACCCCTCAAAATCAATCCCCGAAAACTGGTCCTCTCCTATTCATTATCGGTTTGGATTTGAGGCTTGTCCACTGAGTAATATGTCTTGATTTAGGGATCGAATTATTAATGGTGGGGAGACTCTCATATTCGATCTTCCACTGAATTGTATCCCACGACGTCCATGTTGTTGTTTTGTGCATTAATGGACTAAATCTGATTCTTCACTCAAGTAGTTTATGGAATCTCATAAATATTGTTATTATATGCATAATGTTGTTGCTGTTATAAAATTTCATTCCCCTTGTTACAATCCTCGTCTAATGCGACAACAAAATGAGATACTTTCACAATAGAGAAGAGAGTTCCAACCTGCTAGGAGATCCAACAAAGCAGCACTGGCATTTGTAAGACCTAATACACAATTTTCTTGGCACTAAACAGATCTCTGTAACAAATGAATTTGACAGTTCCAGGCATGGCCTACTATAAATTCTGTAAACCTTATGTATTGTTGTCTTTTGTCTTTGTCTAGATGAGAACCTTGGTTAAAGAGAATTAGACTCTTGGCCCCTGTAATGTTGATATCGTAAATGGAATAAGACTGCACGTCTGTGAATGTTTCGAGGGAAGTTTCCTTACATGAATAAACCATAAAAGATTAAAAAAAATCATTTTTGATGTTCAAGGATGCCTACCATATTATGGTGAATGCAAAACCTATCAGAAAGTCCTTCCATTGCATGAAATGCACAACAAAAACCACGGTGCCCCTGTCCTAGATAACACCATTCAGTGGGGGGGATTCAATGCTCTATGGGATCAAAGTTGTAGTCTGCCAAGAACAAGCAAACTGAAAGGCCAAATAGAGTGTTGGGAGCCTGGCAATTGAGTTTGGGTAGATCCTTGGAAGATTGGAAGAATTTGGAGAAAGACAATAACCCTGCTTTGGCTCCGTCGCTTTCTATGTCTTTGATTAGTGCAACCACCTTCAACGAGATGGTGCCTTTGGCCATCAGGCATATTGGGTCTACTACGAATCCTTTGGCCTCGATGAACTCGTTCTCGGAGTCGAGAGCCACCATCTTTCCCATCTTTTTAATGTGGAGTCTTCTGTGGTTTGCTATGCTATTGGACAGTAAGATACAACTATCAAGGATCTCTAAGAGAAACGAGGCTATCACTCGAACATCATTAACAAATGGAGAGAAGCTCTCTTCGACGTAGCGAGCATAACTGAATTCAAGTTGAAAAAGTTTTAATGGGTGAGAATCTTCCACTTTATTTTCTAGTCCATGTTAGTTTTCAATTTGTTGGATTGATGTAAAATGCATGATGCATACTTAGATGTTTGTCATTGCTTATTTTACTCTCCAAAATTATCTAGGGATGAAGGCGAACTCGTGGATAAGCGCTTGGCCTCAACCCTTGAATATTTTTTAGAATGGAGAGAGCCATAAAAATATCCCCGAGATGTGCAGTGGTGGGTTAGTGCCACCAATCACCACTTCCAAACCTTCACAAACAACCGGGCTTTGATGTGTTATTCCCTGACAGAAAGCACGATGTCGCTCAATGCATAATGCATAAAGAGATCTTGGAGCAAATGAAGGAAAGAGAACTGCATTCCATGAGAAGACAAGAGGCAAGGAAGAAGAGAGTGTTGGAACTCCAACAAATTCCCTTCAATTATTTCATAAAATTTTAGGGCCCCTCCATTTCAAATTTTGTAAATGGTGTTTTTTATTAATTTTGATTTGTTTGTTAGATTTTATTGCTTGGTTTCTTGGAATCCTTTGATTGCATACCTTGCATAGAGAGAATTGGGAATGAAAGGAAGGTAAGGATAGGATCAGATCCTTGGATTAGCAGTCATGATCATAGTCTTCCTGAACATATGATAAATTCCCTCAGAGATCAAGGTAATTTATTCATGTATCAAGTGGGGGATATAATCAACTCCTCTCCCCATAGAAAAATATGGTTAACTGCAAAAGATACGGTTTTTGCAGATGAAGATATTAATAGCTGGGAGAGATATGCTAACAATCTTGTCAAGAGTCACATTCATCTAGTTGATAGAGCCGGTTTTTTTAATTTGGTTAAGAGAGGAATTTGAAGGTGTATATAAACCTAAAATATGATATAGGGCCTTGAGAGAAGAAGAAGACATTGCTGAGGTGGAATGGTGGAATGATTTGTTATGGAAGTTTAGCTGTCCACTAAAAGTTAATCTTTTTATGTGGTTAGTGCTTAAGAGGAAAGTATTGGTCCGGGAGAACTTGGTTAAGATGTTTTGGATGGGCCCGGGAAGGTGCCCTCTCTGCAAGGAGGCTAATGAAGTCTTATATCACCTTTTTATTAGTTTCTCTTTTATCGGGAGTATGTGGACTATAGCTTCTCAGTATACAGGTACTCATTTCATTTTGAATGGGTTACAGCTTAATGATGTTTTTAAGATTTGGTACTCAAATGACCCCTTTACAGAGTATAAAGATTTACTTTCCGTTATCATATGGGGTGTCAAGTTAGCAGGAATCAAGATATCTTTGAAGAAATATATATGTCTCCCATTCACTATGTTTCAAAAAGATTTGCTATCCTCAGACTTTTCTCACAGGTTCAACATGTTCCTAAAGTTAGAAGGGTGGAAGCTAAAGAGATAGATAGATCTGGTACTTGGGGAATTTTTTGATGGGGCCTCACAAGGAGACATAACTAATGGAGGTGAGGTACATGTGGCTTAGTTTTCTTATCTGATCAACATTGGTACAGTTTCTCTGCATGGTTGGGTAAGAGCATCAATAATAAGGCATAACTGTTGGCTCTAAAGATGACTTTAACTCACTTTGGCTCTCGCAAAAGGTATCAATAGGCTTCAATTCTTCGGTGATTCCAAACTGGTGGTGGATTATACGAGATTCAAAATATATCCCAAGAATATCTTCTTAGTGGCCATATATGAATAATTGATTCAACTAAGAGGATTATTTCAATCAATTAGTTTTCAACATATTTGTCGCGAGAGGAACGCTCAGGACAAATCTCTTTCAAAGCAAGGGCTTCATCTGACAGAGGGTACTTGGAAGCAATGAAACATGTTGGTGGTCCAAAATTTAGGAGATAGATCCTGGTCCTGTGTTTTTTTGAGTATGGTGGGAGGCGAAGGTGCCTCAGATTATAGTTTCCGTTTTTTGGCAATTTTATGATGACATCAGGAACAAAATGACTAAGGATCTGAAAGGTCATATATCTTAATACACAATTGTTTTGAAATATGATGTTGATGATCACTTTTTACAGTGAAGAATATCTTTTAATGTAATTTTTCTAAGTAAAATGTAGTGGGAGTCTTTTAAGACATACCACTGCCTTTGTTATTTTTGGATCTTTATATCCAATAAACCTGTAGCAGCATGAGTGGACTGCTAGTAAAGACACTGTAGTGTCTCTGCACAATGCAATTTATTACAATTAGTGAATTATGCATTTTCTTATGAGAAAAAAATAGAAGCAAAAATTTAATATCCCTTTTAAGATTTTGAGATGGGCTATTTTCCTTGGCCTTTACTCTAAGTTTGAATTATTCTTTGAAAGGAGAAAAGTAATTAAAAGTATGTAACTTTAACTTAAATTTATTTAATAGGGTAAATTATTTTCTTAAATCTTTAGTTTAAATGAAACTCATAAAATAATCATGATAAGTTTCAATTGGTATTTTATTGGACCACAATACTAACATTAGAAATAAAATGGACATCAACCTAAGAGATTTTCATAAAAAAAACATATAATTTAAATATATATCTTCGTATCTAATCATAATTATTTAAACTAAAGTTTATTGATATGACACTGCGTTAAAATAAATGTTCATATTAAAAAAAAAATCACTTGTTTATTTTGTTTAAAGATGTCCACACATATGTGACATATAAACAAGGTGTAGTTGCAAAGCAACCTAGTTCCTACTTAAGGGATAGATACATTGTGCATTTAGCTACGACTTCATCTAGATAAGATATTGAGAATTTGATTGACCTAGCTACGACATAAGCTTGGTGTAACATTGAGGTAGCTAGTACGACATTGAGGGTTTTATAATCATTATATATATTTATCATAGGTCATTGTTTAATTAAAGCATTGATGGATTAGAATAGATGTAAAGTCTATTTAGTTATTTGTGTTGCATTTATTTCCAAAATATTTCCATGTATTTGGAATGGTTATTTCCACGTATTATATGGTTGATAATCAATATTTGACAAGGATCTAGTGGGAGGTTTAGCAAAGTTGGAAGCATATGGTTGAGAGTAAAGAAACTAGCCCTTAATGTAAAGCAAAGGAGATTAGATGCTTTTCTTCTAGGTTTTTTTTCTATAGCTTTCGTCAAGGAGATTAGGGCTAGTCGAAAACAACTAGCCTTGCTTTGGTTATTGTCATTGGTATAGACCCTTGCAATTATCAAACAACTTGTAAACCAAGCTGCATTTCTTCAATCCATCAAAGACGAGGCACATCACACCTGCTTCTATAGCTACCGTCTTATAGCAAGAGCTATTGGCAATGTTGGGGACATTGCCACCTCGTGGTTCTTGTTATTGTTAAGAATGCGGGATAAATACATAATTATATATAATTACTTAATCCATGAGATATAAAAAATTAATAAGCACTTCATTTTATTTTATTAGTTTTTGTATTTTATTGTGTTGGTGTATTGAAAACACGACACAATTTAATTTACAAAAACTTTAGGAAATCTAAAAAACTTTATTAAATTTCAGAGGGAAACGTTTGGGTGAAAATTTCATTATCTTAGCTATGAGATTGTAATATGTTTTTATTTATTCAATTTATTTTCATATGTGTTGTATTTTGATTGGCCTATAGGCCTTGACAAAACTAGTTTTATCATTGACTAGATTAGATAAAAATAAGTTAACAAATACATACATTATAAAAACTTTACAAAGTTCATGAAATATTTATGTGAGTGTTGTACTCTGTCACTTCTCACACACACATATATTCCCTACCTATTCCAAAAAATTATACAACTTAAATCCATATGCTTATATTCAAATAGTACCATTAACATATTTAATCTTCTCTTATGCAATCTTTAAACTAATATTCAAGAACAAAACATGCAATATTTATATTTTATATTTTTTCTAAAGTACAAACATAAAAATTCTCCATTATTACACTTTTTTATTTTAGTTTATTATAGTTTTTAAATTAACTTTTAAAATTATAAAAAATATTAATTAATATAATTATAAATTAATATTTAAAATAAAAAATATTAATATAAATTATACATTAAAATTCAAATTATAAAATGATAAATTATTATATTGTTTACTACATTATAATAATAAAATAACAGTGAAAGTTTAAATTATGAAATAGTATATTATTATTATATTATTTATTGCATTACAAGTCAATATATTTATTTCATTTTATTTTAAAATAATAATATAAATAATTCAATAATATTAAATAATGTTAATGTAAAAAACAATTTTTTTTTTCATTTTAAAATAATAATATAAATAATTCAATAATATTAAATAATGTTAATGTAAAAAACAATTTTCATTTTCATTTTGAATATATATATATATATAAAATTTGAATATTTATTTATTTTAAAAATTATTTTGAGTTTTGGATTATTATTTATAATAGAAGATAAGTTGTTTTTATTAATATTTGTAATTATAATTTAATTGATTTTTATTTATAATTTAAGTCTCAAATTTAAATTTGAATTTTTTATAATGAGAAATTGTATTGGTTGTATTCTTGAATTTGATATTTTAGAATAATTTAATATTTTTAAAAAATGTTCATATATTAATATTAAATATTGATATCAAAACAATATAAATAACTCGACAAACTCACATCTATTTATTTATATTGTAAATTATATTTTTTCTCAAAAATAAATATATTTAATTTATTTAGGTTCACCTACTTTAATTCATTAACCCTAATCTAGAAGACCAAAAGTATGTCTCTTTTTTAATTAACTCAAAGAAGAAATCTAACATAGCCAAAATAAGGACAAACTAACTAATTCAAAGAAGAAATCTAACATAGCCAAAATAAGAACAAAATTTCATGAGCTTCTAAGTGAAATACGTGTTCGACAATTCCTAAAACACCATGGGAAGAAAGGATTTGCCATCTCTGTGAGACTAAGAGCATTGAGAATGAAATTCACTTCCTTTTAGAGTGCCCTGCGTACAACTACATTAGATCACAGTTTTACAATATTTATTATAATTCTAACCTCTCTAATCTTCTAGCATGTCAAAACTATGGTGACCTCGGTACGCTTCTTTCTAAGCTTTTTGAGCATATGAATAAATTGTTACAACAAATCAATTAATTTCCTAAGGTCCAATAGACCAAAGTTGGTCTGAGTGGATGTTAACCATCATCATCATCATCACTATTCTTTTCAAAAGTTTACAATTTCACTGTTTTTAAGATTTTTAAATATTAACATTTAACATGCAATTTCACAATTTTAAAGATTTTTAGATATCAACATTTGATATATATTGGTATGGATATAAAACACTTTATATTGATATAATAGTTTTTACTTATTTATATAAAATTTTACTTAGATTTTATTTTTATTTTAAAATTAATTTTGAATAATTTATTTGTTATTTATTTAAAAATTAAAAGACATGGACTAAGCTGCACTCAACTCTTGTTTCCATATTATTTAACTTTGCTCATAATTCCACTTGTCATGTTATACATTTACATAAAGTTTTCAGATGTTTCCAAAAAACAATTTATTAAAATAAATTTCAAAAATTTCAAATTTTGTTCATTTTATTTTTTATTGATCAAAGAGATTATTGATGAGACATAAATCAACTTTGTTTTTAAAACATAGAAAGTAAAAGTAAAAACATTTAAATTGAAATTTTCTAAAAGTGCTATATGAGAACCTTCACATGCCATTATTGACTTTTGTTTATTAAAAACAAAAAAATGTAGTTGTCTCTTTTCATGTGATGTTTTGATTTTGATGTAAACAATTATATATATTTTATTTTAATGCTCTTATAAGGACAATTACTTATTCATACGATAAATTTTATAAATTCTTTCTTGTTATTATGATTTCACTTTTATGTTCTTAATTTGTATATTCAACTTAGAGCTTATTGATTCTAGACTTTCATTATATATATATATATATATATAATGGATTTGATTCTCTCTTCCTTTTAAAAAATACTTTGAGCTTTGGATTATGGATTATTATTTATAGAAGAAGATAAGTTGCTTTATTAATATCGGTAATTATGATTTAATTGATTTTTATTCAATTTAAGTTTCAAATCTAAATTTGAATTTTTTAGAATGAAAAAATGTATTGGTTGTAATCTTGAATTTGTTATTTTAAAAAATGGTTCATATATTAATAATATTAAATATTGATGTCAAAACAATACAAGTAATTCAACAAACTCACATTTATTTATTTATATTGTACTTTATATTTACATCATAGGCATTTTTCACAATGAGATATCATCTCATGAATACTATTACAGATTTCTCGTCTTTGCCTCCAGTAAGTTATTGCCACATGTTTTCTCTTTATGCATTGTCCTCCTCATTATTGGTTGGTTTCACGCTTAACCTCTTTCATATGATGTACTCCACATTGTCGCGTGTTGCTATACTATTAAATCCCACAACCATAGTACTGGCCTGATGACTAGCTTGACTCGACGATCGATGAGCTAACCTGTTTGCGCTGCTACCCTCAAACACTCTGATTTTCACAACGATGATCACCGCCATCACAGCGATATAAGCCCACACGACCACAGATCATATCACAACCATAACCATGATGTTAGACCGCTCAACATCAATCCCCTGAAAACTGGTCCTCTCCTATTCATTATCGGTCTGGATTTGAGGCTTGTCCACTGAGTAATATGTCTTGAGTTAGGGATCGATTTTTTTTTTTACACAAACGGTTAAAGAGCTTTGATTATATAAAAACGGAGATTGCATAACGAGGTGGACAGATTGCTCCCATAACAAGAAGGCATCCATCAATCCAAGTTCATTCTTTTCAAGCTTATAGCTAACATGATATCTTCCTGTTTTATGAAAACTATAGCACCTTACGAACTATCCAAAAATGATGATACAAAAATAAAACATAACTACAATACTGCCTTTGTTACCGAACAATCTACCAAAAACGGACTTAAGGCGTGATCTCCCTAGCTCAATGTAAGTCTAGAACAAATGAGAAAGAATATAACCTACTCTCCTAGATCAAATAGAAGTGCAAACGAGTAGATAGATCACCTTACCTCAAGTTTGCAGATCCCTTTGCTCTTTGTTGATCCAATGCTCCAGTGTCGTCAGATCTCGAGCTGCAAGACCTCGTTGAACAGATAGAAACCAACAAGTAGTGAAAGCATACATTTCATATGATCGATCTAAGTTAACAGTTAAGGAAGAAAACTCTAAATATCATCAATGAGACAATCATTTATGGAAAGATATTATATTACTGTATAAAAGAGTGGAAATACATAGAAGAGTGAGGATTACAACCAAGCCCTAATGTTGCAATATTCCTCCAACAAGCCAAGCCAATGCCACTAAGGAGAAATGGGTGCCTCCAATGGATGGATGATCATCTTCCTAAGCTTATTTCACCAACATATGGATGCTATAGCCTTCCCCCCTTTGGAATGGAGAGGAGCTTCATATATATAGGACTAGGAGGATAGGATAGGTTGAGAAATAGCGGGAGAGGACTGAGGGATCCTCCCAAAGGGTTAGGGAACCGAATTCCAGCTCGCCCTATAGGTTAGGGATAGAGATCCAAGTCACACACCTTCGAGAAATGGCTCGAAGATGCCCTTTATCCACTTTAACTGACATCGTCGCATGCTGCATTAGGACAACCTGCGCCGTCGCATGCTGCACAAAGGTGACCTGCGACGACCTAATTAGACTCTATGGAAATAGGTCAATATCTCTTCTAGTTTAACTTCCTAGTCATGGGAACTTCAGGGATGTTTTACACTGAGTCTTATGGTGGTAAGATTTAGGTGTAACAAACTTATACAAAAACTGAAAAATTGGAGCTCTCTAAGAGTTTTCCAAGACTAAGAATAGCTCCCATTATGTGGATTTCAGAAGTATTAAGCAAAAAACTTAAGAACATAAGAAGTGACATAACAGAACCAAAAACAAGAGGCCAACCAACAGATTGCTACCGGAGATCGATGTCCATAACCACACCTTCATAATCAACTACCCCAATCTTTTCAGAGCTAAGGTATATGAAATTGCCAGCATGTATCATAAACTGTTTCAGCTTGTCCATTTTCCTGTCCAGGGCGGCCATCTCGCTGCTCGAAGTATTAGATTTTTGAATTTTACGGGGGTAACAGAGACCTAGAGTCTCTTCCAGGTGTTCAATCTTCTCAGCTACATTACTGTTATGAGCCTTCACCTTAGAATGTGTTGCTAGAGCCAGAGAGTATAGACGAGTCAAAACCTGTTTGAACTTCAAATTTTCATTGCGAACCATGCGAACCTGCGTCTCCATATCTTGCAGATGGTTCAACAAATCCTCATCATGGTTTGAAACACAGTGAATTGCTTCATGCCCATGAAAACTTCCAATCCCAACATGCCTGCGACAGGGGCCGGGCCCAGCGATGTGGCTATGAGCCCTACCCCCCAAGTCGCCCATACTTCCATCCACCGACGGGTTTTCCCAGCTGCAACCACCATTAGAGCGAATGGGCTTGCTGCATCTTACACATTTCAGGAAAATGTTGCCCCCTTTCCGTGGATGCCCTACGATATGATATTCCATGCTCACTACTGCTACACAAGATGATGCTACACATTGCCTTCCAGCACAATGACCGACACTCCAAATAGATAACACAGTCGAACAACAAGAACCAATACTAGGGTGAATGCTGATCATTCTCATGTCCTGTCTTATACGAAACCCAAAGCCTCACATGCCAGCCAACTGGCGTACTGGCCAAAAGGCATTAATGCTGTATTGAATGAGAATCCTGCGGAGATCAGGGTGGCCATCGAAAGGCCAACTTGAGTTTCCCAAAAACAAAATTTTAGTAGTTCTATAGTTTGGGGCTAAAAAGTTATGAAGGCTCCAAGAAGGGAGATGAAGAGCCCAAGTCCTATGGAGGATCCATAGGCTAGGGGATCCAAATGTTTTCGAATATGACATTGTCACAGTTAAGGTGGCCATAGGAGAGCCCTACTCCTTTGTTATCCATGCCATTAGCTTGCTCGTTTAGATCTCTCAGAATATGTAGAAAGGTAACTTCTTTGAATTCCTTCCTGATGCTGACTAATAGGTGATGCATCTTAGAGGAGGGATTTTTCCTTTTGGAGACTGTGTTTCTGGCCTCTCTAATGACAATTAAGGAATCCCCAACGACCATCAATTTCTTAATTCCCAGGTTTATAGCAATCTCTAGACCTTTGATGAGTCCTAGCCATTCCACTCCGTTGTTGGTCTTTCTCCCAATGCCTCAGGCAAACTCTCTCAACTTGTTCCCCTTGGAGCATTAAATTACCCCCCCGCACTTGCCAACCCTGTGAGTTAGGGAACAAATTATTAATGGTGGGGAGACTCTCATATTCGATCTTCCACTAATTTGTAGCCCACGACGTCCATGTTTTTTTTTTGTGCATTAATGGAATAAATTTGATTCTTCACTCAAGTAGTTTATGGAATCTCATAAATATTGTTATTATATGCATAATGCTGTTGCTGTTATAAAATTTCATTCCCCTTGTTACAATCCTCGTCTAATGTGACAACGCAATGAGATACTTTCACAATAGAGAAGAGAGTTCCAACCTGCTAGGAGACCCAACAAAGCAGCACTGGAATTTGTAAGACTTGATACAACATTTTCTTAGCACTAAACAAATCTCTATAGCAAATGAATTTGACAGTTCTAGGCGTGGCCTACTATAAATTCTGTAAACGTTATGTACTGTTGTCTTTTGCCTATGTCTAGATGAGAACCTTGGTTAAAGAGAATTAGACTCTTGGCCCCTGTAATGTTGATATCATAAATGGAATAAGACCACACATCTGTGAATGTTTCAAGGGTAGTGTCCTTACATGACTAAACCATAAAAGATTAAAAACAAGCATTTTTGATGTTCAAGGATGCCTACCACATTATGGTGAATGCAAAACCTATCAGAAAGTGCTTCCATTGCATGAAATGCACAACAGGAACCACAGTGCCCCTGTCCCAGATAACACTCAGTGGGAGGGCTTCGATGCTCTATGGGATCGAAGTTGTAGTCCGCCA
This sequence comes from Larix kaempferi, assembly GCA_027924585.1. Classification (NCBI taxonomy): domain Eukaryota; kingdom Viridiplantae; phylum Streptophyta; class Pinopsida; order Pinales; family Pinaceae; genus Larix; species Larix kaempferi. The sequence continues at coordinate 3,662,088 of BSBM01000445.1, forward strand.
CGAACAAGCAAACTGAAAGGCCAAATCGAGAAGGGGTGTTGGGAGCCTAGCAATTGAGTTTGGGTAGATCCTTGGAAGATTGGAAGAATTTGGAGAAAGACAATAAACCTGCTTTGGCTCCGTCACTTTCTATGTCTTTGAGTAGTGCAACCACCTTCAACGAGATGGTTCCTTTGGCCATCAGGCATACTAGGTCTACTACGAATCCTTTGGCCTTGATGAACTCGTTCTCAGAGTCGAGTGCTACCATCTTTCCCATCTTTTTAATGTGGAGCCTTTTGTTGTCTGCTATGCTATTGGAGAGTATGATAAAGCTATCAAGGATCTCTAAGAGAAACGAGGCTATCACTCGAACATCATTAACAAATGGAGAGAAGCTCTCTTCGACGTAGCGAGCATAATTGAATTCAAGCTGAAAAAGTTTTAATGGGTGAGAATCTTCCACTTTATTTTCCAGTTCGTGTTAGTTTTCAATTTGTTGGATTGATTTAAAATGCATGATGCATACTTGGATGTTTGTCATTGCTTATTTTTCTCTCCAAAATTATTCAGGGATGAAGGTGAACTTGTGGATAAGCGCTTGGCCTCAACCCTTGAATATTTTTCAGAATGGAGAGAGCCATAAAATATCCCCGAGATGTGCAGTGGTGGGTTAGTGCCACCAGTCACCACTTCCAAACCTTCACAAACAACCAGGCTTTGATGTGTTATTCCTTGACAAAAAGCATGACGTCGCTCAATGCATAATGCATAAAAAGATCTTGGAGCAGATGAAAGAAAGAGAACTACATGCCATGAGAAGACAAGAGGCAAGGAAGAAGAGAGTGTTGGCACTCCAACAAATTCCCTTCAAATTTTTCATAAAATTTTAGGGCCCCTCCATTTCAAATTTTGTAAATGGTGCTTTTTATTAATTTTGATTTGTTTGTTAGATTTTGTTGCTTGGTTTCTTGGAATCCTTTGATTGCATACCTTTGATCCTTGTTTATTATCAATTTACAGCTATGCTTTTATGAGATTATGATTTCGCGATTTTGATAGTTTATGTCGACTTGATCTCTTAACTTAGTGGTTGATTGCATAATTTATTTTGGGTTAGTACTTTTCAAATTGACTCGATTATTAATTTTTTTAAGTCTCAAATTTGAACAAGATATTATTCTTTCAATTTTCAATCAAGAAAGGATTCTTACACTATTAACACATAGGATTATTTTTTAAATAAATCTTTGACCAAGAAATTACACCCTATTTGTATGATAAATGTGATACAAATTTAGGATCACACAGATTTAGGACGCATTTATAATTCTCATTACTTATACTATAGTTCAAGTTTCAATTAGCTAATTTCAACTAAGTAAAAGGGTAAAACTCTTTTTAACGAAGCATTTAAAAACTTTCTTATAAACATGATTAGTTGTTTAATTAAATTAGTTCTTTTTTTTCCCCTTTTTAATATTATTAAATTTACAATCCATTCATCCTTAAGTCTTCCAAAGAAATAATATATGGCAAGATTATTTTATTTGATATTATTAAATTTACAATCCATTCATCCTTAAGTTGTATTATTGGGAATCCCGGTCTATTGGATGTCATTGCTGGAGGTTCCAGTTTTCATCATGAATACCATTAGAAAATTAATTTTCACTTTTCTGTGGAATGGAGGTGCTGGTTCAGTTAATCTTGTAATGACAGGGTGGGAGTCATTATCCCGACCTGAAAAATATGGGGGGTGGGGGATAAAAGAATTGAATACCTTCAGTATGGCTCTTAGAACCAAGAGTCTGTGGAGAAGTCTCTTTAATAGCACACTTTGGTCCAGGGTTATTTATGTTAAGTACATTAAAATGGATGTCATTTCTTGGATTATAAATTCGATGCCTCATGGAGGAGGCATTTCACCCATGTGGCGCGGTTTGCTAAAAGTCTCGGGTTGGATTACTGGAGACCTGAAGTGGCAGGTAGGGAATGGAGAGAATATCAGGCTCAGATTAGATAAAATAGTGGGTATGGAGGATTCCGGTTATCTTCCTGTTAGAGTTTTGGATTATTTAAAGGTTTATGGTATGGTTACATTAAAGAGTATCAGAAACAAAGCTGGTGGTGCATACTGGCTTAAATCGATTGATTTGGGTTTAGATGGGAATGATGCTGTTGCTTGGGACAATTATGTAAATGCTCTTGGTGCTGCAGGTTGTATTTTGACTACTCAAAATGATAAAATGGTTTGGTGCGGGAATGGAAAAGCTGGAATTGTCACAGCAAAAACAACTTATGATAGAATTTTACAAGAGAAGTACACATTTCCTCAAAACTGGTGGTATAAGAGGATTTGGAAGGGGGAGTATCCATTAAAAATCAAATGCTTTCTATGGCATGCTCTGTAGGGTACATTGAAAAATTGGGATAATCTTGTGAAGCGGGGATGGTGTGGCCCAAACTGGTGTATTCTATGCAAAGAAAACTCTGAAAGTATTAGTCATCTTTTTGTATATTGCTCTTTTGGAAAAAGAGTTTGGAATTTCTGTTGCACAGAGCTGAAAGTGTCTAAGGTTTGGGATGTTAGTGATTTTGGACAGTCCCTTTTGAGCTGGTATAGAAATTCAAGGGACTCCTTTCTGCTGCCCATTTTTGTATCATGGGCTCTCTGGTATGTCAAAAATTGTGCTATTTTTCAGGGGAAAAGTTCGGAGACAAAGGTGTGTGGTCTTATTGCTTTAAAAATGGCCCATCAGTTTAATTATGAGAATGAAAAGGTTGGTGATAGAAGGATTGGACAATTTTCTATTAAGTATGTGCAGCCTATTCTCTTTTTTGATGGGGCTGCTCAGGATGGTTATTGCGCAGCCGGGGGTGTGATACACCTGAATGAGAATCATTATTTCACCTTTCGTCTTAACTGTGGTATGGGATCTAACATGAAGGCAGAACTGCTGGCTCTGTGGTGTGTATTGAAATGCGCAATTTTTTTTGGATTAGTAAATTTAAAGGTTTTCGGTGATTCTCGTGTCACTATACATTGGGTAGCTGGTGAATATGAGCTAAATGTTGTGGCCCTTAATCACTGGTGCATGCGCACAAGAGAGGAAATCAATGAACATGAGCTTATCTCTTTCTCTCATCTCTACAGAGAGCACAATGGTTTGGTTGATAATTTATCAAAGCAAGAACTCCTAGGTACAGAAGGTCTCCTGCTTTGGGAAGAATGGATGTGTTCCATTTTGCTGGACAGGGGAGATGTTTTTTTCTTTAACTAAGTTATTTCAGACTTTTTTCTGCTGATTGTATCTTGAGGAAGATTAGGGCAAAATGTATTTTGAGGAAGTTTAGGGGAATGTCCAGTCTATTTTTGTAATGTAATTATGACCTGATAAGAGTTTTTGAGTCTATTTTTGTAATGTAATTATGACCTGATAAGAGTTTTTGAGGACACTGGCTTGCTGCCAAGATTTTGGTGACTAGATCCTTGTTCTTTACAAGGATGAATATCTTTGTACTATTTGATTCTATGAATAGCAATAGTACGTTATTTTTCGGTTGAAAAAAGTCTTCCAAAGAAATAATATATGGCAAGATTATTTTATTTGATGACGTGCAAACATTTAAAAAACAAGTAAAAATAGCAGTAAAGCTGCTGCCTTTGAAAATAGTTTAAATAAATAATTTAATTAATAATTGTATATAGTCCAAAAGTAAAAGCATTAATGAACTAGTGGTTAAGGTACATTAGTGTATTGATCGGTCAATGATTAAAAGATTTGTGAGTTCGTGGATTAATCACGAGGGGATGTGTTGGTTAGTGGGGTTAATGGTGAACGACTTAGTTGTTGATGATGATGATGGTTAATGTTCGTTGAAACCTACTATGGTCTATCAGACCTTAAGAGAAAAGAAGGGAATTATTTAGTTTGCTTTAAATTTTTCTTCCTATGCTCAAAAAAGTTTGAAGAGAAGCTTTCCTAGCTCACTATAGTTTTGGCAGGTTAGGAGGTTAGGAAAGTTTGTATTGTAGCAATGATTATAGTATGGAGTGGTTGGGGTTAGGTTGGATTAATGATTTAAGAGATAATGGGTTAGGTATTAGGACCTTCATGGTAATGAGTTGGGTTAGTGGTTCATGTTTAATTTTCCTTCTAACCTAACACTAATATACACACGTTTTTAGAATACATAGAAAAATGTATAAACATATGTTTGTCTTTTTATTAGCATATATATTTTTAATTAATAAGAATTTACGAATATAAGTTTCTTTAATATACATTTTCTTGTCTTTTGACTTAGCACTAATATATATATAAACTTTTGTTTCTGAGAGTCTCGGGTCACTTGCTATTGTGCCCATGTCACTTGTTTTCTTGGTTTAGGCCTTTTGTTGGCGTTTGTTCTGGGATGTTACTTTCTGTGTGTTTAAGCCTAGTGGGCTTTATCTTGTTTTGACATCTGTAATGCTTCTCGACTTCTTTGTGAGGTGTCTTGTGTCATGTGACTTTTTATACTATATTTTTAACATAATAGTATGAATATTTTTTTCTCTTTGAAAAAAAATATAGTAAATTTTTGTGGTTACACAAACAATATATATATAATATGTCAAAATTTTAATTTCATTTACTCACTTTCATCCCAATATTCTTAAAATTATAATTTGATTTACTTAAAACTTTCATCTATTCTTAGAATTATAATTTGATTTACTTAAAACTTTCATCTAAACTGCCAATTCATCCCATTGAGAAGGGTCAAATTTTTATCAAAATATGGACTTGTCGAAATTAGAGAGAATCCCGCAGTACGAGCCTGTAAACAAGGATCCATTACACCAAGTAGCGAAGATTTTTCCAAATTCAAAGCATGAAATCGTGAGGTGTTGGTACAGATTCATTACAAGGATAACACCAAATTACTGTTGTGGTGACGCATCTTCAAATCGCACGAAGAAAAGGGATATTATTTTTTAACTTTTACATTAATTTTGTGTTAAACATCAGTTATCATTCTTACTCTATGTTTAATGTACTTTGTTTTTGCAGAATTGATGGGCATTCGACATGCAATGATATCCTCAGATCGTCCACTGGATTTGCAGAGAACTACCACGTTCATGATGTTGATAAAGAATTGTTATTATCAACACCGGAAAGAATGGAGCTTGGGATGAAGTTTGTTCCCAGATTTATTGGAATGGGACATCATAATGCCTGACACAACTACAGCTATTAATCAGACAAATACAAAAGATACATACAGAGCTACAGCTTTATCACATAAAATAAATAAATAAGTAAAATGCTCTTCTTCTATTAAGACAGAAAAAATCTATTTACATCTGCTGCTTAAACTTCATACATATAAACATGTCTTAGATTAGTAACTAAACTACCCAATTCTATTTATAACTATCACATCTACTCTCAAAACCCTGTACATATTCACACTCAACATTTCCAGGGAGGAGTTAATGTTTTCATTACCTATATAAAGGAAGCAAATTCAAATGCCAAAGAGGGGGTCTCGGCAGACCAGAAGGATGTTTTCTCTCTGTTAATTTCTTCTTGTAAATTGTGATCTTTAAGAAGAATAGAAAGGAGGCTCTGTCCATAGCAATTCTGGGCGTTGTTGAAGCTCTATAAATGTTTTTATTGAAGCAGAAATGAAGACCGTAAACTATTGTAGCAATTATTTTGCACATATTCATTTGGGTTTTGTAAGATATTTCTACACTTGTTCATTTAAATATTAATCAGATTTAAACAATTTGTTTTTGTGCATGTTTGTAATCAATCTGTTTTGATATGATTGTGTGGGATGATTGCAGATTTAACGTATAAACAAAAACAACAATAATGTCTTATTGTTTGGTTTAGCAAATCTTGATATGCTTACTAATTACTGTTTGTTTGAATGTTTTCAAGCAACACAATAATGATCATTTTATGCGTAAGATCTCTTTTAATCATGCTCCTGGGATACATAGGACTGAACTTAGTTTAATTATTGACATTTAGGTTAGCATTCTGCATTTTGTAGCTGTCCGGGATATATAAGACTTAGCTTAGTTTAATTATTAACATTTAGGTTAGCGTTCTGCATTTTGTAGCTATTAGATGCACATTCTGCAGCGGTTAGATTAATATTTTATAGCCTTAAATTTGCATTGCATGTTTTTATGAGCATTATGGAGCTATCTACCTTCTGAATTTTGATGTGTGTTTACAAAGAGTTCAGTAAGTATTTTAAGTCTCATTTTGTTTATATCTTTTGAATCACATTTTTAATCTATTTCCTTATGAAATTTCAAGTCTGTCCAAGAAGCATCTTTTCTAAATCTGTACATCTTGTCCAAGAAGCATCTTTTCTAAATCTGTACATCTTGTATATATTATCATTTTTGTACATAATTAGTTTAAAACTTTAATGTTATAGTTTGTTTAGAGTATTTAACTATTTATCTTTACTTAGTTAGGCTTGTTTACTTTTAGTTAGTTTAAGTTGGATTAGAAGTTAGTTGGCCAACAGAGCCATTAAACCCGTTGGGTATAGCCATCCCAAATGACTAAGGGTTGCTAAACACCCCCGGTTCGAGTTGTTACCCCTTTGTTGACCGTAATAGTACACATTTTTTGGTCAACAGAGAGGAGAGACATAATTTGGTTAGAGTGAGATGGGAAACAATGTTGGTTGTGGAGCTCGATTTTCTTGATTTAGAGATGTTGTTTCAGCCGTGTTTGTACCCCAGTTTTATATGATGTGCAGGTGGACTGTACACTCATCCCAGTGGGGGGATGTGCATGTTGTATCCCTTCATTTGTTGGATGGTATAATAACAAGGACTGGCAATATCTGTGTGGACGTAGCCAATCGTGGGTGAACCATGTTATATTGGTGTCTCTCTTGTATTGTGTTTATGTGTTTTACATTTGCATCTTGTTAATTGTTATTGCTTTGCGATCTTATTTTTCTAACAATTGGTATCGGAGCCAAAGGTCTATTTGATAGATAAACTCGCTGGAAAAAAGGGTTTTTGATTCGAGTGGGAACAATGGTGGAAGAAGAAAAGTTTAAGGTTGAGAAATTTAACGGCCAAAACTACCAGTTATGGAAGATGCAAATGGAGGACTATCTGTATCAGAAGGATCTATTCCTAGCATTGGGAGGAAAAGCAAAAAAATTGGCGACTATGAAGGACGAAGAATGAGATGTTCTTTACAGAAAGGCACCGGGAACAATACGACTGTGCCTGGCTTGGTCAGTGGCTTTCAATATCTCAAAAGAAAAGACAACGGAGGGTCTCTTGAGCACATTAGGTAAATTGTATGAAAAACCGTTGGCCTCCAACAAAGTATTTCTAATGAAGCGTTTATTTAATATGAAGAGGTCAGAAGGTGAATTTGTTGCCGATCATTTAAATGAATTTAATATGATTACAAATTAGCTAAGTTCTGTAAATGTGAACTTTGATGATGAGGTTAAGGCTCTTCTAATCTTGTGCTCATTGCCAAAAAGTTGGAATGGCTTGGTCATGGTTGTAAGTAACTCTGTCTCTAGTTCAAACACTTTGAAATTTGATGATGTTGTTGGTGTTATTCTTAGCGAGGAAATGCAAAGGAAAAGCACATGTGAGACATCAGGTAATGCGTTGACCATGGAGAGCAGGGGAAGACAAAGGGAGAAAGGAAAGAGCCCAGGTAATCGCAACAAGTCTAAGAAGGGAAGATCCAAGTCCAGACTGGGAAAGATAGAGTGCTGGAACTGTGGAAAGAAATGACATTTGAAGGAAAACTACAAATCTCTAAAGAAGAAAGGGGATGGATAGCAAGAGACTACTTAGGAAGAAAATGTAGCAGCTGATGTGTTACAAGATGCTTGGATTTTTGCATTAGATAATACTAATGATTACTGGGTAGTAGATTCAAGGGCTTCATGTAATGCTACACCCCATAGGAAATTCTTTCATGATTATGTTTCGGGTGATTTTGGACATGTTTTATTGGGTGATGATGAACCATGTAAAATTGTTGAAATGTGTAAGGTATGGATAAAGTTAAAGAATGGAGGTGAATGATTGCTAAAATATGTAAGGCATATTCCTGCTATGAAAAGAAATCTAATATTAACAAGGTAGTTGGGAGATGGTGGTTGTTTACCTACGTTTGGAGAAACGTGGTGGAAGATCACTAAATGATCGATGGTGATAGAAAAAGGAGACATGATATGTATGTTGTATTTATGTCCTCATAATACTGATTGTTCTATCTCTTTAGCCTCCACAGAAAAATATACATCATTGTGGCATCATAGGCTTGGCCACATGAGTGAGAAGGGGATGTAGATTCTCCACTCAAGGAAGTTGTTGCCAGATTTGATGCAGGTAAGTTTGGAATTCTATGAGAACTGTGTTTATGGAAAACAAAAGAGATTCGGATTTCTCAGGGTTGGGAAACAGAATAAGAGTGAAAAGTTAGAGCTTGTGCATATAGATGTATGGGTACCGGATTAGGTACAATCTCTTGGCGGCTCTCATTATTATGTTACTTTTATTGATGATGAAACTAGAAAAACTTGGGTTTCTTGCATTAGACAAAAATTTGATGTGTTTTCTATTTTTAAGAAATGGAAAGCTTTGGTTGAAAATGAGATAGGAAAAATGTTGAAGTATCTCAGATCTGATAATGGAGATGAATATTGCGGCAAAGAGTTCGATAGTTACTGTTCATACCATGGGATTCATAGAGAGAAGGCAGTCCCAGGAACACCACAAGAAAATGGCGTGCCAGAAAGGATGAATAGAACGATCATGGAGCATTCAAGGTGTATGAGATTGCATGTAGGGTTGCCCTTACAATTTTGGGCAAATGATGTAGATACTGTTGTTTACTTAATGAACATAGGGTCTTCAAGTGCTTTGGATGGTGGTATTATAGTGGAGACATGGACAGGTAAAAAGGTAAACAACTAATTTCTGAGAACTTTTGGTTGTGGAGCATTTGTCCATATTGATAAAGAAAATAGAACAAAGCTTGAGGCTAAATCCAAGAAATGCACCTTTATTGGATACAAGGTTGATGATTTTGGTTATCTCTTATGGGATTATGAAAATAAAAAAATCATTAGAGTAGAGATGTGGTATTCAATGAAAAGTTCATGTATAAATATCACTTGCAGGGAAAGAAACATGAAAATGAAAACACATAGTACACAGTGCTTGATGAAATCAAAGAAAATAAAGTTCCAAAGGTGTCGGAAAATCAAGAACAGCAACAGGAACCTCAAACTCCTGTAAGTGTTAGAATATCTACCAGGTCAAGTAGACCCCCTAAACGATACTCTCATTCAATGTATTATTTATTGATGACTGACTCTAGTGAACCAAAATGTTATGAAGAAGTAATGCAGGTGGAAACTAGAAAGAAGTGGGAGCAAGGCATGGATGAAGAGATGGAATCATTGGTAAGAAACTAGACTTGGTATTTGGTTCAGTTTCCAGTAGGTAAAAGGGAATTGCAGATAAATGGGTTTACAGGTTGAAGGAAGAAAATGGAGGTAAGAAGCGGTATAAGGCCAAACTTATTGTAAATGGGTTTGCACAAAAGAAAGGTATATATTTTGATGAAATATTCTCTCATGTTGTTTTTTTTTACTAAAACGGTTATATAGCTTTTTCAATTAACATTTGGCTAAATAACTGCCAGTGGCTTTACATCAAAAGTTCTGATCTTTCCTAAGCTTAAATTCAAATTCTTTACATCCATATTTTCCAGAATTCCATAATTTTGATCATGGATCGGTCTACCTGGAGTTGAGAAGGACAATATTCAAAAAAGGAGGACGCTCTGGATGCCATTTCGACCTTATCTGCTACCTTTCCATTCCATTGAACGCAGACTAAGAGAAGCTCAACGATTCCATCAGCAGATTTCAGCGAAACTTGGTGGAGATAATTAGAATAATCTGGCTGATGTTGTTACAAACTTTTGACTTCAACTAACTTAGAAAGGAGTAACATTGATTCCCTGAGATATCCATTGCTGGAAAGATGCATGACCATGCTGGGGGACGCCAATTGATTGCCCAGATCCATTACTTGGAGAACCGATGCACTGAAACCAATTTTCACAGGTCCAATCTGTTCCACCACTAAAACTAAGGAATGGGCACGTTGATGATGTTTCCATTAAGCCTGAGAACTCCTTTGCTCAACTGGACTCCCAAATTCGCTTCATGATCAGCTAACTGGTTTAGATGCCGGAGGACATGGAAGAACTTCAATTCTTCGAAGGCTTTCATCTGTAATGTGACTTTCCTGTAGAATTGGGTCAGCTCCATATTATTTGGGGCCTTCTTCAGGTTGAGAGCTTGGATGATAATGCGGGAGTCACTTATTATAGTGAGCTTCTTAATGGAGAGCATTCTTGCCTGATTAAGACCCTGCCAGATAGCAAGGATTTCAGCAGCATTGTTAGTTTTTATACCCAGTCCCCAAGAGAAGTTGAAAATGTTCCTCCCGGTATTGTCAATCAGAATTCCTCCACTGCCCGCAGGCCCTGGATTTCCCTTTGAGGCCCCATCCACCTGCAATATGTGCTCATTCAACGAGGATCTCCATTTAATAAACTCATGCTCTTCTAATCTGATTTCCCATGGATCATGATGCTTCATAGAGAGCTTGATTCTAGTGAGAATTGAAGGGTCTAACTCATGGAACCAGCTATGCTCCTTATTGTCAGGGGTGGATTCATTTGATAAATTAGGATTCGAATTAACCAGATCTCCAATCAAGGCCTTCACTTTGGATGCAACATGGGCAGGAGTACCTGCTTTTCCACGAAAGATTCTGCTGTTACGTTCCAGCCAGACTTTCCAGTAGAAGATTTTAGGAACCCACATCCAACACATTTTGATCAGCTTCAAACTAGAGAGGGGAAAGGGAGCTAAATCGGACCAGAATGCAAACAGAGCGAAGATGGAAGGGGGGAGAGTCAGGTTCAGCTGAGCAAGAAGAATGTTCCAAATATCAATAGCAAAAGGGAACTGTAAAAACAGATGAATTGAGTTTTCTTCATGGCTGGCACAAAGAGGGCATCTAGAGGGCCCCTCCCAACCTCTTTTTAGGAGATTGTCCCAGGTTAAAATGCTATTGTGCAGAAGAGACCAACAAAACAGATCGATTTTGGGAAGCGAGGGGTGAAGCCACAAGTTCCTCCATACCGTGGGATCCGGAGCAGCCCAAGGAATTGCTTGCAGGGCTGCATAACCAGCGGCAGCAGAATACCTTCCAGAGGAGGATCCCCATCCTCTTTTATCTTTCAGCTTAGAAGACGTGGGGGAGAGACCTTGAAGGGCAACAAGAAGAGAGCGAGCTTCAAATTCTAGAAATTGCGGGACAGGCCCCAATTCCCACTTGGTCCAAGAGTCATCCGGGCCCCACAAGGAAAGGTCCCAAAGGGAGAATTTGCTGTTTGAATGAAGCCAGTTTTTAATATTCTCCAATCCTTCCGATGCTTTTAGAGGAGGCTGTCCTAGAATGGAGTCTTCCCAGAATTTTATTTTGGCGCCATTTCCCGGAATCCAAGTAAGATTGGCAGTGATCATGTTCAGGGATTTAAGACAGAGGGAGAGGATTGGGGAGCCTTTCCTAGTCCTTGGGGGGTGGTCCAGGCACCTCTCTTTGTGACCTCTGAAGTACTTTGTTCTCAGCGCTTTGGAGCTCCAAGTATTTTTCCCCCTGATCATTTTCCAAAGAATCTTCCCTCCCATTGCTAAATTTTGAGTGGCCACATCTCTGATTTGCAGTCCTCCTTCCCATTTTGGGGCTTTGATTTTATTCCAGCTAACAAGGTGTATTTTCCTACCTTCATTCCTTCCCCCTTCCCAGAGGAATTTTTTCATAAGCTTGTCAATTTCCAGCACTATTCCTTTTGGGGCTAACATTAGCGAGGCTTGGTAGACAGGAAGGGAAGCTAAAACAGAGTTTATGAGCACAAGTTTACCTGCTTTGTTCAACCAAGAGGCCCCCCAAGACATGATTTTGCTCTTGAGTTTTTCCATCAGGGGCATCCAAAGGCTCTTTCTAGGGGCAGCTTTCACTAGAGGAATTCCAAGGTATTTTATGGAATCCCACCTGGAAGTTCCGTCCATATTCAGCGTCCTGGAAATCTCTGTCAATTCGATTGGGGGGCAGTTCCAGCTGTAGATTTTGCTTTTCCTCAAACTGATTTCACTTCCAGATGCCTCTGTGAAGATATCCAACTCATTCTTGAAGGATCTGGCCGTGGAGAGATTTACCCGGCCCATGAGAAGGGTATCGTCAGCGAACTGGGCATGGTTCATTCTCTTCACTCTAGGGGAGATTGAAAGCCCCATTAAAGAGTGCAGTGGGGTTCTTTTGTCAAGCTGGAAGCTGAGGACCGATGCTTGAATAACATATAGCAAGGGGGATAATGGGCAACCCTGCCTTAGTCCCCTGGATGCATGAAAGAAGTTGGCCGGTCTCCCGTTCACCAAGGGGGCGATCCAGGGCCCTGAGATGCAGGCTTTGATCCATTTGATTATGTGGGGATGGAATCCCATTTTTTCCATAACTGCAAACAGAAAAATTAAACGAACTCTGTCAAATGCATTAGCAAGGTCTAGCTTGACTATCATACCTTTTTCTTTCTGTTGACAGCTTGAATGAATTGCCTCTTGAACCAGGATGATGTTGTCTTGGATTTGTCTGCCCTGAATGAAGCCCCCCTGATTCTCTGGGATGATCCTTGGAAGGATTTTTTTTAATCTGTTAGCAATAACTTTGGTAATGATTTTATACCCCGTGTTGCAGAGCGAGATGGGGCGGAATCTGGAAAAATTTTGGGCTCCTTTTTCTTTAGGAATTAACGCCAGAAAAGATGAGTTTGTGCTCCCTCCGATTTTGTTGTAGTTCTGAGATTTCTTCACCATTTTGACCAGATCCTTCTGAATGATGTCCCAACAGGCTGTGAAGAATCTTGCCGTGAATCCGTCAGGTCCTGGAGCTTTGTCTGGGTTCATTCCGTGAATAACTTTGCTTATCTCCTCAGTCGAGATTGGAGCCATTAACATGCAATTGTCTTCCTCATTGATCAGCGAGGGAATCTCAGAAAGGGGGTATCGATCCAGAGGAGGGGGCGTGTCCATATTTTCAGTGAAGAGATCTTTAAAGAAAGTGTGGGCCGCCATCTTTATCTCCTCGAAATTGCTGATCGAGTGATCCTGAAAGTGGATTTCTCTAATGTCATTAAAATTCTTCCGCGCTTCTGCCTGCTTATGGAAGAAAGTGGTGTTTTTATCGCCCTCTTTAAGCCAAAGACACCATGATTTAATTCGCCAGAGCTGTTCTTCTTTTCTCAGCGCTGAATGAAGAGCCTTTTGAAGGTCGATTTCATCATTTAACAGCTCCGGGGTGGTCGTGGACTCCTCCATGAGTAACTGGTGGTTACCAAGAGCTCGTTGGGCATTCAATCTATCAGAGATTGGGGAGGACTGGGACTTTGCCCAGGCTTTCAAAGCAGCTTTCAGTCGTCTCAATTTCTCTTCCCAAATGTAGAACGGCGACCCGGAGACTGCCTTTCGCCAAGTTTCCGAAACCAGATCGTGGAACCCTTCCCTGGAGACCCAGAGGGGGCTGAATCTGAAGGGAATGGGTCCCAGCTTTTCTCTAGTGGTCAGAGAAAGAGAGATCGGCTTGTGGTCCGAGGTGCATGCCTGAAGGATTTCAGATTTGGCAAAAAGACCAAGAGTCAGGAAGGACGTGTGCACTAGAAATCGATCCAGTCTGGCAGCAATATGTCCCGGACCAACTCTTTTATTTGTCCACGTGAATTTGCCTTTGTTGGGTTTGATATCTTCCAGATCCCATCCTGAGATGATATCTTCTACCCACTCCCTCGCCGGATCTCTTACGGGGGAGCCTCCTTTCTTTTCCGATAATGCCAAGGTGACATTCATATCTCCAGCGAGCACCAGGTTGTCATGCTGGTTTGCAGAAAGGAATACGTTCAACGAGTCCCAGCATTCTCTTTTTTCTGACAGGAGGACCGGGGCATAGATGTTAAAAAGGCTGATCTGCTGCCCTGAATCTCTGTGCTGCAGTTTTGTGAAGATCCAATGGGTGGTACCATAATCCTCTAGCAGATTTAGCGTGGAGGAATTCCAGAAGGTGGCTATCCCTCCTGAGGCTCCCCTGGAACTGACTGCTCTTCCTTCTCCTTTTTTCCAATATTTTTTGCTAGCCTGAATGGTCTCAGGCGCCTCCATCTTCGTCTCCTGGATCAGAAGTATATCCGGGGAATTCATTCTGACTAGATCTTTGATTGCTTCTTCTTTGGACTTGCTTCCCATCCCTCTGCAATTCCAAGAGACGACCTGCATCAGGATTAGGAGGATGGGGGGATGGCTCCTTTCGGAGCCCTGCCTTTCTTTGAGGATCTGGTTTCCATCATGTCCGGTATGGTTTGCTGGACTCCTGCTGTTACATCTCTATACGATTTCTCCTCCCTTTTTTTTCGGTCTGGCTTTCTTCCTCTTGGAGTCCTTTCAGGTGTACCTACTGAGCTGCTGGTTTCAGTGGCCCCCCAGTCTGATTCAGCTCCAGTTTCAGAGCCTTTTGTGATATTGTCTTCATCCGATTTCAGAGCTGCTTTTGCGATCAAGTCATTCTTTCTCTTGTCTGGATTTTCAGAAGAAGATGCTAAGTGAGTTTCTAACTCTATACATTCCTTTTCTGGTTCCTTTGGTGGAGCTGTTTCTTTTACCAATGGCTCCTTCGAAGGATTCGCATTCTCCTGAGGCTGATTCTGCAATTGATCGGGTCTTGTCTCTTTGGATTTTGAGCCTGGTTTGTTTCTCTTAACCTTTTGCCACCCTTCCTGTTCTTCTTTATCCAGGATTTGGTTTTTTTGGCAATTCCTCTGAAAATGCCCATGCTCTTGGCAGAGTCTACATTTGAACGGGAGGTGTTCATCGTCCACTTTCTGGTAATGAGTCCAATTGCCCACCTTTAGTTTCACTGCCTCTGGGAGCCCTGCTTCGAGGTTCACTTCAACACAAATCCTGGCACAGTTATAGATGGTCTTGTTGTCTGCCTTATCAACAAACTTTCCTATTCCATTGCCGATCATCTGCAATGCCTCAAAGTTCCAGCAGTGGACCGGCAGATTGGGGAGCCTAACCCAGACCGACACCTCCTTAGGCAGATCCACCGAGGGATCAAAGTCTGGGGTCCATCGATTGAGATACAGCCCCTGTGAACCCATAAAGTATGGGCCATTCCTGAATATGAGATCTTTATCCTCCTTGTTGATAAATTCAAACAGAAAGTAACCACTGCTCAGGGGGTAACAGGTGACTCCATGTTTTAGATGCGGCTTCCAATTTCTTTGTATCCAGTCGTCGGTGGTCTTTGCTGAAGGCCAGAGCCCCATAAATTGGCCCACCAGCCCTCTTTCAGACAGAGCAAGAGCAATCTTTACCGTGGTTGTCTCTGGCAAGGCGATTTCAGGAATATCAGCGAGTTTTTTGATGAATTTCGGGACCAGGGGGGAAGCTTTCCTCTTCCCACCACCTGCAACGAGCCTTCTAAACGCATCCATCTCAGCAAGAAGGGGGGGAGGAAGGGGATCCTCGCCCCCAACGGCGGCCATAGCTATCTGAAACCCTATCTAACACTCGCGCTCAGTCTCGAGAGCAGCTCGCAGACCGCATTTGTTGTAGTCGATTTGTTAAATGGCAATAGCAACTATTCTCTCATGTTGTTAAAATGACTTCAATTACGGCTATTTTAAGTCTAGTGGCAGTAGAAGATTTGCATATTGAACAGTTAGATATAAAAACATGTAATGTCCCCAATTTGGAATTTTTCTCAATTTAGTCAATTTTCGAAACTTGGACTAGTAAAGCCCCAAACTATCCCAAATGATTCCAAATCTTTTCGAATGGTGTATGGAGTGGATTGAGATGTATTTGGACACATTAAAGCAGCTATTATATGCTTGGACACTTTCCAAATACTTCAACAACTTGCATTTACTATTAGAGAATGAAAGGCATAATTACTAGGAAAATCGATGTTAAAATCCCCAAGGGTAGATGGTTCCAAAAGACTCCTAAGGATTTCGAATTGGGACTGGGAGTGTTGGAAAGGTATTGATACATAAAAATGAAGCTAATGGATTCTTGGAAACTCTCAAAATACTTTTGTAACATTCATTTAACTTCAGGAGAAAATAGAAAAATTTACTAGTAAATTCGAGGTTCAAACCCCCAAGGGTAGAGGTCACTAATGGCTTCCCAAATGCAGTACGACCATCCCAACTTTCAGAAAAAAGACATGGATTAGTTAAAGGACTTCAATGAACACCCAAATGCATCATTAATCATTTTCTAAAGGCTACTACAAATCCCATAAATCAGAGGTTTGTGGACATGTCTTCACATAGGGGGAAATGATAGGAAACTTCACCACTTGCTATGAAATTTGAGATTTATGTTCAAAAGGCTTATGTAATGTATATGAAATTTCTTCAAGACATTAATGAATCTCCATACATCATAAGAATCATAGATATGAACTGGTACAAAGCGAAATAAAGCAACTTCAAGCTCTCACAACAAGATATAGGGAAAATGGCACCATTTATGCATTGTTTGGTATTTTTACAGAGTTTCACTTTGTATTTCGACCTGAGAGTCTTTTGAGAATTAAATAAAGATTATATATATCAGCTTACAAATAAATGGATTATCTTGGATTCTCACAAAGAGATCAACATCTCACCAAGTGCGCCCTTCCTCCAAGAGCCAAAATATGCAGAGAAATGTGAGATAGAGATGGGAACAAGTTGAAGAAGAAAGAATCATGAGCTTCCCTGTAGATTCAACCTGCAATAAATAAATCCATTGTAGATCTAAATGAAAGTTCTAAATGGCCTCTCCAATTTCCAATTAGGATGGGAATCTTTCACCCTTGAAATTGGTACTAAGGCAAGTAGAGTAAACACTGCACTAGCATGGACAAGCTAGAAGCTCTCCAAATTGCAAAGATGAAAATAAAAAATGATCAAAAGCTCATTTCCTTCTTTGTTCTTGTATTTTATAAACTTCTCAATTCCTCCATGGGTCGAATTCCTTCCAAACGCCTCATGCCAACTCAAGTTGGGAAGAGATTCCAATGTGTGCCACTTGTCCAACAATTCCTAGTCTCCATCTTCCCTCAATTCGAATGGGGAAGATTCTTGGCTTCCATAACTCCCTTGTGCGCCCTCTTGGAGGCTATTTTTAGCCTTGACATGTCATATGTCAGCAATCATGTCTGAACTTTGTCAAAGGTGTCATAGAATCTTCATCATTGTTGTCATAGGAGTTAGGGAATCTAGCTCCAAGTGTCACAATTATTCTAAGATGCCTCTTCCTCTTCCATGGGAGTTATTCTTCCACTCCAATTCAACCTTACAAGACTCATACCATGAATAATACCTCTTAAACTCCCCCAAGTATGTTACCCTTCATATTGAACTTGAATTGGTGAGAGAATCATGCCAAGTGTAGTGAGGAATCTTGCCACATGTGGGTCACACAACCTCTTATGTTCCCTCATGATCCAATGCCACCTTATTTTATTTGTATTATTATTTAATTGACCCATTTAATGTGAATTTTTAAGTCCAAGGTAATTTTGGGTCTTGTAGCTCATTTAATCCAAATTTTAATGCTTCCACCCCCAACTTAGGGAATTAGTAATTTTCCTCCATGATAGTTCATTTGGATGGGAATATTACAAACTTTGAATTGAGAATTTTTTCTTGATGTGACCCACCTTGTCCATTTGGATCTAATTTTTCATTATTACCAACTTGGACATCATGCTTGGAAATTATTTGACCCTTAGCATCAATTTGACAAACTATCATGACTATGGCCAAAGTGCTTAGGCCATTGTGACTTAATGCAAATTTTTGGGACATGACAAAACACCATTTATCCATGGGGATTTGGAGGAAGAAATTTATATGCAACAAACGCAGGGGTATGAGGTCAAAGGGAAGGAAAATTTAGTATGCATGTTGAAGAAGAGCTTGTATGGCTTGAAGCAAGCTCCAAGGCAATGGTATTTGAAATTTGACAGGTTTATGACATAACAAGGTTATAGTAGATGCTATTATGATCATTGTGTTTATTTCAAGAGGCTAGATAATGAAAAATATATTATCTTGTTATTGTATGTGGATGACATGCTTGTTGTAGGGTCTAACATGCAAGATATAAATGTAATCAAAAGGAAGTCAGCTAATTCATTTGCGATGAAGGATTTGAGTCCTGCAAAGCAAATCCTTGGTATGAGAATAACAAGAGATAGTAAAAATCGCAAATTTACATTTTCTCAGGGTGAGTACATACAAAAGGTGTTGGAGAGGTTTAGAATGTAGAATGCAAAACTAGTTAGTACACCTTTGGCTAGCCATTTCAAACTAAATAAGGAGATGTGTCCCAAGACACATGAAGAAATAAATTACATGTCCAGGGTTCCCTATTCATCAACAATTGGTAGCTTAATGTATTCCATGGTGTGCATAAGACCAGATATTGCACATGAAGGGGGAGTTGTGAGCAGGTATATGAATAATTCAAGTAAAGAACATTGGAAGGCAGTACAGTGGATTCTCAGGCATTTGAGAGGTACTACTACTCATGCATTATGTTTCGAAGGTTCAAACACTGTTTTACAGGGATATGTTGATGCATATATGGAAGGTGATAAAGATAGCATGAGGAGCGCCATAGGGTATGTATTTACTGTAGGTGGAACAACTTTAAGTTGGACTTCAAAACTACAAAAGGTTGTTTCACTTTCAACAACGAAAGCTGTTTATGGACAATCTACTCAAGTGGACTCAAGCAAGATCTCCTTAGTCCAAGTGGATCTAGAACAAATGAATACATAATACAATCTACTTTCCTAGATCAATAAATATGTAGGTTAACAAGTGGGCCACTTACCTGGAGTCTGCAAATCCTCTTCCTCTTTGTTAATCCAATATCCAAAGCCTTCAGATCTCGAGCTGCAAAACCTTGTTGAACAAATGGAAACAAGCAAACAGTAAAAACATATATAGAATATGAACTGATCTAAGCTAACAGTTAAGGAAGAAAGCTCTAAATATCATCAACACAACAATATTTATGGAAAGAGTTTGTATTACTATAAATGATAGGAAATACATAGAGAAAGATAGTCACAACCTAAGCCTCAACGCTGCAACTTCCATTCAACAATCCAAGCCAAGCCTCCAAAGAATGATGTTTTCCTCCCAAAGGATAAGTGGGGATCACCTAGGGTAATTCCACCAGCATGAGAGTGCTATAGTCCTTCCTCCCTTCTCAATGGAGAGAGAGGTCTTATTTATAAGGCCAAATGGATAGAGTAAGTTGAGGATTAAGGGGAGAGGTCTAATGGATCTTCCCATTAGGTTAGGGGATCAAATACCAACCCTCCTAGTAACTAGGGATAGACCTCCATGTCACCAAGCTTTGAGAAGTCGTTCGAATCTCCTCATTATCCACATTAACCAACCTTGATGCACTATGCATGAAGACAAATGGTGCCCGGAAGGGATCAACACAAGCTGCATAAGGGAAACAAGAGCCACTGACACACTCTGCAGGAGAGCATCATGCACCAACCTTGGTTTGGAACCTCTTGCTGGAAGGTAGGATGCGCCAGTGTAACTAGACAATGTGGAAACACAAGGACAACAACTTTCTCTAGATGTTTTCAGCCAAGGAAACTTCAGGGATTAAGGAACATAGTTGACACATGACTCATCATGACGACGAGATTTTGGTGTAACAGAATGCCCCCCAAAGCATGAAGCTGGTAAAATAAGATAGGTGAAATGATTTGTAATGTGAAGGATTGATGGAAAGGACTTGTTGGCTGGAAGAAGCTGCTGCAGTACAAATGACTCTGAGATATAGGTCCCACAAGACTCATAACATGGCTGCCAACCAATACACTGCAGATCCATGGTAGTAGAGACCGACTGAACACAATCATGGCTACTGAACACAAGCGTAGATCCATGATGAGATGATAACACAACCACGACCAATACAAAGTGGATCCGTGTGATATGACTCAAACAATCTCCATCGCAACCTGGGAAAGACATGAGTTAACCCAGGGTCTTAAAGCTGAACCCGCAATGATACGAATCTAACCATGTGATTACAATGTCTTGGAGTCGAACATGGTAGAAACCACTTGATTACCGGTCATTAATGTATATCGTTAACAAGCGCGAGGGAAATCACCATTGATGTTAATGATCCCCAAGGTATCATAGTATAAACCATCGAATGCGAATCAATGAGTTGAGGTTGAACACCCGATGGGATCTTTCAATCAAGAGTCAATGGTGTAAACTCATGTCGAAAGAGAGGTAACTTTCCATTGAGGCATGCAGGCCCAAGGTACTTGATTGGTTTCTAGATTCAATTCCCGGATGATGTGTTGAGGTCGACAAGGATGAATCCATCGAAGGAGTGCATGATGTATCCCCCATCATCGACACAAAACACGATCACATATGTTTGGAGTGAATAAGATAGTAGAGTAATGTATGAGACTGACTCAGAGTTGACCGTCATGATAGAAGGTGACTGGAGATATTGAATGACAAATGTCTCTTGAACATGGGCATGGAATGACTCGACAGTATTGACATGACGAGAATGATACTGAACCCCTAATGCAACTTATGATGTCCCAAAGGAGTAACAAGAATCACAGAATCGGTGTGACTCGAAGACAAATGGATTACCCAAGTACTGAATGCATATGCAGATGAGTGCCATGTTCAAGAGTGACTATGTATTGCCTTAACTATAGTGAAACACAAACTCTTCGCTTATCCCCATCATGATTGATGAGTACCTCTTTTGTTTTTTAACGAGCTTGAGGAGGATAACAGATGTTCGGTATAGCTCATCCTTCGGACGACTCCAATTCCAAACTTTTTACGAACCTAGGATAGGATGGGTTCGTCCCAAAACGGGCCCTTCGATGTCAGTTTTAACGAGTCCAAAGAAGGAAAAATCAACGTCATTTCATGTTTATAGAGTCTGAAAAGAACTAAAGAAGAATCCAAAGGTTCTTTTCGTAAAAGTTAGTCTCTTCACTCGAAAAATGATAAAACAACGTGAAAGAGAACTCTTCCAGTCATGATCGGCTGGAGTGTTCCTTTTTCGTAAGTAGTGCCTCCTGGTCCAAAAAAGGGATAAATTATCACCGGAAAGACGATCATTCAAATACTTTTATAAGCATGAAAGCATCAAGTTCGCTTGGTGATCTTTTTGTATTTAGGGAGCTTGAAAAGAGCTTAAAGGAAGACTCCTATGGGGTCGTTTTTTCGTGGGAGTTTTACGAGCCCGAAAAAGTGATAAAAGATAACTCGGCAACTTATTCTCATCATTTTACGAGCACGAGAAGGAACAAAGAGTAAGCTCGGTGTCATTAATGTTCGATTTTAACAAGCGAATAATAACACAAGAACGCTCGAAGAGTTGTTCACACCTGATAATAGGCATAAGATGACCACAATTGTGACCAAAAGTTTTAATACGACACTTTACTTCACCTACAGACTCCAAAACTAGGTCAAAACAACCGATTAGGCATTTAGACATAAAAATAACCCCAACTATAGCAAAAATAACCCATAAGAGAATAAAGTAAAAAAAGAATATTCCATTTTCAATATAAAAAAGGGCAAATAGTACAAATTATTCACTATTACTTTTTACCAAATTGGGGAGGTGAAAATTACCCTTTGGAGCTCGATTTTCAATTGCCGATTGCAGGAGCCTTGGTCAGTCATTTTCAGTTTTGTCAGCGCCAGGTAAGCCTACCCCCTATCCTTTTCATTTCTAGTGGAGTAAAGTTGCTTTTCCTTTCCAATTTATTAGTTTTTGGCTTGTGTAAATGGGGGGAAATGCGACTTCAGGCTGGCGCACTTCTCCCTTATGGGATGTGCACTGAGGGCTTGATGGCACCATTATCGTAAGGGTGAATTGTGCCGATGACGCCCTGTCTGTACGGACAGGGTGCGCCGATGTGAATTGGCCCCATGAAATCAAGAATATACCAAAAATTGATAAGTTGGAAGGTTGGATACACTTCTAATGGATGTTTTGTTGATGTTTGGACAAGTTTGGGTGGTAAAGATGGTCCAATGGAGAGAAAGAGAGCACTAAATGGATGATGCCCAAGCGGCCAATGACCCCCAATGCATGAATGCATTTTGGAATTGCGGGCTATTAAAGTACTTTCATATCTAGGGCATGAGGGTCCAAGTACCGCTACTGGAATACCTGATCAGATGCTGGGATCCAGAGCAACAACACTTTCGAGTTGGTGTACATACATTGACTATGGATATCAAGGATATCTATTTTCTGACGGGGTTGTCCCGATGGGGAGCTCCAGTGTCTTTGACGAGATCACGAGGGAGTGATCAAAATACTGAGGAGGTAGTGGCACAGTGGTGTACTCCTAGTACGCAGACGGTTGGTGGGAAAATCCCCATCAAAGATGTAAGAGACTATCCACTACGCACAGTCTTGTTCACTATCTAGAGGGTGGCAGGGAGTAGATCTCCTCACCTGGCCAGCAAGGCCCACATGTTGTATGCGGAGGAGTGTATGGATCCTACAGTTTTCAAATGGTGCGAGGGAATCCTCGTATCCCTTAGAGAGCAACTCACCAAATGTTGGCGTGGTGAGATGAAACAATTCAGACATGGGTCGGTCGTGGTCTCATTTCAGAATGGAGCTCATTTAAGTGAAGATCCAACTTTGGACTATATTGTTTGGAATGTCTTGAAGGGATTTGGGTATTGGAGGGTGGCAATCCTTCCTAAGGAACTTGTTGCTTAAAGATAGATTCCTTGTTTCCTCTTCATAGCAATTAATTCAATGGGAAAGAAAGCCTCTTCATCTAATTGCAAAAAATCTAGAGTTGGTTTTTTGGTTCTAATAAAACTTCTTACACAATCTTGCTTATGATTACTCCCTAAACCCATGCATTCTAGGATGAGAGTTTCATTGGTATATTCCCATGAAGACCTGCTTGCATACGGTGTGAACTGGTGATAGTGAGCATGGAACTGGTGAATATTAATCCGTAGGTCAATTGGGGAATACATTTTTTCTAATGGTGAATATTAACCCCTAAAAAATACCCCAACAAAGGCATATCCCTATGTTGGGATTTCATACCACATTAATATTCCCATTCCAATTGTGTGTGTATTGGTTGTGTGTTGTCAATTATGTCATATGCATATCAATACTGAGACAGATATTGTTTGTGTTACCACCAAATCTATAATTAAAAATAATCAAGTCCCCAAACATTGCTTCGAGTTCTATTTGCAACTTTTCCTGGCCACTGTTTAGCTTTGATTTGCATTGTTGTTATGTATATCTTCTTCACGAATAATAAAATGTTGAATAAGAAGTTGGAATCGTTTGAAGGTTTGTCTTCTTGATGCATCCAAATTGAATGAAGGCACATATAAGTTTGTGTGATGATGCTTCTTTTCATACTAATGTGAAAGTTAGACTTGAATAGGGTTGGTAAATGCTTGTAATATCTATGATTGTTCATGATTTTGTTGTTGCAATTTAATATTTTTAGTGGATTAGAAAAGATTGCACATAATGAAACAAAAATGGTGCAATTGAATGCTTTGTTCTTGGACAAAATTCACATATTTTTGTATATAAATTGTAGCTATTGACTAGATGCTATGAAGATGCTATAGCCATTGATAATATTTCCGATGTTAAATCTATTACATTTAATTACATATATTCAAATGATGAAGGCAAGTCCAAAACTAGGCCAGTTGTCTTCTGAATTTCTTTTTATGGTTTTATTTTGTAATGTATTCTTTTACACTAATAAAAAAAAACATTATATAATGTAGGAAGAATTACGACGGAAGGAGTGTTAAATTTAGTGCAACTATAAGAGCCATTCTCTGGGAGGATGGAAAAGTCCCTAGCAGTGATCTAGGGCCCCCATCTCACTCTTGGGGTTCTTGGTCTGGGACCAAGCGGTACAATGCTATGGAAAAAGTCCCAAGCACTTATGACAAAGCCTTCCAATATGTATACACTGATGACTTGCTCCTTGATTATTCATATGGACCACATACCTATAGAGAGAGTAAGAGAAACTGTGTGCCCCTCCTTGTGATGACTTGTGGTGACTTGTGTAGCCTCCCTAACCTGTAACAAAGACAAACGATGTGTTATTTGTGGAATTCCATGCCTACAAGGCCATAGTCTAAATATTCGACGATTTGGGCCGGAATATACATGTTTACTCGGTAGGATTTTGGAAAAATATGATCGGAATTTTTCAAAATCCATGTTACAACTGTCAATTTATGGATTTTTTGGGTGCCCGAGGATTTTTGAAGGTGCTGAATCCATTTTTACCATCAAAATGACGACTAAAACATTGCTAAATACAGATTTTGCAAAATAAAAAAGCCAAATTTTGATGAAAAATGGTCGTCAGGTCCAAATCGTCGAGGTTTTAGACAACTCCCCCTAGAATCCCCTAACAATTTGTCTTGTTGTTTTGTCGTCCTATCCTTAAGTTGTAGCGTTTAGTAAAGGGAAAGGGTCCTAAGGGGTCAGTGAGAAATTAGAGGGGGGACCTTATAGAAATCCATTGCCAAGTTATTAAAGAGCACCCTAGCCTTCACTTGATATATTTTTTTATGAGATCTTCTACTCTGCACTTGACGCACTGATCTGGGGTTTACTACGTCCTTGTGTGGGGTGAATGTTTTGGGTTTGCAGGTCATTACAACTTGAGTGTTCACTTGTTTTGGATTCTCATCCTTCCAGCGAGTCTATCCATACCTTAGAGTTCTTGTTTGGAGGTTATCTGACTGTGGGATGAGTCTTTTCCTTCTCACGTGTGATCTGGTCTTCAATTTCCTGCTACAGGTCTATTTGTGTTTCAAGAGGTTTATCCAGCTAGGGTTTGTCCTAGAGACCTAGAGTTCCTTAGTCGATCAAGCCCTTAGGACTTGTTGAGTCTCTTGATGGGGTTTGTTGATGGTTAGGGCTTGATCTTGCTCCAACCATCCTCCTCTACTGTAGTCGTCCATTCTACAGTAGCCATATGTCCTTCTCTGTAGTCACTCTCTCTGGTATGTGATGTTGTCGCATGATTGATCTTCCCTGAGGGTTGATATATGATCTTGAAGCTTAATCTGAGTATACAACAAAAGGAAGGATTTGACGGAAAAATCTTTTGTTTTTGTGATTAGTAGCTTATGTTTTATTTTGCTATATTCTTCATGCTTCAATTTATGTTTCAGTTTATGCTATGTATTAATATTTATGAATGAAACTAGTTAATTTGTTTTTAAAGATAACATGTTTCTATTCAGGCCTTAAATTTAACAAGGAGCGTAAGAGCTGTGATGAATTTCAAAAGTTAATGGAGGAACACCCGACATTAGGTATACTTACATCTAAGATTCATTGCCGTGATTTTTGACTTGCTTTTTATGGTTTTATTTTGTAATGTATTTTTTTAGAATAATAATAGAAGTTGTGAGAAAAATAAGATCTATATGAATAATGAGAGGCACACATGCATTTTGGATTGGAAGCAGAACTATAAGTTGGAATCTTGTGTGGGTAGTGAAACTCAAAATATTAGAAAGAGAAATTTACCATCCATTGGAAAAAATTGAAATGCACAAGTTGGTTTGTAGTCAATAGAGGTCCCTGATGTGAAAAAATTGTCAACCTTAGAGGAGTGTAGCCAAAGGAGAGTCAAGGAAGAAGCATATTCACCCCAAGAAAGCAGCCCTTCGGATGTGAGTAAATTTGACTATGTTTTTTTCTATGCATAGGAAAATTTGGTTTAGTTGTTTAATTTTGGCTACTTGTTTTGACTTCATGTCTTAGAAATGTCTTTTCTAGAAAGAGTTTGACTTATGCCATATAAAACACGTTCCTTATGTCACACTTGGATTATGTTGATGTAGGTGACTACAATTAGAAATATAGATTGTGGTCAAATCCATTTCTGCATGCAATCTGATGATTTTAAAAAGCATCTTCAGGGCACCCTCCGGAAACCTTTCAATACAAAAGAGTTTCAAGATATGTGGAGTCCTATCAACCATCGAAAGTTGATCATACTCTTTCAACACATGCATCAACAGACAATTCATGTTGAAAATAATGAAGAAGGGTTCTCATATGTGTATTACCATCTAGGTACCTCTTTCTTTTTGAGATTGGTGTCATGCTTTTCTTTCTTTGTCTAGTGTCACATTCCATGAGTTTTGTGAGTTTTAGTGCCTTAGCATTGTCCTCCTTTTTGTGAAGCAACTGATGATACCAATGATGCATGGTGTGCATTTCCATAACTATTTCCAATAAATTCATTGACATTAATCTCAAGAATATTTTGTTTCACTCTGTTGTTATTTTTGTGATGTTCTTTGAATGAGGGCAGTCTCTGGAGAAATGAAGGGATTCCTATCAGGCTTTCTTAGCTACCTAGCAGTATGGAGGGTGCAAATTAAATATTTGAATGAGGTGAATTCCATAATGGAGATCATATAAGTGATCATGAGCTTCTCAGTGGGTGTCCAAACAGAGTGCAGATCAGGCCAAGAAAATAATGAGATCGTTGAAGGCGATGTGTACAAAAGTTCAGTTAAACAAATTAATGATTTTGCTTCTATTTCGTACTTAAACGATTATTCGTGTCTTTATGAATGCATTGATGTCTGAATGGATTGTGAATTGGTCGAGGAGTAGATTTTTTAATAAAAAATAGAATCTGATACTTTTGTGTCAAGTTTGATTTAAGGGCATAACTCAGCGCTATGGAGGATTGTGTTTGAGGATGAATCGTTGGGTCTCTAAGGTAACAAAGTATCCTCATTGTTGCGATATTGTTGTGAGGTTTAATGCAATCAGAGGTTTGTGTGTGCCAAGCAATTGATGGCATTTTGTTCTTATTATTATTGTTCGAAGTAATTATTTAGAACTGAGTGATTACTCTCTATTGGGATTTCTGGGTTCGTATTGATTGCATAAGATAGGTATCTGCGACTGCACAACTATTTATTTGTGAATGATAATTATAAGACCGAAACGAGGAGTTCTCTATCTCGAATGATTATGGCATTAATAAATCTTCACGATAACAATTGATCACATAAGGATTCAAATTGTTATCAAATTATAATCGCTACAAGCTAAGTCACCTACCAGATCGTGTCAATTAGGATTCTTGTCCAGGTTTGTTTTGATATCATATGAAGAGAGGGGGAGATCTTATTTCAACATATCCCCTATGTCTTTAAGCACTTTGATCGAGCATATGTTATATTCAATGGCGAAATCATGTTGCGAGCATATGTTATATTCAATGGCGAAATCATGTAAGGCAACATGTAGAGGGGTATTCAAATCCCATAAATGCAATCGTATAAGGATGATTGTAGATAAGCACACCCTTAGTATGGCACCACACATGCTAAGAGCTATCCCTTGCCATCATTTTGAACCATATAATTTAAATAATAGGATTCCAAGTGGTATAATGGATTTTGGTTTAGGTATTGGAGGTTCAATCAATCTCACTGGGCTTCCCCTAACATCATTAGAATTGTAGGTAAGTTTCCTAGATCTTGCATTGTTGTTCCTTTCCAATGATGGTTTATCCAATGATCTTTAATTTAGAGCTTCAGATCGGTTGCAATGGGATGGAGTTTCATTACATTTCATTTTGATTTGGCCTTTCAATGAAATTCTTGCATCAATCCCTCACGTTTGTGTCAGTTCTAGTTACTGATAGTCTGTTCTTTTTTTTTGGTTTGGTTGGTTCCTTTCATGTCTTTTTTGGTCAGTTAAAGCCCTACAATCTGAGAATATTTTGGGGCTTTGGCTTGGTAGTCCCACCTTGGTCGCTAGTTATTGGGATTGGTTTAGTTGGCTCATCTTCAGACTCAACATTGCCTCTCTTTGGTGGTCTAGTGTATGCAATGAGGAGCATTGGACTAACATTGTGGATTGTCCTGGGTGACATGGGAAATGTTAAAGGAACATTTGGAGCATTTAAGGGATCATGTATCGTCACGAGGATTACATATTTGACAATGAGGATTCATTTTTCTTAGTGAAGAATATAGTTCACAAAAATGCACACCAATGCATCTCTCATAACACAATGATATTGGATACACTCGTGCAACGAAAAACGACAAATTCAAGTGCTGGAAGCATAGTGTTCTATGCTTCATAATATGGTATGCAATCACAACAAGGGTTCTCAATCAATTGCCTCTAATCTCATAATTTCTTTGGGATCTACACTTTGTAAGTTATAAGAGGAGGAAAGTTGAAAACTATACATCAACAGTTTGAAGCCATAGACCTGGAACATCAAGGACTTTAGCATGTGAATGCTAGGTTGGAAATTCATAGAACAAGCACTCTTTTCATTAAACTCTAGTATTATGTTTTGCAAGACTGTTCTTATTCTAGATGTTTTCTTTCGATTGTATACTTATAGTGATCCTATGATATCCTATACAAAGGATACCTATCTCTTTTTGGACTCTCTTTGCTTGAAACAAAATTCTAATTTTTAAGCTTAGATATAATAATAATTTCATATTACATTGCTGACTAGTCTGGATGCAATTCTTTATGATATGGAAATATATACATTCTCGTTATAAATAAAAATGACACATATTGCATTCACCCATGGACTTTGACATGGGAAGTGTCTCCATTTCCAAATCCATGGGAGTCATGAAAATACTTTCCATGCCATTCTATACTATTGTGAAAGTTAGACTTGAACAGGGTTGGTGAATGCTTTTAATAGTTATGATTGTTCATGATTTTGTTGTTGCAATTTAATATTTTCAGTGGATTAGAAAAGATTGCACATAATGCAACAAAAAGGGTGCAATAAACGTTTTGTTCTTGGACAACATTCATATATTTCGATTGTCATGTATCCTTCTTCTTTGAAGGCACTCACAACTTCTCAAATCAAGTTTGTTCCAATGAAACAGGTTCAATTCTCTCTTTCTCCTTTCATCGATCTGATAAATTTGTTAGCATGATCTAAGTGTTCAAAAGAGAACAATTTTTTTTTAGGGAAAATACCAAATAAAAGAAGACTGTTTTCCAAATTAATTTATGGCATGGAAGAATTTCTCAGTTTTTTCCATGTCCTTCTGCATGTTGTGTTATTGTTTTTTTCCGTTTCCTAAGGTAAATTTGGAGTAAAAGTTGTATGGATATTAGTAGTTTGCACTCGAGTAGGTATTGTCTGCTGATTTCCTGTACACATTATTATATTCCTGTTTCTACCACTATTCTGCAGGTGAAGGACTACAGAGCTGACGAGATTATGGAATACTACAAGGTACATATGGTTATTACTAGTTTAATACAAGTGATAGATTGGTTTTATTTATTTTATGTAACCTTCTTTCCAATTTATCTTGTTATGATTGGGTGAGCTTAGCACATGAAAATAGTAATATTAGATGGCCAAAACTGTTTTGCACAACACATATTATAACAAGGTACATATGGTATCAGGGCATAGTGATACTCAAACATAAGTTTACTAGTCTACATTAGTAAATAAAGGGAATATTTTAGTTAATATTGGCTATTGTATAGTGTGTTGCTTTATACTTTAGTGCTAACTTATAATTGTGTCCTTTTTTTGGCAGTCAGATATGAAATTAAAGAAGTTCATTCACATTATTGAGAACGCATCGGTATTTCTAGTGATTTATGATAGCAAGAGGCACATTTTAGGTTGATGATAGAAGTGTGTTTAAGTAGTGTGATGGATTGAATTGTAAGAAACTATTTGGTTGTTGAAGAATCACTATGTGTGGTTCTAAGACTAATGCAGCTAAAGTGGGTCAATAAATGTGAGACTTGGCGTTAAAGCTTATCAAATATGTGGTTGATGACAACATGCTCTATTACTGCATAATTTTATGGATCAATTTCACTTTTTTATTTGTTGTGCTGACATTTCCCTTTGTAAATGTGGTTACATGGTGCAGAATAGTAGTATCTTTGCCTCCCATTATCAATGGTGCACATTATGCAATCACTTTGGAAACAAAGAATGTCTTCATTGAATGCACAAGAATTGACCTGACTAAAGCAAAAATTGTTCTGAACACAATGGTGAGAATTTGCTGTGTTATTATTTACTGTTTTCCATAGAAAAGGTTAACAATTTGAGGTATTTCTAGTTGATTGTTCAAGATATTTTTCTCCACTACTGTATACAATATACATTCCTCTGAATCTGATTATAATTGTTAATACAATATAATTATTGGTGTGTTACATATGGCAATATGTCAGTAGTTTATTGAAAGTATCCCATAAAGTCCAGCTTATGTGTAATGGTTAGAAAGTAGATTATGTTCTTTGAAAAAGGAAACACCTTGAGCATAAATTAAGTAATAGCCTTGCTTAGAATATCACATGAGTACATGTGTGTAGTTTGGGTTCATAAAAGAATATTCATTTATGTTCACATTTGTGCAGGTGACAATGTTTTCTATGTACCGTGAAAGGAAGTTTAAGGTCGATCCAGTTGAATTTATAAACTCGGATGAAAAATCAGTCACATATCTAGATCTCTCTATTTGGAATTTGGAGATTGATTTACCTTACATCAGTAGATCGATTGGCGTTCCTTTCAAAGAATATGAGGTGAGACTGTGAGAGTGATTTTAATTATGATTTCTGATTTTTTCTTTTCATTCAACATTGCTTTAGTTAAATATACTTGAGTATTATAGACTATTCAAATAACATTTTAGATAAAACTCAGGTTTGGAGGCAAGATTCAATTGCAATGCTTGCAGAAATCTGTGCCATGGTTCTTAATACATTACATGACTTCAAGGGTACTAGCTTAATGGAAGAGAACTAGCCTTACATGCATGATACTGGTGGTTCGATTCAACCATACCCTATCTACAAAATCAGTGAATATTTGCATATAAAATGGCTAAAAAATACTAAATTAGTGACCAAAAAATTAGAGATAAGCGACCAAAAAAATGATTGAAATTCACATATAAACGATCAAATGACTGTTTTGGTGGCTAATTTCTGGTCTCTTATCTCGTGACCAAAAATGTGGTCGCTTTTAATTTGGTCAGTTATAGCCTGTCTGTGGTCATATTTTTGGTCACTAATTTGGTTGTATATTTGGTCATTAATCGTGACAATTAATGACCAAAACTATGACCAAATTAATGACCAAATGTACGATCAAATTAATGAACACAAGAGAACCTATAAATGACCAAACTAAATATGACCACATTTTTGGTCGTGTGATAAGAGATTGGAAATTAGACACCGATGATCGCCAAATCAAAAGTGGTCATTTAAATGCGGATTTTAGTCATATTTTTGGTCACTTATCTCTCATTTTGTACTAGTGAAATTTTTGTAAAATGAACCATTGAGTACGTCTCCTGCATGCACCGGATGTAAATAGTGTACATAAAATACCCCTGATCAACAACCGATAATGAAATATATTAACAAGGGAAAGGACTCCCACCAATGATGAAAATGGAGTCCAAGGTACAACACGAATCTTGAAATGTGAATAGATTTCTTGGCATCGAACATTAAGGGAAACCAATCAATCAGTGACCAATGAGGAAATGTTGTTGTTGAGTGCAAGGTTACTTGTTAATGATGTAAACAAAGCCAAGGTGCTATGGCTCTAGGTTAATTCCTCATAGAAGATGAGTCATAGTCTATAAGACACAACCCACCTGTGAGAAGTCAATGGGGACATTCCACACAAGCACGTATCCTAATATTTAGTATAATGATACCTTATAAGAACGACTGACACCGGTGAATGGATGACACATGAGGTCAAGTAAATTGAAGAATTGTTGACACGGGTTGTATCCTTGAACAGTAAGCACAACACATTAAGTGACTTGGAAATATTTTGACAAAAGGGACCAATGATATAAATACGCAATGTAAGTGACATTGACAGATTCTCCATATGATTGGAAGAGTAACCAATCGGAGGAGACCTAACTCTATGATCAAGGTATAAATCCTAAAGCCACATACTATAACCCAACTTGTTGATAGACTAAAAACTGGTGCTTTGTTCAAGGATGACATGACTAGCTACCACTAGTAAACATACATTGGATATATTTCCCTTCCCTTTCTATTTTTAATTTTTTTTCTTCTTCATATTATTAAAGCCTGAAAAAATAAAAGAATGCTATAGTACAAGGGAGGAACGAGTGTCAAGGACAAGCAAAACTTGTTCCAAGCGCAATAAACAAACCTATGCATAATGCAAGGAAGATGAGCAATATAAGGACAATTGAGGTGTGTTTCATCCAAGTAAGAGGGTTTCAAGTTGCGAAGGAAAAATGATGCAAGGGTTAACGATAATGAGATAATAAATGAGGGCTTATAACGAGTTGAAATCTAGAAGTCGACATTAAGTTCAAAAACACAAGTGGGAAAGATGCAAATGCATTTACAACTTAAACATAAAAATGGGAACCTTATAGGAAATGGCCAAAAATATATGAGGAGGAAAGGCATGCAACTTCTTCTCCAAGTCATGGTAAAACTAAAAGTCACACAAGCCTATGAGAAAAACTGAGCATGGGCACCAAAATGGCATGGGGGAGATGACTACGGTAGCCCATGTTAGGTAGGCTATGTTTTCAAACTAGTGAAAAATGTATATAAAGATGGCTAAAACACCAATATCCAACTGGTTCGACCCTATGGCGAATTTGGGTGGAAAATGTTCAAATGCATCATAAAAGAGGGGAGGCTTAAACCTATATGCAAATTTACAAATATACCTAATCAGATCGAGCAATGTGTAGAAAATGATCCCTAAGAAACCATGAATACAATTGAAAATTTTGTCTCCAAGAAACAATAATACCAAGATCATGTCCAAAAAATCTAAAAAGAAAGATCTGATACAATCACTTTGGTAGAAGTATTTGCAACTTCAGCATCTTCCACAACAGACATAACCAAGGTAGATTTTACCAGTGAAAACTCTTGAGTGCTAGGGCATGGGGATCTACAATCAATGAGATCAAAATCATGAGGAAGATCAATACTAGAGTCTATAGGAACAAACTCATCATCGTAGGAGTAAAAAAATCCACTAACAAAATCAAACTCATTAGGAACACCATCTTGCAGCTCAATGGAAGAGTCAAAAGACTAAAACATTTCAATGTCTAAGGATCTATAAACAACAAGATAGACTCAAAAGGAAAACTGGGCTAGATTTGATTGCAACTAGGTCCAATCGAGGGATATGATCTTTAGAAAGGATGTCAATATCCAAAGGAATGCTAGACTCAAAAATATATTATAGGAAATCTTCATCTGAAGAAAGTATGTCATCCCATATAGAACCAATGTCATAACATTCACTTGGACCAATAGGGTGGAGAGTAGGCTCCAATGCCCCCATTGGATGGATCACCTGGTCAAATGCCAAGACCAAGTCCCAAGAAGGTAAGCATGAACACAAATGCTTCTTATTAGTAGCAATTCGACATGAGGGATATAGGGCCAAATAATTCACTCGTGGTGGGTTAGTGTCTACCAAAACACTAGGAACAGACAAATGATATACTTGGTCTAAAGTCGGGTAATGAGAAGGATCAACAAATTATAGTTGATTAATAGTGATAATGCTTCCATTGTGAGAAAAATGCATCACATGAAAGAGAATAGACACCACAACATTCATATCATATACATAATCACGATTGAGGAGCATATTGAAGTCCAAGAGGCCTTCTATAACCATAAAACCAACTAAGATAATTTTTCCACCCAAAGTAATGGTAACTGAGGGAGAAATACCAAAGGTTCACTAGGTATTCTGGTGCAGGGGGTACGAGCCAAAGCTAGTTCAACTTGCACTTCCAGGATCTGGTCGATCCTACACTTAGCAGGATCACCAAATTTAGCCTAACCGACTAAATTCTTCTCAGACTTGTCTTTCCACAACGATTTATCCGCAATCACGGTCCTTTCGGTTGTGAAGTGATGGCAATTGATGCCAACAGTATGGTAGGTGGCCTAGCATTTCTATGGTGACCTCATTCTATTTCACTTTCCAATTGGAGGGCCAATAGATTCTTGTTAACGTCCGATTTTGCTGAGCATGAATTGAGGGTGTCTGGGTCATTGATGAATGTCTATGGACCGAGTGCTGCCCCCAATAAGGAGGCCTTCTATTTCTGTCCTGGTTATCTACGCAAGCTGAAGTGGGGTCATGGATTGTGGGTGGGGATTTCAACCTTATTTCTTCCCTTAACGAGAAAAAGGGAGGAAGGAGGATTCTAGACAGATTCCAAGAAAACTTCCGGGATTTTCTTGGCCTTAGCCCTTTCGTTGATGTGGAAACCGGAAATGGGTGGTACACCTAGAATAATAAGCGAGGAGGTAACCATCTGGTAGCCTCTAGGCTTGATATATTTTTAGCTACTGAAGATATTGCTTGTGGATTGGGAGAAGTCAATGCTAGTGTCCTCCCGTCGGCAGGCTTTGACCACTGGCCGGTTAGCTTGACTTGGGATCTCTTGAATCCCCTTCTCTTTAGACCTTTTCGATTTGAGCAGTTCTGGTTGGATCATAAAGATTTTAAAGACCTGGTGGGACAGTGGTGGCAGGAGCTGGTTGCCCTTGAGGGGTCCAACATGTATCAATTTTAGCAAAAGCTGAAGGCCCTGAAATCTAGGATTCGTACCTGGAACAGGGAGGATTTCGACAACATCTTCCAGGATACAAAGAAATTGAGTGCGGACTTAGAGCACATCCATCAACACGGTATGGAGAATGGCTGGGATGTGGATCTTCGTGAACAGGAACAAAATCTGCTGGAACGTCTTAAGGCCCGCGAAAGACAAGAAGAGATTTACTGGAAACAAAAATCTCGAAACCAGTGGCTTCAAGAAGGGGAGAGGATCACTAAGTTTTTCCATAATTCTGTTATCCAAAATCGTCACAGGTCTAAATTCCTCAAGATTTGAAAAATAAATGGGGATCAGGCAAATTACAGAGGAGATATAGAAGAGGAATTGGTTCATCACTTCGAAGCTGTTCTTAAAGAAGATCGGATGGACCGTAGCCAGGACATTGCCAAAATTACCAGCCTCATCCCCTAATCTTGTGACAAGGGAGCACAATGAGATGTTAAGCAAACATGTGTCTATGCAGGAAGTCGAGGAGGCAATGAATCAGATGGCGTTAGGGAAAGCCCCCGGTCCTGATGGGTTTACTACTAACTTTTTCCATTACTTTTGGGATCTCATCAAGGTGGATGTCCATCAGATTGTGGAAGAATCACGTATTAATCGTGGGGTTTTAAAAGCCTTTAATGCCACCTTCTTATCCCTCATCTTGAAGGAAGAAGGTGCGGATACTCCGGGTAAGTTCAGACCAATAGCCTTGTGCAATGTGATCTACAAAATCATCTCCAAGGTTATTTCCAATCGGCTGAAGCCCCTCCTCCCCATCCTTATCAGCCCCGAGCAATCCGGTTTTGTGGAAGGCAGACAAATTGTTGACGGCATCATCTTGGTTCATGAGACCATGCATTCTTTAAAGGTCACTAAGAAACCTGGCATGTTAGTAAAATTAGATATTGCTAAAGCCTATGATAAAATCAGTTGGTAGTACATGAGATGCATTCTGAAGGATTTTAGGTTTAACAGAGACTGGATAGCTTGGATTATGAATCTGGTTTCTTCCCCTTTTTACTCCATCCTCCTTAATGGGGCTCCCACCAAAATTCTGCAAGCATCTCAGGGGTTTCGTCAAGGAGATCCTCTCTCTCCTTTTCTCTTCATTTTGATGGCTGAAGGTCTGAGTAAGATTCTGCAGACCCAAGCTGTCGAGGGAGGGATTCGGGGGCTTCAATTTCATGAGGGAATGGATAAGCAGACACACCAACAATTTGTGGACGACACCATCTATATCAGTAGTGGATTGATTTATTGTTTTCAAAAGAATTTTTTTGAAAAATTAAAATTAAAATAAAATAAAATAATTAATAATCCTATAGTGAAAAACAGGCTACTAGCGTTGTAGGATTCAACAATAACAAAAAACCAACTTGTTGGCTATTACTAATGGGAAGGAAAAATACTAATAAAAGTCTAGCTATGAAAACCAACTTGCTGGCGTAGTTAGGCAGGTGCTACTTGAAAACCAGCTTGCTGGCGAGTAGTACTTAAAAAAATATATATAATAAAAGAAAAAAATGAAAAAATGTGTTTGTAGATATTTTTTATGTGTACTTTTGCTTGTCTGTTGAATTGAGAATTTGGTTGTTGCATGCGAGATTATTATGTTTTTAGTAACAACAGATTACCTACATGCCGACATTCATTTGGTTGCATAATTGTCATATGGCTACACAACTGTCATTTTGGCTACAAAACTATTATTTTCGCTACAAAACCTTCTTTTGTTTTTGTCATGTACCATTGTCATAAGCTTATTCTATACATCCTTCTTCTAATGGGTTTAGGCATGATCTATTACATCTATTTGAGCAGTTATTATAATAAAAAGAGGGAACACATCAAGGCAATACAATGTTGGATCCAAATCTATATACACAAAATAGCTACTGGTTATCCCTTTTTTTGGTTTTGATCACTTAAGCTATAGAAGTTGCAACAAGCTACATAAAGGTTACTACAATTATGTTAAAGCCTTATTACTAGGCCGTTTACATATACATCTTGCAGCGATTTAGATCATCTAGTTACATGCATAATATTTTTCTTCTTCAATTTAGTAGTGGTTGAGTCTGTCATATGTTGTTAATTCGAAGACCTTTCCTGCAAAAACAAGATTCTATGAATTCAGGGTCTCATATATAAAAGCCATACATGCAATAGGTACTCAAACACTGGATATTTATTCTCTCCTTGATAAGGTATGCATAGGTATGCTTTCCTTTATGATTTCATTTCATATGTAGGAGCACGATCATAGTTAGTGCTTATTGCCAACTGAACCTATGATTATTTTTCCCAAGGAACTAGTCAAGATTTAAGTTGGGGAGAGGGCGTGTATTCAAACTTGGTTGTATCTTTCATGAAACCCCCCCACCTATGTGGATATTATTCAAATTGATTTTGTCTTGTATGACCTTCAAAATCTTGATCGGTGAAGTGACTGATTGATTTATATTATGTTAGGGCATGTGGTGTGAAGTTTTGCATATAAAAATTTCATACATATGCATTTGAATTTGATTCAAATTTGAGTACAAATCGTTATCTTTATCATGAATAACTATCACTATTTCCTACCTTCATGATTATGGTGTGATTCACATCTATCTAAAACCCTCACCTCAATTAATCATTATACACATTCAAACCATCAAACCACCTTTTTATTGTTAAGATCGTGGGGTTGGATCTGCTCTTATTTTTGTATTCTTCCTCTTCCAAATAGTTGGAATATTTGGTAATTTGCCACAATGGGAGGACCGCCTATCTGCAGTGAGCCTAGTGATACATTTGTAGTGCACAAAGACCCTAAGGTTGTGCAAATATTTGCTCAGGCATGTTGGTTAGATTATTTCTAGAGATTGCAAGGGTATGATATGAGTGTGGCACTCAAATTTTCCCAAACCTTGGGAAATTTTGTTGCTAAGGTCAAGGGAATTGACATACCTATTACAGATGAGAGTTAGGCCCACGTCACTAGACTAGAAGTAGAAGGGGAATGGTGGTTTGAATGAAGAGGTTCGTCAATTTCTTTGAGGGAATCATTTGTGTAGGGAACACAGGAACAATTGGTGGAAAGAGAAAAGGGGGTTCAACAAAGCTCATTGGTGGCCCCATGGTCAAAGGTTGCATTGTGTATACCGAAATTTCTCACCTGTGAAGGATGCTATGAGTTGTTCTATGGATATCATTTCATGCTGCTAATCCATCTCAAACATAAAAGGTGTGTTAATATCCCATACTTTCTTCTCAAATTAGTTGAGTTAATGAGTTCGAAAATTAAAAACATTTGTAAACCCAAGACAAGTATAAATCACCATGGATTAATCAAGTTAATAGTAAAAGATGCATTATTAGCTACTAAATGGAGTTGGATTGCCTTAGTAGAGGGAATATAGGAACCATAGGGAAAAATGATAGAAACCATGGAAGCTACAAGAATCACAAGGTCAACCCAAAATAATGAATAAAAAAAGAAGAAGGTAAGTAATGACATTCTTGAGTCATCCTCTAGAGTGAGCAGATCGAAAAGGCTCAAACAAAAGAGTTCTTAGGATCCATTTTCAGTAAGCAATTTTGAAAAAGAGATGGACACATTCCAATGAAATAGGAGAAGTTGACAAGAAACATGCATTTATTCAAATAGATGAGGAATAAGAAGCTCCTTTTGGTCCTGGAATATGAGGAATGAATGCTGAAGACAAGGGTGTTACTAAAAAAACTCAGCCTCCAACAATGGCATAAAGAAAAAGAAACCTTCGTTCAAAAAAAATAAACCCCTTTATCTCTTTCCATATCTCCAAAAGTCTTAATCAGAAGTTGCAGAAGGTAAATATAAGGTTGACAAAGACTAATCGCAAGCTACAGAAGGAATTGACTCAAGTAAAAGGAGAATTGAAAACATACAAATTTAAGAAAGGGTTAGAATACCTTGTAAACGCTATTGAGAAAGAATAGAATTTGTTGTCATCCACTTCACATGATGAAAAAAAATTAGACAAGGGGTCACCATTTCCAAAAGGTGAGAACTTGTCTCCAGGTCACAAAAACAAGCATGTCATTCCGTAAGCTATAGAGATGATAATGGAGAAGCATGGTGAGGATGAAACCAGGTTTGAGAAAAATGAATATTTGAAACAAGAAGTAATGTGCTAGAAGTTTTAGGCAGACTCCTTGAGAAGACAGTTTCATCAATTAAAGGAATAGAGGGAGGAAGGAGTCTCACAAC
This sequence comes from Larix kaempferi, assembly GCA_027924585.1. NCBI lineage: Eukaryota > Viridiplantae > Streptophyta > Pinopsida > Pinales > Pinaceae > Larix > Larix kaempferi. The sequence continues at coordinate 3,701,238 of BSBM01000445.1, forward strand.
AGAAGGTTGACAAGATGAAGGTTTAGCAAGATCAATTAGACATTTCTAGATTGAATAATGAAGTGAAGAGGCTCAAACAAGACAAGCAATACTTATGCCATCTAGGGCATCTTATGAGGGCCTACTCGGATCCCTCCCCTAGGAATGCAATATATTTAAAAATCTAGCTTTCTTCTTTGCAAGCAAGGGCATTAGCTATTGTTGAGACATGTTACATCAATGATAGAGAGTAGTTTAGGAAGCTATATGCAGCTTGTGATGAGGATGACAAGAATTTATTATGTAAGTTGTATCAGCATGACTTGATCATGACTGGATACACTGAGTGGGATCCAAATCTCTACATAGGAGACATTCATCCCAGGGCCTTTGTTTCATTCATGAAGAATTAGATAACTTGGAGAAAGGCATTTTCTATCTTCGAACATGCAGGGAAACTGGAAGGTCTCAAGATTCAAGGGGAGCATACTCCATTTGACCTACATCAACAGAGGGATGCATTTATACAAGATGAATCATTTGTGTTTACCCTGATAGAAGCCTAGACTTCAACCATTTCTTCTTGTGAAGAATGGATTGCATTGCCTAGACTAGAAATTGTGCATTGTATTAAAGAAAGATATGAATGTCTCAATGAGGAGCAAAGGTACAAGGAGCCTATTTCCTTCTCTATTTTTGATATGGAATTGGACCAAGTACCCTGATATATCAATTGTTTGAAGACCCTAGGTGTCCGATGGGTTGGACTGAAATTTCATTTTCCTATATTCTGGGATGCTGTGGAGAAGGACAAAGAATTGGATTATGGACAGTGATGACTTCAAAACTTGGTTTCCTCGAACCCCATGAGTAGAACCATACAGTAAATAATTGGAGCAAGATACACTCTGTCACTTCCCTTGGAAGATTCAGAGTCATCAAAATGATATCGTTGCAAAGGGACCTACAACTCCTTTAGTGGGGGGCAGATGTTGGGGTTTACACATGACATTATTTTGTCATCTTTACCTTGAGCTTTTCACTCCATTTTGGCCACTATATCCGCAATAAAGCATTCATGTGAGAATTTTAATGCAGCTTTGGATATAGGTACTTGTTGATTTTGTTTTTTGCATTTGAGATAATAATAGAGGGAATTTATGCTTTGTGACTATCATTGTGAGTGTTGATTGTTGATTTTGGTTGAAGGAAGGATTTGAACATGTGGTTGCAGATTGTTCAAAAACTGCAATTGGAGCTACAAATCATCCAAACGTAAGTGAAGCCATCGATCTAGGTGGTGTTTCTAGTCAAAGGGTTGATGTGGAAGCTGATATCGATATTCTAGTAGATTCATAACAATTTTATGTTATGAATCCATTCGTTCATGAAAATAAAGATCAGTTTTCCCAAGATTAGAGAGGATCAGATTTGATAAACTGCCATGATACCAAGTGTGTCTATTTGTAGCGATCACGAGCTAATCCAACCAAGGGAGGATTGATCTGTTTTATTTTTCATAAGATTTTGTTAAGTAATTAAGGATAGGGCTGCATATGTTGTTTCGACCAAACACTTTTATTTTTGTATAAATATGGCTATCCATTGGAAGGAAAGAATAATCTGAATGTTTTTATGAATTCAAAGGCATAATAGTTACTTTGTTTCTAGTAGCATTGTCCTATTCCATTCAAATTCTCCTTTATGATTGTTATGCATGAGTGTGAGTAGTTGTGGATAGTGATTTTACTCATATGATGCATTTTCAAGGGAAGGAAGGGCCCTGTTTCCATGACCAGGTACCATTAAGATAGATTAGTGTAGATTGCTACATTTTATTTGCAAATAGATTAAAATTGTCATTCATTTGCTTGATGTAGATTATCATTCACCATTTGCTGTAGATTATTGGTTATTTCCTATAAATTATTTCTAAGATATTAATTTCTTATAATTGACGTGTGATGTGGCCACTAGTTTCTTTTAAAAGTTCCTAAAGCATGGTTTTTAATGTGTGTTTCTATAAGCTTTCACAGTGAACTAAGTTACAAGCTTTGTATTCAACCTAACATGGAAAAACCAAAAATTGTTTCTTAGTCACATGATTAAGCAACTTTCCCTTTGATGCATTGAACAGTTTGTAGAATCAACGAAGAAACATAGCTCTAAAGTTTATCTTGATGGGAAAAACTAGAGTTTGAGATTGAGTTGATGTGATGTGATTAAGTAGAATCACTATGTTTTTATTTTCTAGAGTGAGTTTCCTTATTACAACTAGCATTTTGAAATCAATGGGAGGTTAAAACTTATTACCTACATATGTTTTGTATGACAACCTTGAAACAAAAAAACTAACCCCAGTTGACAATTAACGATTGGAATAACAATTAGTTTTCCCAACAACATGTTTCACTCCAATTTCAAATTCAAGTTTGGATTGAAAGGACACTATTTTAGCCAATCTCTAGAGGATAAGAAAGGGAAGGCCAAGCAGCAACAAAAATAGATTGCGGGTAGTGAAAACACAATAGTTGGATTGTTCAAGAGTCCAAGATTGAGACCGCCTTCTTCATGGTCTCTTGTGTTTCAACAAACGCTATATCTAGCATTGGATGATATGTGGAAAGTGTTACTTAATGTCATGACTTATGGCAGAGAGATATTTAGCAAATTCCTTGTTTGGACTTGGCTTCGCAAATAATCTTCTTTCAGTTTCTTGCATGAAAAATTTATAGTGTGTCTAAGTTTGTTTGATATAAGTTCATCATTAGAGATCATGCCTATGTTGTGGCCAAAGAAGTTCAAGTTAGTGGTGATTATCTATTGGAAGTAGATCTAGATTTGGGCGGATGGGGCTTAGGGAAAGATGCCTCCTTAGCCTCTACATTAGCATGTGGGAAGTCATGATGAATTACTTAGACAATACACAATGCACACGAGCACGTATGAGTGCCTAAAACCGCAATTGGGGCAAACATTCCTCCCAAGATATTTTCCAACCATGTTGCAATGGCATTGACTTTTTCCATTAGCGAGCCTTCCAATTTTGTAGAATAGGTGTGGAGTGATGCCATGATGGAGGGGAGTGATGTTTAGGAGATAATTCCAAAATCTTTGGTGGGATTAGTGATTGATTCTAAGACTGCCATGGACTTGGGATTTGCATCTTGTAGGTATATTTGAGGTACAAAGGGATATGAATGGTGTTGGAGAAAACACCTTCTTCACAAATTGTGAGTGTTTTCTTTTGGTTTCTCCGAAATCCTTTTCACTTGGCAAGGAGAAATATTCACGGGATGTCAAAGGGCCATGTTATCATATCCCCTTTGTTTATTTTTTAATTACATTTGCAAATCTTAGATTGGGTGTATGCTTGCTTTGAGATAAATTCTAGGGAGGCACACTTCTCAATGTTGTTGGCAAATGTCACATATTTGGCATCTTCTACAAGGGTGCACTAGTTGAGAAGGATGGGCACTTGGCACTTATGGAGTAACCACTTTGAAGGAGGGCATTAGACACTTGGCCCTAGAAGCTTGTAGCCACCTTACACATTGTTTGAAGAGTAATGCTTCAATTGAGGAGACATTGATTAGAGGGAACACCATCTTAAAGGAGGAGCACTTGAAATGTGGACACCTAGCTTGAAGGACACACCACCTTGGGGGTTGGACAAAGCCTAGTGTGACATGTAGACACCTTGCTCTGAAGAGAGATCCATTGGGAATTTTTTTGTTGACTTGGCCTAGGGTTTCTTATGGACCTAGTCAATGTTTTATTGTTGGCCTCCCTCACCTTACTATATATAAAGGGAGGGGGTTGTCTCTATTAAGAACAACTACATTGTATCTTAACCAGCATAGATCCATCTTAAACCTAGGTCTATCAAGCACCAAGAGGGATCCAATTTCTTGAGGTGTAAATTTTTTATCCATATGGAAAAATTTACACCTCAAGAAATTTGATCCCTCTCAGTGGTTGATAGAGATCCGAATTTAAGATGGATCTATGATGGTTTTATTCTTTTATTTTATGAGATGACATGGATTTTTTAATTACTTTTCATTTGGTTTTAATATTTTATTTTATGACCAAACATGATTTTTTTTAATTACTTTTATTTTTATTTTTTGGTAATGTTACATAACATTACATTATGTGACATCTCCCCCATACTGGGATGTAGAACACCTTGCTACTCTTAGTGCAAAGATTGATAGTTAGCTATTTGGTGAATCTTGAAAGATCATGCATTACTCTTGTAACAAGGATTAGTGCTTGTGGGATGCCAATGCTAGAGTTCCTTGGTTTGTGAGATGCAAGTGTTGGGTCTTTTCACTTATGGGATGTGAATCCTTTTGATAACTTGTGTGATTCAAGTGAGAGGCCTTGGGTTTTGAAAATTAGTGTGATATTGGCTTGTTTGGAAGCTCCAAGTTGAATTGGCTTGTAAAGCTTTGTGGGATACCTTGCTTGGATTTTGTATTGTTGGTTAGAGTTTGCATTGATTCTGGATGCCCAAGCTAGGGTTTGGGACACATTGAAGAGTCATTTCTCAGGATGAGTTAAAAAGACTTGTTGTACGAGCTTGGGATGAGTTGAGGTATTGTACTTTATATTCGTTACTATGAGAAAGTGTACCATTGTTCTAATTTTGTGATTGAAAATCTAATTTTTCTCATGTATTGCTCAAGTTTCATGATTGTTTTTAGCATGCAATTTATTAGGAAAAAAATATAGAATGCTATGTTGTTGTAGCATGCTGAATGAAACTATCATATATGATTTGTTGATGTTATATTTCCATTGTAATTGAAATAATTTTCAGATGTGTACTGATATAGATGTTGTTCTATGGGTTACTAAAATGATATATGCTTCGAAGTGTTTATGGTGTCTACATTCTTGAGATTTCTTAGTAGTGTTAAGTAGATTTAATGTTTATTGCAAGGATGTTGAAGAAATTAATTTTAGCACTAACGCGCATCACAAAAAGGAGGTGAAAACTTCAAGTTAAGCAAATTATCAACATTTCGACAATTTTCTTCATAATTTCATAAATGTAATACATCACATTACTCTAATATGAAATTATAAGATAATTTAACAAACTTATTAAAAACATAAAATTTAATGGATAAATAAATGTAGATTTCAAAAGTAAACCATGGGCAATTTTTAATTAAAGGTAATCTTGTTACACATGCTTTTGCTCCATAAGTTTATTTAAAAAATGGTGCTTACGTAATGAAAACTCCATCAAGGATTAAAATCACTAATTTTTAATGCACTTAAAGTTGTTTATTGACTACACAATACAATAGCCTTGAGATTATTTTCACCAAAATTGTCATCAACAATGCTCTTAGTTCATACAATATAATTTATTATGCCCTGCTAATAATATAAAGAAATATTATAATATGGATGTTACATGACAAATAATTGTCAAGGAAATATAGAATAATGCAAAATATAACAAGCATAAGTGTTATATACGTTGCAGCACTGGGGAAAGCACCGGGGAAAGTGGGGATTCCTCATCACCATTAGAATTTGTTTCGCCATTTAACTGATGTAGTCTGTCTGTTGATCGAGGTAAGAAAGGTTCAAATGTCATGGCAACTACTATCACGAGGATAACATTTAACATAAAGAAAACCATCTCGTTACCTGCAAAGTAAAATATAATAAAGAGCATGATTTTCATTAGAAACTCTGTAAATAATTTATTTTACAATTTTCACAATAATCTTATATTACATTAACCACTAATTATAAGTGAAACTTTAAAAATAAGGAATTGTAATTTTTGGCAAATATATAATTGAATGCAATAAAGAGCATGTTTTTCATTAGAAACTTTGTAAATATTTTCTTTTCATTCTCACAATAATCTTGTATTCTTAAAACATTACATTGGCTAGTGAAACTTAAAAAAAGGAAAAAAAAAAAGGAAGGAATTGGAAATTTTGGCCAATATACACTTGAATAGGAAGACAATATCCACAAAAGATGTAAGTCCTAGGTTAGTAAAAAGTTTGATGACTTGTTTTCTAATTAATTTTTAAAAACAGGTTAACTATTGAAAATCAAAATCTATTTTATCACCTGTAAAGTAATATTTATATAAATTAATTAAGATCAGTTTTATAGCTTATAAAGTAATATTGGTATAAATTAACCATCATTATTTTTCAGAAAATAGAGATCATGAGAAATTTGTATCTTGCTAAGGATTTGATGCTCGAGTGTGATATACATTTTGGTAATTTGATTTATACTTACCATTCAATTGGCAATCAATTGTATTGTATGTCAGTTCCTGATGTATGGCACACCACTTTGGTGTGATATTTCTCATATTATGAGGGAAGTGATTCCCTTATGAAGTGATTTGTCATGTCTCCACAAATATCACATATGTACTCCATATTCACAGTTCTAACATCTAGATGTTGTTTAGTCAACTCCTTAGATTTATAGTGATATTTTGTATGGCATTTTTTCATGCAAAATGTGCACCATAAGTCGGATCTTCATAGCACAAGATCTCATATCGACATTTGCATCATTTCAAGTCTTTCTTACAATCTTCTATCAGATTGTATGGTTGCCCCCATCATCATCTAACTCACTTTGTTCAACTTTTCACATAGCTTCATTGCATGACTTGATCTCACATATTCTTAATGGTGCTCTTATTTTTTGAAGTAGTCCCACAACGAACCATTGCACTAGTATTTTGTTGTTGATGATGTAAGGGATTTGACTTAACAAATCCTTGAAGTTCTTATCATACTCTCTAACGAACTCTCCTAGAATTTGGTTCCTTTCTTTCAACCTTTGAGTCGCCATGTTCTTTACATCTTGTGTCTTAAATAATATCAGAAAGTTACTTTTGATTTCTTCTTTGGTCTTAGTTTGATTATCGATAAAATTCATGAACCATGTAAGTGCTCTCAGGATTTGACAATGTATCATCTCATCCTTCCTTAGCAAAATAGGATAGTCGAGGAGCTAAATGATACAACAAGAGTGCCCCACTAACTTAGATAGGTGCCACCAATGATGATCCCTCTTCATTGAGAGATCATAGATTGTTGCTTATGGAGCAAGTGCTTAAATATAAAATAAAAGTTTTTTTATGAGTTTTTTTTATGGTGGTTGAAATGGGGAAATTAGTGCCTAATTTCCAGATTGGGTAAATGGGATGTTATACGGATATTTTACACCTTTGATGAGAGGAACACAAATGTAAGGTACTTCTAGTTAGAATTAGTGTGAATCTTGCCCATGCAAATAGATGAGCTGAAGTCAAACATGGATGATACCATTTGATTACCGGTCATTGATGTATATGGTTAACAAATGCGAGGTAACCTGCCGATAATGAAAATAGGCCCCAAGGTACCAAGTTCATTCTAACATGTGTGAATAGATGTTCTTGAAGTTGAACACATGAAGAATCTATCAAGTAGGAGACATTGATAAATTCCCACTACCCAATAGAAAGGGAACCTTCCACTGATGATTGCAAGCCCCAAGGTACTATCGAAACTCTAGATCTAATGCCTAGAAAAAAATGAGTTGAAGTCGATAGGAAGAGACCCGTTGGAAGGAAGGAATTAAGGCATCGTCCATCATCCAACACAAGGAAGTAAACTTGTCCCAGTTAGAAGGATTTGTTGTGAAAGGGAAAGAGAATGTCTTCATGTCTCATTCAGAAGGCTTTGTTGCGAAAGGGAAAGAACATAAAGTATGCAAACTTGTCAAGTCATTGTTGTAGATTTTTCTGAGTTTTACTGCTTGCTGGTTTATGTCAACATTTCAGTGGTTTTCACCTTCAGCCGGTTTTGCACAGGCTGAAGGTTACTTATGAAATTTTCAGAGACAATTAAACACGCTGTAAAATCAACTAACAGGCATAAAATAGATATTTAAACATGCACACCATAAAAGATAGAGACTCGGTATTTTCGGCAACTGTGCCCTGGAAAAACCCCCACGGGGAAAACCAGTGAAAGAGAGAGAGAGAGATTTTATTTCTTCAGCAAAATATTCATCACAGCATTACAATGAAAAATATAACTTATCTTCACCACTCAACAGAATCTTTCTCCAAATGTGTGCACCTATTTGAACCTCGATTTTTGTGCTAACAGCCTTGAAATGCGTGCAGATAGACCCTCAAAATCTATGCTGGGAAAAAACACAGTCCATATCACCTGTACGGTCCTCGGTTTCTGTGCAATACCACACCTCGAAAACTGTGCAAAAATAAACCCAGAAATCTGTGCCTCAATTTCTGTGCTGGTTCACTCCTCAAAATCCGTGCAGATTCACCTAGAAAAATGTGCTGACAGTATTGGGAACTGTGCCCTATACTACACCTCGAATACTGTGCAAACAAACTCGGGTTTTGTGCCCAGTCATACCCTCGAAAACTGAGCCATGAAATCTCGGGTTTTGTGCCCAGAAATTTCACCTAAAAGACCATGCTACAACTCGGGATGTGTGCCAAGAAAAATGTTCCTCGAAAACTGTGCCCTTGACCGTACTATACGGCAGTCTTGGGATTTGTGCCCAGAAATTAAATGCTGAAAAACTTCTCGATTTCTGTGCAATGTCTCTCCTTGGAAATCGTGCTAGTCTCCTCTCTCTCAACTTGCTCTTCACTTGAATATCTCAAAAGTGAATTAGAAATTGCCTCCCTCACCTTTTTGTTCAAACCCTAGGGTTATTTTAATCTAATGGCTGTGATAGATTTAGATCGACGGTTGAAATTAAATGCTCCATTTATTTCTCATAAATGTTAATTTCACTCACCCACTTAAATTAAATCAAAAAGTGACTTTCATGTTATAAAGTCTCAATAAGTGAAATTAATGTGAGGGTCACCTTTTTTCCCCCTTCTAAGTGACATTAGGCAAATGTCACCTGGGGAACACTTTCCTAGGTACAAAAACTAACACTCCCTCTTACCAAGGAAGGTGTTCTGCACCACTCCCTCTTACCGAGGAAGGTGTTCTGCACCACTCCCAATTTATCTCTGAAGAAGACAAACTTCCCCCTCCCCAAAGACTTCGTCAGGATATCTGCTACCTGCTCATTAGTGGAAATATGCTGCAACTCAACTGCTCCTCTCTGGACGTAGTCCTGGATGAAATGGTACCTGATCTCAATGTGCTTCGACCTGTCATGGAGCACCGGATTATCAGAGAGCTGAATGCAACTCTGATTGTCACAATATATCAACGTAGGTCTAAGCTGCTGATCAAATAAATCTACCAATAACTTACGAAGCCACAGTGCTTCGCAAGTAGCCTAACTGGCCGCCATATACGTAGCCTCGACAAAACTCAATGCAACGGACTTCTGTTTCCAACTGAACCACGACACTGCTGCCGAGCCCAAACTGAAACAACAACCGGAAGTGCTCTTCTGATCCCTCACACAACCTGCCCAGTTTGAATCTATGAAACCAACCAAGCTGACTCCACCCGAACCCTTGTAATCCAAACCATAATCCACTGTACCTGCTAGGTATCTCAGTACATGTTTAGCGGCAGTCCAATGTACACTCCTAGGCTCCACCATGAACTGGCTAAGAGTGTTAACCACAAAACACAAGTCCGGCCCGGTGTTGACCAAATACATCAATGATCCAACGAGCTGACGGTAAAGTGTAGGATCCACCAACTTACCCTCAGAAGCATGGAGTTGCTTCCAGTTAGTGATCATCGGTGTAGACATAGTCCTGCAGTCCTCCATCTGAAAACTCTTAAGAATATCAACTGCATACTTCCCCTGTCCTAGGAAAATATCAATGTTCCCCCAAGTTTCCGGGACGCGGGAGCGTGGGAGCGGGGAAACGCACATTGGGGACATGTGGAGACCACCCCCAAATTTTAGGGAAATTCGAGGGGGACGGGGGGGCGTTAAGGTCATAAAAATTATAAAAAATATAGAGGTTTTAAATACCAGCAACAACAATTCATCACGTGTAAATACAATTTAAGCTGCTCCCTGTAAATACAGTCTAATTCTTCAATGATTCAATACACTTCAACATTGTGTGAATCCATGGCATAGATGTTGTAATGGGGAACTGTGACTTGAGGATCCTATTTCTTCATGATTCTAGAGGAAATCACATTATTTAAGGCTTTCAAGTCCAACATACAATTATGTAGGAGTGAACTACTAATCCTATAATGGGATCCTATTCATCAATAACACCTTGTGCCCCCCTCCTCTATGCTCTTAGCTGTTGCCTCTACCTTGAATTTCGAAGTTGATCCTCGAGGGACATTACTCAACGCACTACAATTTTGATGAAACTTCCTAAATCAAGCATTAAAATAAGGTAGAATTAGAAAAAAAATTCCCATGCTTAATAAGTGATTTTTGCTTGACTAAAGGGAACATTTTGATTAAGGTCATGATAGAGAAGTTCAACAATCAACACCACCAACATCAAGGTACATAGAGAGGTTGATGCGCTTGATTAAATGCCAATCCCTTAACCTCATACATGATAGAATCCAGTGGAAACGTTGCAATCCTGAAATCCTGAAAACTGTTAAGTCTGTTGAATTATGAATGGAATCTAAAAATTCTACTTTTTGCATATGAACTCCGATAAGGTTGGAACCACTCTCAAACATCCTGAAACAATTAATGGTAATGTTAAAAATTTAAGTAAAAGGATAGAAAATGAAAGATAAGGAAAATACCACTTTTACTTTAAGAATTTAATATTACCATTACTACTGAACAACTCTAGTAAGGAAGGAGCGCCTAAGCGCCCCCCACTTCATCGGTGCGCGATTCAAAATAGGGGGCGAGCTCCCCCATGCGTTTCCTGAAGTTTCTCCAAATTGGGGACGAGGGGAAACGTTTCGCTACGAGCCCCCAAGTCCCCGGGGCGCGGGGAGCGAGGGGGGCGCGCCCCCAACCCTAGGGAACGCGTCCCCGTGTAACACTGGAAAATATGTCCAGGCTCCTGCCAAACCTCCATCCCCAAATAGTATTGCATCAACCCAATATCAGTCATCTCATACTCAGCTGCAAGGTCTCTCTTGCACTGTGCAATGAGACGCTCATCTCCAGTGATAAACAAGTCATCAACATATAACAGAAGAATGAGAGGATCTCCACCAACCACAATGTAGTAAATGTTGGGATCATCCTCACTCTTCTGAAAGCCCATCGAAGTCAAGTATGCATCGATCCTGGAGTACCAAGCTCTAGGAGCTTGCTTCAGTCCGTACAAGGCTTTCGTCAGCCTGCACACATGAGAATCTCTCCCATGAATCTCAAATCCCTGTGGCTGCTCTAAGTACACCTCCTCCTGCAGAAGACCATTGAGAAATGCGGTCTTCACATCCATCTGGTGGATCTTCCAACCCATCTTTGCTGCTATAGATATCACTGCTCTGATGGAAGAATACTGAGCAACTGGCGCAAAAGTCTCATCATAGTCAACTCCCTCAACCTGTGAAAACCCCCGAGCCACAAACCGAGCCTTGTACTTCTCCACACTGCCATCTGCAGCATGCTTTATCTTGTAAAGCCACTTGGAAGTCACAACTGACTTCCCCTCAGGTCTCGGCACTATCTCCCAAGCATCATTCTTCATGATGGAATGGTACTCTTCTGTCATGGCATCTCTCCATACCTGATGCTGAGAAGCCTCCTCAAATGTGGAAGGCTCAGAGTCACGAAGACTCGCAACAAGAGCCATCCCCAATCTGTCTGGCATCACTACTGTCCTGATCTCCTCCTGGGGTCTACCAAATGCCTCTACTTCCTTCAAGGTGTCTTGAAGCCACTTAGGCTACCTCTTCCTTGAAGGCTCCTCCCAAATTGGTCTATCCTCATCTGAAGAACTCCCAAAAGCAGAAGGTCCAACACCCCGAGGACCAGTAACCGATGAACCGATGCCTGAAGAACCTGTAACCTGTGAACCTGAACCTGTACCTGTCCCTAAAGTACCTGTCACTTGAACCACTGAACCTGTAGAAGCTGTGCCTGTACTCTGTGATCCAGTCACTCCAGAAACCTGTGGACCTGAAACCTGTATCGAAGAAGCCTGTGTCAACTGAGGTGTGGGAGCTGGTGGCTCCCGCTGCTCCATCTCTCTCGACTTCTTGAAGGTTCTCTCCTCATCAAACTTCACATCCCGCCTCACTACAACTCTCTTCTGGCCAGGAATGTAAAGCCGATATGCCTTCGAAGTCTCATCATAACCCACAAAGATGTTAAATTTTGAGCATTAATTCACAATACTCTAGGATCTTCACTGAGAGAATAACATATACAGTATATCAATGCATAACAATCACAATAAGCATGACAAGCATCACAAGAATCAAAAGCATGAGAGACAAGAGACACAGAGTTTCCGTGGGGAAAACCCTAAGGTGAAAAACCCCACAACTTCCTTAGAGATAGAGAGAGCAATGGCTCAACCAAAGTACAACCAAAATACACTTGAGATAGTCTCCTAGAAGCAGATGATCCTCCTCCTCACTAGTGCGCCACTTTTTGAGTGAGAGAGATATAACTTTCCGAATGATCTAAATAGAGATCTCCTGATCTCTATTTATCCTAACCTGTTTGCCCAGTGACCTTATGGGGCCGACTTGTCTAGCTAGGTACATCCACAATATAATATATATTTCAGGGCCGACCCCACACATGGTGGTCTAATAACCCATCAGCAAGTACACACACTTGCGACATTTGTCAATCCACATGACGACACTTCCTTATAGAGGAATAACACATCTCTAATAAGGGTACAATAAATATATATGAAATACATAGATGACATACATTTCGAAGTTACATATACATCAACACTCCCTCTTAACTAGGAAGGTATTTCTTGACACAGATCTGCTAGACAAGTCTTCTTCTCGGGATCATCGTCATTGATGCATCATCATCATCATCATCATCGTCACTGCTGTTGCTATCTCAACCAATCTCTGACTCTACTCGTCATAGGAAGTTCTACAGAGCCAGTCCTTTTTCATACTAGATGTAGGCCCACCACCTGCAGGTCTTCATCATCACTGGCCATACTGTGGAAATCTCAGGACTTATTACATGCGTCACAAAACCTTAAAAGAGTCTCTTGACTAGCAAGAACCCTAAAGAGCATCTGAGGCCTTTTTCATTCTATCCAGATCTCCAGGACTTATTACATGTGACCCCACCACAAAACCTCGAAAGAGAATCCCAGGACTAATTACGAGCACAAGACTCAACCTATCGGATCTCCCAGGGCACAAATTACATGTGGTCACCACAAAACCTCGAAAGAGCATCCCAGGACTGATTACGAGCACAAGGCTCAACCTATCGGATCTCCCAGGGCACAAATTACATGTGGTCATGGCAAAACCTCGAAAGAGCATCCCAGGACTGATTACAAGCACACGGCTCAACCTATCGGATCTCCCAGGGCACAAATTACATGCCATAGGACAAAACCTCGAAGAGCATTTGCCAGATATCCTAGGGCACAAATTACATGCCATAGGCAAAACCTCGAAAGACTATCTGCAGATCTCCCAGGGCACAAATTATATGTCCTCCCAAGCAAAACCTCGAAAGAGCATTTGCCAGATATCCCAAGGTACAAATTACATGCCATAGGCAAAACCTCGAAAGACTATCTGCAAATCTCCCAGGGCACAAATTACATGCTTATCTGCACAACCTGTTCCACGGCCACAGAGTATCAACCTGATACTCACCATACATCACCTGATGTACACATGATCATCCTGATCATCATTACTGCAACATCCTGCTACATGACATCTGGAGAAGCTCGTCATCCACGATCACCCTGATCATACAATGCATCCATCTGATGCACACCAAGTATCTACCTGATACATATCATCATACACAGTGTATCCACCTGATACATAGATACATGATCCACACAATGTATCCATCAACATACATGATCTACCTGATCATACCTGATACATATCAATATACATGATCTACCTGATCATACAATGTATCCACCTGATACATATACAGATACATGGTCCAAGCATCCAACATGATGCATATACAAAATACATACAAATGATCCAATCGATCATATCCAGCATCTAACATGATGCGTACATACATATAAATGATCCAACTGATCATATCCAACATCCAACATGATGCGTACATACATATAAATGATCCAACTGATCATATCCAGCATCCAACATGATGCGTACATACATATACATATAAATGATCCAACTGATCATACAAAGCAGAAACTAGAACATCATCCTGATGCTCATCATCCAACGCTTACATCCACAGCTATGTGAAGGATCCTCCTTCCAACATGCTTGGAATGGCTTCAGCAAATGTGTCCATCACTTCTTCCTTGAAGTGTCCTCGATTTGAAGAACACCAAGCCTCTCCCTGAAGTACTCGAACTTCACCCTGGCTAGTGGCTTCGTCAGCACATCTGCAATCTGCTCGTTCGTCGCAACTTACAGGAGCTTCACAGCTCCTCTCTGCACCATATCCTTGATATAGTGATATTTGATCTTTATGTGTTTCGACCTGTCATGAAACACTGGGTTCTCGGACAGCTTCACACAACTCTGGTTATCACAAAAGATACCAGTAGCATCCAACGGGAGATCAAATAACTCAGATAGTAGCTTCCGTAGCCATACTGCCTCACAACTAGCTGAACAAGTTGCAATATACTCTGTCTCAGTTGTACTCGGAGCTACGCAGGACTGCTTCCTGCTAAACCAAGAGATCACACCTGATCCCATACTGAAGCAACACCCAGATGTGCTCTTCCTATCTGCAGCACTGCCAACCCAATCTGAATCAACATAACCCTACAGGTTAAACTTTGGATCCGCTTCATACTTGAGCCCATAATCCACTGTACCCTTCAGGTACCTTAGAACAGGCTTCACAGCAACCAGATGAACACTCCTCGGATCTGTCAAGAACTGACTCAATGTGTTCACAACAAAGCAAATATCTGGTCTCGTGTTTGTCAGATACATCAAGGACCCAATCATCTAACGATACATAGAGACATCAACTGGCTCAGGATGAAGCATCAAAGAAGCTTCAGATTCGATGCCATAGGTGTGGCCATGGCCTTGCAATCCATCATCCCGAACCTCTTCAGGATCTCTACTGCATACTTCCCTTGTCCAAGGAAGATTCCATCTGCACTCTGCCACACCTCCATGCCAAAAACAAATAGTGCATCATCCCCAAGTTCTTCATATCGAACAAGCTTCCTCTTTGTATCACACCAAGTTCTGGGAGCTTGCTACAAGCCATACAAGGCTTTCTTCAATCTGCACACATGTGACTCCATGTCAGGTCTTGGGACTGCATCCCAAACATCTTCTTCATGATCGACGGATCATGGCATTCCATTTCTTCATCCCAGATCCTGGGAACTTCAATATCTTCAATAGATATCTTTGTTGCTAGAACAAATGTTGTAGTCCTTCTTTTGTAGGTGAAGATATACGGTCTTTCCTACAAAACAAGTTAAATTACATGATTAGAAACATCTCATAATTTTCAGAACAAATTCTTTATACATAAAGAAATATGTCATGCAGTCATGCAGTTATCTTAGCCAATGCTTCAATACATCATTTATCCATGTTCCACAACTTTCTAGATGCCTTCCAGTCTCTACCAGAACATTGTTAAGAGTTTGCACTACTCCCAACATGTCAGCAAAGAGGTTTCATTCTAGATAAGTAGCACTGAAATGTTGTACAGTGCCATAGGCCACTTACCCATCACATGCATATTAGTAGTATACTGTTCATTACTGCAATCATTCTAATATGCACAATACATCTCCTAAGTCTAGGAACATAAGCATAATATTATTTAAACAAACAAAATAGGCAAGAAATGATAATTGAAATACTTATCTTTGTTTGTTTGTTGGGTGGACTCCCTTTGAGTCTTTGCTTCCTGGCAGGAGCTGCTGAAGTAGCTTCTTCTACACCTTTCTGTTTTGGAATGTAGGAAGATGGTCAACTTCCTCTGAAAATCTGCATCCTTGCAGGAGCTGCTGGAGTGTGCTCCCTCTTGATCTTTGCTTTCTGGATTACCTGTCCTTGAACTTATATTCATCCTTGCTGACATCAATCTTCTTGAACCCTGGAAAGTATATTTTGTAAGCCTTCGAGCTTTCACTGTAACCCACAAGGATACCCTTCTTTCCTGAAGGATCTAGTTTAGTCCTCTTTTCCTTTGGAACATGAGTGTATAGTGGACAACCAAATATTCTGAGATGGCTGACTTCAGGTTTCTTACCAGAAAAGACCTCTTTTGGTGTCTTGTTGTCCAATATCTTGTGGGGTGTTCTGTTCTACACATATACAGCTGTTCTAGCTGCTTCTGCCCATAAATGAATAGGTAGATCCCGGTCATGCAGCATTGCCCTTGCTGCTTCCATGATTGTTCTGTTCTTCCTTTCTGCAACTCCATTCTGTTGAGGATTATAAGGAGCAGTCAACTCCCTCTTAATCCCTGAATCACTATAAAGCTTCTTGAAGTCACCTGAGGTGAATTATCCACCATTGTCGGATTTGAATGTTTTGATCTTCTTGTCAGTTTGATTCTCCATCAAGGTTTTGAATTCCTTGAATTTATCGAACACCTTATCTTTGTTCTTCAAGAAGTATACCCAAGTCTTCCTGGAGAAGTCATCAATAAATGAGACATAGTAAACATACCCACTCAGAGAACTGGATGACATAGGACCACATACATCTGAGTGGATGATTTCCAGGATGTATTTTGCCTTGCTTTCACTGCTTGGGAAAGCCTTCTTAATGTTCTCACCTTTTGCACATCCTTTGCAAACACCTTCATGTTTGGTCTTGATTTCAGGAAGACCCTCTACAGCCTTGCTTGCAATTGGAAGTGCCCTATAGTGCATATGAGCAAGTCTTCTATGCCAAAGTTCACTTGGCTCCATGGATTCATGCACCATGGCTTGTTCAGGTTGTCCCTTTAATTTATACTAACCTCCCTCTTGCTCTCTAATCACTATTGCATCATCTATGTTCTTTCCCTTTGGCCACATTAGGACTTGGCCATCCACAAATGCAACCCTCATACCTTTTGCATCCAATGCAGAGATGGAGAGTAAGTTCTTCTTGAGCCCAGGTACATAAAGGACTTCTTTCATCTTCAAAGATTTTCCAGAATCTAGGTTGTAGGAGGCTTCACCACTTCCTTTGATTGGGTATTGATAATCATCCCCAAGTTTCACTTTATGGGGTGATTCATGTTCAGACAGATTTACAAAAGATTCTTTAAACCCAGTCATGTGTTTGGAAGCCCCACTGTCAATCAACCAATCATTACAACCATGGGAGATAGTACCTGTGAGAGTAGAAATTAGAACATATTCTTCTTCACTTGATGAGTCATCACCACTATCACTTTCCGCCCTAGCCTTCTTCTTTGGGGGTTCATCATCTTCGGCAGCATGAGCATGATATCTTCTTTTGTTATTCTTCTTCTTCTTATTGAAGTTGTTGTTGTTGTCTTTCTTCTTTTTGGGACAATCTGAAGCAAAGTGTCCCTTCTCATTGCAATTGAAGCATTTGAGATCTTTCTTATCTTTATGATAATGGTGGTGTGAGAATCTCCTGTTATGAGATGATTCCTTCTTGGACTTGCCTTTCCTAGCATGTGCTGTAAGAGCTTGATCTTCATTTCTCATCTTTTCTTCTCAGGCCACAAGCCTAGCTTCTTCTTGAGAGCATTCTTCCCGCAATCTGTTGAAGGAGATCAACTTCTTCCTTGCACAAATTCCTTGAATAAAGGAATCCCATGACCTGGGTAGGCCATTTAGAGTGGTCATCACCACTTCACCATTCTCCACCATTTCATCCACTGCTTCTAGTTGTTCCTTGATCTGGGAGACCCTTGAAAAATAAGATTGGATGGTTTCTCCATTCTGAAACTTTACTCCTTTCAATTGGTTTCGCAGGGTCATCTTCCAATTTATGTTCTTCCCTTCAAATAGCTTGGTCAAAGAGTCAAACATCTCCTTGGGTGTCTTTAGAGAAGACACATGGGGTATGAGATGGTCTTTGATAGAATCAACAATGATTCTCTTTGCCTTGACCAAGTTCTTCTTATGCAATACCTTAGCCTCTTCATCCTCTGGGATAGGGATGTCTTCTTTTACATATGAGTCCAACTCATTCTCTTCCAGGACTAACCCAATCCTATACTTTCAAGCTCGGAAGTTATCAGCTCCTTCAAGCTTATCCTCAAGCTTGGTGTGGTGAGACATCTTAAAGAGTACTTCAAATGGAAATAGAAAAAATTTAGGTCTTACCACTTGAAATGCTGAAAACTGGATCTGGTCTCGGATTAGGGTTTGTCAGAAAAACCCTAAAAATTCAAAATGTGAATTTCAATTTTCTAAAAGGATAGAAAGATGCACCTTGATGAGCTGATCAGCTTGGTGTATTCAGAATTTGAGATCAGCAAAGCTTTACCCTTCAGATTTGCCTTTTTGTCCTCCCGGGTTCATTAGGGAGAGCCCTGAATTAGGGTTTGAGTTTCCCAGAGATCTACCCAGCCAAAAATCTCGATCCAAAGCTCTAAACTTCGATTTTTGCAAGGAGCTTCCAGCTATGTCTTCAGATTTCAGAAATTCCTATTTTTGTGGAAACCCTAATTTTTAGGGCCAAATCTGAAAATGCTCAAAATTGAATTCTGATTGGACAGACAGATTCTCCTTGATGAGTAGAGTCAATCTACTATACTGCTTTTCCAAAATCTTTGGAGAGAAACCCAATAAACAAGAAACTCAAGTTTCCGTCACTGCAAAATGTCTTCTTCTCAGGTTAACTCTGATACCACGTTAAATTTTGAGCATTAATTCACAATACTCTAGGATCTTCACTGAGAGAATAACATATACAGTATATCAATGCATAACAATCACAATAAGCATGACAAGCATCACAAGAATCAAAAGCATGAGAGACAAGAGACACAAAGTTTCCGTGGGGAAAACCCTAAGGTGAAAAACCCCACAACTTCCTCAGAGATAGAGAGAGCAATGGCTCAACCAAAGTACAACCAAAATACACTTGAGATAGTCTCCTAGAAGCAGATGATCCTCCTCCTCACTAGTGCGCCACTTTCTGAGTGAGAGAGATATAACTTTCTGAATGATCTAAATAGAGATCTCATGATCTCTATTTATACTAACCTGTTTGCCCAATGACCTTATGGGGCCGACTTGTCTAGCTAGGTACATCCACAATATAATATATATTTCAGGGCCGACCCCACACATGGTGGTATAATAACCCATCAGCGAGTACACACACTTGCGACACTTGTCAATCCACATGACGACACTTCCTTATAGAGGAATAACACATCTCTCATAAGGGTACAATAAATATATATGAAATACATAGATGAAATACATTCCGAAGTTACATATACATCAACAAAAGATACCTCTCTCTGCAGTGGGCTCAAACTTCGTCCTCTTCTCAGAAGGGATGCAAGAGTAGGTCAAAGAACCGAATATCCGAAAGTGGCTCACCTCAGGCTTCTTGCCTGTATACATCTCCTCTGGAGTCTTCCTCCCCACAGCACGGTGAGGACTCCTGTTCTGCAGGTAAACTGCAGTGTTACATGCCTCAGCCCATAGAAAGAACGGTAACCCCTGATCATGAAGCATAGCTCTCGCTACTCACACAATCGACCTGTTCTTCCTCTTTTCTACTCCATTCTGCTCAGGAGTGTAGGGAACTATCAGTTGTCTTTGTATACCCTCCTGTTTGCAAAAGGCATCGAACTCCTTGGAGGTATACTCACCCCCATTGTCCGATCTCAACATCCGGATCTTCCTCCCTGCCTGCTTCTCCACAAGGGCTTTGAACCCTTGGAAGACACTCAAAACTAGGTGTGATTTCTTGCTCCTCAAGAAGTAGATCCAGGTCTTCCTGGAGTAGTCATCAATGAAGATGATGTAGTACTCAAAACCAGTCAAGGAGACCGATGACATAGGATCGCAAATATTAGAATGGACCAAGTCAAGCACTCCTGCTGCTCTAGTGTCAATGCTTGAAAAAGCAGTCTTGATGTACTTTCCCAAAGCACACCCCCTGCACACATCACTCTGCTCAGTGCTGAACTCGAGTAAACCTGTAACCATGCTCCTCAACAATCTCAGAGCTGGGTGATGTAAGTGGGCCATCCTTCGATGCCATAGCTCACATAGCTCACTGCTGCTGCTGTGTGCTAGAGCATGCTGCGACTGAACAATAACTTGTACAGTCTTCCACATCTAACTCCAATGTCCATGGGGGTAGACACACTTGTAGTCTTGGGGAACACCTGCACTCTCCCCTCTGAGAAACACACCCCAAGACCCCTGTCCTCAATAGTGGAAACTGAAACAAGGTTCTTTTTCAGCCCAGGGACATACAACACATCCCTCAGAATCATGGGACTCATAGACTCCCTCTGAAATGTAATGGTCCCCTGACCAACTGCTCTAACAATGGTATTGTCTCCAAGTACAGCCTCCACATCTCTACCTGTCTGTGATAGCTCGGAGAACAACTCTTGAGTACCTGTCATGTGTCTCGAGGCTCCGCTGTCAATGTACCAAGTACTAGTGGTGGATGGACTCGTCTGATGACCTGCCAACAATGAATGCTCACTCTCCATATCCATATCTGTGCTGGTGGCTAAAGAGACTCTCTCTCTCTTAATCTGTCCAGCATATAGGGAAAACTCCCTCTGAAACTTGTCTCCAAAGTCATCAACCTCTGTTGAGGCTGTTGTCTGCTGTCCCTTCTTCTTCTTCTTGCTTGGACACTGTGAAGCATAGTGCCCAAACGCCTGACAACAATAGCACTTGATTTTACTCAAGTCCTTCTTCTGTCCACCCTGCTATTGCTGCTGCTTGGCCCCACCCTTCTTGGGACCCTTCTTCTTCTTCCCCTTTGCTGTCAATGCCATGTTCTCCTCATCTACCCCACTCTGTGATGAACTGCCCTGTACGAGACCTCTCCTGGTCTCCTCCTGCACAAAGTCATCCCACAGTCTCTCCCAAGACGGTAGGTTCTCTCTACCCACTATGGCCTGCACAAATGCACCCCAGGGCTTTGAAGCCCCATTCACTGCTGTACGTACAAGCTCAGTAGCAGATACCACTTCCCCAACAGCTGCCAGTTCATCTCGAACTGCAGATATCCTAGTGAGGTATGCTGTGACTCCCTCTCCTCCATTCATCTTTATACTCTTGAGTTTCTCTTTGAGAACCATCTTTCTATTCTCATTGAAACTCTCATATAAACTGGTCAAGGAACTCCACATCTCATGTGCCCTAGTCTTCCTAGAAATGTGAGGGATGATTTGGTCTTTAACTGCATCAAGGATAATCCTCCTAGTCTTACAATCCTGTTATCACATATATAGTAGCCGAGCTACCATACATTATTTTTCTGATGCCAATACACTATTCAGCTAGTTCCCTTACATTGGAGATGCTGAGATGAGCATCTATATTGGATCACTATCAGATTTTGGACAGCAGTTGTATTCCCCATGCCATGACTAAGTCTCAGGACACTCAGAGAGATGACCGATGTAGCCATTATACCATTTGTACAGAGCAGTCAGTAGTGCCCAGAGTTACAGTAGCAGTTTCAGAGGACAGATGATGGTACAGGCGATGAGCATTCAGGTATATGACTCAGCAGGTATATCATTGTGTTATGGTTATATTGCTTTTATATTTATTCTTATAGCATGTCTTAGCACCTAGTGTCATGATCTGGCGATCATATAGATATGTGGACCTGGTTGATCATATTATATATATTATATTGTCCCTACTCAGACTTAGAAGTTCACTATTCATACTTATTGGTTTTACCCTCCTTAGGGAGAATAGAGGTGATCACTCCACCATACCTTGGCTTGCTAGTGTTGGCACCATTATTCATTGTCTTCATCCATCCATTACCTACCTTTTAGTTTATCACCCTGACTTACTACTTGACTAGTGGCATGGAGGACTTTTCCCCACTGTAGCCTCTGTATTGGATGAGCTTCCCTGTTTATTGTGTCTCGGCTCTGAGTTGGTGACAAAACTTACCTATGGTGACTTGGAGTTCCTTGTGAATTCCCCCTAGCCACTAAAGTTGTGTTGGCTAAACCTGAAACTTTTAGTGCTGCCATAAATACAAAGTCCGGAAAAAATGAAATGCTATATCTTGTATGAAAAGCCCATTCATGCAATGTGTTTCTAAACACACATGAATGAAAGGCATGCCAAATGAAAATGGCCATGAAAATAAAATGTTATATCTTTTGGAAATGTAAATACCTAGGTAAACAAGCTGTCTGTGACACACCTAGAAGTGCTCAGGTAAACAAGTGCCTTAAAAACACACCTGCAGCAGAAAGCCTAAATAAATGTAAATCTATGCAGATTGAAAATAGTTAAACATAAGTTTCTTAAAGCTAAACTGCATTTTGCTCATGTTCAAGTGCCAATAATGGTCACTCAATCATTTTCTTATTTCCTTGAGTTTTTTTTTTAAACTAGCAAGTGTAAGAGATGTGCATAATACTATATAGTATAAACTATTGTGCTTACAAGCAACTACAAATGTTTATGGTGAATTCTAAGTTTTAATATATATATATATATATAGAGAGAGAGAGATTATTGCCGTCCCCTGAAAAATTGGGGGTGCACTCTAGCCATCCCGGGGACTCGTCCCCCCGTCCTCGTCGTTCCCTTGTCCCCAAAGCTAGTGCAACATAGGTAAAAATTAATGCATTTTCCTAAGTTTTAGATTAAAAAAGCATAAATCCAATTTTGATAATTTGGATCAGATTGTAAATGGCACATACAGATCATATTTTTGCATGGAATTGATTGGTATGATCTTGAAAGCTATGTTGCACGAAACTTCTAGAATACCCACGTACCGATACCAGAAACTCACGGAAACTCGGAAACTTCTAGGAAACCTCCAAAGGCTCATGGGAAACTTCAGACCCATAGGAAATCTAAAAAACCTTTGTTTATGGAAAATGAAAACAAATTAACCTCTAAATTGTTTCTAAACCTACCTATGAATTAACCTCTTATTCTTATTTTATTATGAGATAATGTGTTATTAAAAAAAACTATATATATAAAAATATAGTCCATGTTTCCCATGACGTACCCATTTTGGGGGGGTCACGTTTCCAAGCGTTCCCGTTTCCAAAACTTGTACACGTTTCCATGTTTCGTGGAACTTAGCTTCAAAGACATCATGGACATCATCAAAGGCATTTCTCCAACATATTTCTCATGGTTTGATGAAATTTGGATTAATAGGCAATAATTAAACAGATTTTCTAAGGTTTGAATTAAAAACTGCCTAAGTATGGCTAAGTGAAAATTCAGCTAATAAAAAGATTTGATGGTTAATTTGGCTAAGTGGGTCCTTCTCAAATATGGCAAGGGTGATCAATCAGCAATTAGAGATGATTTTACACAAGTTTTGGGGCCCCGCTCAGCAAAATTGATTTGGAGAGGGAACACTTGATCTAGAGGGGGCGAACTAGCTTATTTTCAACTCATTATTCATACTTCAGCTCTCCAACTCAACTTGGCATCACTCTCACTCTCTCACATTCTTGTGATCTACATCAGCATTTTGTGGCTCACATGATTCCATCTCAGCCAAGTGCACCCCACATGAGGAGGGCGATTAGGCCATTTGTAAAACTCAAGAATCTAAGATGTAATCTCAGCCATTGATTTGTAAATGAGACTCAAATGAAGATCTCAACCCTTCATCTTTTTAGAGTTAGGGATTTTGCTCTCCTCTTGAGTTATAAAAGAGAGTGGGCACCCCCATTGTAAGGGAGAGGCCATTTTGAGTCATAGAAACAATTTTGATTTTGCAGAGATTTTCTCTTGTGTTTATGGTGTTTGTGGCAGTGGATTTTGGCTCTTGCTTTCCTCTGATTGTTTACATATGAATTCCGATCTGATTTGAGGTAAAATCTTTCATGTATTTTTATGTATAAGTCTAGAATTTCCAACAGTTATCATGCTTTGAAATTTTTTGGTAAGAAACTAAGTTCAAAAATCAATTTCTTTAGCTTTCGTTTCTGGGTTTTGTTGTCTTCAACTTATATGTAACTTTTCTAACTTGTTTGTTGATTGTTTACTTAGGATTTGGACTGCTAATCAACTTCCATTTCCAGATTTCTCTCAACATGCAGGTTGGAAGAGTACAAGGGTTCTAAAGGGGTGCCTCATCCATATCGAATGGTAGATTACCTTAGGGTCTCCATCACTCGTGGGATTCAACTTCACAAGAATCAGCTAGGAAGGGTGAATTGACTTCATGCCCAACAACAAAGGCATCAGGTCAGAGTTTTCTATCTCTTCTTCTCCACACTCTTAAAATCGATGTTATAAATTTTTACCACAAGTTAGCTTGCACTCTTAGATTAAGAGCATTCTATTTCCTAAGGCAAATCTGCATCTAAAGTGCATCCCATAAGAAGAAAACTGAATCTAATTTAGAGCATAAAACCCTAGGAAAAGGCACTGGAAATCTTTATCTTTGCATGGCATTTAGTCTAGTTGTGTTTGTACTTTGTTTAGCTTAGTATGCATTTTCTTGCTTGTTGTTCACTACTTTTACAATCAGAAAGTATAAAACCAACAAGTTGTTTCTAGTGTTGAAACCCTCATAACCTGAACCAGCAATATTTCATGACGTATTCACTAATCTAAGCACACTTCTTGATAAAATTAATCAGATTTCACCTTGATTTGAAGCTGGTATCATTTTAAACTCAAGAAACTTAATTGTGACATAAATTTACAGAGTCTAGCCCTTCTAACCTGAACCAGCAATATTTCATGACGTATTCACTAATCTAAGCACACTTCTTGATAAAATTAATCAGATTTCACCTTGATTTGAAGCTGGTATCATTTTAAACTCAAGAAACTTAATTGTGACATAAATTTACAGAGTCTAGCCCTTCTAATCATTAAAGCCTATCTTTAATTTAATATCCAGTTGAGACATTAAACCGTTGTGACAATGTCTATTTCAGGGTAGCTTGCACATTTGTCTTTCCACTTCATAATAGTTACTCTGACCATCTCTCACCTAGGGGGTATTTTTATTGCTCACATTTAGAACCCCTTAGCTCACCCATAGTGTGCCATATTTCAGACCCTTTGCTAATTCCCTTAGGCACACTGTCTTCCTACAAATCGATCAAGTGAAGTACTGTGGGAAAGCTGGAATCATGTGGAAAGTACCAAGAGAAACATAGTTGGGGACACCTCCCGTGGTTAGTCCAGGTCTACCTATGTGGACCTAGGAAACCGAAAGAGACAGGACCCTTCCCGTGTAACACTTAGGGGCAGTGTCCTGAGGTTCCTCTAGATTAGCAACTGATTATTCCTTGCAATCCCAGGGCTGCTAGTTTGTGCGACAGCATGTCCAACACGTGTAATTTCCAGATTTTATTTTCAGCAATATATATTTTTCATGTATCATTAAGGAGAGTGGCTTTAGCAAAACATGTGGTAGTATAGGTTTTAAGTGAATGATGGGAGGATCAAAACTAGTGTCAAGTCCTTTGGGCATATGGACTTGAGGAACTATTACAAAGGGAAATGTCTAAGGGTGTAGAGTGAAATAGAGACTGAATGAAGGATTTATAAACACTTTTTTCTTGCTGCCCACAAATGCAGAATTTTACTTTGTTGGAATTCTTGAGTAGGAAAAACCAAAGGCATGCATGAAAGTGTGTCTACACATTGATGACATTAATAACAGCAAATTTGAATGAACAAAAATGATGCAAATTAACATCATCAAGCATAGACATAAGGGAAATAAGAGGGTAATGAGCCACAATTAAAATCAGCACAACGAGGGAACTATCTTCTTGATTAGGAATAGAAAGTTACCCATATTATTTCAGCCATCCACACATGCTTGATGCAAGTAATCTCCAACACTAGTATTCAGCAATATCAACCCAAAAAAAATCAACACAATAGCAAAAAGGCTCAGTCTTCCATTGTCTAAAAGACATTCAACACAAGCTCTAGGGGGGAAGTCCCCAACTCCAAACATACTCAAAATGGAGAGAAAAAACCCTTATATAGGTTTAATCTCAATATCCTTGTACAATAAACAAGTAATTATTTTCCTAGATCCTTTAGTTCTCCCAAGATTACAATAAAATATTACATTCCTAGCCTCCTCAACAAACTCCTTACTAAAGAGAAAATTAGCAATGAGTTGTTAATATCTATTTCTTTTCCTCGAAGAAACAATAAAATAATCATCCTCACCTCCAAGGAAAACAATATAATAATGCTCTCATGTAACTAACTCCACAAGAAAATTCAACAATAATAAAATAAGGGAGTTAGTAACAACCTTCACAAATGAACAACAACTAACTCCCAATGGCACATGTGGCTCATCTAGCCAAAGAACTCCCTCAAAGTGGCACATGTGGTCAAAATGTGGTGCAAGTTTTTAAACAACAGTTTTGAAATTGCCAACTTCCTCAATACTTATTGGTTTTTTTATTATAACCACTTTTCAAAAATCACATGGCTACTTTGCATCTAATGGCATTGATCTGGAAAGAATCAAAGCACTTTGTCAAAAGGTATTTGCTGATAAGATTGTATGCATCACCAAAAGTACCATAGCCCTTCTCTAAAAAGCCATTGAAGGATTAAATCAACATGAACATCTCTACCAATAGAGGGGTGTGCTCCATCACAGTGTTGTACAATGTAAAAATAAATTATATCTCCTGGCAAAGCTCCACAAGGTACCAAGATAAAAATAAAACATTAGGCTCAACCTAGGTGCACCACCACCAAGGGACTAGTTTATCACCAACACCGTAGGAAAGGAACATATAAAGGTGCTAACTCCTAATGATACATCATGTATGTCCCTGTTATCACATTAATACTAGTCGGGGCTACCATATCTTCAGATCAGATTCCTATCCTTTTTTTCAGCCAGTCCTTTACACTGAGATGCTTGAGATCAGCATCAAATGAGCATTCATTCCAGGATCACTTAAATTTTCAGAGCAGGCCATGAGCAGAAAGTTCAACCTTATGACATGATTGAGTCTCATGAACTCAGATTTGATGACCGATGTAGCCATTTTTCCCATACAGAGCAGTATGTAGAGCCTAGATGTGCAGCAGCAGGTTTCCAGTTGATAGATAATGGTTCAGATGGTTGGTACAAGTATACGACCCAGGATGTATATGGACGTGTATTGGTTTGTATTGCTCTTTTGGTAATTTTGGTAGCTTGATTTAGCCGTTAGTGGTCATGATCTAGCGGTATATCTATATATTATGGACATGGTTTTTCAAATTATATCTATATGGTCTAGCTTGCTTTGAATCATGAAGTTCTTGTTTATACTCATTGGTTTCACCCTCCTAGGAGAATGGATGTGATCATTCCCACCGTATATGGCTTGCTAGTATTGGTTCCAGTTCTCACTTTCCTCACCCATTCGTCACCTTCCAGTTTCAGTTTTACCTTGACTTACACCTTAGCCTGTGATATGGAGGACTCCCCCACTCTAGCCTCTTTGTTGGATAGCGTCCCTATTTAGTTGTGTCTCGGCTCTGAGTTGCGTAAGTTGTGTTGGCTAAAACCCAAAGCAGATAAGACTACCATCATTACATATATGTGGAAATTATTGTATATCTATTGTGAAAGCCCATTGAAATGAAATTCAAAATTGTGTTTCTAAACACACATGAAAGAAGGTTTATGAAATGTAAAATCCCCAACGAAGGGACATGAAAGGCCTAATGAAAGAAATGGTTAAATGTATGCCAAATCTAAAGATTGTTGGCCAGTGAAATGAAATGAAATAAAAGGCCCAAAGAAAGCAGTGGTTAAACATATGTTATATCCAAAGACTATTGGCCTTAGAAATTGAAAGTAATGATTAATTCCTGACGGAGACTACGGGTTGTGATATGAGATGGAGTAAGGGACAACTAATTCTAAGTGTCCCCTAGAGTCTCGAGTTACGGTTTGTCAGGCACCTAGTCATGGTGGCTCTAGAAAATATCCTCACTGAGCTGAGTCAGCTTGGATGTGAGTTGTAAACTTCTGCCAAGGTTGAATAAGCACTTCCCAAACAACTTATTCCATTTGTGAAACACTGCCATCCCCTGTGTTATCTTTATCCAACATATGCTTGAGTGTGTATTCCCTTTCCTACATCCAAAGTATCACAGTGTTAAGTTAGTACAGTCATCCCTTAGCCTTGCTTCTCATTTATCCATCTTCACCCATTACTAGCAAATTGATCACAGCCATGAAGTGAGTATATTCTTGAGGTTCTATTATGAGCTATTATTATTTATAAAATTATGTTGAATATCTATTGTGTTTAAACCGCTAGTGAAATGCTACTTTATGATTAGGGTCTTGCTATTTGAATGACTAACAAAGCATATCTTATCCAATTGCACTTGCAACGTTTTGATGTTTTAGCCTGGGTCATATTTTGGTCAGTTTTGACCTGGTCGAACCTAGTTTGACCAAGTCAACCATAGGACATGAGATGAGTTAGACCATTGATGTTAGAGATTGATTATATATGGTCTTTCATTTCCCATCAGGTGGTTCCATGCAGCAGTTACAGGTTTTAGATGGTGATTTGTGATATTTTTATGATTTTGATCATTTACAGATTATTATTTTTTATCTGTACGGGCATGGTTATGATTCCAGATGATTATAGAGATTTCCACATGGTGTATTGGTACTCATTTCTAGTGCATTTGGACCTTCTAAGTCTATTGGGATACTCAGTTTGAAGTTTCGGGCATTTTCAGTTGAAATATTTTTTAGATTATCACTTCAGTGGTGATTTGCCATTTAAAATGGCCTGGCAGCAGAGTTTGACATTCTATTTGGTTCACCTAGGATGCTATAGAGAAAGCACGGGGTCTAGCCACTTGTTATTACTATATTACCATGCTTCCGGACATGTTGGTGCAGTCAGTTTTGGCCCCCAGGTACCAGGCAGTGAGATACAAGCATTTTACTCTTTTACAAGTGATTTTCTGAGGAATAAAAACTAGCAAAATGGCTACAGAGGAATTCAATTTGGGATACTAAGGCAAGGAAATGGCATGAGGTTGATTTTGATGATGTGTGTAATGCTTCCCACACCTCCCAGAGCAGGTTGCAACATTCAGTGGGGCCCACACACTCTTTGGGCTTATATATTATGATTTTATTGTGTCTTTGAGGGGGCACAATTTGGCCATATGGTCACAGTATTGTACCTTGATGATATTATTTTTATTATTGTGCCATGGGGACACACTAGAGAAGGAATATTTCACCTCCTAGACCCACCATGAGCTTATGTTGTGAATTAAAGTCACTTTTTATGTGGTACGTCCACCTAGGGCAACTTAGCTAGTGTGCCCCCTCTGATCTTGAGTTGATCCATGTACTTTATATTTGGGCTCATCTCAGTCATTGATTATAACTTATGTATCTTTTGATCTTAACCACTCATTAAAAAGGTGGTTAGGGTTTTGGTCTCTCCCATTGCTATTTAAAGGAGAGACCCCCCTCATTGTAAAGGGACTTTTGGCTCTTGACTACTGGAATAAAATATATTTTTGCAAACTCTCGTGATTTGGTTATGGGTTTTGGATATGCATATTGAAATTGTTCTTCCATTGCATTGAGGATCTTGGTGATTATTTTGCACATCTATCTTTCCACATTTTACCTGCAGGTGAAGAAGTCGAATTGGAGGAGGGGCGCACTGGATGAGGAGACTCTCCTTGTCTCTCTCTTTTCTTTTCGTCTAGTTCAGGGAGTATCATTGTCTTCGTACAGTTTATTTTCTGTTATCATTATCGTCATTTGCATTTACCTTCATTGTTGCTTGTTGATTGAATTTGTTTCCTTGGCTTAGTAGGAAGATAGGGGCGCATCAGTGGAACCGGGCAAAATTCGCAGATGCAAGATAAAGCATCAAATCTTCACTTGATCTTTGCGGGAGCAATCCTTGACATACTAGCACCAATTTCCATGACATAGGTACGTTTGCAAGGTATGTAAATTATTCTTTTAACTTACCCATTCGTCATTCTCATTAAAACCCTAACTCTAAATCAATCGAAAAATTCCATGGGTTTCATTTCTTGGTTTACTAGCAAACCATTTCTGGGTTTTCATCTTACGGTCCATTCCCAGGTGAGTTCTCAAGGGCGTCATTCTCTGAGGACTCCATCTGCCCCTTTTTCCGAGCCATTGGTCTTTACCCTTGCGCCCTCCTTGGTTGGCCTGTTAATTGGGTTATTGAACCCTTACCTGTTAAGCTTGTGTAATTTGATACTATCAGATCTTTCATCCAAGCTGTGCTAGAAAGCCTAAACCATCAGATCTACTCTTTGGGCCACTTTCCCTATTTTAAGGGTCACATTTCCCAAGGCAGTTAATTTTGATCATTTGTCCTAGCCTAGAATCCTGGAATCATTCTTAATTATCAAGTCACTGTGTCTAAGCACCCATAATCTAATCTTATCATTCTTAAGCCTCCAAAGTGACCTGTTTTCCTTAAATCTAGGGTTCATCACCCCTCACCTTACGTACTCTATTTCTATAGCTTGATTTGGTGATTGGGTTAGATCTTTTCTGTCGGGAGTAGATCAGGGTCTCCCCCTTTACTATCTGTGGCTTGGATAGTACAAAGTGAATAGTGCCTCGATTGGAGTGACAACCAATCCATCTTGGGGATCGAGGCCCTCTCGTGTCACCTCTTTGGTTGCCCGTCCCCTCTGCCATCCTGTATAGGATTATCCACTGGGGAAACTATGAGTTGTGTGATAACATTTTGGCACCGTTGCCGAGGAGGTAGAGGTTTACTTCGGTGTCTGCGAGTGTCTGTGCGTTATTCATATCTTATCCCATCTGGTCTTTTGCATTGGTGATTATTTTTATCCACTGCATAATTAACTTAATCACCATCTTAATTCACTCATCTCACCTATCCCACAACATCTATATTTTCGGTGAATTACTTCGGTGGTTCACCTGGCGACTCCATAATGCGACTCCACTGGCGAACCCATATATAGATTCCACTGGGAAATCTTAATTTTTAATTCATTATGGACCCAGATTGTCTTCGTGACTTTGAATAGACAGTAAAAGATTTAAAAGAGTATAATGAAAGAAATTTGAGATTTAGGTATGAGGTATGAATCTGCATATCAAGATTCTTATAATACCCATCATTTTCCTCATCCATCTAATAATTTTTCTTCCCCAAATATCCTAAGTGAACCAATTAGAAAATATCAAACCCAACCAAGGCTTTTGGTAAATGATTCTCGCTCAACTCAAGCAACTAGAGCCTTTAGGAAACCCAGACCATCCCCTTTTGATTTTTCAGATATATATGGGGCACCTCATCTTATGCCAAATGGATACATCAGGAGGTTGCCTCATTTTGATGGAAGTAATGGAACATCTATTGAAAGTCATTTGGATGCCCTCTGGGACTATATGGAATCTCTGGGTGCTGACGGTGAGGATGTCTATATGCGAGCCCTTGGTGCGTCCCTAGAAGGGGATGCCCGATTATGGTTAGATCATTTAGCCCTAGTATCCATCACTGGGTATGACATGTTCATGGATTTGTTAATAAGTGAGTGGGGAGAAAACATTAATGATTATATGGAAGAACAATCAGACAATGAGTGTCTTGATGAAAACCAACTTGATGAAGATGATCAAGATACTGATAATGAATTAACTAATGATTGTCCTTATCAAATTGATTCCTCTTCTCCTGAGCCAATAGAGTTTCATGAGAAAGTAATGTATGACAGTGAGCAAATTTCAACCCCTCAGGATTATTGCCTCAATATTGACATAAGAGGGGAACTTATTAAAATCCTGTCATCATTACTTGAAGAAGTCACGGATGAAGAGGAGGATACCATTGATTTCCATCAAGAAGCATCCATGGTTGATTCTTCCATTAGTGAATCCTTTGAAAATGCTCTTGAGATGCCTTTTCACAATCCTTGTTGTAATTAACGATATTTCTGATCATGATATTGAAGAAGAAGAAAATAGGGACAACAACCAAATTTCTTTTGAAACGATTTCATTTAATCATTGTGTGCTTAGAGATCAAATTTATGAAAATGATCAAGTAGTTGTTAATGAGTTTGATAAATTATCATCATATGAACTTAAAGATAAATCAATTGAAGAGAAATCTCATGATGAGGATGGGTTAGTGAATCAAACTAATCAAGAGCTTTCCTTAATAGAATCCTCAAACCAATATCTCACTGATTATGGGAAGCTCAAAAACAATCCTTCACTCAACTCACCCAATGTTGATATTTTTCCCAATTCAATTTTTGTTCAGGATAACTTATTTCAATTTTTGGGGTTGGGTGCTCGCAATAAGTTCTTTCTTTTTTGTCAAATTTCAAGGTCAATCAATCTAAGCCATCTGGGAGAAATAACACAATTTCAATCCACCCTCCCATCCCAACTTCTTGATTTTTTTTTGGGTTTGTGGTCTAGTCAATCTTTTGCTTTTGAAATTTTCGATAGGGAGTTTGAGGCCTTGAGCATTGTCACATAATTGGAGAAAAAGCACTTCATTTCCCTTTTCAGTCACTTTGGATCAATAATAGTTGTCAATTTATCAATCCTTTTTATTGGTGGCTAGAAAAGGCATTTAAAGATCAATTTTATCGTTTCTCTATTTTTGAACAACAAGTGGGGCTGATCTCAATCTCAGTTTTACTGCATTATAATTGATCCCCATTCGGGTCGTCCATCATTCATGGAGTGAACAGAATTGAGTGTCCTGGTCAGGTAGATGAGGAAAACAGTTTCAGACAGGGGGAGTTGAATTTTTATTCACATTTTTTCCTCCATATATTTTGAACAATAACTTGCATAATTTTTATGATCCGATCAATATTCTAATGGAGGATATTTACATCAGTCAATCTCCTCCTTGGCATGATTTCATTTTGCACCATTCAAATACTTTCTCAAATTTTGAACAAGTCAAGAACATTGTGATATTAAATTTATTGATCTTTAACCTAACCTTGACTTGTTTTGTTAAAAAATATCAAGGAAGAATAATTGATCAATTTGACTTCACTTAGTACTTGTTTTCCTGGTTAGAATAGAGTAGGTAGGAACTGAATAAGCTCACTTGAGCAGTAGTTTAGTGTTTTCAGCCATTGAGTCTAGCACCTTTTTCTTTCTTCAAGCTCACTTTTGAAGCTTGTAGCTAGTCCTGAGTATTTTTCTTTTTATCTTTTCCTGCAAAGTAATAAAAATTGAATTTATGTTAGTAGATTAGTTTTCCTTTAGCATTTTGTTTCAATTATGTTGTTTTGATATTTTTGTATATACATGCATGTTTCTGACGACCGGTCTGCGAGTTTGGTATAGCTCTTGGCATTTTGCAGATACTAGGTACATTTTTGAAGATGATGCAGAGCAAGAGTGCATGTTCGAGGATACGAGTAGCAGAGTGATGAGGACCAGAGATTTTGAGGTTCTCAAGCACTCTATTTAGCAGAGCACTTGTCCTAGTTGGAGCCAGATGTTATCACATTTATAGTAGCCGAGGCTACCATATCTTCAGATCAAATTCCAGTCCTTTTTTTCAGCCAGTCCTTTATACTGAGATGCTTGAGATTAGCATCAGATGAGCATTCATTCCAGGATCACTTATATTTTCAGAGCAACCCATGAGCAGACAGTTCAGCCTTATGCCATAACTGAGTCTCATGAACTCAGATTTGATGACTGATGTAGCCATTTTTGCCATACAGAGCAGTATGCAGTGCCTAGATGTGCAGCAACAGGTTTCCGGTTGATGGATGATGGTTCAGATGGTTGGTACAGGTATATGACCCAGGATGTATATGAATGTGTATTGGTTTGTATTGCTCTTTTGGTCATTTTGGTAGCTTGATTTAGCATTTGGTGGTCATGATGTGGTAGTATCTAGCGGTATATCTATATATTATGGACATGGTTTTTCAAATTATATCTATATAGTCTAGCTTGCTCTGAATCATGAAGTTCTTGTTTATACTCATTGGTTTCACCCTCCTAAGAGAATGGATGTGATCATTCCCACCGTATATGGCTTGCTAGTATTGGTTCCAGTTCTCACTTTGCTCCCCCATTTGTCACCTTCCAGTTTAAGTTTTACCTTGACTTACACCTTAGCCTGTGATATGGAGGACTCCCCCTATCTAGCCTCTTTGTTGGATAGCATCCCTGTTTAGTTGTGTCTCGGCTTTGAGCTGCGTAAGTTGTGTTGGCTAAAATCTGAAGTAGATAAGACTACCATAATTACATGTATGTGGAAATTATTGTATATCTATTGTGAAAGCCCATTGAAATGAAATTCAAAATTGTGTTTCTAAACACAATGAAAGAAGGTTTATGAAATGTAATATCCCCAATGACGGGACATGAAAGGCCTAATGAAAGCAATGGTTAAATGTATGCCAAATCTAAAGATTCTTGGCCAGTGAAATGAAATGAAATAAAAGGCCCAAAGAAAGCAGTGGTTAAACATATGCTATATCAAAAGACTATTGGCATTAGAAATTGAATGTAATGATTAATTCCTCATGAAGCCTACAGGTTGTGATGTGAGATGGAGTAAGGGACAACTAATTATAAGTGTCCCCTAGAGTCTCGAATTACGGTTTGTCGAGCACCTAGTCATGGAGGCTATAGAAAAGATCCTCACGGAGCTGAGTCAGCTTGGATGTGAGTTGTAGACTTCTGCCAAGGTTGAATAAGCACTTCCCAAACAACTTATTCCATTTGTGAGACACTACCATCCCCTGTGTTATCTTTATCCAACATATGCTTGAGTGTGTATTCCCTTTCCTAAATCCAAAGTATCACAATGTTAAGTTAGTATAGTCATCCCTTAGCCTTGCTTCTCATTTATCCATCTTCACCCATTACTAGCAAATTGATCACAACCATGAAGTGAGTATATTATTGACGTTCTATTATGAGCTATTATTATTTATAAAATTATGTTGAATATCTACTGTGTTTAAACTGCTAGTGAAATGCTACTTTATGATTAGAGTCTCGCTATTTGAATGACTAACGGACCATGTCTTATCCAATTGCACTTGCATCGTTTTGATGTTTTAACCTGGGCCATATTTTGGTCCATTTTGACCTGGTCAAACCTAATTTGACCAAGTCAACCATAGGACATGCGATGAGTTAGACTAGTGATGTTAGAGATTGATTATATATGGTCTTTCATTTCCCATCAGGTGATTCCATGCAGCAGTTAGAGGTTTCAGATGGTGATTTGTGATATTTTTATGAATTTGATTATTTACAGATTATTATTTTTTATCTGTACGGGCATGGTTATGGTTCCAGATGATTATACAGATTTCTACATGGTGTATTGGTACTCGTTTCTAGTGCATTTGGACCTTTTGACTCCATTGGGATACTCAGTTTGTTGTTTCGGGCATTTTGAGTTGAGATATTTTTCAGTTTATCACTTTAGTGCAGATTTGCCATTTAAAATGGCCTGCCAGCAGAGTTTGACATTCTATTTGGTTCACCTAGAGCGCTACAGAGAAAGCATGGGGTCCAGCCACTTGTTATTACTATATTACCATGCTTCCAGACATTTTGGTGCAGTCAGTTTTGGCCCCAAGGTACCAGGAAGTGAGCTGCAGGAATTTTATTCTTTTACAGGTGATTTTCTAAGGAATAAAAACTCATAAAATGGCTACAGAGGAATTCAATTTGGGCTACGGAGGAAAGGAAATGGCATAAGGTTGATTTTGATGATGTGTGTGATGCTTCGCACACCTCCCATAGCAGGTTGCAGCATTCAGTGGGGCCCCCACACTCTCTGGGCTTATATATTATGATTTTATTATGTCTTTGAGGGGGTACGATTTGGCCATGTGGTCACAATATTGTACCTAGATGATATTATTTTTATTATTGTGCCATGGGGACACACTAGAGAAGGAATATTTCACCTCCTAGACCCACCATGAGCTTATGTTGTGACTTAAAGTAACTTTTTATGTGGTACATCCCCCTAGGGAGACTTAACTAGTGTGCCCCCTCTGATCTTGAGTTGATCCATGTACTTTATATTTGGGCTCATCTCAGCTGTTGACTATAACTTATGTATCTTTTGATCTCAACTACTCATTAAAAAGGTGGTTAGGGTTTTGGTCTCTTCCATTGCTATTTAAAGGAGAGACCCCCCTCATTGTAAAGGGACTTTTGGCTCTTGGCTACTGGAATAAAATATATTTTTGCAAACTCTTGCGATCTTGTTCTAGGTGTTGGATGTGTCAATTGAAACTGTTCTTCCATTGCATTGAGGATCTTGGTGATTATTTTGCACATCTATCTTTCCATGGTTTACCTGCAGGTGAAGAAGTTGAATTGGAGGAGGGGCGCACTAGCTGAGGAGACTCTCCTTGTCTCTCTCTTTTCTTTCCGTTTGGTTCAGGGAGTATCATTGTCTTCGTACCTTTTATTCTCTGTTTTCATCATCATCATTTGCATTTACCTTCATTGTTGCTTGCTGATTGAATTTGTTGCCTTGGCTTGGTAGGAAGAGAGGGGCACATCAGTGGAACTGGGCAAAATTTGTAGAGGCAAGATAAAGCATCAAATCTTCACTTGATCTTTGAGGGAGCAATCCTTGACATACTAGCACCAATTTCCATGACATAGGTACGTTTGTAAGGTATGTAAATTATTCTTTTAACTTACCCATCTGTCATTCTCATTAAAACCCTAACTCTAAATCATTCGAAAAATTCCATGGGTTTCATTTCTTGGTTTACTGGAAAACCATATATGGGTTTTCATCTTACGGTCCATCCCCACGTGGGTTCTCAAGGGGTCATGCTCTGAGGACTCCATCTGCCCCTTTTTCCTAGGCACTGGTCTTTACCCTTGCGCCCTCCTTGGTTGGCATGTTAACCGGGTTATTAAACCCTTACCTGTTAAGCTTGTGTACTTTGATACTGTCAGATCTTTCATCCAAGCTTTGCTAGAAAGCCTAAACCATTAGATCTACTCTTTGGGCCACTTTCCCTGTTTTAAGGCTCACGTTTCCCAAGGTTGATTTTGATCATTTGTCCTAGCACTAAAATCCTGGAATCATTCCTAATTATCAAGTCACTATTTCTAAGCACCCATAATCTAATCTTATCATTCTTAAGCCTCCACAATGACCTATTTTCCTTAAATCTAGGGTTCATCACCCCTCACCTTACGTACTCTATTTCTATAGCTTGATCTGGTGATTGGGTTAGATCTCTCCTGTCGAGAGTAGATCAGGATCTCCCCCTTTAATATCTGTGGCTTGGATAGTACAAAGTGAAGAGTGCCTCGATTGGCATGACAACCAATCCATCTTGGGAATCGAGGCGCTCTCGTGTCACCTCTTTGGTTGCCCGTCCCCTCTGCCATCCTATATAGGATTATCCACTGAGGAAACTACGAGTTGTGTGATAACAGTCACCACAAAAGAGGACCATGTGGAACAACCTCCCCCCCCCCCACGATTGACAAACCCATATATAAGACCATCATGCATAATCACTACGATGCTCCAAGAATAATATGATGACATGCCACTACCTCATATCACCAATATCCAACCCCTTAGTGGGCTAGAACCATCATACATGAACTAAGGAGTAGTTGTCTCTAGAAATGATGAACAAGTATACTAATACAACAACATGACAAGGTAGACATGCTCCATAATTATCAGCTATATACCAAGAGGGTGATCCATCAATCAAAGGCATTTGAAATGAAAAATACCAATATAAGATCCATGATCATGACAATCCATCTCCCAATCCATCGAAAACTCGATGGGTACCATGCTGCAAATCATATCTTGTGATGAAAATCACAAGAGTTAACCATATGCAATATGAGGGGTTACAAAGAGTTAAAGGAATTAACATTTCCCAATTCTTGATAGGCTTGAATTCAATAACTAACTATAAAACGAATCCAAGAACGACATTGCTTAGGTGTGAGCTCCACTAAGACAGGGCCTAGAAAAATCTTAGATTAGAAGGTACGACCACATCAAGACATTGGCCAAATGTTAGCAAAAACAACCATGAAGGGCCCCACTTCATGATACCATCTTACGTTTGCTTACTAACTAAGGAATGCCCCAATCATGGGAAAAAGCTAGGAAGTAGAACTATTAGGAGACTAGCAAAATCTATTTTTCCAAGGACCGAATAGGTCATGATATGAATTTTCAAGTATAAAACTAATGCCAAATATGTAATATTCAAGAAACCTTAATGAAGGAAACTCTTAAGAGTTATGTGTTACCCTCCAAGTTTCATTTGGATAGATTTGCAGTTGAACCGCCAAAAGACTGAACATTCACTCATTCAAATTAAGAGTTCAGAAGTCCAGCTGACCTTTATGGCCCTGTTTTCTTCATGCATGTTTCATACCCCCATGACGGATATTGTAATAAAATGACATAGTATGATGACTCTTCGTAACAGGCTTGGCCTACTAAGACTTGGTCATTAGCACATTACTCTAGAGTGGTTTTTTTTACTTGTTAATTATATATTGCTTTTTTGCGATTTATAATTTTCAAGTTTTTTCACTCAATCCTCCAAAGCTAGAGTAACTGTCCTAGTGGTTAGGCCTAGGGGGGTTATTGAAGCCTAATGTTTGATGTATATTACCATGCTAGTCATTATCCTAGAGTCTTATGGACATGTGTTAAGTCCCCCTTAGGATTTTTTAATTTGCCATAAAGAAAAAAAATCTCGCAAAAACGGGATATTTTAATTGTAAATATTCAATAAGTTTAAAAAGTGGTACTAGGAGATGTAATATGCCATGGGGGTGCTTGTTTTCTAACTCAGAGCACCCACTTTACCCTTGTACCCACTTTGAGAGTGAAATTAAAGATTTTTAATCACTTAATTTCATTTTCTCTCGAAAAAGTGAATTAAAAGCCAAATAAATGGGAAAAATCGGCATCCCATGATTGAGGGAAACATGTCTGGGACATGTTTCAGTCCTCTGCAATGGTGGAAGCTTGATTGGTAGTTGATGGTGAGTTAAACTAGTGTTCCAAGCTTGATTGAGATTCCTCTTGATATGTGGCGCATTTCCCAAGGAGAAGAGGGCGCATTCTTGAGAGGGGGGCGCGTTCTTGGATGAGAGGTGTTAGCATGAGAGAGAGAGCGACCTACCTTTGAGAGGTGGCACCTCTCCTCATCCAGTTAACTCAGACTCTTCCTCAATCAACTTCAATTCAACCTATCTTCACACAAACTCTTCTCACATGTGTAAATTCGCCCTCTTGGGCTATAAAAACAAGAGCAAGCCTCCTTCATTTGGATTGTTGGAGTGTGGAACCTATGCTTCAGCTATGAGCTAATTTGTAATACTATTTTATTGAATAGAAAGACTTTGGAGGTCCATGATGTGTAGCTTCTTTGTGTGTGGATGCATTGTAATGGTATAAGGTAACTGTGGAGTTGCTTTACTTTGCTTCTTGTGGTTTATTCTATCTAGCCTTTGGAAAATTGTTATCAATTCATAGGATGGATGATTTGAGTTCATTTCATTTATTTATTTTTCTACCCTTAGAGATTTAGGATTTGCATGTATATTCAGGTCTAGTGCATGCTATTCTAACCTCTTGTGTAGGAAAGGAAGTACCAGATCGGATGCCCTTGTTGCAAGTCTTGTTAGCTGTGCATGTTTCCTAGTTTGAAGAGGTGGTTGAGCTCAACTGCTTCCTCCATTTTTTCAGCATTCTCAAGAGGACATAGTCCCTCTTCTTCCCAATAGTAGATTCCATAGATTTGGACATCTCATGCTTGGGCTCTTTTCTATCTCCCCCCCCTTCATTATATTTTAAATCTTATTTTGCTATTGTATCGCATGCTTAAACTAAGTTCAAGAATATCAAAAGCTATTTTATTTTAAGTATGCATGCTTTGTGAAAAGACTAGATATAGATTCTTTGAAAAGTTTCATTTATGCGAATAGATCTAGCTTCCTAATATGTACTTGTAGCTCATTTAAAATTCTCTCTTTGAGTACTTAGGATTAAGAAAAAAAATTAGCTCTTAATCGACTTATTTGGCATCTTTCGTTCCTTTTCCATGGTTGTTTTTTGTCTTTTGTTGAAGAGGTAGGTGGAAGCTCTGGCGAATTTTTTTCCATCAAATTGTAAGTTTGTTCGTCGTATTTAATAAAGGACCACAAAGACTTCAAAACTTGTAAATCCATAATAAAATTAGTGGGCTACCCAGTGCCCAGTCTCCATCCCCCCTAGGGGGATCCACGTCATTTTCATGGTTTGCATTTTTTTACTTTCCGCTTTTATTTTACTAACACGGTCATTAAAATTAAACATTTGTTGGTCTCGTACCACAAACTCACTAAAAATATTTCAATTTCTTAGTTTAGATTAGCTTAGTATTTTCATTTCAGTTATGTTTTGCTTAAAGAGTAACAAACCTGGACTTGAGTCCCCCACTATGCTCTTGTGACCATTGCAGGCTTGCTCGATATTTGGTTAACAATCAGAAAAACGATATCAAGTGTCTAGTTTTAATTGGGAAATCCAATGAATCGTTATTGTTGAAGTGAGAGCCTTTAGTGAACTTAGCGAGAAGTCAGGGGGATACTCATTGAGATTCGTTCTCTTCCCATTGGACATCCGACACTGTTTCTCTACACTCATTTCAAGGATAACTTTTTAGTGGGCCAAACCAAGAACAAACCCACTTTAAGCAACTCATCTCAATAATCTAAAACTGTCAAGAGCATTTTCAAAACTTCCTTTCAACATTCATTTTTATCTTTCGACACTAGTCCATTTGCTGCTAGATTAGATCTGCGTTCATTGCTCTTGTTTTAATAAACTCCTAGATTTATTTTTTTGCTATAGCTTACTTAGCCTTAGCTTATTTTTATTAGGGACTACCCCCCTTGGCTTCGTTAGGAATTGGCCTAGACAAAGGAGTCGAGTGTTGAGTGACAGTAACTCGACTCGAGGCTTCCCCCAAGGACACACCCAGTGGCTTGAAGATTTCTGCCACGTTACCCGACGTGTGTATTTGGTGGCAACATTATGCATGGGGCACTTCAGGTGAGCCTCACTCTCTTTTGTAGAATAAGAGATGGGTCCATCCATGTAAAAATTTCCAAGAATAAAAAAGTGTAACTCCCCAAGTAATACACCCTACATGTTCCAAGAATAGGTAGACACATGCCAACACATGCCAAGCACACTACATGCATTAGCCACACACTCAAACATGCCATGCACACTCTTTCATGTAACTCCTAAAGTAATGGATACTCAATGCGAAAAGAATAGGTAAACACATGCTAAAACATGTTAAGCACACTCCTCCATGTGGTGGCTACACACCAACACATGCTAAGAACACTCCTCTATGTGAGAAACACACACAAACACATACTAAGCACTCAAAGCATTATTTAATTGCAAATAAATCACTGATGACTAATCACTAGTTGACCAATGAACTCTAGTCTATAAATAGAACTTTCAAAAACAGAAAATCCCTCAAAATAGGAAATGCCAAAAACAAATAGTCAACAAAGAACATGCTCGAAGCAATAGAGAAACTAATACTCCCTCTTTGCTAGGAATGTGTTCTCCACCAAACCAAGCTTCTCTCTTAGAATCTTGAACATCTCCTTTGCTAGAGGCTTTGACAGAATTTCAACCACTTGTGAATTTGTAGGAATATAATCCAGGATGATTGCTCCCTTCTATACTTTGACTCTCATGAAATGATACTAGATATACTAGATATTATGTGCTTGGAGAGATCATGGAAGATTGGAGTCTCAAAGAGCTTGATGCAACATTGATTGTCACAGTAAATAGCACTACGCTCCAACTTATCATTTTTCAACTCCACTACCAACTTGCAAAGCCAAATAGGTTGTTAGCACATTTCGAGATTACTTTGGTTCACCTAGGGTGCTGTAGAGGGAGTATGGGTTCTAGCCACTCGTTATTACTATATTACAATGCTCCCAGACATTTGGGTGCAATTAGATTTGTGCCCGCGGCACCAGGCAAAGAGATACAGGCATTTTATTATTTTACAGGTGATATTCCGAGAATAAAAAATGGAAGAAATGGTCACTGAGGAAATCGATTTGGGCAATTGAGGCAAGGAATTGGCATAAGGTTTGTTCAAAGAATTTCTGTGATGCATACCACACCTTCTGGCACAACTTGGAGCATTCAGTGGGGTCCACATACACTCCGGGCTATTATTTTGGGCATTTTTATTATGTCATTGAGGGGCCAGGATTTGGTCATTTGGTCACATTATGATATTATCTTAAGTTATTATATGTTATTGTGCCATGGGGTCATGCTAGAGAAGGATATGTTACACCTCCTAGCCCCACCATGTGCTTATGTCATGTGTCTTAGTCACTTATCATGTGGTGCGTCCCCCTAGGGCGTCTTAGTGATTGCACCCCCTCTATTTTTGAGTGATCCATGTATATTGTATTCGGGCTCATCTTAGCCGTTGATTATCATTGATGTATCTTTTAATCTCAACCACTCATTCAAAAAGTGGTTAGGGTTTTGGTCTCTCTCATTCCTATTTAAGGAAGAGACCCCCCTCGTTGTAAAGGGAATTTTGGCTCTTGGCTATTGGAATAAAATTTGATTCTTGAAGTCTTGGATCTTGGTTTTGGATGTATGGCTATGATGATTGAAACTACTTTTCCATTGCACTGCGGATCTTGGCGGATATCTTGCATATTTTTCTATCCATATTTTTACTTGCAAGTGAAGAGGACGATTTGGTAGAGGGGCGCATTGGCTGGGGAGACTCACCCTGTCTCTCTCTCTCATATCCGGTTATTCAGAGAGTTGTTTTGTCTTTGTACTAATTATTCTCCGCATGTTATTTTTTATTTGTATTTACCCTCATTCTTGTTTACTGATTGAGTTGATCTCCTTGGTTTTGTAGGAAGAGAGGGGCACACTTGTGGACTTGGGAAAATCGTGGGAGCAAGAGAAAACGCCAAATCTTCATTTGATCTTTGCGGGAGTAGTCCTCGTCATGCCGGTATCCATTCTCATCATCCAGGTACGCTCATAAGTTGAGTATTTTATTTCTCTAACTTACCCATCTGTCATTTTCATTGAAACCCTAACTAAGAAAATTTATAAAAATCCAATAGCTCTTTCAATTTGGAATTTTGACGAAATATTTATGGGTTTTACACTTAAGGCCTAACCCAAAGTGGGTCCTCAAGGGCATCACCCTTGGGAGACTCCATCTGCCCCTAACCCCTAGGCACTGATCTTTAGCTATTGCACCCTCCTTGATTTTTCCTCTATTTCTGGGTTGTTTGAGTTTCTTTTTGGCTTGTAAGCTCAGATACTGTCAAATCCTACACCAAGTCTCATCCTAAGGCACTAGAAATCCTCATTGTGATCTAAACCCTTCCATCTTGGACACAATTCCCAAGGCAGAAGAAATTTGTCTCATTTGCTAATGTCTTGATCCTAGATCTAGTTGTTATATTCATAAGTCACTTGTACTTTCATACTGGGTCAACATTTACATCCTTTAAGCCTCTTGATCCAAACTTAACTCACCTTGTGACTTCATCCATAGATCTAGGGTGTACCATACCTTACACCTTACGTACTCTAGCTTGCTGGTTTGATCTGGTGTATTGGTTAGATCTCTCCTGTCAGGAGTAGATCTGGGTCTCCCCCATTGCTATCTAAGGCTTGGATAGCATAAAGCGAAGAATGCCTTGATTGGCGTGACAACCAATTCACTTGGGGATCGAGGCCCTCTTAGGTCACTTCTTTAGTTGCCTATCTCCTCTACCGTCCTTAATAGGATCATCATTAGGGGCAACTACAAGTTGTGTGATAATAGT
This sequence comes from Larix kaempferi, assembly GCA_027924585.1. Classification (NCBI taxonomy): domain Eukaryota; kingdom Viridiplantae; phylum Streptophyta; class Pinopsida; order Pinales; family Pinaceae; genus Larix; species Larix kaempferi. The sequence continues at coordinate 3,745,394 of BSBM01000445.1, forward strand.
ACCCTATTTCAAAAAGTGGCGTCCTAGTCCCTGTACCTGTCCCAGTACCCTGGCAACTTAACAATTTCCTTTTTTGTGTTGGGCATTTGCGGGTTTCTAGACAATGTTTCATGGTTGTAGCCTTCATGCATGTTTAGGGGATTTGTTCCTTGCTTAAATGATCTATTTTTTACTCCATTTACCCTGTTGCCGCCGGAAACACACCTGGGGTTAGCGTGGCAGAAATCTTCAAGCCACTAAGTGTGTCCTTGGGGGCAAGCCTCGAGCCAAGTACTTTCACTTGATTCTTGACTCCTCCGTTTAGGCAAACTCCTAACGAAGCCAAGGGGACTGGACCCTAAAAGTTGCTAAGGTTGATTAAGCTAAGCTAGTTATGGTGGATGAGTTAGTTTGTTAGGAGTTTTTTATAATGAGAAAACTGACACAAGAGATTTGCAAACTAAATTGAAAGCATAACAACATAAAGATTTAAACAACATAGAAATTAAACATGATTACTAATTCATTCAACACATCATAGCAATTAAATATAATTTGCAATGATAAATAAGAAAGACCAATGCTAAAAAATGGAGTCAAAATGAAAAGTTGTTTGTAATGTTGGAAATAAAATGTTGTGCAAATGTTCTTGGTCAATTTTAATTTAATGTGATAATGAGTTTTTATTATGGATGGGGGATTCCCAATATACCGTAAGGTACTGGAATTATGTTCGGAATTTGACAAGGTGGCTCCTCACTCAGAAATGTGGGTTGGATCGAAGTCTTTGGGAGGTGTTCAACACTATACCAAACGAGGGTATAGTCTAACGGTATCCCGAGGTCACTACCTAGTGGTTCCCGCTTCGAAATTTTCCCACCAACATCAATAATCGTTTACGCCGGATTTTCGTAAAGGGTGGTTAATTTGGGAAATATTAAACTAATTACTAGTCGCTAAGCCCCTTTTTGGTTTGATCATCATGTTTAGACATAGCTGCAGTAATCCAGAGCATACTCAAGACAAAGCCTTGTTTATTTTAAAAGGTTTTTTTTAACAAATATTTTACTTTTTATGCCCCAAGAGTCTATTTTCGGGCCAGTACTTGGGCAAGCCCTTATCCTGAAACCTTACTTCGGGAAATCAAGGGGGTGTTTTGCAAAGTAAATAACTGAAAAATGAAATGTTTTCTAATTACTACACTACCGAGGTAGTGGGTTAGTATTCGATTTACTTTTTGCAAAAGATGAAAAATATTGTAGTGAAAAAGTATACGGTCTGCAAAAACGAAAACAAAAATGTTCCTATGCCCTGAGAGAGTCAATGGCCCAATATTTGGATTGGATCACGTTACTTGGTTGATTTTAAGTTAATCTAATCTAATGTGAAAATTTGTTAAAGTTTGAAAAAATGACAACAATCACAAAAAATGAACCGACACCAATCTCCCATGGGGGGATGAGAAGCAAGCTTCCAAAATACTTTTTATTATAAGTTACAATGCCAAACTGAAATAAAAGAATTCCTCTTTCTCCTTATAGACTTGGAAAAAAGAGGTTACAAATGATAGAGGCAAAGTAAGGAAGGAAAGTTAAGGTTCAATGAAGGTTCCGGATCATCCAAATTGGTCAAAAAGTTTACTTGAAAAGCTTTTATCTGCTGTCACAATACAAAAACCAACAAACTATATTATAGAAAAAGTGCCCAAAATCACTTTAAAAGTGTTTTGGGCAAAAACAAAAAATACTAAAAAAATTTCTAAGTTAAAAAACTAGTTAACTAAAATAAGGAACTAAGATGGAATGGCTAAAAAACCAACCTTTTAGGGTCTTGGACAGCCTTGAAAAGGCAGCCAATAAAGCACTTGATTGCTTGATATAAACCTTGAAACTTTTAAAAGAAGAGATCTTTAAAGTTTAAACAATCCTAAAATTTGACTTGAAAAAATTGTTTAAAGACCCTTTTCCATGCAAGACCCAACAAAGAAATGATAACTTTGAACTATCTTGGATCTATGCATAAAAAAATCAGATCTGATTTTATGATAAGCTTGCTAAGAAGATCAGATCTGAAAGTACCCAAAAACAGTAACCAAGAAGAGATTATTTTATAAGAGAAAGAGTAAGTAGAAGAGAGCTTGTTGCCAAAAAATATCAACAAAGAATGCTTCTGTTATCACATCTATGTTAGCTGGAGCTACCATACTGCAGACTATGCGGCCGAGGACCGCATAGTACCTTTTTTTTTCCAGATCAGAGATCCGATGCCTTCAGAGGAGGCACACAGTTTTGTTCAGATTGCCCCGAGCAGATATATCAGAGGGGACAGATGGTTGTATAGTGGTACAGACATGTTACTTAGCATTTACCATAGGGTCACCCTTCCATGTTACAGTTTTCCGTTCCGATGTTAATCTCAATATACTCACCCGGTTTCATCTGGTCCACATTACTCTTTCTCCTATCCTGTCTGTCAAAAACATTCTCCAAGGCCACAAAACCTCGTGGAACAGGGTTTGAGCGGTTACCCTCATCCTGATAAACTTTGTCTTCCTCTTGACCATTTGGTTTATAATTTAAGAACTCATCAATGTTATTTATGAACTTTAGTGTCTGTTCATCATCTCCGAAAACTTGCCAATGTTCTATATTATCAGGAATGGAAGGTCTAAAGTTTATTTCCAAGGGGCAATGTCCTTCTAACATTTCATCTAAAGGTTGAAGTGTTGAGGCTGAAACTGCAAGTTTGTCTGCGGCACTATTCTGGTCTCGAGGGATTGCTTCTATATTAAGGGCATCAAAGAATTCCATTGTGTCCCAGATTGCATTTCAGTACTTTTTAAGTCTCTGGCATTTACATGCGAACTGACCCTTAATCCGTTGGACAATTAAATCTGAGTCCCCTTTTATAGTCAGCAGTTTGATTCCCATGTCCTTGGCAATCTCTATGCCTAGTAGAAGTGCCTCATACTCTGCCACATTATTAGTTGCTTCAAACTCTAATCTAAAAGCGAAGTTGAAAATCTTACCCTCCGGAGATGTGATGACAACCCCATCCCCTTTTCCTGTTCTAGAACATGCTCCATCAAAGTTCATTTTCCATAGCTTATTTGTTTCTTCATTTTTAACCTCTTCATGAATTGGATCTAAAAAGGTGGAGTTGATTTGATAAGTTCCTATCTCACCAACATGGCATACAAACTCATTTGATGGTCTCTCCAGATTTTCAACATGGTATCTCCTTTCCTTTTCAGTGTGTAATTTTACAAGTGAATCTTCAGAAGCAGGAACTGTTGCATAAGACCAATCCAACTGTATAGAGCCACCCAAGGTTGCACACCACTTTCTAAAGAGTAGCATACCCCACCTATCCAGTACATCTATGACAAGGATATGCATGGAAATATGGATGTCCGGGTACTTGGCCAATCTAACAGGAACATTTTCTATCATCCCTTCAACCTTAACGGGTCTAGAATCCATGGCACATACATTTTGGTAGGGCCTGGTGGTTCTTAAGTTAAGCTGTTGCATAACTCTTTTGGTCATCAGACTTTCACCGGATCCTGAATCAAGCATACAATTATGTAGAAGGCCACCTATCATCAATGATATATAGAAAGCGGGGTGAGCCTCTTTTCTTGTATCCCTAGTATGCAAGATTATAGGAGAGTCCTCGTAAGTTGAGTCACAGTTGGTTGAAGGTTCTTCCACATTATCCGAAAAAGTGACCTTCTTAGGGGTCTGAGGGGTGAGAGGAGTGGGTGGACTAGGATTTGTAGTACACGCAGGAATGGGTGCTTCCAGGGTTTTCAACAACTTTTCCTTTTGACCAGGGATTTTATAGAGTTCATTTATGGGTATAGGTACCTTAGTAGTATTGAACCAATTATTCCAATCAAAATTTAATCTATTAGAGTCAGTTGAATCAGTTGGAATAATTACCTTTGGAGGTTGCATGGCAGGTGCAGGATTCTATCTTCTTTGGTATCCAACCCCTTTAAATCTCTGCATATTGTGGAGCTGTTCACTAGATGGTCTTTCTCCATAGTTTCTAGTCATATTGTCTGGCTCATGATTTGATTTCTTGGCATGTTTCCAGTTTTCTCTGGGGACATTGCGGATATCTCCTACGGCATTTATGTACTCAGGCTCACTTGATGTTGGATTATTGGTACCCTCCCCCTCAGGATAACCATGCTCTTGTACATAGTTTGCAAAATAGCAAGCGAATTCCTCATGGAAATCTTTGCAAGCTCTGCAGAATGGGATGTACACCTCATTCGTGTTAGCAGCCTCTATTTGACTTGGAGGCCTCTTTTCATTGTCGGGAGCTTTTTTCTGCCAGTTGTTTTTGGGAGGGTAGTTTCTTTGAATTGGCTGAGTCTGTTGAATTTGCTGAACACGCTGGACATGTGCTCTTTCTATGTTTATGATTTTATTTTCCACTTCCTTCATTTGGACTACATGTTTCTGTTCAGCTTTTTCCATCCTCTCACACATATCCATCATCTTTTTCTCGTATGAATCTTTCAGAGCAGCTAGAGGATCTTTATCTTTAGGCTCAGCTGTTTTTAAAGGAGTTTGAGCTCTTGAATAACCAGGAAAATTTGATTTACCAGAGGACTACATGTTTTTATCAATCTTAGTTGCCAATGCCTATGCTTCTAACAATGTAGTGGGCTCTTTATCCCTAAGTTCATACTGCATCTCTCCACTTAAAGCTTCAATGTAGTAAACCAGTATAGTATGTGGAGTTGGCTTGTAATCTGTAGGGATTGCATTGTATAGGTCGGTAAACTTCTTGTTGAACTCTTCCATGGTTTCTATCTCACTTCTTTTGATGTTTGTTAGAGCAGCAAGTTGATGACGGGGCTCTTTCTTCTCACCATCTTGTTGGTGAAAGCAGTTTTGAACTCAGCCAAGGTGGCAAAGGAGTTAGCCGGCAAGCCGATGAACCAGTCACCAGCATCCCCATCTAAGGACAAGGCAAACAACTTCATGTATACATCATCATGCTTGTGAGCAGGATCTATGACATATCCACTTGTACATTTTGAGAAGGCCTTGAGATGATAAGCGGCAGTAATGGCATCAGTGCCAGTAAAAATGAGGAGTTTGTCGATAGCTTTGTCTGGAATATCATGTGGTTGACCTGCTATCTGAGTAATGTTGAGGGGAGAATAGAAATAACCCATCGCATCGGAAAAACAATTATTACTGTTTCCAAAGTTTTCAAAATTTTCTAAGTTATTTTCTTGAAAAAGACTATGGATATCAGAAATAGACTGAGATCTAAGTTCTTCAAGGATTTTACGAGAAGCAAGCTTGTTCAGTCTTCTCCTATAAACCTTTTCAGGCTCAGGGATAAAACTAAGCAAGCCTTCAGAGTTTCTTCTAGTCGAATACCTTGAGGTGTTAACTGACAGTGGAGTCGCCAGGTGGATCCAAGTCTAATTTCTGAGAGTGATTAAACTAAAAATCTACCAAAAAGGAAAAAAAAGGGGCAGTGGAGTCGCCAGATAGATTGAGAATCTATCAAAAAAGGTAAAACAAACTAGAAAAAACTAAGGTCGTCCAGGAACAAAAAGATTTGTCCCCGGCAACGGCGCTAAAGATGTTGTCCGCCAAATGCACACCAGCAGCAGAAATCTTTCGAAAGCTGTCTCTCTCACTGGAAAGTGGAGAGAGGTGTGGCCTTGGGGGCCAGCAATGAGCCAAGTACTACCACCTGAATCCCAGCTCCTCCGTTTAGGCTATCTCCTAACGAAGCCAAGGGAGGTAGTCCCTACAAAGAGTTGTCTAAGGCTCTTGTGTTTTTAAATGCTTTTTGTATGGGGTGATGCGGATGAGTGTTGCTTAGGAGTTTTCTTGTGATGAGACCAAAAATATGTAAAGATGAACAACAGATAATAAGCAATCCACGTTGCGAGATAAGATAACAAGATGGCAGTATGATTCAAGATCTGATAAATCACTAAAGCATTCACAATATGAAATAAACACAAGGACAAATGGTCATGATCAATATATAAGCTTTTAGATAACCAGTGCCTTATGGAGTCAAAGAAAAGTAAAGATTGTGATGTTGAAAGTGTGCGTCTTGAAAAAATGCCGTTCATGAGATCGTTGTGCAGATTATCTTTGTAAATTGAAGATTTTAGTGGTCTTGATTATTAGGATAAAACCAAGGATCTTAAGAGAGTGTCCGGAAAGACAGTACCAAGTGCCTCCGTTCAAGGACATGTCGGGCCACCCAGTGCTCTAGCCAGGTCGCGCAATGCTAACCAGCAACTAGAGGCTGAACATGGAACCTCGGCGCCCCCAACTAAGAGATTACCCACCGAACTTATCTTATCGCTCAACTTCGGATTGGTTGGTTATGGGGGTGAAAGTTTTATTTGTTATCACTTATGAGCTTAACAAGTCTTCCACCTTTCTGAGTAGTAGCCCAACCGTTTTCGGTTGGCAAAGCATACGGGTGTTGGACAATCAACCAAAAGTAAATTTATTAGGGGGAAATGTGGGTTGAAATATTTTATTAAATTAAGAGCACTTGTTCAACCCTTCGACAGAGAGCACTCTTGACTTAGTCTTAAGACCACAGTTCAAGAGACTTCCTACTTTAAAATGCCTAATGCAAGGGGAAAATGCAAATCTAACAATGCTCTCTGACAGAGAGTGCTCTTGACTTGGATTTGGCCAAGTTCAAGAGACTTTGTTCGTTTTATGAAACAAGAAGCAGTTGTGATAACAGGATATTGAAATTTTGTAATATTAAAATCATGTGATAGCTCAATAGATATGAAACACAGTTAGCATGCTACTTGCAAAATAAAATGAAATAAATGAAGGATTTAGTGTTCTACCAAGCAATTTTACACTAAAGGTGGGATCAACCTCCGAACAAGGTTAACCACTAGAACCCCCTGCACTTGAGAACCTCCAGCTAGCTGAAAGCTCTACCAAGGAAACCGACGGGGAAGGAAGAGTAACCACAAATTATGTGGTCCTACCCCTGGGATGGGATCCCAAGGATACAACTTCCAGTCGAAGGCTTGGAAGAGAATTAATCTAAGTACAGAAAGTAGATTTTAATCTAAGAACTGAAAATAAGACTAATCTAATCATGCATGAACAAACTTCCCCAAATGGGGAAGGAGAAACTAAGTGTGGGAAGCCTTATCCCACCTAGCCTTTTTATTAAATGAATTACAAGTGCCTTTGGGAATTAAACCCTTGAAAGGTCTTTTTGAAAGAAGTAAAACAACTTATTGAAACAAAACTTGAAATCCCTTGATGGCTAATACAAAAGGAGAGTGGTTTTGATTCTCTGATTTGGTTTAAGTCTTCTCCTTGAATATAAGTTTTGCTCTTCTTTAAGTATTGTTTTCACTGATCTTTCTTCTTCTTCAAGAGACCTACACAAGCTTAGCCAATCTCAACAATGCACCCATTAAATGTTAAAGAAAATCAAATAAACTTGAAACTAGGTGCGAAAAACTAAGATCTAATCTATATGCAAAACACTTTTTCCAATGTAAGCTTTTGAGATTTATAAAATGAGATCTAAGCTGCCCTAATGCTACTTTTCAAAGCATGAACTAGAATCTACTTAACAAAAACTTAAGAGATCTAAGCTATTACAAAATGTAAGATCTAAACTATGAAATAACTTTAACACTAACAAAACTTATGCTTTATTCTTTGTTTGATCTTTTTGTAGGTGGACGAAAGGGAAGGAAGGAAGGCAAACGAAGGGACAAAGGGACCCTAAATGGAGATGGACGAGAGGAGGAAAAGGAGGAAAAAGAGGGGATACGAAAGCCAAAGGAAGAGGAGGGACGAATGGAAAGAGGGAAGAAATCTAGGGGAAACGAGAGCTAGGTGAAGAGGAGGGAAAAGATGGATAGAGGGAAGAAAACTAGGGGAGACGAGAGCTAGGTGATGAGGAGGGAAAAGATGGATAGAAGAGGCAAACGAGAAGGCAAAGGGTCAAGCAAGCTACAAACTAAAAGCAAGCTAGACAATAACCAAACTTGGATAGGAATAGGGCTTTGGATTTCCACAGTTTAGATAGGTAGATCAAGTAACCGAAAGAATCTTTTAAAATGCTTTGTTGGAGAAGCCAAAGAACACTTGGAGAAGCTCGCAACCCTGCAAAACAAAATATTAAAGAAAAAATGAAACACTTGAATGGTGAAGGTATTAGATGCCAAAAGCTCTCAATAGATGAATTCCCTGAAAACACAAACACTCAAAGCAAGAGATTAAAAGCCTAAGTACTAGATTGTTAGTCCTCAATAAGCATAATAATCAAAATTGCAAATAAGGGTAGGGTGAAAGAGATATTACTTCATATGAGATGAAGACACAATGCCAAGAAACCCAATCAAATGACCTCCAAAGTCTCAAAATATCTTATTAATCAAAGAGCTTACAATTTTCACCAGAGTTTCTATGCCAAAAACTCCATGAGAGAATGGCCAAAATGCCATCTCTTAAATAGCTAAACTAACTACCAAAACCCTAAGTCGAATTGGCCATAAGAGAGCCAAATGCCACCTAGCTAAAGTCGAGTTCCAATCAACAACTAGTCTCAACCAATTGAAATACATGTCAATCAAACTTGGAGTGCTAGCTCCAATCTAGAACTTGAGTTCAAAGTCTACATGGATGGGGAGGTGGCCTCCACCTAGGCAAGGCGCCCCCCATCCCATTCTTGGAATAATCACCAACCAATATTCAAATGCCACATGTGAAACTCGAGCTCCAAAAGAGGTTGACGTGAGCTAGCTTGGAGAAGGCGTGATTTGAAGTGGTAGGTACTTGGAGTTTGACAACTTTTAGATTGCAATCATGGTGGTTGAGAGTGGGAGGTGGCCTCCACCTAGGCAAGGCGCCCCCACTCCCATTCAATGCACTCCAAACCAACCAAAATACATTAAATGCCTACTCCACATCACCAAAATCGAGCTTGCATGCATGGAGGGCGAATTAGCTTGAAGAGACTTGACTTGTGCTGACTGTACGGTTGACTGAAGCTCAGTGAAGTTGATTGGAATCATCTTTAATGCCAGGTGCCATGTCAACTAGCCTTTTATTTTATTCCATTTGGATTATTTTGGAGAGATTTGGATTATCTCCAAAATAATCAATTTTACTATTTTAATTAATAATTTCTCCGTAACTGGGTTTTTTGAGAAATTATTAATTATGAGGCCTAGCTGACATCCGAAACTTAGGATAAATTGGACTGGGGATCATGAATGATTTTTCGCTTAAGGTTAGAGCCTTCAATCATCAAATTCGGATCCCGGATGACTGACATATTACAAATTATTATTTCTCTATTTAAACTATAGAGAAATTTATTAAATTTAAAAAATAATTAAAAACCCAAATTCGATGGACCCGGTAAAAAAATTTTGAAATTTTTTCTGAGAGTTTTATGGACCTAGGACATGACTGACACCTATTCTAACAGTGTCTAGTAGGCTTATATACATCAGTTGGACTCTAATAACTCCCCATGGCTAAAATTTTCAAAATCGGGCATTCCAGCTTTGGAGGAGCGGGAGAAAACCTCATCGATTATAGCTCGGCTATAAGCAAAGTATAATTGACAAGGAAAAAAACTCCCTGAAATGCCTTAGTTGCTTAATCAAGTCATGGGGAACCGAGACACTCAGATCCTACTAGCACACTTATTACAAACCCCATGGGGCCATGGTCATGTCGACTCAAAAAACAAAACAGGCTCGTCACAAATGCTGGATCATTTGATACACTGGAGTCAAACACTTATCATGTTTGTCAAATGGCGGTTCTTCAGATAATCCAACTATGGTACAAATAAGTTGGTAACAACTTCCGTCCCCTGAACGGAGGACCTGGCTATTGCCGGTTACACCTTCCTAACTATTCACCTCTACCATCCCTATTGGAACACCTACTACCAAACAGCTAGAGTTTGTGTGATAACAGCTTCTTTGTGGAGTACTGAGGGGCAATGTTCTTGAAGATTGTTGAAGATGGAGTGGAGTCAAACTTGATCCAATCCTTCTCCAAGCTTGGCAACCTGAAAGCTAAATCACAAAACTTGCATACCCATGAGATCTTGTAAACACATACAAACAGAAATTAAAATAGCATGCAAATAAACTTATTTAACATGCAAATTTTTTATTTCCAATCATACATGAAAAGATAGAAAATAAAAGTAAACTTACTTACAACTTCCTATTCCTATTAATTCAAGAGAATCATTAAGGCAAGATCTATAACAAGAGTAAACAAGAAATTTGCAACAAAGGAATAAGTTACCATATGAATAGCATCACAATGTTGATCCACACACCAATGCACTACACATTTCAACTTCCAAAGCTTCTTATTCTCAATGCAAAATAATATATCAGATTACAAGAGCAAGCATTCTCTCATCCAACTCTAACTAGTTTGGAATGAGAGAGGTGTCCAATATTTATAGAAAAGACAAGAGGGGGAGGGCGCACTAGTTCAGGAGAGAGTGTGCCATGAGTTAAGGAGAAGATGGGACTACCTCCTACTTATTTGGCTGTTAAAAATCAACATCAAATCAGCCCATACATCAGCCCAAAGAGGGCCTAAAAATCAACTGCAACAATCCCCAAATCGTGGGCACTCTTTTTGGAAATGCGCCCAAGTCATGAGGAAGTGATCCCTTAAAGTTAGTTGCCCAAAAAGTGTCATAAAATCTCTCTTACATGCCCCCAAACATAGCTGATCCAAAATCTCTTACACATCCCCAAAATTTAGAATTTTGATTTTTGGGATTTTTCATTTTTTTTTGCATTTTTTCTCTCATTTTTCACTTTTTGCAAAATAGATGAAAAATAAAGTGTCTAAACACTTAGGAAAGTGGGTTTAGGGGTAAAGTGGATGCTCTAGGCTAGAAAATGAGCACCCCCATGGCCAAAAATACCCCTAGACCATAATTTTATCACTTTTTCATTTTTTTTAATCGAACAAAAAAGATGGTTTTTTTACAGAAATCTTTTTTTTTCTCGGAACTTAAAAAAAAACCTAGGGGGGCCTAATACATGTCCATACGACTCAAAATCTATGCCTAGCATGGTTTAATACATTGATACTTGGGCTCTAATAACCTCTTAAGGCTTAAAAATTATGCCGACCACCCCAACTTTGGAGGATTGAGTGAAAAACTCGAAAATTATTAGTCGTTTGTTCAACAACAAATAATTTACAAGGAAAAAAAACACTCTAGGCTAGTCGAACTAACGTTTAAGTCCTAGAAGCTGAGTCTTTTACAAAAAGATACCATGCTAGCACATTATTACAAATTCCTTGAGGGGGTATGAGAATGTGGTTATTAAAAAAGGGGCCAAAACTTGGCCTGATGGACTTTTGAACTCTGATAATGAACACTTTGACATGTTCAAGTCTTCGATGGTTCACTCGGAATCCACTAAGTGCAATTTAGTGGATAACATACCCTCTAGAATAGGCACTAGTCTTAAGAGTATTTTCCAGCCATCTAACCATTATTTTTGGGCCATTTGCATGCTTATTTCCTTCACTGTTATACATGTTTCAGATCTGAATTTTTTATTACAGCGAAGTTTATTCTAGTGCTAAGACGTTTTGAATTATAACTCAGCTCTTATACATTGTTAGAAATCTAATTTTCATCTTGTGTATCAAGTCTAGTTTGTATAAAATTTAATTAGAGCGAGAGATGAAATCTTTTCCCTTGGTACTTTCACTCTTGGGTGTGATCTTAACTCACTAGAATTATTTAAATTCGCTGGTCCCCTTTTTCTACATAAGCAAATTTCTAGGACAGCCATCTGAAAATCCATGTCTTGTGTAAATTCCTGAGCCTTAGAGTCTAGGATATCCTTGGATTTGTTTGACCAGGAAAGTCACCCGGCTTGAGACTTTAAATGCCCAAAATTGATTCCATCCTAGTAGCGAAAGACACCATTCTGGTTGGTAGAACTATTACCCTTTAGGGTTGTCTGTGTGTATAAGCCTTTTCCGTGTTTTGACACCTATTGAGTCTCTGTGTTATTTGCTTTCAAGTAGCTTGTGTTTACTTTTGTCTATTAAATATTTGTATGCTGCTTGCTTATCTCATTCTAGGAGTTGTTTGTTCGCTGATCTTACCTATTTTCACCCCTAGATTGACTTTCCCTCAGGGTACTATTTATCACCTCTGCTTAAACCTCAAAAGTATCTTGTTGTAGTATCCAAAATCAGTTCTGTGAATACGTTTGGAAAGCTGAGGTCACTCGGTGGCTACTTGGGAAAGCAGAATTGGGGACACCTCCTGTGGCTACTTTGGATCTGCCCCAAGCAGATTCAAGAAGCCTAAAGAGAGATGTCCTTGCCCAACGTGACACAATGGGGCAAGGCCCTAAGGTATCACGGGTGTAGGGGTCATAGTTCTCTGCCATATTCAAAGACCTCTAGATTTTTTGACATCACTACTTTTGGGCTCACACTTTGTATTGTTATCATGGTATTGCACAATCCCATTGACCTACTTTGGTGATCATGTGTTGGACATTAATAAAATTATCTTATCTTGTCTTATCTCTTTGGGATGACATTGTTTCCCACCTTGTCTCTTCTTGGACAAATATGTCCCAAAGATTCTCATACGTAGGGAGGTTTTCCTGAGCACACACACCTTGAACAAAGGCTTCCCATGTAGGAGAGAAACCATTTAGTACAATTGGCACTAATTCCTCATCTTAGATCTTCATACCAATAGAAAAGAGATGATCTCTAAGCTTGGTGACCTTCATAAGGTTACTCGCCATGGTGTCTGAATTATTCATGTGTGTTTGTGTGAGCTTGTTCATCAATAGCATCTTCCTGGAAATAGTAACACTCTAATGCAAGGTTGTCAATGCATCGAACATTTCCTTTTCCCTCCTCCTGATGTGAGGAATTGAGTGATCCTTCACGAATTTCAAAAGAATCCTCTTCACCTTACCAACCCTCTTCTTGTACTAAGAAAACTACTAAAGATTAGTAGGAACTATAACTTTTCCTTGGACTATGCTCCAAAGGTCAATCTCCACCATAAGCATTTGCAACCTACGCTTCCAAGGGATGAAATTGGAGGATCCTTCTAATCGATCACACTCTCTGAGACCAAACGTTACAAAGTTTGCCATTCCTGCAGTCCCTTGGATCCCAAATCAAACAAAAACAATTAAGCCAAAATCAACAACGTTTCACAAGTTCAATTCGCCCTTCACAATGCACATGCATAAAAATTAAAAAGTGGTCAACCTCTCATAGGTCCTTGTGCCTTTCTTAGATGTGGATTGCTCCAATCACTTGAGCTTATTAGGCATCACACCTGTTAAGATCCTTCACTCATTCATAGGTAGCTGCCATCCCTATTCACTAGACAAAAGATTTTCAACAATATAACTGTAATACTATGTTAAATTTTCTAATTCATGATAGCAAATCTGCACTCAAAGATTTTACCCTACAACTGAAACTGAAAATGTTAAGAAACACTAATCAAAACTTCAGATTTTTTAAAACTAAAAGTATAGGAGTATAGATCAGGAGTGTACAAACAGCATATCATAATTTTAGATCAATCTGACAAGGGACTGTGTGTAGATTTGAGAAATATTAAATCTTTAAATCAAAACTAGCAAGCAAGAAATCTATAGGAACAATCACATAACTTCTCATTAACATTGCAAGAATAATTACAATGACTACTTATTTGTTAATGCAACCTTGTCTATTTTTACAGAATATAAGAGGGGTCGATGCATGCAAAAATGACAAAGAATAGAAAACTGTAACTCCCAAAGTAATGTGCCTCACATGTGCTAAGAGTAGGTAGACACATGCCAAGTGCACTCCATGTGGTGTTCACATGCCAAGCATGCACGTCTATGTAACTCCTAGAGTAGTGCGGACCCCATGTGCCAAGACTAGATAAACACATGCCAACACAAACTGAGCACACACCTCCATGTGGTGGCCACATGCCAACACATGCCAAGCACATCCCTCTATGGGGTGACCACACAGAAACATGTGCCAAGTGCTCAACTCATTTTTTAAATGTAAATAACTCAATAATGAATAAGCAATATCCAACCAGTCAACTTTAGCCTATAAACACGACTACTAAAAATAGAAAATGATGGAAACTAATGGTAATGGAAAACAAGCTTCGAGCAACAGAAAAACAAACAATCATCACTCAATATAGCCACAATTTATTTCAAGGTGTATTGTTTCATTTTGTGTATGCAAACTAGTGCAACAAAGACCTTGCACTAACATTTTAAAAGTCTATTTTCTTTACCCAATATTTCAAGATGAAGAAATCACAAGTAGGAAAATACCTTTCCATTAAAGCTGGACAGTTAATACTATCTTCCAAACTACTATTACAAAATAAGGATTAGAGACCAAACTTTAAATTCCTTTTTATATAATATTCTGAGTCCAAGTAACCTTCTAAATACACATTGATCTACAAAATGTAGGGAAAATGTTTACCTGGAAGGAAAGATGCATTTTCACGCGTTTGTGCCCATGCAAAACTGCAACAAATATTTACAAAAAAATAGTCAATTTTGAATTGAAAATCTATACCAATTACAAATTATTTATAATGTATCACTTTCAAAACACTTCTTTACTTAGGTACCTAACTTATGAGAATGTTTTCCCATCCATATAAGATGCTTAAATTGCTTTTGAATGAATAAAAAAACATATGGACATTGTATGTAGGGTTTTGGGATGTGAATTGAGCCATCCCACCACATAGTTTATCTGGATCTCTTGAGTCCTTTCCTAACAAGTACATGCAGCAAATTCTGAGGTTCTCAAGCACTCTTTTTCAAAGAGCACATGTCCCCAAGTTGGAGACAAATGTTACCCCTGATATTGTATGAGGCCCTACACTAGTGATTTTCAACACAAAGCTTGTTGACATGTTGATGCAGCTGCTAGATGTCTTGGGTGCTTGATGTTAGAATTATTGTTCCTGTTGTTTTGATGCCCTAGTTGGAGATCAGTTGATAGATCTTATGGAAATGTTTTGTGGAATAGACTCAAGACAAGCCCACGCCCATTGACTTATTAAGAACTTGAGAGCTGACTTATTCGCGTGCCCTAATATTTCCACATTGATGGATGTGATGGTGATTGATCTTCCTCCAGTTTACAGAATGCTTTTGTGTAGAAAATAGTCAGCGGGTTTGGGAGGACACATACAAATGGACTTATCCTACGATTCCATTCCAAACTTTGATGGTAAAATGATATGAATATATCGAGAGCCCTTTTATGATGGCCACTTGGAAGAAATCAAAGACAAAGTGGAAAACACTTTTGGAAGAGGAGAATTGATTTCTGATGGGATATTTATATCTATGAATGTTGAGGATGATCAAGAAGATAGTGAGTCTAAGAAGGAAGAGGATGGAGTTGATGAGTTACATGGAACAAATCTTACATCAGGAAATATGATAGATCTCACCTTGTGATATCAAAGTATAAGGTATGGCCCATTTATGCATCTCTGCTCTAAAGAAAGAAGTGTTTCCAATCAAAATTCTAGTTCAACAGGAGAATTGAACCCCCAGTCTCATTTGTACCAGATATTATATGGACCCGATTGGTCAGGGCCCTGATTCTCCTGATGAGGTCACTTCTGGAGATGTACCTCATGATTCTAGTTCACCTAGCCCCGTTGGAGCAAGATTATCTGTTAGCATATTGCCAACCAAAGAAATGGGAAATGTTGAGCCTTCAAGCCTACGAAGTCATAGGAATGCTAATAGACCTAGTAAGCTTCAGATTGAAATTGCTCCACCTAATCAAAGAAGTCCATTACACGTATTTGAGGAAATTAGGGAAGCTACAATGGCAACAGCAGAAGCCCTTCAAAATAGACCAATAGCCTCTCAAGCGAATGTTGATGAAGGTATTACTCCTTCGATAGAAGATGAATTTCCTAATATAAGTCAGAGCAGCTTTCGAACCTCGAGGGAGTTAACTGTTGATATTATGGTCGTTGCGAAAGAAGAAGAAGATGCTCGAACCAGAGCATTGGTTTCTCAAGAGATGCAACGTGGATTGTTTTCTGCTGGTGCTTGGATAGAAAGTGCTTTATCTCATGATGCACCAGGAGAAGACTTTGCTTTAAATGACTTGACTATTTTCCAAGGGCATGAGGAAAAAAATAGATTCATCGTTACCCCCTGAACGTGTCCTTGGTATTTATGAGCCTCCACCATATGCATCCGTGAGTAGTGTCGATGAGAGTGAGGGCCAAAGAGCTATGCATATTCACACTCCAGATCATTTGGGATTATTTAATTTTATGTTTCCTAGAGAAGTGCTTGTTCCTACAGGAGAAGGTTGCAGTAGACAGAATGATGAATCCCATACACCTTCACCCTGCTTGCATGAACAGGGTAGTATTCCGAGGAGTTTCTGGACCGTGAATGAAGTTCAGAGAAGTGTCTCATTTATGCAGTTCACGGAGTAGTCAATATTGAGAGGAGTTGCCACTATGCCTTGGGAAGAGAGAGATGAAGCAAGGGAAATCCTAGTGGGTAGAGTTGCTCTCCCATTAGATGGAGGGCCAACAAGGTTTGATTTGGGACCATTAGATGAGGGTCATGGACTGAATCTTCCCATTCATCCTGTGGTGCAGGGTAACACAGACATACCTTTGTCTGAGTATCAAGATAAAGATGTTATCCCATTGATAGTAAACTGACAGAGATTCACTTATAAAGATCAAGTTGTTTTGTGGAAACCTGTATATTGCTATATGTCTAAGCCACATGAGAACATGTGTGTAGGACCATTCACAGTCAAGCGTTTTGATGATCATATGTATTATTTATCCTCTACGAATGGTTATCGTTTTAGAACTCCTGTCCATGACAACTTCTTGAGACGACATATCCCGAATCAAACGTAGTTGTCTCCTTATCATGCTAGTCTAGGGTAGGTAGGATGAATAAGTTCACTCTTGAACAATAGCTTTCCTTTTTCTTGCATTTTGTCCTCTCATTTTTTAGCCTTGTTTGTTCCTAGATTAGTTTGTTCTTCATGCATGGGTGTTTCTTTTATGTCTGTGTGTGTTTGCATTAGTTAGCATTTATTTTCCTACTATAGTTATTAGTTAGAATCTAAGTTGCACGAAACGTGGAAACGTTTACAAGTTTCAGAAACGGGAACGGTTGGAAATGTGACCCCCCCAAAATGGGTACGTCAGGGAAACGTGGTATATATAGTTTTTTTTAATAACACATTATCTCACAATAAAATATGAATGAGAGGTTAATTTGTAGGTAGGTTTGAAAATGATTTAGAGGTTAATTTGTTTTCATTTTCCATAAACTAGGGTTTTTAGATTTCCTATGGGTTCCAAGCCACTTATGGACCCTTGGAGGTTTCCTAGAAGTTTCTGAGTTTCCGCGAGTTTCCGGTACTGGTACGTGGGCATTTTAGGAGTTTCGTGCAACATAGGTTAGAATGTTTATTTCAGCTTTTCATTTCAGTCTCATCATTTCATTTCATTTTTATATATATCGGCATATATGGAGTCCCAATGACTAGTTTGTGAGAGGGGTATAGTGTTTGGGTGATGCAAGTGCAAGTACTTGGATGCATAGAGGGTAGCTACGGACTAGAGATGTTGAGGTTCTCAAGCGCTCTCTCCCTTAGAGCACTTGTCCCAATTGGAGCTAGATGTTATCACATATTTTCGAGATGAGACATATCTCTAATTTTGCCGGAGTAGACCACAGTCATGAGCCTAGTACTTACACTTGAGATAGTGTTTTATCAGAGGATGTCAGTGGTTGGATGATTTATATCATTATTGAGTAGTTGGATCATGCAGAGGCATAGCAACAGCTTCTCGAGACTCTAAAATAATCTAACTATTGAGCCTTTTTCCTTGAATTGGATTGCATAAATCACCTTAGCTAACCACCTAAGCAATCAACATAAATCAAGCTTAGTAGTCATTTTATTAAGTCTATGAGGCATTTCCCAGGGTACATTTCATATGTTAATTGTTAAATCTTCATTATTGCCCTGTAGCCTGTTATCAACTGATTTGTACAATAGTTGAAACCTTATTGAGCCGCCAGTGTTGGAACACATCAGTGTTCACTTCCAGAGTATCTGGGTTTCATATTTTTGGGTCTAGCTAGTTTTGGCTAGCCAGTTTTGTTTTTTGAGTCGACATGACCATGGCCCCATGGGGGTTTGTATCAAAGTGTGCTAGTAGGGTCTGAGTGGCTCGGTTCCCCATGATTGGATTAAACAACTAAGGTATTCCAGGGATTTTTTTCATCGTCAGATTATACTTTGCTTCAGGCGAAATATAATCTCTTGGTTTTTCTCCCGCTTCCTCCAAAGCTGGAATGCCCGATTTTGGAAATTTGGCCATGGGGGGTTATTAGGGTCCAACTATAATGTATAAACCTACTAGACACTATTAGAATAGGTTTTGGTCATGTCCTAGGTCTCTAGGACCCCCAGAAAAAATTTCGAAAAAAATTTACCGGACGCGTCAAAATTGGGGTTTTTAATTTTTAATTAAATTTCTCTATAGTTTAAATAGAGAAATTTGGGTCTGTAATTATGTCAGTCATCCGGGGTCCGAACTTAGTGTTTGATGGCTCGTTTCATAAGCCAAAAATCACACATGACCCATGGAGCAGCTAAACCCAACTTTCGGATGTCAATTCAGCCTCGTAATTAATATTTTCTCTGAAAAGTCATTTACAGAGAAATTATTAATTAAAATAATAAAATTGATTATTTTGGAGACAATCCAAATCTCTCCAAAATTAATCAATTTGATTAAAATAAAGGGCTAAATGACATGGCAATGAGCATTTAGGAAGATTCCAATCAACTCCAAGCCCATCCAGTCAACTATCCAGTCACTAGAGTGTTATCCTCTCAAGTAAATTCGCCCTCCTTCATGAGAAAATCGATTTAGTGATGTGTCAATTCGTGGTTGGGTTGGTGGCTTGCATTTAAAACTTGAGGTAGGCGCCTTATTGACTCACCTTATCCACCATAGCTTGGCTCCCTTTGTGATTTGAGTTGCACCTACCATTACCACGTGTCTCCACCTAAACTAGCTCGCAATCCCCTTAATTCCTCACGTCATTCTCCATCAAGGTCGAGTTCTAGCATTGTTGGAGTTTGTGGATTGGTTGTTGATGTTTTCCATGCAATCACGAGTAAGCTTGGCTTCCTCTAAACTCGAGCTAGTACCTACCTATGCCACTTGCCATCCCCTTGTTAACTCGCCCCTCCACATGTCTCCTACTCGCACTCCACATGGCTCATGCCTTTTCCACCTTAGCTCACGTCAATCCTCACTAGAAGCTCGCATTCCCTTGTTGTAGTTCGTTTATTGGATGTAGCTCCCATCTCATACCTTCCTCCAAATCGAGCCTTGCCACCTCATGCCTCAAAGCTCGACTTTGGCTTTTGTCTACCTCTCCAAGCCACTAATTGATTGGAATTCGACCTATGCTCATGGCTAATTCAACCTAGGGTTAGCTTTTAGTTTTTCTATAAAGAGAGGCCCATTAGGGGTTATTATCTCATGGATATTTTGGGCAAACTTACTCTGCCAATTTGTAATTGTGATTTAGCTTCTTGCTATTGGAAATAAATTCGACTTTGGAGGTCATATTGATGTGCACATTGGTCCATGAGAAATTGTTGATGCTTAAATGAGGTGATGTTGTTCCATTAATGCTATTTCATATATACTTGTTTGATCATTCTAGCTTAGAAGTCATTTTTATGTCCATGGAATGAATATTTGTTTTCAATTTATTCATGTATGCTTGGTTAATTGAGATCTAGAAGTAGCAAAAAGTAATCGGTTATACTCATGCTCTTCTTGCCCTTTTTTGACTAATCATACTAGGCTTGATCAAATCAGTGTTGAAGTGGTTTAGTGTTGCAGATCTCCAAAGTACAAAGTGGGACCTTGAGCTTGGTTGCTTCTTCTTCCCCTTTGTCTTTATTTTGTTAACCTTTGTGCATTTCAGGTATCTTCAAAGATCGTTTTGTGCTTCAAGAAATTGAGCTTCAGAGGTTCCATAAAGATCCATCCACATTTTTCAAAAGTTAAAATTGGTTACTTGTCACTATAGGCTTTCACTTCTTCAAGCCTTCCCATTTGCTCTTTGAAGCCTTTTTACTTGATTTGCTAAGCCATTTCTAGCCCCTCTAGCCTTGATCCAAGATTGCCTTGTCTTCAAGCCATAGATTAGAAATCCATAAGGTTGAAGTTCCTTCAACCTTGGGGAATAACTTGGGATTTGTTCCCTTGTGCTCTCTTCAACACTCGTTGTCGGCGTATCACCGGTTAATCGGAGGATTTCCAAGACGGTGTTTCTACCATCCCAAGTGTTCCACTTGTAGCCCTTTCCCCTTGTCTTGCTATTTCATCTTTGGTTGCCCTAGATCTACTCCTCCCAACTCGTTTTTAGCCTTCTCCTTTTTCATTCGCCCTTCTCCCTTGTGCATTCGTCTCACCCTAGTTTCTTCCCTCTCGTCCTACCCTTTTTTTCATCCATTTCCCTAGGATTTCTTCACCTCCTCCTAGCTTTCGTTTCCCTTCTTTTAGTCCTCCTTTGCTCTAGCTTTCATCCTACATCTTTTTTCTCCCTCTTACATTCGTTTCTCTCCCTTAACTTTTCCTCCTTGCCCTCATTCTCTAGATCCATCCTCTACCCCTTCTCGTCCATCTTCCAAAGTGCCCTAAAACACATTAAAAATCAACAAAAACTTGGTAGGGGTTAGTATCTAGTTATCATCTAGTATCATTCATCTTGTTAGTGGTAGATCTTGCATGTTGTTTATTAGCATTGTGTTCTCTTAGCTTGTATTTCAAAGCTCATACTAGAAGTTAATTCCTTGCATTTTAAATAGTTTATTTGAACATATAGAGAAGTGATAAATTGCATGTAGCTCGTAGATTGTTTACCAACTTTTACATCTTTCAAAAGATAGAAATTTTGCACAAAAAATATTTCAAAATTTTATACTTTAGATCTCTTTTTTAGTGCTTTTCAACAGTTTGTTGTTCGCTGGTCCATTTCGCCATAGTTAAGATTTCATGTTAAAATCTCATGCATTTTCCGCTTTAGAGTCAATCTTTTGAATCTAGATTTAATTAGTTTCCAATTAATCTTGTTTTGCTAATGGTTAACGGGTGCCTTGTTGAGATGTTCTGATCTTATGTAGGTCATTTGAGAGAAAGATATTTGATAGATATTGAAGCGAAGAAATCAAAGCAAAACCACAAGAACGCCATAAGGAGTGATTAAAATTACAAAGTCTTGTTATCCTTTGAAATAAGCTTATAAGAGCCAGCCTTGTATTTTTATTTACTTCATTTCTCAAAAGACCTTGCAAGGTTTCAAACCCAAGGCGTTTGTAACCGTTTAATAAAAGTTTCAAGTGGAGGAGGCCTCCACTTTTTTGGTCTTCTTCCCCATTTGGGGAAGAGTGTTGGGTTTTGTGGATTTGGTTTAGCTTAGATTTATGATTTCATGCTCTTAGATTAGTATTTTGCTTCAATAGGATCATTTTTGCTCATCTTCCATATTTACTTACACCCATGCTCTCCCGAGTAGGGTCTTTGACCTGAAAGAGATTCTTGGGTAGTTTAGTTTTATTTTTTGCATTTATCATTATCTTGTTTCTCTTCCAAAGCCTTCAGCCGGAAGTTGTATCCTTGAGATTTCGTCTCAAGGGCAAGACCACATAATTTTGTGGTTACTCTTCCTTCCCCGTCGGTTTCCTTGGCAGAGCTTTCAGCTAGCTGGAAGTTCTCAAGTGCAGGCGGTTCTAGTGGTTGATCTTGTTCGGAGATCAATCCCACCTATTAGTTTTAATCTTGTGTGGTAGAACACTAGTTTGAGCTTAGTTTTATTTTGCAAAGTAGTTTTTGTTAAGCATTATTTTATATCTTTCAAGCTTATCAAGTGGATTTATCTTTTAAAGTTAATTTATTGCTTCCACAACACAACTACTTTTTGCTTCCTTAAAATAAACCAAAGTCTCTTGAACTTGGCCAAATCCAAGTCAATAGCACCCTCTGTCGGAGGGCATTTTAGTTTTTTGCATCATCCCTGCATTAGGCATTTTAAGTTTAGCAAGTCTCTTGAACTGTGGTCATAAGACCGAGTCAAGAGCGCTCTCTGTCGGAGAGTTGAACAAGGTTCTTTAATAATAAAATTTTCCACTCATACACCCCTTAATTAATTTATGTTGGTTTTTGTCCTACACCCGTATGCTCTGCCAACCTGAAAAGGTTGGGCTAGTACTCAGAAAGGTGGAAGACTTGATAATTTACAATCGATAACTTAATTAAAAATTCTTACCCAAAACCTCAACCAAGGCAAATTACTGTTCTTCCCACGAGAGGTGGTGCCGGGAATCCACTGTCAGACTCAGGGGCGGTTCAAACATTGGACACCTATCCTTTTGAATCTGGGTGCTTCCGACAGATCACCTAGGGTTGCCAGTATTTTTCTTGGGTAAGGTTCCACCATCTTTTGATACCTTTGGTCTTAGCCCTAATAATCAAGACAATTAAAACTTTGAATCTACCAAGATAAGCTGCACAACGTTCTCACTAACTTTACATTTCAAGCACTTGTGTCAAGTTTACAATCACTTTTATTTTTCTGACTCCATAAGGCACTGGTCCTTCATATTATATTTTGCTTGCTTAAGTATTAACATTGGAGTATTTGCTTATATTTACGTGAAGTGATCTGTTTATTGCCCAAGTGTATCTTTCATCTTGTATTTGCAATGTGGATTGCGTTATCTTGTCTTATATTTAGTTTTTATAATTGTCTATCATTTCAAAAAACTCCTAAATAACACCCATCCGCATCACTACATCAAAAACACTATAAAAACAAGAGCCTTAGTGAAACTCTCTTTTAGGGACTACCCCCCTTGGCTTCGTTAGGAGTTTGCCTAAACGGAGGAGCTGGGATTCAGGTGACAGTACCTGGCTCATTGCTTGCCCCCAAGGCCACACCTCTCCCCACTTTCCAGTGAGGGAGACAGCTTTCAAAAGGTTTCCGCTGCTGGTGTGCAGTTTGGCGGACAACATAGCCTAAAAGGAGTATGGCTATCAATCCTGACTTGGGACACCTCCCGTGGCTAGTCTAGTTCACCTTGAGTGGATTAGAAATCCTAAAAAGAGAAGAAACCTATCCGACGTGACAACAAAATCTTTCGTGGGTAGGATTCTTTATCTGTCACATTCCTTAGTGGTCGTAGCTCTCTTCCATCCTAGATAGGATTTACGTATTTAGAGCCACTACAGAAATTGTGATAACAGGAACCTAGGATGGACCAACTCTATTTAGGGTTACAAAAAATGGATGGAGAAGCCACTAATATAAAACCATGGATCTCTCCTTATAATAGTCTCTTGGGGATTATGGATTATCAGAAACCATTTTCTTTTCAAGAATCCGTCCTACTCCCATTTGGAAGTTCTCTATAAAATTAAATATATTTATAAGCATTTGAAGCATTCCCTAGAAAACAACCTCCAAGGCATATAGATATGCTGGAGATAGATCAGTTAGAAGCATGGTCTTTGATGGGGCTAGTCAAGGCAATCAGGAGCCCAGTGGAGCTAGAGGTATTATATAATATATTTCTCTTTACTGATCACGGCTTCTCTTAAAGGAGAACCTGGGAAGGCACAGTAACAACTAGGCAGAACTTCATGCTCTAAAATCCTTATTAATATTGGCTATAGAGAAGGAATTGGGAAAGCTTCAAGTCTTTGGAGACTTGAAGGTGGTCATAGAGTGGGTCAAGGGCACTTTCAGACTCCAAATTTTAGTCATGGGAGTACTCGCAGACAAAATCAAAGAAGCAGCTTAGCAGTTTCATGAAATCACTTTTAACCATGTATACAGGGAGCATAACATGAGAGTTGATGAGAGTTGTCAAAGGCTGTTGTAAATGGTCAGTTTGGGGTTCATCTACTGGAAGAACACAAGATGGGAGAGATATATGTTTCCCTCACATAAATCTGTTTTCCTATGCTCATCATCTTTTCTTTAAGATGGACTGTTTAATTTTGTTTTCATTATATCCCTTGAGGATTGGATAATGGTTCTGTTATTTTACTAAAAATTTTACTACTTTTGATCTATGACTACAGGTCAATTTTTCGTATATTTTATTATTTAGGATCATGTAACTGTACTAATAAGAACTTAGGTCAACCCTCTATGCAGGAACTCTATTAGATTCTATGCTAGCAATGCTTCGGCACCTTCTGAATGTGACTTCTTTCTGTTTGAATATAAAGTCATGATTTTTTCCTTTGAACAAGAAAGGTTGAATCAACTTCCAAGAAGCAATGCTTGAAGTACCATATGTGCCTAACAAGAATAAAAATAACCATCTTACATAACTCTATATCATTGGGGTGGTACTAGTTATATATATATAACAAATAAATAATGAGAAATCTTATACCTCCTTACTAAAAATCAGATAATTTTATAAGAGGAAAAAAAGTTTCCTTGAATATTATTGCCATGAGCTTTGTTACCAACTATTTTGTACCATAGTTGGACTTCTTGTGGGCCGCCATTTTCATGAACATGTTCAATGTTCATCATCAGTGTTCAGAAGTTCAGAAGACGTTTTCAGGGCCAATTTTGGCCCCTTTATAATAATTGCATGTCCAGGCCCCCTTGGTGGAATTGTAATAAGTTGGTCTAAGCATGATTATTTTGTAAAAGACTTGTCTTCCCTTAGGTTTGGCTATCAAGGGAATACTCTAGAGTGTTTTTTCCTTAGGAATTATGCACTTCGCTTCAATGGCGTATAAATTTATAATTCCTGAGTTTTTCACTCATACCTCCAAAGCTGGAGTATTCTCATGGTGGTCGAACCATAGTGGAAAAATTGCGATTTTTTCAACCTACTGATTTTTTTTACCGAAAAAATCGCGATTTTTTGTAAAAATCGGACCTCGCGGCGATTTTTCCTAAAAAATCGCACGAAGTCCCAAAAAATCGCCATGGAGTTTGAAAATTTTGACCAGTTTTGTACACCACAAGGCATTGAAGCTAGTAACAGTTAATGGTAATGTTAAATTCTTAAAGTAAAAGTGACATTCTCCTTAAATTTTTAACATTACCATTAATTGTTTCAGGATGTTTGAGAGTGGTTCCAACCTCATTGGACTTCATATGCAAAAAGTAGACTTTTAGATCCCATTCAAAATTCAACAGACTTAATAGTTTTCAGGATTTCAAGATTGCAACATTTCCACTGGATTCTATCATGTATGACGGTAAGGGATTGGAATTTAATCAAGCACATCAAACTAGGTATGTACCTTGATGTTGGTAGTGTTGATGCCTGATTGTTGAAGTTGATTGAATTCATTTGTCATGACCTTAATAAAAATATACCCTTCAGTCAAGCAAAATCACTTATTAAGCATGGGAAACTTTTTCTACCTTGTCCTAACGCTTGGATTAGGAAGTTTCATCAAAATTGTAGGGTGTTGAATAATGTCCTTGAAGTATTAACTTCAAGATTCAAAGTAGAGGAAAGGGCTAGAGCCTAGAGGAGGGGAGAATGACCAATGTTCCAACCAGTGTTGAAACTTCCAAATTTCCAATCTTTGAAACTTTGATGTATCAATTTTTTATTTGGCATACACTAATCATACATATTAGTGCTTTCTCCATATTTATGTGCCAATGTGTTTATCTAATGTTGGTATTGCTTTATATGTTTAAAATTCTGAAAAAAAAATGAATATATTTGTATTTTTTAATGTTTTCTGCGGTTTGCCGATTTTTTCGCCGATATTGCCGAGAAGTTGTATTCAGGACCCTTGCTAATTTTTTGCCGATTCTGATTTTTTGCACTATGGCTCGAACCTAGGGAGGTTATTAAAGTCGATGTGTCTATGTATTTTTTACATGCTAGCCATCTAAATTGAGTCATATGGACATGCACTAGGTCCCCTAGGAGTTTGGTTTCATTCCGGTAAAAGTAATTTTTCCCGTAAAATTAGACCATTTTTAAAGGTTTAATTGGAAATTTTCAAAATGTAATAAAAGCATGGTCTGGAGGCGGAATTGGGCGTGGGGATGCTCGTTTTCACACTCAGAGCATCCACTTTAACCTAGGACCCACTTTTCCTGGGTTTTGGGCGACTAAGTGGTCATTTGTGGCAATTTTTTCCTAAAAGTGCTACAAAACGACACTTAATTTCTAAGTGTTCTACAAATTGCACAGAGTACAAAAATAAAAAAAAGTCAGAAAATATGATTTAAAAAAGTTTGGAAAGGGTGGTTAATGTTTTATTAAGGTGTACGACCATGGTAGTGGAATAAAGCACATGTTATATGTGCAAACTTTGGATAGCGTGGGAGTATTTTATTTGAGAAGTGCGCCCTCCTTATCTGACGTGGGCGGCATTCCACACATGGAAACTCGTGAGGGATGGGAGAAGGTTCCAATGCTTGGGCGAGAGTTCCAAATGGAGAGGGGCGCCCATCTCATGAGGTGGTAGCCACCTCATCCCTCACACCAACCAAACTATGGTTCAATGTGTCAATCACTCCCCCTTTGGTGGATGCGCCTCCCTCTCCATGCACGCGCCCTCTCCTCATGAAAACTCTATCTAAGCGAGGCTTGCTTCTCATTCTAGAGGGATGCAAGGAACCTCTGTTGTATTGTGTGTAATGCTTTTTCTATTTGGCAAGCTGTTTATGAATAAAGTGAAGACTTTGGAGGTCTAAATGGTGCAAAATCTCATGGTGAATGCTTGAATCGAGGTGATATTAGCTTAAGTTCATTTATCTTTCATATGCAAGATTGCTAGCTTAGAAGGTTCTCTGTAGTCCATAGAGTAGACATTTGAGGTTTTCAACTTGTTTACTTTTGCTAAGTTATCTAAGATTTAAAAGTAGCAAATTGTAGTCAGTTATACCAATGCTCTTTTGATTTTATTTAGTTTATCACACTAGATTTGATCTTGTTTGTTGAAGGTTGTTTGAATTTTGCAAATCATCGAAGGTGAAGGAGAACTTGGAGCTTAGTTGCTTCCTTATTCTCTTCGCCATCTTTTCATAAAAAACTAATAGTTTTGTTCTACAGATACTTCCAAAGTCATCTCATTGTTCAAGCTTGGGCTTGGGTGTCTCCTTTCCATCCTTTTCAAAATTTCAACAAATCTCTCTCTTGGTTCCTTTATTTTCATAACAAGTAGATCTAAGCTTTTCAAGGATTATCTAAATCATCTATCTGTTATATGCTTAGGAAGATCTAAAGAGCTTCACATTTTTTCATTTGTCAAAGTGTAGATCTAGTCCTAATAGGTTAATACTTGAAATTTTAAAGTTTAAATTATTTTGCAAGTATTAAATCTTTCGTAATTTTTTTTTTGAATTTTTTAGGCTAATCCACTAATCCAAATAAATCATAGTTTGTTGGTTTTACAGGAAAGCAATGAGCTAAAAATCATAAAAAATCTCTCATCTTCAACCCCTTGCTCTCCTTTAAGCCTTCTTGAAAGGCCCAAAGCCTCTTGAATCTCGCATTTGAAGCGGATCAAGAGCACTCTCTATCGAAGAGTTGTTAATAAGTTATTGTAAATATCATTAATAAAAAGCAAGTGGGATTATAGTTCCCACACCCTTCTTCCCCTATTTGGGGGAAGCCTGTATCTTTCATTTCCTTTGCTTTTTACCTGCACTCAAACTAAAGTAGCATGCTAGGATAGTTTCATTTTTTAAGGTTTGATAAGAAAAGTTAAAAGTTCATTTTTACTTAGAGTTTAAAGAGTTTTTGCAATATTTTTCTTTAGGTTGATTTATGTGCTTAGATTAGATTCAATTTTTCACACTAAAAAGAACCACTAACCCCCTTGCTCTCCCAAGTACGGGTCTTCGGACTTGAAAGAGATTCTTGGGTAGATAATTAGAGAACTTGTTTTCAGCATTTTACTCGCAACAAACAAAGTAGTGTTCGAAATCTCTTGAATCACGCTCTTAAAGCGGATCAAGAGTGCTCTCTGTCGGAGAGTCAATCTTAAAATTTACCAATTTAATAAATCTCTTGAATCTCGTTCTAATTCGGATCAAGAGTGCTCTCTGTCGGAGAGTCAGTTGGAACAAACTATTCGCCCACTCCGTGTATGCTCTACCCATAGCTTTGGGATATCAAAAGTGGAAGTGTCGCATTCATAATTTCTCACATTTAATTAATCTATTCATCATTAATAAAATCAAGTCCCGTAAAACCAACGGAAATCCGGCGTTGCCACGCTTTGATCGAAAGTGGGGAAATTCTAACTAAGAACGCGGGAACCACTAGGAGGTGACCTCAGAACACCAGTTAGACTACATCCTTGTTGGTGTAATGTTGAACACCGCTCTCGAGACTCCATTCCAGCCCACATGTCCACTCCATTCCAACCCACATGTCCTTGTACAGAGCCACCTAGATCACATTCCGGACACATTTCTTGTACCGGAAGGTATATTAGAAATCCCCTTATCCCACAATAATTCAACCTCATCTTCAACATCATATAATAAAATAAACCAAGAGGCATTCGCACAACGGTTCTCTTAGCACTCCAACAAACAGTGACTCCATTAGCACTGGTCTTTCAGCAACAACAATTATTCAATCTCTCTATTTGCTCATTATCTTTCATGAGTTATTGTTGATTATCATATCATGTTGTGGATGAATTTTTTATTCAATTTGTTATCCATATGTTGTTGTCATTCATTTTATATGTTGTGGATGTGTTACAATTCATATGTGTGAGCAACTTGGTTTAAATCTCTTTATTCTTTCATAAAAACTCCTAAAAAACAATCTTCCCATCACTAAACATTCAAACTTTAAGAGACTTATAAACTCTTTTTAGGGTCTACCCCCCTTTGGTTTGTTAGGAGTTTCGCCTAAACAGAGGAGTTGGGATCAGGTGACAGCACCTGACTCTTTGCCACACCGAGCAGCTTAGAAAGATTTCTGCTGCGCTCTCCCCCAGGTGTGCAATCTCAGTGGCAACAAGCTTGCAATCTCGGTGGCAACAAGTTTCAGATACAAATATGAAGATCACACATGGTTTATAATCTTTGAATTGGTTCTCAAGCTTTAATCATTCTTATTTATTCTATTGTTATAGATTCTAGTATTCCACTGACCACTCAGATTTACAGAATGATCAAATTGAACATCATTACGATCCAAGTGAAAAGCTTGATTATGAGTTTCTAAGATTTTATCATTTTATTGCTTTTTGTTTTCACCTCAGCAAGTCAAAAAATCTCTTCATGTCATTTAGATCCAAGTGAAAAGCCCAAACTATGAGTTTCTAAGGGTTTATCACTGCACCAAGAGGTGCATTCTACAGCCCAATGTGAGTGAGAGGTCTAATGTCCATGCTCAATTTTGAGATGACACATGGAACTTAAAAATAATAATAACAAATAAATAATTGAACTTCAACCAGAAGTAAAAGAAACTAAATCTCAGTGAATTCTACATCTCAGTGTGAGGGAGATGTGTAATGTCTGTGCCCAACACTCACATGACATGTGGTATAAGTCAGATCAATATAGAATTTAAAAACAATAGAAAAATAACATCTCGGTATGGATGAGATATGCAACATTATTGCTTATTAATCAAGCTATTAAAAAAATTAATAATAATTCTGTAATTTAAGAAAAGAATATTAAGAATTAATATATATATATATATATATATATATCTGCTATTATGCACACACACATCAACATAGATGCATCTTATCTCGGTGTCTTTTAAACATCGAGAGATTTGCATCTTAATTTCTTTTTTATCCTCTCAGTGCTTAATAAATCTGGGTTTAAGATGGATCAATGCTGATGTTATTGCTTTCCACATAGTAACTTTGGCAAGTCAAAATATTCCCTCCCTTTGCTAAACAAAAAAATCTTAAAACACTCTTATTCTATAAAATGCATTTCCATGCAACCACAGCCAAATTGGATTTGGGTAAATTTTCAAATTCAATATAAATATCCATGTCTCTGCTTTTGCAAACTCTGATGTTTGGAGAAAATAAGTAGCTGATTAAACTCTTAGACACTTACACTGAACCTCCTCCTAGTGGGCCAAATGTTTTGAAAAGAGACATTCCAGTCATGGCAAGCCCATTTGCTGCTCCTCTTTGGTCTTGGGACTGCAAGAATCATGCAAATGCTGAATCCAATCTCAGAAGGTAGTAAAGATGTATTTCATATGATGTACATTAAATATTCATTTATTATCCCAACCTTGTTGCCACAAACCATATAAATTATAGGAAATGTTTTGTTAGATATGTTTTCACATGCAAGCTACATTTGAGTGTGTTTAAAAGAGAAATCGCATACCACAGAATTATTTAGGAGAAGGAAAGTTCCCGTATAAATTGTTGCCTGTTCAGAGAATGCAGCCAATACTTTAGATTCCAGTGACCATTATCAGATGCCCAAGAGTGACATAGCATAAAATTCTAATCAGCAAAGCATTCAGATGACATGCAATCATAGATTATGTTCAAAATACCAAATTTTGGAGGATTAGTGATCCATCAAATAACAGGAATTCAAAGAGCACTTTAACATCACATATACACAAGTGAGCTGTCATCACAAGCTCTGATGATATTACTGATCATAATATCCTTATGATATGACTCCTGTAGTACAGTGCCATATAACGTGAATATGTGGCAGACGTTACTGCCATATAACGTCTACCACATTGGCCAAGCAAAACTCAATTAAAAACATCTGGACCCATCTATTTGCTAGCTGACCTAGGATATTCGGCTAAATAAAGGTAAACAAGTATCTTACCAGTCATTCTGCACTTTCTATATGAGACTACATTGGCTTTGATCGATCAAATTCTTTAAAAATCCAAACAAAGATGCTTATTATTTATACATGTCGCATGTAAGGAGGTATTCTTTATTTTTGTCTTAGCAAATATACATAAAGATCTAGACCTACAAGGCTTGTAATACAACATGCAAATTGCCTAGTGTTGGTATATTTGATGTATTTTTTATTTCTCTTAAAGTAGTATTAGCAAAGATACATAAAGATCTAGACCTACAAGGCTTGAAGTACAACATGTAAATTGCCTATTGTTGGTATATTTGATTTTACAACGATGAGGCTTTCCATATTTGTACTCGCGTTACCCATTCAATGCAATGAACTGTTTCCTTGGATAAAAAGCAGAACATTTCAAATTTGTTTTAAAGACTATCTATTTTCTAATTTTGTATACTACCTAGTTAAGACGGATTCCATGTTTAAGACTGATTCCATCTGAAATATAATATACTGCTACAAGAGTTGAATTCAACTGCTTATTAAAATTTGGACATGAAAAATTTGGGGATTTTATCTCTGTTATTTGCAAGTTGGAAAGCTTCACCATGTCCCTCACATGAAGCAACCATTTCATAAGTCATATATCACGAGGATAAATAAGTCGGGTTATGGTCTGCTTGGGAATCTGCATGAACCGTATCAGCACAGTCCACTTCCAGACAGCTAGCCTGGGTCTTATCAGAAAGGAAAGATTATCTTCAGTAATATCTGGATCAGATTCTGAAATGAGAAATTTGAACGCATTGAAGAAATGGCATGAAATGTTGTATGTTGACATTAAAAAACACATCTTTCTTTTGAACCAAATCACATTTATTTCTCGATTAGCCCCATCCTATACAGCCTTACGATGGCAAGAAAGTATATGCACCAAGTTTTAATAATCCACAACTATAAATTAGAACATCCGAAGAATAAAATATTCCAAAATCCTTGGAACCTGAATTAGAAGAATGGTTGCCAAGAATGCTAGACAACATCAAGCTCACTTACATTAGGAGACACAGTAAATAAATTGATAAAAAACTATCCAAATTTTTTATGAAGTAGAAGACAGGAATGCAGACATATCATTGTGCAATGTACAACCACTTGAAAGATCCATATGTAAGCAACTTGGCCACAAGTTATGCTATTACAATAAACTTAGACAAAGTTATTTCAAAATAGACACATGGAAATGGGAACAACGAATGGATCTCTGGCCTCAAAAACTTTGTATGAAAGCCATGTCAATGGCTAAATCAAGATAAAAATGTTAAAACTTGAAAAATAAATAATACCACTAGAACTCTGAATTCAAGAGGAAGGAATGACAACTATTAACATGAAGAACTTTTTATAAATCAGAACAAGGAATAACCTTTGTGGAGAAACTATTAATCTAGAACTAAGCATCATATCTTGAATGCAATAGTGAGTTGAGAAAACTGTAAAGACAGTTGTTGTGGCCCGATTGATATCTCAATGAAAAGATAATTCTCTTCTTGATTCATAGAAATTTTATATTAAACTTATGGAAAAACTTCTATCATACCGATAGACCAGTTTTCAAGGGAGTAAAATACTTACAGCTAATGCATTTTTCAATACGGAAGCACATGTAACGATCACCCATAGCAGAACACCTGACAGCATGGCTATAAATGGGTAGGATGTCAACAGTAGTATGGTTAATATCTGCACTTCAATGAAATTATGTTATTTCTGTGCACTCAACATTGGAAATTAAATTCTCTATATAAATTAGCAAATTTCACACTCTAGATGCTATTAAAATACTCACATCTACATTTAAGGAAATATATATCTAATTGGGCAAAGGGGAAGATCATACTGCTGCTATACGAATTAATAGAATAGCTCCAGCATAGTTCGCTAATGGTGGAAAGATAATAAGTTGGAATAGTAATAACCCGCCACCTTCAATAGCGACATCATATAAAAACGTCAGTAGTTATTTATTATGTCTCCACATATGAGAAAAGCAGTATACAATGGTTCAAACATATAAGCCACAACAAGGTCGGAACTTGAACCTGTTTTGAATTAAGAAAATTGAATTTTCAATTTCATGAATCATTGCAAAAGAAAATACAGATTCATGTTCACGTGGAGCACGTTTCTAAATGCACTGACAATAAAATTACCATGAAATCCTAGTGTTGCTCCCTCCTTCTTTTGGCCCATGGGAGTGTGATTTAACGGCAAGCAGTGAGGTGATCAGGCATGTATTAATGTGGAGACCCACGTTCAAATACCTCGAGCGGGCATGGCTGTAAATATTTCCTTATAACTATCTAAAGTATTTCTCAATTAAAAAAATTACCATGAAGAACCAGGGATAGAATAAAGAAAACAATTCAGTCCCAGTTCCAATGAATAGTTACTTCAAGAGGATCTGATGCTACTGAAAATGAAGCCAATGAGTTCATGTGCTGCATTTTTATTGCTAAAATTCCCAAGAATGAGTAGTATTTCTTGTTTCGGGCCTAGTTGATAAAAACTAATGGCAACCTATTGGTTGTCCTAGCATTGAATTGTAAATAATGAACTAATTTTTAATTACAAATGTTTGACTTGGTCAAGTGCTTTCCAGCCAATAGTATTGGGGTGACCATAGCTTTGTAATTTGGTTTCTATGTATCTTAAGCCTATTTATAGGAAAATAATGAAGAGTGTACACTATAAAGCAATGTAAATTTTGGCATCTCTTGTATCTCTCATTTTCTATTTGGCTCTGTTACCCTTTTTTCAGCAAGGGGTGAATATTGATCAGCCTTTCCTAGATGAGATAAGTGGTTGCACCATAAGTCAGGTCAGAGTTTCTTCCAACAGCACCAGTTGGTCCATGGTCCTTGATATGCCTAGCCAGAGACAGAGCATCACTCCCTGGTGTTGTGATATCTCTAACCTTGATCTTTACTTAGCATGTTTTCTTGCATGATAGCAGAGAAAATTTGAAGGATCTGTTGCCTCCCCACTGTTAGAGGGGTGTTCACGCAGCGGAGAATAGCATGCAAAAGAAAATGCAAGGAATAAGGATGCTAATTCTGTTCTAGAGAATCAAGTGTTACAAAAATCGGCCGATTTTTCGCGCTTTGGCGATTTTTTGCGATTTTTCAAGGAAAAATCGGGCCGATTTTTACCCGAAAAATCGCCGATTTTATCCCGATTTTTCACCGCTTTATCACCCTCACTTGCTCGCTACAGCCGTGGAGAGGAGAAGAAAGATGATTAGGGTGAAAAAATTGCGTTTTCGGTTTTCAGCTAAGTATTCAGTAAAAAAAATTGCGTTTTCGGTTTACTTCTCACTTCTCTGTTCGAGTCCCCACCACACTGCTCACGCCTCACTCCGCGGCCTCACTGCCTCTCTCTGCGGCCTCTCTCCGCGGCTTCCATCCCACTCCACAGCACACTGTTGCACGGCCTCTCTCCACAGCTTCCATCCCACTCCACAGCCCACGGCTTCCATCCCGACTCCCCAGCGGCCAGCCCACTCACTGTCGTCCAGACCCCACCACAGTCCACGCTGCTACGGTGCTAAGTTTTTTAATTTTTAGTTTTAAAAAATTAAAAAAAAAACTTTAGAAAAATGTTGTAAGTTATGCATTAATTAAAATTTATGCATTACAAATTAAAAACAACATTTTTTTAAAGTTATGCATTACAAATTAATTAACATTTTTTAATTAAATTACTAATTACAAAATTACAAATAACAAAAACTATTTGTAATTTTGTAATTAGTAATTAGTAATTTTCCTGTTTTTAATATTTTATTTTTAATTTTTTAATTTTTTAAATTATATTTCATCAGTAATGCAGCAGCATGCTAATTTTGTAATTAGTAATTAGTAATTAGTAATTTTCCTGCTTTTAACTTTTTAATGTGTGATGTATCTCTAGACATCTTATATATCTTATATATCAGTTTTCTTTCCATATTCATGTGGCAATGTGTTTATTTGATGTTATTGTTGCTTTAGATGTTTAAAAAATTGAAAAAAAATGAATATTTTTGTGTTTTTTAAGTTTGCCGATGTTCTGCGGAGATATCCCGAGACGATGTTTCCTGGACCCTGCCAATTTCCGCGCCACGCCGATATTTGTAACATTGCTAGAGATGAATATTATGCCAGAATTGCAGACTGAGAAATAGAATCATCCTGATCCAATGGTTTAAAGTATGCATGTTGAGACGAGCATTCAAAGTAAAGGTAAAAGTCTAGCTTCAATCTGAAGCTATCATGTTTCAAGTATTTCTGAGTACTTGATGGATTACGAGGACAAGAAATTCCAGAATGTCTCTAAAGAAGGCCTTAAGCTTGCGAAAGATACAAAGGGCAAGGAAGTTAAAGATTCATTCAAAGAGCTAACTAACTGGTGGAAGGATGTTCTTTCTAGTGAAAATGTAGATTCAGTGAAAATAAGTAACACACTGGACAACACGCTTGGAGTTGTTGTCACTTCAAAATATGATTGGAGTGCAAACATGGAGAGAATATGCAATCACAGACTCTATCAGATGCCAACAGGCAAAGTTACATGCAGGGGAAGAGGGTACTCGAGATTAATCCAGGGCATCCTATCATTAAAGAACTTCGTGAAAGGGTCACATAGAGTCCAAAGGATGAAAATATAAAGCAAACTGCAAAGCTGATCTACCAGACAGCATTGATGGAAAGTGGATTCATACTTAATGACCCAAAGGAATTTGTGTCGAGCATTTACTCGACAATCAAGACTACTCTAAACGTGAACCCAGATGCAACGGTTGAGGAAGATGATGAAACAGAGGAAGAGGCCGAGGATCACTGAATCATGCCACATCATTCTCAATAAATCAACCACATCAGTCATTAAAGACGCATCTCCATTTTGACGTGATTAAACTGAGTTTCATTAAAACGTGGAGTTTACACGTTTTCTTTTTAGCGGCCAATTTGTATCGTCTTTGCCCTAAATCACAAGGTTTAACAATTTCTTTAGCAAGCAACCGAAGTTAGAACTGACCAGAGGTCATGTCGTGGGGGAGTCCACGTTTTTGTTGGTCGCTGAAGACATATCCCTCCTGGCAGCCGATTTCAGTCTTCGATGAGACATCCACCAGGGCATTTCGACTTGGCAAGTAAACAGGGCCAGCGTGAAACTTTGAAATCGAGGCATATCTGTGTAGAAAGCGACCAGTCAGTTCGTTTGACCACAAGTGGCGGCCCAGCAAACCCCAGTTAATTGGTGAGATGGCAGCCGGATTGATACAAGATCCTTCGCGTGACAAAGACTTTAGAGGAACATCCTCTTGCAATTGGAGTTCAATCCGAAGTTCGAGCCTAAATCTCGCGTGACAGCCAGCAAAACATTGTGATTTTCTCCACGTAATTCATTGTGTACTTAGAAGATGGCAGGCAATAGTTTTAGATTTTGGTGACCTCTGCTATGTACGGGAACTGGAGATGGCAGATTTCGAATTAGTTGGTATCGTTTGACAACTGGCTATGGAGACAGCTAGACATCGGGGAGCTCCACTTCACTTGTTGACCATCTTTGGGATGGAACGATTTGCTAAGTGGGAGTGCCTTTTAATCAAGGTGACACTTGGGGGTTTTAGTTGGAGAGAAAAGTGCATCTTCACCCACTTTTTCCTCTTTTTTATTATTATTTTATTTTCCTTTTTTTTTAATTTTTAAGAGAGCTTTTTTGGGCCTATAAAGATGATAGCCTCCTTCATTGTAAAGATGGAAAAAGGTTGGGTTTTTTTTTCCCTTGAGCTTAATAGAAAAATACCATGTTGGGTTTTTCAAGCATATTGGGCATCTCTTTCATGGTTGCATGTTTCATTATAAGTTGTGGAGTAAATCTAGCATAGAAGGCTATATTCTAGTCCATTGGGCAAGCATTTGCATTTGTCAAGTTGATTGTTGATATTATGTTTTCAAAAGATCTTAGGAGTAATAGACTGTAGTCGGTTATACTTATATTCTCCTTGTCTTTGATTATGGAATGTACTAGATTAATCTCACTTGTATGAAACGCAAGGCCCCCTTGAGTCCTCTTTTGACTCCATTCTCCCTTCTGGTATACTGACACTGGTCTTTCCCCGAGGACGGATCCTCCCTTCCTTCCCATCACTTAATCAAAATACCTTTTATACTACAACCGTTTCTCTAACGTAGCCTCTTCGATTCACCTTGTCCCCACATTGCATCTGCCTTAGTGATCCTACCTTAGGGAAAGCCCCCTTGAGTTGGAGAAGAGCCAACCTGAAGCGAGGAAGAGAGGAGTGTGCTGACATTGGCTTCTCTCTTGAGAGTTGTCATCGAGCTGGTGTGCTTATTTTTGGGCTTCAGCACACGCATGTCAGTTTTGGGTGACAACAGGATCCATAATTTTCTCAAAGTGTAGAAACCTTGACGAATCTTAATAATTCATAAATTTGCAACCATAGAATGTTTGGCAATTATTTTGTAAAAATATTCAATTTTCTAATGACTTTATATAGTTTTTAGACAATTTTGGTAATCTTTAAAGTAAAAAGAAATTATCCCATGGAAATCGGACGAATCAGGTTCGAAAAAAGGAAAATTGGCGAATCGTTTTTTGGAAAAAAGGCCAAAAAATAGACCATGGGCTAATTTCGCCCCTAAATTTTCCTTGCATGAGATATTAGTTATATGATTTCATAATAAATCACATCCTTAATTTATTACTTGTTTAGTCTAACCTTGGTGTTTCTCTTCTTACCTAATAAGTGTGTTACTACAATATTAATATGTACCTTAATGAACTAAGTCATGTGATTCCATTCATTCCATAACATATTACCTAGCCATTTTATTCCGCTAAGCCAATTCACCCATCCCCTTCATTTTCCCCTTTGTGAATGATCTATTGTTAGTAACAACATATGGTCTCGCTAATATTCCAATGTATGAATGCCTCAAGTCAAAGTCAAAAAAGTCTTGTACTCTAAAATAGGAAGTTACTGATAAATCAAATGTAAAGGAAAATCCCATGGTAGATACTCCGCATGGAAAATGCTAGGTTCCCTTGTTCAGGACTAAGCCAATAAAAGGGCTAAGCAAAAAGTGCAAATAAAAAATCACTAAAAGACAAAGAAATAAAGAAAAAATAAAATGAAGGTACGAGGATGGATTACCCATGACAGCACTTCCTAGGCACAAATGTCAAAGAAAAATCCTAACTCTTGAAAGCTAAGGATAAGACCGAACACTCCTATATTACTATGATGGTTATTTCACAAAGGACCCCTTCCTCCCCAATATGCGTAATTCACTCCATATACCCTCACTTGACTTAGGTAAATTAAGCTTTGCATGTTAATTTAGAAGTTTCACATGTAAAAGGGTTCTAAGGGTTACACCAATGTTAGACTGGACAGGTAGAGTCTAGACATTATTAATTAATGAATTATTAGTAGAAAGTGCAATTGTAATGTATATCTTGTGTATAATTATCATGTTAGACTAACATTGTCTGAGATTGACGCTGTGTTAATTTATTATTTCATTTGAGGGGTTTTATTAGACAAATACTTTGGTATTTTGATTATTATTTATGGCTATTAGGCACTTTATGATCGAGTGCTACACTTGGAAGCTTCATTTCCTTCACACGTGTGGACTATTTGACTTCCTAGGGGTTCATTCTACTTTGGATTGAGCACCTACACGAATTTTGGAGCTTAATTATGAGGTTGTTGGCATGTTTGACCACCTCAAGAGCAATTTTGGACCACACGTGTGGTAGTTTTAGCTTCTCCCATGGTTTTTGAAAACAATTTGATGGTTATTCTTGTTGATTAGGTTGTCATTGATGCCAACAATGTCTACAGTTAAGTCTTGGTGCCCCTTGTGGAGCCCCTGAGGGTTAGTATTTGATTTGTGGTTGTCTGTGTCAGAGGAGACCTTTTGACTTTGTCCAAGCCCAAGATTGAAGCCCTTGGAGGCCTATGGACATTGGAAAAAGCCCTGAACACCCTTTAGAGTGTTTAAGTACCCCTAAGTTGTTTCCTTGGTCCCCCATACCACAACCTATGCCCTAGTACCCTAGGAAGTGTCCTTGTTGGGTTGAAGAAGTTCTGAAGAAGTCCTTGGTTCCACACTTAGTGGATTGATGACCGTGCAACCCCTGTTGAAGTCATGGATCTCTTGTATGTGATGATGTCATAAATGACTTAATAAAGTCATGGAACCTTTGTGAAGACCTTGATGCCCACCATTTGCAATTAAAGAGGTTAAGGAACCCACATCGCCATATGGAGAAGCCCTTGATGGGGTCATGAAGTCCACACACTTGGAAATGAAGGTACCTTGATGTAGCCCATGATCATGTGGATGAGAATCCCACACACATGATGAAGAAGCCCTCAAAAATTTGAGGAAGCCCATACAAATGGTGGTATGTTGGTGTTCGTGGTGCCCTAGGAGGATTGGGTCTTGAACTCACACATTTGGTGGCTCTTAGATAGTAATGTTGAAGCTCAAAACATTTTAATGAAGCCCTTGATTAAGTCCTTAATACTCCTACACCACTTATACACTTTGAAGATGGCCTCAAAAAGTTGATTGTATTGTGGTATCATTAAGCCATTGAGAAGACATTATCATGGAATAAAATCCTTGAATGGTGAAGCCCTTGGTCATCTGATGAGTTATTTACTATTGTTAAATAAATAAATAAATAAATAAAAAACCCTCACAAGCACTCAACGGTCACATGATGTATACAATGTACATTTGATGAAGACATGCTCAACATAGCATAAAACGATTGAAGAAATATACTAAGGAGGAAGGTCAGCTAGCAAAAGAAAAAATGAGGATTTAATTAATTGTTAAGTCGACTCAGTCAATGATAAAATATAAAGATAAAAATACAACATAAAAATAAAATAAAATGAAATTTTATGACAGGTCGGCCCAGTGAAAACTAGTATAAATAACCTATCCAAAATTCATTTTATAGACACAAAAATTTCGGTGGAGCTCTGCAATTTCATGGACTGAGGCCAAGTGACTGTTTTTCGGGTACTGTAGCAGCAACAGTAGACTGAAATTTTTTTATTTTTGGGTATGTGGAATTTGTGTGGAGGAAGAGCTCTGAATTTCGTGGGTCTAAAGGGCAGCCATAGTAAAAATCAGGTGTGCATTTTGTTGAAGATCTGTCTCTGAAATTCAGGTTATTTACTGAGGTAGCTGCAAATGAGAGCAAGAATTTCTACAGCAGAGCATTATTTCTGATTTCGGGTGAATGTAGACTGAGACTACCTCAGTACTTGCGGGTCACAACAAAAGGTTATTCGGGCTACTACAGCACATCTCTCAGGACAGTGAAACCGTCCAGCACTAAATTTTGGGTTTCCCACAGTTGTAATTCTGGTTTTTAGCAGCATAAATAAAAGGCTACCACGGTGATGGAGACCTAACCACATGAAGGCATCCATATGTGTTTGCAGCAGTAGTTTGAAGGTGATGAAAGTCTGATTTAGGCAGAGTCAATGCCTCAATGTTTATCATGTTGAAGTCACAATTATATGTAAGGACAAAAAGGCACACATGAAGGAAGATCAAACTCAGAGACATCCTAAAGTTCCAGCCTTTTTGAACCAACTCAGAATAAGCCACAGTGGAGCAGGACACAAGCTCAGAAATTTGTGACTGAGGCAGAAATTCGTGACTGACGCAGAATTTCGGTGACCACAGTGATTCAAGTAAGAGCTTGTAATTTTGTTTTGCAAATTGTGTGAAGTTGTGAGGTGAAGAGCAGTAAGCTCTGAGGCACGAAGAGGGGACACAAGATGAGGTCAATCGAAGATAACTTGATGTCTTAATGATCTGGGTTCACGAATTGTTGAGGAAGAAAAGAACATGAGAGCTGAGTAAATGTCGATTGGTGCAATGATCTGGAGAAGCACTAGGCTAAACGAATAAGTAAAGATCAGGGTTTGAGTGCATGTGTGCAAATTGCAGAAGGGTCTCTATACAGTATGAAAGGTTGGTGTGCAAATCACTGATACTCCAAGTCAAGACGAATCCATATCAAGGTAAGATCAAATGGTTGCAGAACAAGGCAACTTTGATATACAGTGTATTAGTATAAATATTTGTATCAAGAAGTTTTGAAAAAAGGTAGTATGAATTTTTGTCTTGAAATGATCTGAAAAGAGTAAGTGTGAAATGAATTTCTGAGAAGAGACTTAATGTCTTGAGTGCAAATGTAAAGAACCATGTGACAGAAATACTGGATATCATGTGAAAATCTTTGTGAACAAAAGTGGTAAACTACAGGAAGTAGTGTCATAGGAACTACAGGAAGTAGTGTTACAGGAATGATGGAGTCACTGTACATTATGTGCTGATGAAAGAAAGTCTAAGAATTGTGGCAACAACATGATTGAATTTACGATATGATGCTTTGTTTTGGAGATGTTTTGAGAATGTGAAATACCTGTATGCTTTAAGAGGGTTTGAGAGCATGAAGAATTAAGTAAACATATGCAAAGAAGCAATTTTTTGTGTACAAAACAAAGAATTTGTATATCATGTGTAGATGAAGAGAGCTTTTGAGGGTAATGTTGTAGCTCCAGAATTGTTTGTGACATTGTTTGAAGACAGCTTTTAAAGGGGTACCACAATCGAAGGACGTTACAGGAATTGAAGTTAACTACAGGAATGGAGTTTTGGTGCTACAAAGACTAAAGTGAGCTACAGAAACAGAGGATTGGTGTCATCTTCTTAACATGTACATAAGCAGCTTGGTACAGGTTTGGCACAGGTTGCCTTATGTGCAGTTGGTCTAACTCAGATTGGCTGAGTTGTATGAGCAGTTGGTTGGACCCAGGTGGCCTGGTACAAAGTTGGTTGAACTCAGATTTATTGATTTGAATAATGTGAACAACAGATTGATTTATGCACATAGATTGATTGGTACAGCTAAGATTGATTGGTACAGCTAGATTGCACAGATTGATTGTACAGGATGATGAACAGTGTGGCACAGTTGTGATGAGCAGTGGTCAGTTAATGAGCAGTGAACAGTTGATGAGCAGTGAATGAGCAGTGAACAATTGATGAGCAGTGACAGTGGTTGAGCAGTGTGGTGCAGGTGTTGGTTAATAGGTCCGCAGGATCAGTGCGGTTGTGATTCAGCAGTATCTATCTTCATATCAGGGTGGTAGGATGGAGCAAGGAAATCTAGGGAGCTAAGGCTTCCTTCAGGTTGTAGCCTGTAAACCAAGGGGATGTAGCCTCCTTCCAGTTGTAGTTGGAGAATTGAAGTCTTTGTAACAAAGGGAGTTGTTGCTTCCTTCCAGTTGTTGCTGGTAAATTTTTATTATAAAGGCTTCCGTGGTTTTTCCCCCAGGACTTGGGTTTCCACGTAAAAATCTTGTGTACTGTGTTTTGCTATGCTTCCTATGTGATGATGATATGATGATAGGTGATGATGAGCTGCAATTGTTAATAATGCTGATGATATAATGATAATGTGGTAATACATTAATGAATGATGTATTGAAGAAGCAGTTGATGATTGTTAAAGTTGAAAAAGTAATAAAAAGCTATACACACTGTTCACCCCCCCCTCTCAGTGTGCTCGGTGTGTCCAACAATTCTCATGGTTTTATGGGGGCACTCTTGGTTTTTGCACCTGTTAGTTGGAGATTTGAGCATATTGTGCCCTCTCTTCTAGAGATGGTTTTGTGGTATTGCATCCCATGTGATGGTTTTCACCCATGGTATAGGAGCACCCTCTCTTGGGCCCATTATGTATTATTTATCCATATTTTAACCATGTAAAGTTGTTGTTCCTGTTATCACACCATAGTAGCAGGGCTACTATTCTTGTTTAGCAGCTATCTGCACATTCCAGAGCTTCCATTATTCAGAGCATGGCTATGATGATTGTATATTTTGTGATCACTCATGATCAGAGCAGTGTATTATTCAGACTTATGTTAGACCTTGTGTCAAGGCTGAGCCTTGAGAGTTCAGATTTGATGACCAATGTGACCCTTTATCCCATACAGTTTCAGTTCAGTGCTTAGAGATGTATTGCAACAGTGTTTCAGATGGTATATGATGTTTATTACTATGATGATGTTGTATGATCTATGGATATTTTATCATTGACTGTGGATTATTATCTTGTTGATTTAGTCATGTTCACAGCATCTGCTTGGTATATTATTCCTGATGTGGCACACTGTTTAAAATGAACTATAAATCATAAAATGGACAATTGCTTGCACATTTAGGTCATTTAACAAAACCCATTGGTTTTCCACCTTACATAGATATGGTCTTTCCTGACACCAATTGTCTGCTAGTGTAGGCTCCATATTCACTTGACCCCATCCATACATGACTTTCCTATTTGACTTTAAACCTTGACCTGTCTCATTTGACTTTCTGATACTGAGGACTTCCCCATTTTTCTACCTCTGTGTTTGGACCGCATCCTTGTATGTTCAGTGTCTCGGCTCTAAGTTGGTGACAAAA
This sequence comes from Larix kaempferi, assembly GCA_027924585.1. Lineage (NCBI taxonomy): Eukaryota > Viridiplantae > Streptophyta > Pinopsida > Pinales > Pinaceae > Larix > Larix kaempferi. The sequence goes on from BSBM01000445.1 coordinate 3,788,921, forward strand.
CTTGCCTTTGGTGAGTTGGATTGTAGGCCTAAATCATTCTGGTCGGTTGTCTCGATCTTTGGCATTGGCTCGAACTCCCCCTAGTCACTTGAGATGTTGTTGGCTAAAACTAAAAGCTCATGTTCTACTTATGGAAACTTATAAATTCGCCCATGGAAACTAAAAAGGGCAAGAGCGATGAACAGCTAAAAATACTCCTTGAAGAGTATAAGAAAGGTCCAAAAAGCAATGGTTCTTAAAAGCTATATCCAAACAATTGCTGACCTTATATGTATATGAAAGCATGCCCGAGATGCAAGCTGCAACTAGTTGTGCTTTTCAGCACACCTGAGATCCGAAGGGTTATGTAGGCCAGAAAGGCCATGAAATGAAATTGAATGATCCTAATGAACCTGGATCAACTTGATGTAGACATGATACCTAAGTTGAATAAGCACTCTCTAAACAACTTATCCATTTGTGAGGCACAGCCATTCCCCGTGTTATTTTGTCCAAGCACAAAGTTTGTAGCTTCCCCCTTCTCCTAGTCCAAAGTATTTTTGAGTTAAGTTATCCTTCACTAGCAGTTTGACCACGTCCAATGGGTGAGTTTGTCATTTGAACTATTGTGCAAGTAATTTTATATAACAAAAGAATATGCTAACATGATTAATGCCACTGAATGGATGTTATACTTTGAGCTTGGCTGTGAGAATGATTAGAGAAGCATGTCTTAGTCTACTGACGTGATTTATCCTTGGTTGTATATTATTGGGATTCGTGATGATGTGGGCCATATATATATACCTATTGATGATGATTGATGGTCCCACATACTTCATGATGATATCATATGATGGACATATGGTTCAGATGATGATTGATGCAGTTCAGCAGGTTTTATTATTACTTCAGATCATCAGATTATGCACTGTCCATATATGGTGGACCCTACAGCTGGCCCATTAGGGCAACCCATGGTGTATGAGTACACATTCCTAGTGGATTTGGGTCTTCTGGATCCAATGAGACACTTATCTTTCAGTTCCGGGCACTTTTGATAGTGATTGATGTAGTTTTACACTTGTTGACCAGATTTGGGGCTGATTTCCCAGCCTGAGCAGCAGGGGCCATGAGAGGCCAGTTCACCTAGGGCACTGTATGAGGAGGGGGTTGTCCAACCACTTGTTTTTACCATTTACCCCCCCTTCTGGAGAGCCTGGTGGGCTCAGTTGGACAGCGCAGATGCCCTGGGAGGCAGTTTTGGCACTTTCATAGTTACCGAGGCAGTTAAAAAATGGGATAAAGTGGTCACTGAGGAATTCGATTTGGGCAATTGAGGCAAGGTTTTGGCATTTGGTTTTCACAGAGGTCTTCCAGGGTGATCCCACTATCTTCCAGCCAGTTTTCACCATGTGGGTAGGCCCACAGCGATCACAGGAGGTCTTTTACTGCTTGTCTGTCACATATTCTGAGGACAGATTTGATCATTTATATTATCTTGGACATATTTTATTATTTTATTGTGCCTTGGGGATGAGCTAGTAAGGATTAATGCCACCTAGCCCCACCATGTGCTTCTTATGTCATGTCCTAGTCATTATGAGGTGGGCTATGGTACTTTTACCCCCTCTAGTGGATGACGTCACCCTCCATGACTATTTTAGACTATGACATCATCATTATATTGGGTGATCCATGTGATATATTGTTATGATTCATTATTAGCCATTGATCATGTATTGAGATCTTTTAATCTCAACCACCCATTTGATGTAGTATTGTAAAGTGGTATAGGGTTTTGGTCTTTATTATCCTATATAAGGAGGAGACCCCCTATTGTATAGCTCACCTTTGGAGCTCTGGAATATTGGAATAGAACACTTCTTTGTGGAGCATATCTCTCTTGTCTTGTGGATTCTCTTGCATCTTGAGTATACAGTATCTCTTCTATGTATCAATGTGTATTTTGGTGCTTCTACTAGTTTTCTTGCAGGAAAGTCGAATTGGTGGAGAGGAGGGCGATTTCTTGAGGGTTATTGTTGGAGGGATCCACATATTCTCTCTTGGGTTGATCTTGTGACAAGGAGTATCATTATAGTATCTTCGTGACATAGTTGCTGCTTTCTATTACATCTTTCTATCATTTTCATAATCATCTTACTTGACTTGTTTCTTTGATCTTGTCTTGTAGGAAGAGGACGATTTGGCTATCTTGGAGGAGGATGTTTTGGTTGGAGCTCTTGGATCTCACTCTTGAATATACACATAGGAGAATGCTATCAATTTGCAAGGTGGCCACAAGCAATTGAGGTAAGATCTACAAGGTATGTGCCTATTTCCATCCATTCTCTCTTCATTGGTCACAAACCATAATTAATCAAAACCCCAATTTTGGTTTTTCTTAGATTTAATTAGATCTAGCCTTGCTTTTGAAAAGGTCTTAAGAACCCACCTCTATAGCATCCACCCCTAGTTGGATCTATAGTTTGGTGGTGATTGGGTTAAAATTAACACACTTTTCAAGGCAATATAGCCCTCTTGAACCAAATCGCACTTCCTTGGAGAGGCTTGTTGGGTTAGATCTAACATGTGGGTAGGTGAGATCCCACTTGATTTGCAATCTACACACTTGATAACCTACCTCTAGACTTTTACTTGGGTGATTTCTACCTTATGGGCATCATTCCACATTTTAAGGGATTAAAACCCCCTTTTGAATTACTTGGCACCTTAAAACTCAAATCTAGTAAAATCTAACCCTTGGATTGACTTGATTTTCTAGATCCACATAGATCATTGCCTAAGCTACTTGGATCTACAATTTGGTGGCCATTGGACTTGATTTGACACACCTTATCCACCTTTTAGCCCTCCTTGAGCAAGGTCGCACTTCTTTGGGTGACTGAGTTTGCCCACTTCTAGGACCTGGGTAGTTGAGATTTCAGTGGATTTGGAACGGGCATACCTTGAAACCTATATCTAGAGTATCATTTTGTGACGATCTGTCTTGGGGGTAGCATTCCTTGTTTTAAGGGATTGTGGTCCACTTGGGTCATTTCATGAAATCCTAGATCTAGCAAGATCCAACCACTCTATCTCAATTAGCCCACTTGTCTTGACCTCTAGGTGTCCCGATCTACACTTTGACATATCTTTTGACTCCATTAACCCATCCAACAAGGCACTAGTCCTCCTTAGGCAAGTCGCACTCCTTGGGAATTTTGTCAAACCTTAGATCCCGCAAGTGGGTATTCCTAATTTCAACTTAGATCCATAGATCTACTCATTACATATCCTCTAGTGCCAATTACATCCCTTAATTTCACCTTGTGGGTCCACTTTAAGCCATTTCACATATCCCAAGAAGGTAAGACCCACTTGTGTACCATATGGTACTATATCTTGTTATCATAACTAATCATGTGGCCTAAATCATATATTGGTTGAAACACTAATCATTTCTCAAACCACCTTCAACCATACTTTACTTTCTAGGTCCACTTTACCTTGCATTGGTTTCCGTAACTTACCATTTACTCATCCCTAGGAACCTTTGTCTAGGTCCAATCATCTTTGATTGGTTATAGGGTCTCCCCCTAGGTCTTGATTTATCTAGATCTAAAGTAAGAGTGCCTCGGTTGACGTGACTACCACCTTGCATTGGGAACCGTGGCATCTCTTGGGTCACCTCTTTAGTTGTCCATCTCCTCTACCGTCTCGGATGGGATACCACTAGGGACAACTACAAGTTGTGTGATAACAGTTCCCTCTCTCATTGAGGAGATGGTTAGGGTTTGGCATTATTTTATTGTTTTTGACCATATCTTGGTGATTCCCTATATCATATCTAGGGTTTTAGATATTTTATTACCTTTTTATTATCAAGGTAGTTCAGTCATTCTCCTATAAAATGAACCCACTCCTTACTTGTCATTTATTGTTATTGATGTTGGAGAAAGAATTCTATCATTTCATTTTCTTTGCCTCTTGTCTATTGGAGTATCTTCATGTGAGTTTCTTTGGCAAGTAATATTGAAGCAACTTTGTTAATTTTTCCATAGTAAAATTCATTTGCATAGCCCACAGAAGAATAGTGCTGCTACATGGTTAATTATGTTCTAATTTATGTTACGTGCTTAGGGTATTAGCATCTTAGAAGGGATACCCAACAAGTACCATAGGCTATAGTATAAGCTAGACAAGATAATTGAAAGTGTGTTATAGACACCTTTCCTTGGTAGAAATTATAAAGTTGAATCAATTGTTTACATAAAAGTTGTCATTCTTTTTTATAGGAATTTTTATCAAGCACATGCATAAGCAAGGGACCAAAAAGAAGATCTAAGGATTCCATTGGCCCAAGGAATTAGAAGGCACTAGTATATTCCCAAGTTTTCACAACCAAAAAACCCAAACCTTTGCATTCACTTATTAGTAATTAGAATTTAGACTAAGAAAAAAATTCCAAAAAAGAAATTTAAAAAAAAACAAATATTTTTTAATTTCTTTTCAAGATCTAGCTTGGATATTAGACAAGTTTATCTTATTTGTTGTAGCTTAATCTCTCATATTTCTTTAGTTTAACTTTATTTTTTTAGTTAGTTCTTTCATAAATTTTCAGTAGATTTTAATTATGGTTTTTCTGTAGATTTCAAATCACATAAACAATGCTTAAAGTGCTGAAATTTTTTATATTTATGAAGGGATTATTTACTGAAACACATCTAAAATAATTATGGGCATTTATCCTTGGATTTTATGATGTTTTAGCTGTCTTAAGATCATCTAAATGAGATAAGTTAGTTCTGGGAATTTATTTCTGCAATTTAATCAATTTTGAAATCTATTTTAAGATGATCTAGTAGCTGACATTTCAGATCTAATGCTCCAAACACTTTCTGGGAATTTACTGAGTTGTGAATCTGAATTCTCACTACCTTTTTCTTGCTAATTTAAGCTTAAAACTCATTAAGACAACAAGTAACAATTCTGGAAATTCTTCTGTGTAACGAATTATTGCAGATTTTACTGTTAACTTTATTTACATTGTCAGTTCACAAAATTTCAAAATTCTGGAATTTTCTATTAATAATATCCTTCGGTACTTTATGAGCAATAAGATGTTGAATTATGGTTGAAAATTTAAACTACATGGTTATGTGATTTATTAATATCTCATAAACCGATCTTGAGCATGTTATCAACTGATTTGTACAATAGTTGAAACCTTATTGAGCCGCCAGTGTTGGAACACATCAGTGTTCACTTCCAGAGTATCTGGGTTTCATATATTTGGGTCTAACCAGTTTTGTTTTTTGAGTCGACATGACCATGGCCCCATGGGGGTTTGTAATAAAGTGTGCCAGTAGGGTCTAAGTGGCTCGGTTCCCCATGACTGGATTAAACAACTAAGGTATTCCAGGGAGTTTTTTCACCGTCAAATTATACTTTGCTTCAGGTGAGATATAATCTCTTGGTTTTTCTCCCGCTTCCTCCAAAGCTGGAATGCCCGATTTTGGAAATTTTTGCCATGGGGGGTTATTAGAGTCCAACTATAATGTATAAACCTACTAGACACTATTAGAATAGGTTCTGGTTATGTCTTAAGTCCCTAGGACCCCCAGAAAAAATTTCGAAAAAATTTTACCGGACGCGTCGGAATTGGGGTTTTTAATTTTTAATTATTTTTAAATTTTAATTAAATCTCTATAGTTTAAATAGAGAAATTTGAGTCTGTAATATGTTAGTCATCCGGGGTCTGAATTTAGTGTTTGATGGCTCGTTTCATAAGCCAAAAATCACACATGACCCATGGAGCAGCTAAACCCAACCTTCGGATGTCAATTCAGCCTCATAATTAATATTTTCTCTAAAAAGTCATTTACAGAGAAATTATTAATTAAAATAATAAAATTGAATATTTTGGAGATAATCCAAATCTCTCCAAAATTAATCAATTTGATTAAAATAAAAGGTTAAATGACATGGCAATAGACATTTATGAGGATTCCAATCAACTTCAAGTGGCTTAAGTCAACTATCCAGTCACCAGAAGATTATCCACTCAAGCTAATTCGACCTCCCCATGCAAAAATCGATTTAGTGTGTTGTCAAGTGTTAAATGGGTTGGTTGGTTTGCATTTAAGGCTAAGGTAGGCGCCCTCATGACTCACCCAATCCATAAGCTTGGCTCCCTTTGCTAATTCGAATTTGTACCTACCAAACCTCCACTTGTCATTCACCAACCAACCCACCATCTAACTCGCACTCCTTCAAGCTCACGCCATTCTACCCTAGCCTCACGTCAATCCTTGTTGTAGCTTGCTTATTGGGTAGGTGATACTTCCCATACAATCAATGAAGTCGAGTTTTGCCACCTCTTCACTCATACCTACCAACTAGTGCGAGTTGTCATTCAAGTTAGCTCCAAAGCTTGGTGTTTATTGGAATTCGAACTACATGTCTATGCCAATTCGACCTAGGGTTTTGGCATCTAGTTTTACTATAAAGAGAGGCCCTTTGGGGTTATTATCTCATGGATTTTTGGATGTAAAGTTACTCTGCCATTTTGTGATTGCAAAGCCATTGGCTTAAGGAAATAAAGCGACTTTGGAGGTCTATGTGTTGTCAAATGCTTTTCATGGAAATGTCTTCATAATATCAAGGTGAATTTGTTCTTGTTATTTGCTTATAATCTCATATTTTGATCTATAATTTGCTTAGAAGGCTTTCTTAAGCCCATAGGATGGGCATTTGAATACAAGTTGTCCATTGTTTGGTTTAAGTGCGATTTAGAAGGAGTAGACTGTAGTTGGAAATACTTATACTATTCTAATCTCACTTTTATTATGCTCACTATTATGATCAAGATGTGTTTATGAGTGATTACTTGTGCAGATCCAACAGGTTTTGAAGAGAGATTTGAGCTAGGTTGCATCTTTCATCTCTTCAAAAGGCCTACATTTTCTAACAAATTGTGTGTGCTTCAGGATCTTTCTAGAGTCAATCTCAAGCATCGAGGGATTTGGCAATAAGCCTAAGTCTAAGGTTCCATCTTTCAAAATCATTTAAAAAAATCAACTTGGTTACTTTAGGCTTCTTTTCTTCAAGCCATCTTGTCTTCTCCTTGAACCCTTTGTATTGACTTGCTAAGCCCTTTCTATCCTTTCTAGATCTTGATTCAAGGTTGGTTGTTCGTCTTTTCAAGCCATAGATTAGTTTGCCATAAGGTTGAAGTTCCTTCAACCTTGGGGAATAGCTTGGGATTTGTTCCCTTGTGCTCTCTTCAACACTTGTTGTCGGCGTATCACCGGTTAACCGGAGGATTTCCAAGACAGTGTTTCAAACCCTCAAGTGTTCCACTTGAAAACCCCTTGCTCTTGTTTTACTAGCCCATTCCTTCTTGCCCTAGCCATCCTATCTCCTTGCTCTTGTTTTACTAGCCCATTCCTTCTTGCCCTAGCCATCCTATCTCCTTGCTCTCGTCCCATTCTAGTCTCTACCCTTTCATTGCATTCGTCTTACCTCTTCCTTCTCATCCTATCTCCATTTAGTGTCTCCTTCCTCTTCTTTTAGATCTCTACCCTTCCCATTCGTCCTACCTATTCCATCTATCATTCGTCCCATCTCCTTTTGCCTTATCCCTCCTCTCGTCCCCCTCTAGTTTCCTCCCATCTTTGCTCTCGTCCCATCTCCATTGGCCCTACCTCCTTCCCATTTGTCCCACTTTAGTTCATCCCCTCTTCATACCATCTCCCATACCCTTTTCTCCTTTCATTTTTTGCCCTCCTCCTAGCTTTCGTCCACCCTTTAAAAGCCTACAAAACACAACAAAAACACAAAGTTGGTAGTTAGTTTGTTTAAATTTCAATAGTTAGTTTACATTGTTTCAAAGTTATTATTGTAGATCTTATGCTTTGTCATTATCTAGTTTCATTTTCCAAGTATTAAGATCTAGTTCAAATTTCGAGTCTTGTTTTATTTCATAACATCTAATGGGTATTGGAGTTATTTGTTTGTGATAGATCTTTTCTTGTGAAAGAAGGAGACTTCTAATACAAGAAGCCATCAGGAAAACCAGAGGGCAACCCAAACCAAAGAGATTAGTATTATCCTTTGTAATAGATCTTAGAAATTTGTTTCAAGTTTTTACAAGTAGTTCTTTCAAAGTCCCTACAAGGGTTTCATTCCCAAGGGCATTTGTACTCTCTTAATAAAGTTGCAAGTGGGGTTTTTAAGCCCCCACATTCACTTCCCCCATTTGGGGAAGTCTTGTAGTCTTCATTGAGTGGTTTGATTTTCTAGTTTAGATCCATTATATGCTCTTAGATTAGTTTCTATTTCATTAAGTCATTTTGTTGTTATATTTTCCGATTTACTTACCCCCATGCTCTCCCGAGTACGGTCTTTGACCTGAAAGAGACTCTTGGGTAGATTAGACTTATTTTCTGTTTATTATTATCTTGTATTTTCTCTTCCAAACTTTGACTAGAGAATAGCTAACTTTGGGATTGTATCCCAAAGGCCACATAGCCTTGTGGTAGCTTCTCGTTCCCCCATCAGCTTCTTGTGGACATCCAGCTAGCTGGAAGATTTCCAGGACTGGTGGCTTCTAGTGGTTGATCTTGTTCGGAGATTGATCCCACTTTTAGATTAAAATTTGTCTTGTAGAACACTAGAGTTTCCTGTTTTATTTTATTTGGCAAAATAGTATTGTTAAGCGTTATTTCATATCTTTCCAATCTATCGTATTGTTTAATCATTTTAAAAGTTGATTTATTGCTTTTACAACACAACTACTATTTGCTTCTTAAAACGAACCAAAGTCTCTTGAACTTGGTCAAATCCAAGTCAAGAGCACCCTCTATCGGAGGCCATTTTTAGTCTTGCATTTTCCCTGCATTAGGCATTTGTTAATTAGCAAGTCTCTTGAACTGTGGTCATAAGATCAAGTCAAGAGCGCTCTCTATCGGAGAGTTGAACAAAGTGCTCTAATAATAAAAAATTTCAACCCATACTTCCCTTTAATTAATTTATCTTGGTTTCCGTCCTACACCCGTATGCTCTGCCAACCGAAAACGGTTGGGCTAGTACTCAGAAAGGTGGAAGACTTGTTAATTCACAAGTGATAACATTAATTAAAACTTTACCCACAACCCCAACCAAGACAAAATCACCGAGTTCTTCCTACAAGAGGTGGTGCCGGGAATCCACTGTCAGACTCGAGGGCAGTCAAGCCGCAAGTACACTTGCTCTCTTTGTAATCTGGGTGCTCCCGACCTATCACCTAAGGTTGCCAGTGTTTTTCTTGGATAAGGTTCCACTCCTTTTGATACCTTTGTTCTTAGCCATAATAATCAAGACCACTAAAATCTTAAATTTACAAAGATAAGCTGCAAAATGTTCTCACAAACTTTTATCTCAAACATTTGTATCAAGCATTTTATAAATCACTTTTATATTTGACTCCATAAGGCACTGGTCCTTCATCATATACTTCATTTGCTTAAATATCAATATTGGAGTATTTGTTTTAATTTGCGTAAAGAGTGATTTATTTCTTGTTCAAGTGTATCTCTTATCTTCTGTTGCAACGTGGATTGCGTTATCTTGGTCTCATTTAAAATATTTTTGTGTCTCTCATTCTCAAAAAACTCCTAAACAACACCCATCTGCATCACAACACCAAAAAACACTATAAATACTAGAGCCTTAGTGAAACTCTTTTATAAAGACTACCCCCCTTGGCTTCGTTAGGAGTTTGCCTAAACGGAGGAGCTGGGATTCAGGTGACAGTACCTGGCTCATTGCTTGCCCCCAAGGCCACACCTCTCTCACTTGTAGTGAAGAGACAGCTTTCGAAAGATTTCCGCTGCTGGTGTGCAGTTTGGCGGACAACAGAGCACTTGCACATAACTTACCATAGTCTGCTCGGGTTTAGTTAATGAATGTTACACGATCCTTCAATCATTTACATTCTGGAGGTTACTAAAATTATGCAAGTGATTTATTTTTTATTTTTTAGTACTTCTGTTTTATATTTACATGCTTATGGATTATATGGCAAGACATTTAACCAATTAAGTTTGTGAAGATAAGAGTTAATCAAAGATCTAATGCCATCCTTGTTGAAGTGATTTTAATTACTACAACTTAGTTGGACTTTTTAATAAACTGGGTGACACCCTTTTGCAAATTCACTCTCTCCAAGAGGACCTTGTTGTCCACTAAGTTGCACTTAGGTGGACTCCTTGTGAACCGCAGAAGACTTGAACAACTTACATTGTTCATTGCCAGAGTTCAGAAGTTCATTAGGCCAAATTTTTGGCCCTTTGTAAAATTTGCATGTCCAGACGCCCATGGGGAAATTGTAATAAGGTGGTCTAAGCATGATACTTTTGTAAAAGGCTTGGCCTACCTTAGGTTTTGCCATCAAAGGGATACTCTAAAGTGTTTTTTCCTTAGGAATTATGCGTTGCACTTTAGTGGCGTATATTCCCCAGTTTTTCGCTCATACCTCCAAAGCTGGAGTATTTTCCATGGTGGTTGAGCCTGGGGAGGTTATTAAAGCCTATGTGTCTATGTTTTTTAAACATGCTAGCCATCAATAATAAGTCGTATGGACATGCACTAGGTCCCCTAGGAGTTTGAGTTCATTCCGGAAAAAATATTTTTTCTCCGTAAAATTAGACCATTTTTTAATGGTTTAAATGGAAATTTTCAAATTGTAATAAAAGCATGGTCTGGAGGCAGAATTTGGCGTGGGGATGCTAGTTTTCACGCTTAGAGTGTCCTTTTTACCCTCGGACCCACTTTTCCTAGGTTTCGGGCGATTAAATTGTCATGTGTGACATTTTTCTTAAAGACACGACAAAACGGCATTTAAATGTTGAATGTGCTACAAATTGCACAAAAAGACAAAGTTGGAAAATCAAAAAATATGTTTAAAAAATGTGGAAAAGGTGGCAAGGTAATATCTTATGGAGAGTGACCTTGTTTGAGTGGATAAAGCATATGTTTTAATAGTCAAACTTGGAGGAGCGAATTTATCATTTTAAAGGAGTGCCCCTCTCCTCACGTGAAGGACAATGGATTCCCTTAGCATGGTGGCTCGAAAAGATTGGGTGGAGTTTACGAAGAGATGAGAGGAGGCGCCCTTTCTATGTGGCAACCCACCCATGAGTTGGCACATTTATTGGAGTTCCAATCAAGGATTGGATAGAGATACGAATCATCCTTCTAACATGATGCGCCTTCCCTTCTTCCCAACGGATTAGTGTATGTGGCGGCTTGCTAATTGCTGATGGAGTTTACAAATCTTTGAGGGAGGCGCCCTTCCCATGTGGCAGCCCACCTCATTGGAATCCCATTCAATCATGCCCCAATCAAGCCATAAATCAAGGCTTTGATCGCTCCTCCTCTATAGTGATGTGCCCCTCTCCATCAATTCGCCCTCCTTCTCTAAAAATCTATAAAAGCAAGGCTTTGCTCCTCTCTTATAGATGGATGCATAGAACCTTTGTCCATTGTAATCTTGATGAATTTTTAATGCAAGCTGAAGACTTTGGAGGTCCACTGTTGTGCCAATGTGATGCATGCTCTTGTATGAGGCGATATTGTGTTAATTAAGATCTTCTTGTTTCATTTTTGTTGGTAGATCTAGCTTGGTAGTTCTTAGAGTAAGCATTTGCAGATGTTAATTTGCTTACTTGTGTTGCTTTTGAAAGATTAGGAAGAAGCCAACTATACTAGGTTGTATTTAGGCTCTTTCAATTTTTCTTCTTCAAACACACTAGATCTAACTCATTGTATGCAAAAAATTGTCTTAGTTGTGCAGATCATAATCTTGAAGAGGGATTTGAACTAGGTTGTCTCTTCTCTCCATCCATCTCTTTCATCGAAAAACCTCTCTTTCAATTTTTCTTTGTTTTATTAAGTGCTTGAGAAGTAGATCCATTCTAGTAAAGTTTATCATTTAGATCTATCTTGTTTCAGCATATTTTGAATATCTAGATCTAAGTACGTTGAAAAGCTTTCATTTCTCACTAGATCTAGAATAGGAAGTTGTACTTACATTCAACCATTTTTCCAAAAAATTTCTAAAGTACAAAATTTCAATTTTTTTTTTATTCATGTTTGCCATCATATTTTGATCAAACTTGTTTGCTGAATTTTAGCAGGTCTAAAGAAAAAGAGGAAATTCTGCCAAAATTTTGTCAGATTTGACCAAATTTAGCTTCTAGAGATCCTCTTCCATCATTCTTTCTAATTCCAGCATTGTAAGCCCTTAGATCCAAAGTTAAATGGACTAAGAGGCATTTCTTTTTTGCAAATTTTGTAATAATTATTAAACGAGAGCAGTGGGATACTCAACGTGCACACCCCATCCCCCTGGGGGGATTTGCACTTTGTCAATTTTATGTGGAATAAATTTTTCTAACAACACACATAACATACACACACTTTTAATTTGCAGGGTGTATACTTTAATTCAATTTAATTTTACTTTTAATTCATTTTTTTATTTTTGCAAACGTAGATTAGAAATAATACAAAAACCTTGCTGCCACGAAGTATGCTCTCACCACCACACAAAGGCTTTGTCGATTAGTGGTGGATGATCAAAAAAGTGACACATAGGTTTTGTGTTGCTTTACTTATGTTTTAAGCTTTAAGTTTCCCTTTCTACAATCATTAACCGAAAGTAACATTTGACTTACATATCAAATTATGCTCTTTCCCCTTGTGGGCATCTTGTGTGGGCATGTGGGAAATCATAAACGATTGTAGCCACTTCTTTAATTTTTCACATTTAAGTTAAGCACTCACATAATAAAATTAACTACCCATCACATAGTGGAAATCCGGCACTTCGTAACTCAAATCTTGTGTGGGGAAATTTCTCAGAGGAAGTGGGAACACCTGGGAGACGACCTCAGGGAACAATTAGACTACAACCTAGTTGGTGTGGTGTTGAACACTTCCTTAGAGACTCCATTCCATCCCACACGTCTTCATGAGGAGCCACCATCTTTCAGTTTCCGGACATTTCTCCATGTACCTCACGGTATCTCGGGAGCTCCCCTTTTCCCTAAATAACTTTGAATTGTTAATAATCTAAAAGTAACCAAGAAGCAATCGCAAAACATTTCTCTTTCAGCAGCACATTTTTATATCTTACATATTGACTCCCTAATGCACTGGTTCACAGCAAGCTGTTCATTTATTTGCTTAATATCACTGTTGTGCTATCTATTGGTTGTCATTTATTTCGCTTGTGAAAGCATTTTTTTAAACTATTTTGCAAGTCATCTTGGAACCTTTTTTTTTAATCATAAACTTCCTTAAAGAACTCCTTAAACAACATCCTTAACTAATTCACCAAAACATTCTAATCGCCTTAGAAACATTCTATAGGGACTACCCCCCTTGGCTTTGATTAGGAGTTGGCCTAAACAGAGGAGTCAAGATCAGGTGACAGCCTTGACTCGAGACTTGCCCCCAAGGGCGCACCGAGCAATAGCATATATTTCTGTTGCGTTAACCAGGTGTGCGATCTGGCGGCAACAGACCTCATTCAGCAAAACACTCATAAACTATTAAGTATAACCTTGCCATCATTGGATATTGTCATTTGTGGATGATTTGTGGCAATAAGCCAACATGTTTAAATGTGAATTTTGATGCTATGGTTCATTGTTGATTATAAATTTCATGAGTATCTTTAGTTTATATCCATGAATGATCTCTATCGTATGCAAGAGCAAACATTTATTTCTAAGAAGTGCTTATTTTATTGATTCACTTGCAATTTCTCTAGATCAAGCATTCAATTGGGATTTTAAATTGGTACAAACACCCATCCATCTTTAAAAATGCGTGATCCTATGAACCATTCCTTCAACCTTAATCTAGAAAAATTTAGGGAAGCCTCCCTCGGCCTTTCTAGAAGACCTAAAATGTGGGAAGACCTTTTCTAAAGTGACAGTGACAATCATCTTGTAGCACTAGTGAATTAGGACTTTGCCACTTAGGTGTGAAATCAAGCTGTAACATTTTGGCATTGTTGTCGGGGACAAGTCTTCTTAACCCGAGCTTTAAACAACATTTTGAACTTGTTATCACATCCATAGTAACCAGGCTACCATGATGATTCAGAGTAGTTTGTCCCAGACCTGAGCCAGTCCTTCATTGAGATGAACTTACCTTTTTCATAGTGATGATCCATGGCAGAGTACCTACAGAGGCAGAAAAAGTTCCAAAGCAATATCATTTACTGGCCCTTGTCACTTTTGAGCCTTCATGATCCTAGAGAGAGACTTGTTAGACCATGGTTTCACTTTAGCAGTGCAGCAGAGCAGGCAGCTGATGCATCTTCCTTTGCCCTCCAGATTATCAAAGGCATTTCAGATCCAGATTGTAGAGGTGACTGAGCAGGTATATGGCATGGGGTTTGCATATGTATGTTGTCTTTCATGATTATCTTAGTAGATGTGACTGGTCATAGGTGGTAGCAGCGTGGTGATTATGCAGTATAGTTTCTTGCATGATAGTATTTTCTATCATGAGATATTACTTATATGCTTTCATAATAACTCACATCCTTAATTTATTACTTGTTTAGTCTAGCATTGGTGTTTCTCTTTTTACCTAATAAGTGAAATTACAATGTTAATATGTACCTTAATGAACTAAGTCATGTGATTTCATTCATTCCATAACATACTACCTATCCATTCTCATCCTACTAAGCCAATTAACCCATCCCCTTAATTTTCCCCTTTGTGAATGATCCATTGCTAGTAACAGAATATGGTCTCACTACTATTCCAATGTATGAATGCCTCAAGTCAAAGTCAAAAGAGTCTTGTACTCTCAAAAAGAAAGTTGTTGATAAATCAAATGTAAAAGAAAATATCATGGCAGATAGTCTCCATCACAAAAGCTCGGTTCCTTTGTCGTAGGTTGCTTAAGATAAATCTAAAGAAAAATGGGCTAAGCCAATAAAAGGGCTAAGCAAAAAGTGCAAATAAAAAGCACCAAAAATTAAAGAAATAAAGAAAAAATAAAAAGGAATCGCAATATGAAGGCACGAGGATGGATGACCCATGAAAGAGCTTCCTAAGCACACATGTGGAAGAAAAATCAAGAAAAATCCTAACTCTTGAAAGTTAAGGATAACACTCCTATGTTACTATGATAGTTATTTCACAAAGAACCCCTTTCTCCACTATATGTGTAATTCCCTCCATATACCCTCACTTGACTTAGGTAAATTAAGCTCTATATGTTAATTTAGAAGTTTCACATATAAAAGGGTTCTAAGGGTAACACCAATGTTAGATTGGATAAGTAGACATTATGCATTAATGGATTATTAGTAGAAAGTGTATTTTTAATGTATATCTTGTGTATTATTATCATGTTAGACTAGCATTTCTTATGTTTGATGTTGTGTTAATTTATTATTTCATTAGAGGGGTTTTATTAGATAAATACTTTGGTATTTTGATCATTATTGATGGCTATTAGGCACTCTATGATGGAGCATTACACTTGGAAGCTTCATTTCCTTCAAAGATGTGGACTATTTGACTTTTTAGGGATTCGTTCTAACTTGGATTGAGCACCTATATGAATTTTGGAGCCTACTTATGAGGTTGTTGGCATGTTTGACCACCTCAAAAGCATATTTGGACCACATGTGTGGCAATTTCAACTTCTCCCATGGTCTTGGAAAGCAGTTTGATGGTTTTGCTCATGGTTTCATGGAGGCACCCTTGGTTTTTGCACCAATTAGTTGTAAATTTGACCATATTGTTGGATTGTGCGCATATTCTAGAAGTGCACCCTCTCTTCCAGGAGTGGTTTTGTGGTATAGCATCTCATTTGATGGTTTCCACCCATGATATTGAGGAGTGCCCTCTCTTCTTGGGCCCATTATGTATTATTTATCCATATTTTGACCATGTAAAGCTAGTGCGCCCTCCCTCATTGAGGAAATGGTTAGGGTTTGGCATTATTTTATTGTTTTTGACCATATCTTAATGATTCCCTAGATTAGATCTAGGGCTTTAGATATTTTATTACTTTTTATTTTGAAGGTAGTTGAGTCCTCCTATAAAAGGAACTCACTCCTCACTAGTCATTTGTAGTTGATGATGTTGGAGAAAGAATACTATCATTTCATTTCTTTTCCCTATTCTCTATTGGAGTATCTTCATGTGAGTTTCTTTGACAAGTAATATTGAAGTAACTTTGTTAATTTCTTCCATAGTTAAATTTATTTGCATAGTCCACAGAAGACTAGTGTTGCTACATGGTTATTTATGTCTAATTTATGTTACATGTTTAACGTATTAGCCTCTTAGGAGGGACACGCAACAAGTAGCATAGGCTATGCTATATAGTATAAGCTAGACAAATAAATTGAAAGTGTGTTATAGATACATTTCTTTGGTAGAAATTATAAAAATGAATCAATTGTTTGCATGATGTTGTCATGTTTTTTTGCAGGAATTTTTATCAAGGACATGCATAAGCAAGGGCTCAAGAAGAAGATCCAAGGACTCCATTGGCCCAAGGAATTAGAAAGCACTAGTACATTTCCAAGTTTTCACAACCAAAACACCCAAAAAAATTCCATTCACTCATTACTAATTAGGATTTAGAGTAAGAAAAAATTCTCAAAAAAGAAATAAAAAGTTGAAAAATTAAAAAATAAAATAAATCCCAAAATATTTTTTAATGTGTTTTTTAGATCTAGCTTAGATATTAGACAAGTTTTTCTTATTTTTATGTAGCTTAATCTCTTTTATTTCTCTAGTTTAACTTTATTTCTAAGTTAGTTTTTGAATAAATTTTAATTTTGTTTTTTCTATAGATTTCATATCACATAACAACCCTTAAAGTGTTGAAAATTTTCATATTTCTAAAGGGTTTATTTGCTGAAACACATCTAAAAAAAATTATGGGCATTTATCTTGTCTTAAGATCATCTAAATGAGATTAGTTAGTTTTGAAAATTTATTTCTGCAACTTAATCAATTCTGGAATTTATTTTCAGATGATCTAGTAGCTGAAATTTCAGATCTAATGCTTCAAAGTTCAAACACTTTTCTTGAATTTTCTGAGTTATGAATTTGAATTTCCACTACCTTTTTTGCTAATTTAAGCTTTAAAACTCATTAGGACAGCAAGTAACAATTTTGGAAATTTTTCTGTGTAACTAATCATTGAAATTTACTGTTAACTTTATTTACATGGTCAGTTCACTAATGTTTTAGAATTCTGGAAATTTCTATTAATAATGTCCTTGGGTATTTTATGAGCTGCAAGATGATGAGTTATCGTTTAAATTGCATGGTTATGTAAATGGTTAATATCCTTGAGAACTTACACATAACTTACCTTGAATGTTTATGGTTTATTTAATGAATGCTACACAATCTTTCAATCATTTGCATTCTAGAAGTTACTAAAACTATGGAAGTGATTTATTTTTCAGTACTTCTCTTTTATATTTACATGCTCATGGATTATATGGCAAGACATTTAACCAATTAAGTTTGTGAAAATAAGATTTAATCAAAGATCTAATGCCATCTTTGCTGAAGTGATTTTAATCACTACAACTTGGTTGGACTTCTTAATAAACTGGGTGACACCATTTTGCAGAGACTTCTCTCTCTCCAAGAGGGCCTCGTTCAACCAAACACTCATAAACTATTAAGTATAACCTTGCCATCATTGGATATTGTCATTAGTGGATGATTTGGGGCAATAAGCCAACATGTTTAAATGTGAATTTTGATGCTATTGTTCATTGTTGATTTTAACTTTCATGAGTATCTTCACTTTATATCCATGAATAATCTTTATTTTATGCATGAGCAAACATTTATTTCTGAAAAGTACTTATTTGGTTGATCACTTGCAATTTCTCTAGATCAAGCATGCAATTGGGATTTTAACTTGGTACAAACACTCATCCATCTTTAAAAATTTGTTATCCTAAGACCCATTCCTTCAACCTCAATCTAGAAACATTTAGGGAAGCCTCCCTTGGTCTTTTTAGAGTGCCTAAAATGTGGGAAGATCTTTGTTGAGGTGACAGTGGCAATCATCTTCTGTAGTTACATTTGTAGCACTAGTGGATTAAGACTTTGCCACTTAGGTGTCACATCAAGTTGCAACAGGCTCTTCATTCCATCACTTGGTGCTCTTATCGAAAAATGCATGTATATAAACGTCAAAGCCATCATTTGTAGATTCGATAGTCATGTCTTTGAGTCCTTTTATTGCTCATCTTTATAATTTGTCAGTTCTTCACAAATATTTTGGTTCTTTAAATCAATACAGGCATGTTTCCATCCTACATGATTGCCAATGTATTTGTCCCCCAATGGTGAGTTACCTCTACTTCTAATGCATGGCCTTTGGAGTAATGGAAAATATGAATAAATCTAATTATCAATCAAATCATCAAAATCACCATAAAATCCAAAATGTATTCTTTTCCACCTCGACCACTTGCTTCATTAATATGCCTATAGGCATACTTGACTTTGTTTTTCCATCATAAGTGAAAATTGAGATGGCCATAATATTGACTTCCTCAACTAACGCCATGAATCCTCTAAAACAATGTCAGCATTAAAATAACCATCCAAAGACACATTCTTTGAGGAGTTCTACTGCTTTCTGCATTTATTCGTGTCCCCCATCTCCTTGAAAAGAAAACAGTCCACCTTCACATTGGTTATCCACCAGCCTAGCCTAGGTGAGTTGTTTCCCCATGAACTTACACTCTATGATGATTTCAGATACTGTTGGTCTACATGAAAATACCTTTGAACCAAATGAGGCAAAGGTGTCCAAATAACTATGAGGAAGTATGCTTGCGTCATTGATTTAACTTATTTTCACTTCCAAATTGGTGCATTCCAATTAGAGGAGGGACTCCCTAGATGATTTGAGGCACCAACCTTAAGTTCCTAGGGGAAATTAGTACCTCAAATCTGTAATATAGCTTACCCATCTGCAATAAAATACTTAAAATCTGCACTATTCTTCTTCAAATCAATGGTAATAAACATCAGATTTTTTATTACATATACCAGCATAATGCAGAATATTCAATCAAATATCCAATGAAACCACCTTAGCATCTCATCCATGCCATGACTTCGTCCCTTGTGCTTGGTGATGGACCAAGACAAGACAATATCAATGATAGTGAGTACATGCTAAAATCTCCACAACATTAGGGCTCAAAATGCAAATGAAATCAAAGGCATGTGAAAGATCATCAATATCCTCAAAACCTTGCCAAGAATGGCACGTGCTCTCTCTACCCAAGATTGAATAGGGCTTGTATAGGTGTCTCCATCGCTGGCTGAAGAACTCCATGCAAATTCCAGAAATTTATATGTGCAGGGTGGGTGGGAAAATTTGCCCTTTAACCAGTGTTGTCCCTTAATATATCCATCCCTAACAACATGATGATTTCTTGATTTTTGACTCATTAATTCATCATTAAATAAAAGGCTTTAAGGATGGAAATTTTGATTTATTCAGTTTACCAAACAGCTATGATAAATGAGAGAAATTAACAAGATAAAATGAAAAGAATGGTTGAAAATGATCCCTAGAATGCAGCTCTAAATTTTTCCGAGGAGAGGAAAAGCAAGGATTCTCAAAACCTGCAATTATAACATCGTTTTGCTACCCCAAACCAGAACTAATCATTGAAGATTATTGTTGAAAATTATTGCTCAAATCTTCCCTAGAAGAGGGAAAACAAGGCTGCCCCAAATTTGCATCAAAAACCCTCTCATGTTGCTCCAAATCTGCGATATTAGAACTTGTACATGGCTGGAAATGATCATGGCAAATATCCAAACAAGCAAGGGCTCCATCAACTAGACCCTAATCAAAACCAATAGATAAAAGAGAGTCAAGTGCAAAGTGGTTATTAACCATCTCAAAGCTATCTAGAAGCGTAATATGCCCTTGATTTGACCAGCAATGCAAGTTGCTTCCAACAAATACCCTAAGGCATCCATGGTCAAAATGTACAGATAAGGTACTGTTATCACACCATAGTAGCAGGGCTACTATTCTTGCTTAGCAGATATCTGCACATTCCAGAGCTTAGGTTTTTCAGAGCTTGTCTATGATGACATTATGTTTTGAGATCACTTATGATCAGAGCAGTGTATTATTCAGACTTATGTTAGACCTTGTGTCAAGGCTGAGCCTTGAGAGTTCAGATTTGATGACAGATGTGACCCTTTATTCCATACAGTTTCAGTTCAGTGCCTAGAGATGTATTGCAGCAGTGTTTCAGATGGTTTATGATGATTATTCTTATGATGATGTTATATGACCTATGGATTTTTTTATCATTGACTGTGGATTATTATCTTGTTGTTTTAGTCATGTTCATGGCTTCAGCTTGGTATATCATTCATGATGTGGCAAATATTGTAAAACTTGAAATGGACTATCTTAATGATGAATTATAAAATGAACATTTTACTTGCACATTTAGGTTGTCTGACAAGACTCACTGGTTTACTACCTTGCATAGATATGGTCTTCCTTGACACCAGTTGTCTGCTAGCTTAGGCTCCACTTTCACTTGACTCCATCCATCCATGACCTTCCTTATTTGGCCTTAACCCTTGACTTGTCTTACTTGGCTTTCTAATATTGAGGACGTCCCCATTTTACTACCTCTGTGTTTGGACCGCATCCCTGTTAGTTTAGTGTCTCGGCTCTAAGTTGGTGACAAGACTTGCCTTTGGTGAGTTGGATTGTAGGCCTAAATCATTCTGGTCAGTTGTCCCGATGTTTGGCACTGGCACGAACTCCCCCTAGTCACTTGAGATGTCATTGGCTAACACTGAAAGCTCATGTACTACTTATGCAAACTTATGTAGATTCGCCCATGGAAACTAAAAAGGGCAAGAGCGATGAACTGCTAAAAAAATACTCCTCGTAGAGTATAAGAAAGGTCCAAAAAGCAATGGTTCTTAAATTCTATATCTAAACAATTGCTGACCTTATGTATGTATAAACATGCTCTGGATGCAAGCTGCAATTAGTTGTGTTGATCAGCGCACCTGAGATCCGAAGGGTTATGTAGGCCAAAAAGGCCATGAAATGAAATCAATAGATCCTAATGAAACTGGATCATCTTTTATAAAAGTAGACATGATGCCTAAGTTGAATAAGCACTCTCTAAACAACTTACCCATTTGTGAGGCACAGCCATTCCCCGTGTTTATTTTGTCCAGCACAGAGTTTGTAGCTTCCCCTTTCTCCCAGTCCAAAGTGTCTTTTAGTTGAGTTAGACAAGTCACCCCCTTTTGCCCAACCTTGTTCCTAGCCTTCATCCTTAGCTAGCAGTTAGACCATGTCCAATGGGTGAGTTTGTCATTTAAACTATTGTGCAAGTAAATATAAATAACAACGAAATGAATAAATATGATTAATGCCACTGAATGATGTTATACTTTAAGTTAAGCTGTGAGTATGATTAGAGGAACATGTCTTAGTCTATTGATATGATTTATCCTTGGTTGTATATGGACCTAGTCAAACCTAGTTTGACTATGGTCATTTCTTGGGATCCATGATGATGTGGGCCATGAAGGCTTATTGATGATGATGTATGGGCCCACATACTCCGATTGATGATACTATATGATGGACATATGATTCAGATGGTGATTGATGCAGTTCAGCAGGTTTTATTATTACTTCATATCATCAGATTATGCACTGTCCATATATGGTGGACCGTATAGTTAGCCCATCAGGGAAACCCATGGTGTATGAGTACACACTCTTAGTAGATTTGGGTCTTCTGGATCCAATGAGACACTTATCTTTCAGTTCTGAGCACTTCTGACAGTGATAGATGCAGTTTTACACTTGTTAACCAGATTTGGGGCTGATTTCCCAGCCTGAGCAGCAGGGGCCATGAGAGGCCAATTCACCTAGGGCACTGTATGAGGAGGGGGTGGTCCATCCACTTGATATTACCATTTACCCCCCCTTCTGGAGAGCCTGGTGGGCTCAGTTTGACAGCGCAGGTGCCCTAGGAGGCAGTTTCAGCACTTTCACAGTTACCAAGGCAGTCCAGAAATGGGATAAAAGGGTCACTGAGAAATTCGATTTGGGCAATTGAGGCAAGGTTTTGGCACTTGGTTTTCACAGAGGTCTTCCAGGGTGAACCCCCTATCTTCCAGCCAGTTTTCATCACTAGGGTGGGTCCACAGGAGGCCATTTACTGCATGTCTCTCACAGATTACGAGGACAGATTTGATCATTTGTATTTATTTTGGACATATTATATTATTTTATTGTGCCATGGGGATGAGCTAGCAAGGATTGATGCCTCCTAGCCCCACCATGAGCTCCATGTGTCATGTCCTAGTCATATGAGGTGGTCCCATGTACTTTTGCCCCCTCTAGTGGATGACGTCACCCTCCATGAGTATCTTTTAGCTATGATGTCATCATTATTTGAGTGATCCATGTGTTATATTATTATGTTTCATCTTAGCCATTGATCATGTATTGAGATCTTTTAATCTCAACCACTCATTTCAAAAAGTGGTTGTGAGATCTAGGGTTTTGGTCTTTATTATTCTATATAAGGAGGAGACCCCCTCATTGTAAAATCATCTAGAGAATTTGGCTCTTGGCTCTTGGAATAAAATTTCTATCTTTTGGAGTACATGCTTGGATCTTGGAGTGGATGTTGGTTGTTTTGATTGTAAATGCTTTTGTCCATTGCACTGGAGGATCTATTGTAGCTATCTTGCATATTTTGCCATATCTTTTTTTACAGGTGGAGAAGACTTCTTTGACAAGTGTGAATTGGTGGGGAGGCTTGCCCTTCAAGCTTGGAGGAGGACGTTTTGGTTAATCAGGGAGTGGTTTTGTCTTTGTACCAACTATTCTTTGCTTATCTCTTTCTTGCTTGTATCTACCTTCAACATGTTAAACTGATTGATGCTTTGCTCCTTGATTTTGACAGGTTAGAGGGACACACATGTGGCTTGGAGAAAATCGATTTGGCAAGAGGGCTTCAAAAAAATTCTTCATTTGATCTTTGGCAAAAGTAATCCTCATCTCAACTAGCATTCATCTCTTCATCCAGGTATGCTCCAAAGGTATGGTCTTCTTCTTCCTTAGCTTATCCATAAATTCTAGATCATAA
This sequence comes from Larix kaempferi, assembly GCA_027924585.1. Classification (NCBI taxonomy): domain Eukaryota; kingdom Viridiplantae; phylum Streptophyta; class Pinopsida; order Pinales; family Pinaceae; genus Larix; species Larix kaempferi. The sequence continues at coordinate 3,812,139 of BSBM01000445.1, forward strand.
AACCCTCATTTTTCACTTTTTCTTAGATCTACTTGGATCTAGCTTGGCTTTGGGTAAGATATTGAAAACCCACCTCTATAGCATCCACGACAATTTGGATCTATAGTTTGGTGAGGATTGGCCTTCATTTGACACACTTTCCAAGGCACATTAGCCTCCTTGAGGGAGGTTGCACTTCTTGAGGGAGGCTATGGGTAGGTGATATCCCACTTGATTCATACTCTCCTCACTTGATAACCTACCCCTAGTGCTTCACCTTGTTGATTTTTGCCTTGTGGGCCCCATTCCTCATTTTGAGGGTTGTGCCCCACTTGGGTCAATTTGGTGATGCATTTTCCATCTCAGATCTATGGAGATCTAGCCATTGGATCACTTTGATTTTCTAGATCCACATTGATACTTGCCTAAACTACTTGGATCTAAAGTTTGGTGGTCATTGGACTTGATTTGACACACTTTACCATGTTTTTAGCCCTCCTTGGGCAAAGTCGCACTCCTAGGGTGTTTGAGTTTGTCCACTTCTAGGACATGGATGGTTGAGATCCCATTGGATTTGAAACAAGCATACCTTGAAACCTACATCTAGTGTCTCACTTTGTGAAGTTCTGCCTTAGGGGTATCATTCCTCATTTTGGGGAATGTTGTCAACTTGGGTCACATAATGAAATATTAGATCTAGTAAGATCCAACCATCACATCTTGGGTAACCCACTTGATTTGCATCCTAGGTGTCCCGATCTATAATTTGACATCCTTTTGACTCCATTTGCCCATCCACTCAAGGCACTAGTCCACCTAGGGCAATTCGCACTCCTTGGGAGTAGTGTCATTTCCTAGATCCCATATCTGGGTATCTCTAATTTCATCTTAGATCCATAGATCTACTCATTACATGCCCCTTGGTACCATTTGCACCCCTAACTTCACCCTGTGGGTCCCACTTGAGCTATTTCCATATCCCAAGGAAGTGGGTCCCACTTGTGTATTTCATGGTACTAAATCTGTCTTTTTCGTCTTCATAGGTGGCCCATACCATTCATTGGTTGAAACATTTGTCACTCCTTAAGCCTTTTCAACTACTATCTAAACTCTTGGGTCCACCTAACCTTGCATCGGTTTCTGTAACTTATCATTTACATATCCCTAGGAACCTTTGTTTTGGTCCAATCACTTTTGAGTGATCATAGGGTCTCCCCCTTGATCTTGATTTATCTTGATCTAAAGTGAAGACTGCCTCGGTTGTCGTGACTCCCAGCTTGCATTGGGAACCGTGGCATCTCTTGGGTCATCTCTTCAGTTGTCCATCTCCTCTACCGTCTCGGACGGGATACCACTAGGGACAACTAGAAGTTGTGTGATAACAGGTACCAACAAGCAACCCTACCTAATAGATTTATGTAAAGAAATCCTAGGGGACAAGGCCTTGTTCACCAACACAAAGGCCGAAGCATTGGAGAATAAAGTGTTCAGCATGCCTACATAGCATCAACCAAAATTCAAGAATGTCAACATCTCAAAGATGAAGGACAAATCAACCCAATCATAGGGTTTATCAAAGTAAATCTTACACATTATATGCTTCTGACCTATCTCTTTGGCCCACTCCATAACCTCCAAGGGAGAAACCATTGTATCAAATGTGAATCTTCCATGGACAAAACCAGTCTACTACTATTGTATCACACATTTTGCCACTGCATGCACTCTAACAGCCAAAGCCTTTGCCATGATTTTGTATGTGACTGCAGTGTGATAGACCTCCAACCAACTATAGGATCCTACACTGCATTATTGGCAATTAACTTAATCAACCCCTAATTAAGAGACTCAGAAAGGTGACTAGAATAGAAAACCTCAATTTCTAAACAACAAAAGTCATCCCTGATGCAGTCCCACATGGACTTATAGAACTCACAAGGAAAGCCATCCAACGCAAAGGGATTTGGCATTATTCATGGACACCAACACAATAATAAACTCATCTTGAGTAACATCCAAATCCATCCTATCCCTATCACCATACGAGACCTTCCACGAGGTCACGCTACAACAATCATCTCGATCAACAATTATACCATCTATTAGCACATAAGGAGAAAAAAGGGAGTGAAAATTCTCATTGAACAATCCTGTAATATCTGTAGGATCTTCATCAAGCGAACCATCTACCACGTGAAGACTATTGTCCACTGAAGTTGCACCATGGTGGGCAGCTTGTGAACCACAGAAGACTTGAACAATGTTATTGTTCACTTGCCAGAGTTCAGTGTTCATCAGGCAAATTTTTTGCCCTTTGTAATAATTTGCATGTCCAGACCCTGCAGGGATTTTGTAATAAGTTGGTCTAGCATGAGTTTTTTATGAAAGGTTTGGCCTTCCTCAACGTTTGTTATCAGAGGAATACTCTAGAGTGTTTTTTCCCTTAGGAATTATATGTTACTCTTCAGTGACATATAACTCCCAAGTTTTTCACTCACACCTCCAAAGCTGGAGTGTTTCCATGATGACAAATTTTGAGGGGTTATTAAAACCTACTGGAATGTATTTTTGTAACATGCTAGCCATCAATATTGAGTCACATGGACATGCACTAGGTCCCCTAGGATTTTTGAGTCATTCTGAGAAAATTAATTTTTCTCAGTTTATGAGTTTTTTTTAATAATTTAATTAAAAAATGAGAAAAGTGATAAAAGATGGGTTAGGAGGTGAAATTGGACATGGGGGTGATCTTTTTCTAACCCAGAGCACCCATAAAAACCCTAAACCCACTTTTCCTAAGTATTGAGTGATTATTTTTCACTTAGTCAATTTTCTCTCCAAAATATTAAAAAAGTATTTTTTAATTCAAAAATAAAGGATTTGGAGAAAATCCAAACTCCTACAATAAAGGCGGGTGGTCTGGTGACTGAGCTCTAATGACTTGGCAAAGACATTTAAGAGAGATTCCAATCAAATTTGGAATGATTTGATGATTGATTTGATTGGAGTGACATGTCCCTCCTTGGGATTTGCGCATTTCTTCAAGGGAGGCGTCAAGCTTGAGGTGGCATGTGGTGTGTGGTTGATGGAGCTTCCAAAGTTCCCAAGGGAGGCGCCCTCTTGAGGTGGCAGCCATCCCATGTGATGGAGATCCTCCAACACATCTCTTCATGGATTTGGAGTTTACACTTGTCCTCTTCCAAACCCTAACTCCCTCTCCTCTTCAATTCAACTTCCTCTTGGGAGTTGTTATTTAAGGGAGGCGCCCTCTTGAGGTGGCAGCCATCCCATGTGATGGAGATCCTCCAACACATCTCTTCATGGTTTTGGAGTTTACACTTGTCCTCTTCCAAACCCTAACTCCCTCTCCTCTTCAATTCGACTTCCTCTTGGGAGTTGTTATTTAAGCAAGGCAATGCTCCATTGATTTTCATGGATGCATTGAACCTCTGCTATTTTGTACACTACTATTTGTTGAATAATATTTGGAAGACTTTGGAGGTATATGGTGCATTCTTGTTGGAGCTCTACATGACGTGACATTGTTGCATTTTCTTTTCATTTATCATTACATGCTTGCAATATTGTTGACTTAGTTTATTTTGAATATAGAAACAAGTATTTACAGTTAATAATTTACTTGTTTGTGCTTAGATATTAGGAGATTCAAATGTAACAAACAGTATTCGGTTGTACTCAAGTTCATTTGGTTTCATTTTACTCTAACACACTAAGATCTTCATTGTTGTTTGCAAGTTTTGGTGATTGTTTGAAGTTGTAGGTCACAAGCTCAAGGAGATTTGGAATTTGGTTACTATTCTTTTTCTTGGGCAATTTTTATCCAACACTTCTTGCATACAGATTTCTCCAAAGGCATCTACAAGAGGAAGCATTGGAAAACCCAAGTCACATCCATCTCATTTCTACAAAAAATTCTATCTTTTGCACCTTCCTTATTTACATGCTTAAAGATTAGATCTAGGAGCTCTTGAAGTTTAATTGTATTTCAGATCTGATCATGTTAGGCATTTAAATCAGATCTACATTCAGAAATCTCATTTATAAGTAGATCTAGATTCAAGTTTTATACTTACATGCTTAAGAAATTTTAAAAAAAATTCTAAGTATAAATTTTTTTTTTCAAATTTTTTTTATTTCTTTTTTGTCTTTCGCATCATCTTCTAACATTTTTAGCTTGCTGGTTTTTAGCAGGCCTGCACATAAAAGTGAAGATTGGGAGTGACCAAAGACCATCAAAGAGGGCTTAAAACCATCCAGTAGACACCCATTTTGTTGTATTTCTTTTGTATACTGTTGTAAGCTCTTAGATCCAAATTTAATGGACTAAGAAGCACTTTATTTCCAGCTTACAAATTGTAAAAAGTTAAACGAGAGCAGTGGGGTACCCAGCACCCACATCCCATCCCCCCAGGGGAGATTTGAGTTTTTTTTGTCATTTTTGTTTATGAATTTTTCTAACTCACATTTTCTCACACTCACTATTTTAGTGCAGGGTGTATACTTTTTGTAGTTTAATCCATTTTTATTATTGCAAAAGTAAAGTAGAAATAAAACCATCTTCGTCGCTACGAAGTATGCTCTCACCTCCACCCAAAGGCAATTTGTTGATTAGTGGATGTTGATCAGAAAGTGATACATAAGATTGGCCATCCATATCTTTTCATTTAAAGTTTTGCATTCTACTTTCATTGTTCAATCATTTCAACAACGTAAAGTCTCTTGAACTTAGCTGAAAAGCAACTCAAGAGCGCTCTCTATTGGAGAGTCAATGCTTACTTGCTTCAAATTGGAATAAGTCATTTGCCTACACTGTGTATGCTCTACCAACCAGCAGTTCATCTGAGTTGTGGGATACCAAAAGCAGTTGGAAGCACTCTCTAATTTTCACATTTAACTTAATCAGTCACCTAATAAAATTAACTACCCACAAGATAGTGAAAATCCGGCACTTCTTTACTAGATTTTGTGTGGGCAAATTTTGCCTGGGGGCATTGGATCACTGTACTTAGACCTTGGGGCACCGTTAGTCTACATCCTTGTTGGTGTAGTGTTGAACACGCGCTCAAGGCTTTGGCAGCCAACATGTCCTTGTACGGAGCCACTAATCTCTAGATTTCCGGACATTCCTCTCTGTACCTTACGGTATATCGAGAGTTCCATTTTTTCCCTAATTAAGATTCGTCATTAATAATCTAAAATTTACCAAGAGACAATTGCACAACATTTCCTTTTTCCAGCATTGTCATTTTTATACTGTGTTTGACTCCATAAGGCACTGGTCCTTGCACTTATTTGCTTATTATCAATATCAAACATTTGTGCATCTTCTATATATTTCACAGTGATATTTAATTTATGCTAGTAAAGATTATCGAAACTATTGTTGCAATTACATCTTGAACCCCACTTTCAAAACTCCCAAAAAAAACCTTAATAAACAACCCATCATTTTAACTGGAAGACCCTAACAACCTTAGTAACTTTCCATAGGGACTACCCCCCTTGGCTTTCGTTGGGAATTTTGCCTAAACGGAGGAGTCAAGAACCAAGTGACATACGTGACTTGAGACTTGCCACCAAGGGCACACCGAGCGGCAACATAGATTTCTGCTGCGACAAAGACGGTGTGTGATCCAGCAGCAACATTTTTGGCGTCATTGCCGAGGATAAATCTTCTATCCCTGGGTACGACATTTTAACTTCTTTTTGTTTATTACCTTTCGTGTGTCTAGTTGAACACTTCTGAGATTCACTCGATCCACCTGGCGACTCCACTGTTTAATAATACAATCAGGTATTCTACAGGAAGAAATTTTGACGGTTTAGTCAGTTTCATTCCTGAACCTGAAAGGGTTTATCGAAGAAGGTAGGCTAGACTTACTTCTCGTAGGGTCCTTGAACATTTGGGATCCGAGTCCCTCTCAGACATCCAATTTTTGTTTACACATAAAGAATTGTCTCCGATGGATAAAAATTTTAAACCCATTAACCTTACTCAGATTGCAGGATATCCACATGAACTCCCTGAAAGAGCCATTGAGAAGTTACCCCTCTTTCAAGAAAACAATGCCATCTCGGCAACAGTCCACCTTCAGAAATTTGATAGGAACCTAATCTGGTGCCGAACTCCTGCCCAATAGCATGATGATGTGTACATTAGGCTTTTTTCCTTATCTTTAGAAGATGATGCAGCTGAGTGGTTCAGAGGATTAGCAGACAACACCTATGATTCTTATGATGCCTTGATAAAAGATTTTATGGGAAGATGGGGAGAAAAGAAAGAGCCACGTCATTTGTTGAATGCCCTCCATTCCATGAAAAGAAATGAAAATGAAACGATGGAGGAGTTTAATAAAAAGTTCAGAGATTTGGTTGCCAGTTTTGATGATGACATTAAACCCACTGATAAATCCATTCTAATTTATTACATGGAAGCATTAACTGGGGAGCTCATATTCATGCTTATTGATAGAGAACCACCTACTTTGAAAGATGCTCAAGACATGGCTGTAAAAATTGATCTAAACATGCAATCATCGGGTAAATCAAACATCCCCGAGTTCACAAGAACTATTGTCAAACATCATGAACCTAAGGATAAATCACCCATGGATAAAATGCAAGAAGCTTATGAAAAGCAAATGAAGGAGATGAGTGAACGTATGGAGGCAATGGAAGCCAACTATGTCACTCAACTTAAGACTATGCAAAATAGGGTGGTTGCTTTAAAAAGATCATACTCCAATCAAAAGCCTTTTCAACAAAAAGGAAAGTGTCAGAAAGAGGGACCTCCTCAGGAAGATAGAATGCCTCACCAACTTGAAACTGCCAATATGGTTGAAGAAGTTCCTCCATGTTGTAGACCTTGTGATGCATTACATGAAGAATCTACAAGTTATGTAGCATGTCAAGCCCTAGAACAAGAGTATCTAGGAAGTAGCAGTAATGAAGTCTTTACAAGCGAGCCTGAGTTCATCAACATAGTAGAACATGTTCCCCCCCTCTCCAAAGACACTTGGAAACAAGCTAGAGAGCATTGCCAAGAAAAGGATAGATTAGCTAATGCTTATGGTGAAATGCCTACTCCGGAGCAGATTAAAGAGATGCCTAAGTTCAAAGGACTTACCTATCAGAGACGGGATTACGCTAGAGCCCCCAAGGCCAAACAACAGTATGTACCAAAGGTAATAACTCCACATAATCCTAACCTGTTCCTACTGATCTTGATTTAGGCAAATGGTTTGAGAATGCAAAAATTTCTATGCCTGTCACAGAAGCCCTTAAGATCCCTCACCAGAGGGAGAAATTAATGAATGTAATTGATCCTCCACCAGAGATAAATCAAGAACAGCCAAAGAAAAGAACCCTTTTTCAAAAGAAAATTGATGAGGAAGATCCCCCAGTAGCTTTTCATACTAGGGACACAAGTAAAGAAGATCACCCGCCCTTCTATGTATCATTGATGATAAATGATTTTCTTCTACACAACTGTATGATTGACTCTGGGGCCTCATCAAACATCATGACCAAAAAGGTCATGGAACAGCTGAATTTAAAGATCACAAGGCCATATGGAAATGTTTGTGCCATGGATTCTAGAGAAGTTGATGTAATTGGCATTATTTTCAATCTACCTATGAAATTGGCCAAATACCTTGATATCCATATCACCATGGATGTCCTAGTGATCGATGTAACAGACCAATGGGGCATGCTCCTTTCAAGAAGGTGGGCTGTTGATCTAGGGGGCTCCATCCAAATGGATTGGAGTTATGCCACAGTACCTGCATCAGAAAACTCTCTAGTTAAATTGCATACAAAAAAAGCAAGAAAATATCATGTCGAGGATCCTCAGAATTTGAAAAATGAATATGTATTCAACACTAATAATAATGGATGTTATGCAATTTACTCCAACTTTCTAGCCCCTGTAAAAGAACAAATAAAAGATGAGAAGGTTAGTGAGATATGGAGAATGAATTTTGATGGAGCACATTCTAGAACGGGAAAAGGGGCAGGTGTTTCATCACCTCACCTAGTGGGCAAACTTTCAACTTTGCTCATAGGTTAGAGTTTGAGGCAACCAACAATGTAGCTGAATATGAGGCATTACTTCTAGGACTGGAAATTGCTAAGGACATGGGAATCAAACTGCTTAGTATTGAGGGAGACTCAGACTTAATAATTCTCCAAGTTAAGAACAAATATGCATGAAAATGGCAAAGACTTAAAAGATATAGGAATGCAATATGGGACACAATGGAATTTTTTTATGCATTAGACCTTATTGCTATTCATCGAGATCAGAATTGCATGGCAAATAAACTAGCAGTAGCTGCATGAACACTTCAACCTACAGAAGAACTGTTAGATGGGAATGGTACACTAGAGATAAACTTTAGACCATCAGTTCCGGATAATGTACACCACTGGCAAGTTTTTCAGAATGATGAACAGATTTTGAGATTCATCCACAATGTGGAGGAATTTTCAGATTGTCAGGTCAGTTTCCTAGAGGAAGGTAAAGAGTATCAGAAAAAAGATGATCAGTTCAATCCTATCCCTAGGGGCTTTGTGGAATTAGAGCATGGTTTTGATCGACAGGACAGATATAAGAATAAAAAGGAAATGATCAAACCTGGGGATTACATAGAAGTTAACATCGGAACAAATAAAGATCCAAAATTAATAAAAATTGGAAAAGGAACTTCAGAAAAAGAACGGAATGAGTTAATTAACTTGGTAAGAGAATATAGGTTTTTTTTTGCATTCACATATGATGAACTTAAGGCCTACTAGGATGATGTATTTCAGCATGTCATCCCTTTGAAACTAGAATTCAAAGATGTTAAGCCATTCTGGCAAAAACTGAGACAAATAAACCCAAAGATGGCACCAATAGTCAAGAAGGAATTAGAAAAGACGTTGGCAGTAGGAATCATCCAACCAACAAGACATTCGACTTGGTGTTCAAATTTGGTGGTAGTTAGAAAGAAAAATGGTTCAATCAGGATTTGCATTGATTTCAGAAATCTTAATACATCCTGCCTAAAAGATAACTACCCATTGCCGAACATGGAAACTCTTCTCCAGAGAGTAACAGGTTCAAGAATAATGCCCATGTTGGACGGATTCTCCGGATATAACCAGGTTTTATTTAATAAGGAGGATCAACAAAAAACTACCTTCACAACCCCATGGGGTACTTTTGAATACATCATAATGCCTTTTGGCTTAACAAATGTGGGAGCTACTTTTCAGTGTGCCATGGATTACACTTTTAAAGAGCTGGTTGGGAAAATAATTGAGATATATCAGGATGACTTGACTGTCTTTTCCAAAAAAAGAACTGATCATGTTAAACACTTAAGACAAGTTTTCGAGAAATGTCGAAAATTTGGCATATCACTCAACCCAGCTAAATCAGTACTTGGTATTGATGAAGGAAAATTGTTAGGCCACATAATAACAAAGGATGGAGTTAAAGTGGACCCTGAAAAAGTAGAGGCCATAAAAAGAGTACCTTTGCCAAAAGATTTGAGAGCCCTCCAATCATTCAACGGTCAGATTAACTTCATAAGGAAGTCCATTCCAAACTTAGCGGAATTAATGAAACCATTACAAAAACTTTTAAAGAAAGATGCTAAATTTGTATGGACAGAAGAAGGTAGAAATGCATTTAAATGCATCAAGGACAACATAGCAAAAGCACCGGTTTTGGTAAGCCCTGATTACACAAAAGATTTTCAGATTTCCTCATTTGCATCAGAGGACACGATTGCGGGGGTGTTGCTTCAAAAGAATAATGAAGGTTTCGAGCAACCCATTGCATTCATGAGCAGAGTATTACAGAACTCTGAGTTAAAATATACACTAATGGAAAAGCAAGCCTATGCATTAGTAAAATCCCTTAAACATTTCAGAACATATGTTGGTTATTCTAAGATAATTGGTTATGTCCCACATGCAGCAGTTAAAAATATATTATCCCAGCAAGATTGCTTAGGGATAAGAGGGAAGTGGGTGTCTAAAATACAAGAATATGACTTAGAAATTAGACCTGCCAAACTCATTAAGGGACAAGGCCTTGCAAAGATGTTAACTCAGGGGAATGAGGAAGCCTTGGGAATGGTGTGTCAGAACAGTTTGACGGAACAGGTCATGTCAGCAGAACTTCAACGGTTAGAACAGTGTGAATGGTATACAAATATCATTTTCTTCTTAAACAACATCACATGCCCAAATCACCTAATAGGACATAAGAGACGAGCATTGAGGTTAAGGGTCACTAAGTATTGCATTACTCAAGATGGACTGGGCTGGAGAAACCCAGACGGATTGATACTTAGATGTGTCGATGAACCAGAGTCCAAAAAACACTTGGTTGACTTTCACTTGGGATTTTGTGGTGGTCAATATGCAGCTAGAACTACAGCCCACAAGATCCTCCGAGTTGGCTATTACTGGCCAAGTATTTTTTCAGATGTACACAAGTATGTTAGGAGTTGTCAGGAATGTCAACTTTTTGTCGGAAAACAAAACCTACCTTTGAAACCAGTAATAGTCCAAACCCCTTTCCATTAGTGGTGGCTTGATTTCATCGGTTAATTTAAGGATAACTCAAGCAATGGTTATTCATGGATCCTTGTTGCTCCAGATAATTTCACTAAATGGGTGGAAGCAATTCCCACCAAGAAGGCTACCGAAAATGTGATCATGGATTTTATTGAAGATAAGATTATCACTAGATTTGGTGTGCCTGCTAAAATAACAACTGATAATGCCAAAGCATTCAGCGCAGCAGAATTCTCAGCATTCTGTTTCAAATATGGCATTACATTATCCCATTCATTAGATTATTACCCCCAAGGAAATGGCCTTGCTGAATCCAGCAATAAGAACTTAATGACAATTATTAAGAAGACTGTTGGGGATAATAAAAAAGCATGGGATAGCAAAATAAAATTTGCTTTATGGGCTAACTGTATCACCAAGGAGAGTTCCATTGGGAAGTATCCTTTTGAGTTGGTATATGGCATGGATGTTCAATTACCTATTCATCTTAAGTTGTCAGCATACAAATTACTTCAACCTTTCAGTACAGATTAGGATGCCATTCAAGACAGAATCAACCAGACTATAGAGTCGGATGAGAACAAAAGAAAGGTTGTTGATAAAAGCATTAGGAATCAGGAAAAGAGAAAGAAAAATTTCGATAAGTCTTCAAGACCTAGAGCTTTTCAAAAGGGTGACACAGTGTTACTTTGGGACAAGAGAAGAGAGAAACCAGGCAAGCATGGAAAGTTTGACAGCCTCTGGATGGGGCCATTTATCATATATGACTTGGCTGGTGCCAATTCTTTCTTTCTCAACGACATGGACGGAGAACGGCTGAACTTGTTAGTCAATGGGCAGTTCTTGAAACTATTCTTCAAAGATAATATCTGATGCCTAAGGGGCATCTGTGTATCAGGGATTTTCTAAACGCTATACTCTTTCATTTTTGTACATTATTTCTGTATCATATTTTTGTAAACTAGTTTTGTACCATAGCATGTATATTAGTTTTTGTATATTATGCTTTGTATATTTTTGTGCAATTTCATGCTTCATTTGGCTAATTTTTTATATAATATATGATTAATACACTTTTGGTATCATGCAGAAGACAGAAGATTCTAGATTCTCGCATGATTTCCAGCTCTAAAGAACTTATCAATCATGCGTCCCAGAGTTGGAGCTAGATGTTGTCCACTGAAGTTGCACCATCGTGGACAACTTGTGAACCACAGAAGACTTGAACAACGTTATTGTTCACTTACCAGAGTTCAGTGTTCATCAGGCAAATTTTTTGCCCTTTGTAATAATTTGCATGTCCAGACCCTGCGGGGATTTTGTAATAAGTTGATCTAGCATGAGTTTTTTATGAAAGGTTTGGCCTTCCTCAACATTTGTTATCAGGGGAATACTCTAGAGTGTTTGTTCCCTTAGGAATTATATGTTACTCTTCAGTGACATATAACTCCCGAGTTTTTCACTCACATCTCCAAAGCTGGAGTGTTTCCATGATGACGAATTTTGAGGGGTTATTAAAACCTACTAAAATGTATTTTTGTAACATGCTAGCCATCAGTATTGAGTCACATGGACATGCACTAGGCCCCCTAGGATTTTTGAGTCATTCTGAGAAAATTAATTTTTCTCAGTTTATGAGTTTTTTTTAATAATTTAATTAAAAAATGAGAAAAGTGATAAAAGATGGGTTATGAGGTGAAATTAGACATGGGGGTGCTCGTTTTCTAACCCAGAGCACCCATAAAACCCCTAAACCCACTTTTCCTAAGTATTGAGTGATTATTTTTCACTTAGTCAATTTTCTCTCCAAAATATTAAAAAGGTATTTTTTAATTCAAAAATAAAAGATTTGGAGAAAATCCAAACTCATAAAATAAAGGTGGGTGATCTGGTGACTGAGCTCTAATGACATGGCAAGGACATTTAAGAGAGATTCCAATCAAAATTGGAATGATTTGATGATTGATTTGATTGGAGTGACATGTCCCTCCTTGGGATTTGCGCATTTCATCAAGGGAGGCATCAAGCTTGAGGTAGCATGTGGTGTGTGGTTGATGGAGCTTCCAAAGCCCCCAAGGGAGGCGCCCTCTTGAGGTGGCAGCCATCCCATGTGAGGGAGATCCTCCAACACATCTCTTCATGGATTTGGAGTTTACACTTGTCCTCTTCCAAACCCTAACTCCCTCTCCTCTTCAATTCGACCTCCTCTTGGGAGTTGTTATTTAAGCAAGGCAATGCTCCATTGAGTTTCATGGATGCAATGAACCTCTGCTATTTTGCACACTGCTATTTGTTGAATAGTATTTGGAAGACTTTGGAGGTCTATGGTGCATTCTTGTTGGAGCTCTACATGAGGTGACACTGTTTCATTTTCTTTTCATTTATCATTACATGGTTGCAATATTGTTGATATAGTTTATTTTGAATATAGAAACAAGTATTTACAGTTGATAGTTTACTTGTTTGTGCTTAGATATTAGGAGATTCAAATGTAGCAAACAGTATTCGGTTGTACTCAAGTTCATTTGGTTTCATTTTGCTCTAACACACTAAGATCTTCATTGTTGTTTGCAAGTTTTGGTGATTGTTTGAAGTTGTAGGTCACAAGCTCAAGGAGATTTGGAGTTCGGTTACTCTTCCTTTTCTTGGGCAATTTTTATCCAACACTTCTTGTATACAGATTTCTCCAAAGGCATCTACAAGAGGAAGCATTGGAAAACCCAAGTCACATCCATCTCATTTCTACAAAAAATTCTATCTTTTGCACCTTCCTTATTTACATGCTTAAAGATTAGATCTAGGAGCTCTTGAAGTTTAATTGTATTTCAGATTTGATCATGTTAGGCATTTAAATCAGATCTACATTCAGAAATTCAAATTTTTTTATTTCTTTTTTGTCTTTCCCATCATCTTCTAACATTTTTAGCTTGCTGGTTTTAAGCAGGCCTGCACATAACAGTGAAGATTGGGAGTGACCAAAGACCATCAAAGAGGGCTTAAAACCATCCGGTGGACACCCATTTTTCTGTATTTCTTTTGTACACTATTGTAAGCTCTTAGATCCAAATTTAATGGACTAAGAAGCACTTTATTTCCAGCATACAAATTGTAAAAAGTTAAACAAGAGCAGTGGGGTAACCAGCACCCACATCCCATCCCCCCAGGGGGGATTTGTTAAAATAATGTAATTGCGGAAGATATTCTATTTATATTATTGTATTCCTCCTTCGGGAGATGATGGTCATGTAATTAATAATGTAAAGGTCATTGAAAGAATCAATGTAAACCCTAGGACATGTGTCGGCCTAGAAAAGCCCCTAAAAGATTATTATATTATCTAATTGACCAGTCAAGTAGAGAAGTCGGCCCTGTTGGGGAATTTGTCACCCCAACGGAAGAATATAAATAAAGGACACCTCTCTCACTTCTAATCACTCATCCACTCAAGCAAGTTCGCATTAGTGAAGAGGAGAGGTGCGCACAAGTGGAGGAGTAGCTGATTTGTCTTCGGAAACTTTTTGTACTTTGTGATTTCTATATTGAGGAAGGCTTGGTCGGGGTTTTCTCCCTTTGTGGTTTCCCCGAGAGAATATCTGTGTTCATTGTGTTTTATGATGTGCTTGTTTATCTTTCAGTAATTGTTTATATGCTATATGTTGTTCAAGTAAAAACTAACATGGTATCAGAGCTGGCCTGAAAGATTACATTGTGCAGCCACGGGAAATTAGGGCTTTTGACGGAAGCAGAATTTTGGAACTCTCTCAGTATAGGATTGATCCCCTCAGAAAAATCAAAATTTTGAGACCAAGATCGAACTTTTTGGTGGGGCAAAACCCCGGGATCAAGCAAACCCTAGTTCGGGTTTTGGACCAGAAAACCAGAAATACCAGAACTTGCAGATCCAAATTTCGCAGGTCACTTTTGAGGGGTAAATTTTTGGAGTTTCCAAAATCTGAGCACACCAGCTTGCTCGCCTCAGTCAAGTCATCTCCTTGGCCTGACAGAAGTTTGAAAGTCCAAGTTTGCATTTTTAGGGTTTCTCTGTCAAACCCTAGATCCAACAAATCATCAAGGTAAGATCTACAAACTTTTCTATTTCCATTTGAGGTTCTCATTATAGCAAAATGACAAGCAATACCAAGCTTGATGAAAAGCTTGAGGGAGCTGAGAACTTCAGATCTTGGAAGTATAGAGTCATGCTCATCCTTGAGGAGCATGAACTAGAAGACTATGTGAAGGAAGGGCTTACAGAACCAGAGGGAGATGAAGATAAGGCAAGGCATAAGAAGAACCTGATCAAAACAAAAAGGATCATTGTTGATTCCATTAAGGATCACTTGATCCCCATGTGTCTTCCAAGAAGACACCAAAAGAGATGTTTGATGCCTTGACCAGCCTGTTTGAAGGAAAGAACATCAACAGAAAGATGACCTTGAGAAATCAACTCAAGGGTGTGAAGAGTATGAAGTTTGAGTCCATGCACTCATACTTCTCCAAAGTATCCCAGATCAAAGAACAACTAGAATCCATTGGGGATATGATAGAGGATGCAGAAGTTGTGATGACTACTCTAAATGGTCTCCCCCGAGATTGGGAACCATTTGTTCGTGGCATTTGTGCCAGAAAAAAACTAATCAAATTCAGAAACCTATTGGAAGAATGTGTCCAAGAAGAAGAAAGAATAGTCGTAAGAGAGGAGAAGTTAAATGACGATGAAGATCAAGCTTTAGCTACTCATGCTAAAGGTAGGAAGAAGAGGAAGAACAACCCTCGTCCCCGAGAGGACTCTCCAAGAAGACCCCAGAAGAAGAGAAGGACCAGAAAGGATTTCTCTTCAATTGAATGTTACTCATGCCACAAGACTCCACACATTGCAAGGAATTGTCCAAACAAATCTGGACACCACAAGAAGCAGAAGAAGAGGTTGCATGCTCAGGCAGTGGAAGATAGTGATGATGATGACAAGACCAGAGATAATGAAGACTCCAGTGAAGAATATGTTCTTATCTCAGCACTCACCAGTTCAGTATCTCAATTCCGGTCCTGTTATCACATCCATGTTAGTTGGAGCTATCATGATGCAGATCCATTGTCAAAGACATTTTTGAGCTAAAGCACGCATAAGTTGAGCAGAGCCAGAGTCATGATCAATGATGGAAAAGTACCATTTTGCATATCCAGAGCATCACAGAGCAATGTTTCAACGGCCCCCTTTGTCCTAGTTGCTCTTAGATGACCCCACTAAGATGGTTTGCTTAGTCATGATATTCTTGGAGCAGCAGAGATCAGTGTTGGTTGGCCATTCCCTTGCCCACACATGTCAGAGGTCACTCTTTAGATCCACTCCAGCAGAGCAGGTATATGGCAAAGCACGTATATGGCAGAGTAGGTATATGGTATATGCTCATAAATGTATATTTTGGCTTGTTTATTTATATTAGACTTTGACTTGAAATATAGTGACTTATTGGGTGATCTAGTCTTGTGATTTGATGCTTTATGGTGGCCTTTGGAAATGGCAGTTTACCACTTTGATTGGAGACTCCCCTTTATGCACATTAGTCTTATCCCCATCCTTGGTATAGACTTGGCCATTACTTGTACTTTTCCTAGAGTTGGTTTCATTTGTCACTATCACCACTCATCTGACCCCTTCATGATTGGATCCTTCCCTTGACTGAGATCGAGATACGTGACCTTGAGGACCTCCCCCTTGTGACCTCTATGTACACTATGACTCCATGTTGTATTGTGCCTCGGTTCTGGAGTGTGTGGGTATGCACTTTCAAACCCGGGATTCACTTATGGTCGGTTGCCCCCGATGTTGTGATGCAGTATAGGATTGTGTAGGCTCACCGGGTGTTCCCCACTTGTCCATGAACCATGCATCCTTGCCACCATTACATGCATGAGCACTATTGTCCTATCCGAAGAAATGCAATAAAGCCAATAAGGCTAAATGAAAGTCAAATCAAGCCAAAAGGCTAATGTGAAATTAAGTGAGAAAGGTCAAGCAAATGAGGAACACATGCCATATCAAAATGACTGTTTGGTCACATATATGAAAGTTAAATGTAATGGTTAATTCCTCACGGAGCCCCAATGAAGGACTTGGATCTGAGATGGAGCAAGGGACAACTAATTCTAAGTGTCCCCTAAAACCTCAAATTACAGTTGGTTGTGCACCCAGCACGACGGTTCTAGTAAAGATCCTCACGGAGCCTGATCTAGACTTGGATGTGAGTTGCAAGGTGTATGTTAGAGGCTAGTGGTGGTTTCCCAAACACTTTATCCCATTTGTGAGGCATCTCCCTCCCCTAGTGTTCTCTGGTGTGCATATGTCACTGTGTTCCCTTGTTTCCCATGTTTATCCAAAGAGTCACATTGTCGAGGTCTTAGTCATTCCCTTGTACCTTTTAGGCCTTATTTTGTCCACCTCACCCATAGCTAGCAAACTGACCAAGTCTATAAATGTGCATAGCTATGGAGACTTCATGAAAGGTGGTGGGCCCAGCTTGACTTAGGCCTGTTTTTATGAAATTGTTGTAATGATCACCTTTGATTTGTCACTAATTGTTGTAGTTGATGTACTAACATAAATAAGGAAACCTTTTGCATCCAATGATGCATGCAAGATCACACAGTTCAGCTCTTGCCATCATTTGCCCAGTTTGACCAAGCCAAATATAGGGTCACATGCAACTTTGGATTCAAAGTTGCAATTTTGGTTTTTTGGCATCCATTGGGGTCCCATACAAGACTCCAAGCATCCACCGGCCAGAATATGACTTCATTCATGAGATTTTTAATTATAAATGGCCAACAGGACCCTGTTTTAATGTGAAAAGCTTGGAATGGACCAAATCATGTATATTTGATGGATTCCAATGGCTCTAATGACCAATATTAGTGGATTCGGGGTCTTTGATCTCAATGGTGTAGTTGGTCCGTGATTCTAGGCAAGGGAAGTGGCTCAAAATTGCATTTTTCAGGTTCATCCATATGTACCAGCAAAACTTAAATAATGAAAATTAATTATTGACTAAGTAAAACATTGAAGTCGCTAATGTATTGGAAACTAAAGGCAAAGGGGAATCATATTGATGTTTTGGACCTTATTCTATGTATTATTCACTTGAGGTGGGGCCCATTTTTGGCCCAGCTCCTAGAGGGGGGCGAATTGGCTCTATGGAGGGCACCCTTGTACATAGCAGTAGCCCAAATTTGATGTATTTCATGCTCAAACTCTAATGTAAGGAGGCCAAGGGGGCTAAAACAACCGAAAGACACCCCCTTGGTGTCCCCACAAGTGTTCTCCCTAGCATTTGATGTGTTTTTCTCCCATGGAGAGTGCACTTGGGCAAAATCGCCCCCCCTATGTGAACCATGCAAAATGAAAATTGATGTAAAAGAAAATCTCAGCCATTGATGATGACTTTGAGGGTCTAATCCTAGCCATCCATCCTATTGAGCTAGGGATTTTGTATGAGAACTCTCTATTTAAGAGAGATGACATCCATTTGTAACTTATTCTTGGAACTCTTGGCTCTTGCAATTGAATAGAGGAATTTCTTGAGAAATACTTGGCAAATTTGTGAGCTGAATGTGGTAGTTGTGATTGAATACTATCCTTCCATTGCATTGTTGAGTTTATTGTGTGATTTCAGGGATTATTGCATGTTGGTTTGATTTACAGCCAAAGAGACCATCTAGAGAGGGGCACACCACTTGGAGGAAACTTCATTTTTGCTCTCTCGCCGGAATAATAGCAATAGGGAGTGAATTTATGTTTATGTTATTATCTTCCTTATCATTTGTCTCATGTTATTTGTGGCTGATTTCTGCACTTGCCTCAAACTCTCATTTTATTCTCTTTGTGGCAGGTGAAGGAGGGCGCACTAGGGCAATCCGGCTTGGCATTTGCTCTTTGCGGGGATAGTATTCACAAATGCAATATTCAGCTACAACCACCAAGTAATTACTTCACTCCATTTTCTCTTTCAATTTCTAAGCACATAGAGGTAAAAATCCATAAATCAAAACCCCTTAAAATTTATATCCCAAAATCTAACAATCGAAATCATTTTCTATTCAAAACCCAAGTCCATTTTGATGTAAAAAACCCAAAAACTGAGTTGCATGCATTTTAGATTCCATTTACCCTTTCAAAGAGTACTGGTCTTGTTTGTTGGTCTGCGCCCTCCTTGGGCATTTTTGGTCTTTTTTTGTCACTGTTTGAATTTGGGGACTTGGGTAGACTTAGTTCGAATTCCTTTTGACTTATCTTCATCAAAAACTAAGTCTGAAAGTGCTAGGACAACCTTGAACAAGCTATTTTATTTCTGCTCTAAACACTTGAGATATTTTGAGTCAAATCCCCCTAGGGTAGAAATTTAATCTTCAACACCTAACACTATTTTCTCCCTGGATTATTTTCTAACCATTTAATCAGTGAAATCTTGCTATTTCAATTAATATATCAAATCTGAAACAAGTGTTCATTCACATTTATCATAGGCAAGATTTCCAACTGTTGGTGGTTGGGCATAGTCTCAGGTCATCTAGGCACTATATCCCCATTGATGATTGCTTATCTTTGGGGCATTTGTGTCTTATTTTGTATTAACCATCACTGGTTGACAACGGTTTCCCCTTTGACTTAGCCTCTTGCCTTGTCTAAAGCGAGAAGTGCCTTGCCCGAACAAACAACCACTCCAAGAGTGGTGGGCTTGATGCTTGAGGTGTCACCAACCTTGCTGACCATACCTCAACCGTCCTGGATGGGATACTTTGAGAGGCAGCTAGTGTTTGCGTGATAACAGGTCCAATTCTAATAACACTGGTCCCATGTGTGTAGGTTGAAAAATGCCATGTATGGACTCAAGCAGGAATCGAGAACATGATATTCTAGGATCGATGCATGCCTACAGATCATGGGCTTTGTTAGAAAGTGACAACGAAGGAAGGTCTTCCTGCATGCATGTGTCCTTGCATGTAGAAGACACTAATTGGAAGCCAATTGTATTTAATTAATTATTGACTTATTGGAATACATTTTTTTATAAAGTATAAGTGAAAAATTAAAGTGAAGGCAAGATCTAATCTTGGCCATTCATTCTCACCGGAGGATCTTAACCTTAGATCTATAGTGAGATTAGGTTATTAGCTTAGCAATGAGTTATAAAGGAAAGATCAATTGGTGGAGAGGACACACAATTGCAATCCGAAAGAGATAGAGAAAGAGAAGTGTGAGAAGAAGAGTTTTGACGAAGAAGACAGAGGAGCAGCCATTCGAAGAAGAAGGCAGCGCAGAGAAGAGAGAGAGAGAGAGAGAGCAGGCAGAGGTGATCGTACAGCGGTACAATCCGTACATCCGTACGGATTCCGTATAGCAGGTCGTACGAATCTGTATGGCCGTACTGTTGCAGCAGAGTTGCTGCATTGGGATCTATTATCACATATATAGTAGCCGGGCTACCATACATTCTTTTTCAGATTCCAGAGCACTATTCAGCCAGTTCCTTTGCATTTGCGATGCTGAGATGAGCATCTATATGGATCATTATCAAATTTTGGACAGCAGCTATATTCCCCATGCCATGACTGAGTTTCAGGACACTCAGAGAGAGGACTAATGTAGCCATTTATACAGAGCAGTCAGTTGTGCCTAGAGTTACAGCAGCAGTTTCAGAGGACATATTTTGGTTCAGATGATGAGCATTCAGGTATATGACTCAGCAGGTATATTTCGGTGTTATGTTTATATTGCTTTTATATTCATTCTTATAGCATGTCTTAGTATTTAGCATCATGATCTGGCGATCATATAGATATCTGGACCTAGTTGTACTTTATATATATATATCATATTGTCCCTACGCAGATTTAGAAGTTCTTGGCCTATACTCATCGGTTTTACCCTCCTTAGGGAGATTAGAGGTGATCATTCCCACCATACTTTGGCTTGCTAGTGTTGGTCTCACTATTCATTGTCTTCATCCATCCATTACCTACCCACTTTGTTCATTACCTTGACTTACTACTTGACTAGTGGCATGGAGGACCTCTCCCCACTGTAGCCTCTGTATTGGATGAGCTTCCCTATTTATTGTGTCTCGGCTCTGAGTTGGTGACAAAACTTACCTTTGGTGAGTTGGATTTCCTTGAGAAGTCCCCCTAGTCACTAAAGATGTTGTTGGCTAAACCTGAAACTTTTAGTGTTGCCATTGATGCAAAATATGGAAATGAAATGTTGTATCTTGTATGAAAAGCCCATTCATGCAATGTGTTTCTCAACCCACATGAATGAAAGGCAAGCCAAATGAAAATGGCTATGAAATATCAAATGTTATATCTATTGTGAAATGTAAATACCTAGGTAAACAAGCTGTCTGTGACACACCTAGAAGTGCTCAGGTAAACAAGTGCCTTAAAAACACACCTACAGCAAGAAGCCTAATTAAATGTAAATCTATGCAATGTGTTTATAAACACACATAGATCAAAGGCTATGGAAACTTTAGGCCCAAAAAGCAATGGAACTTAAACTCTATATCAAAAAGATTGTTGGCCTCATTTGTATTATGGATTGTGCGCATCTGTGAAGGTGAATAAACACTCTTTGAACAACTTACCCATTTGTGAGACACCGCCATTCCCTGTGTTATTGCTTGTCCACTATATGCTATGGTGTGTATTCCCTTGTCCATTTCCAAAGTGTCACAGTGTTAAGTTAGTAAGTCATCCTTTGACCTAACCATGTTATTCTTAGCCTTCACCCTTCACTAGCAAATTGATCACAACTATGAAGTGAGTATGACCATGAAAGTCTAATCTGAGTAATAAATAATAATTAATGACCTATTATATTTGGATTTAGATCGCCAGTAATGATTGCTAGTTGCTTTAATTGCTATTTGAATGGATTGTAGAGCATGTTTTAACCTTTGACACCTTGCAGCAACTTGACAGTTTGAGTTATATTTTGGTCATGTTGACTTGGTCAAACCCAGTTTGACCAAAAGTCAACCACAGGACATGAGGTAGCAGACCTCAGATGCTACAGATAGATGATATATGGTCTGGTACAGGTTACCATGGTGGGCTTATGCAGTGGTTTCAGGCTTATGATGATGATTTGTGCTTTTTCAACACTTTTAAAGATTATTATTATTTGGCCTGACGAATATGATGAGTATTTATTTTGGACCATGTAGAGGTTAATATGGTGTATGAGTACACTTCTTATATGGATTTGGACTTTATGAGTCCAATGGGGCAGTCTGTTTTCAGTTCCGGGCAGTTACAATGATTTTTAGCCTCAGTTGGCTATCTTAGTGCAGATTTGGTCTATCAGAGGCCTTGTCAAAGCAGAGCAGAGATTGGGTGAGATCACCTAGGGCGTTGTGCATGGAGGGGGTGGTCTAGCCACTTGATATTACCATATTTACCCCCTCCCAGACATCCTAGTGCCCTCACCTTGACAGCGCAGGCACTCTAGGAGGCAGTTTGGGCAGTTTCACACTTCCCGAGGTAGTCCAGAAATGGTGAAAATGGCTACTGAAGAATTCGATTTGGGCTACTGAGGCAAAGTTATGGCATGGGATGACTTGTGATGATGAGTGGGATGTCTTCCACACCTTCTCCAGCAGTCTCAGCTTTCAGTGGGACCCACATCCATCACTTTTGGCACTTTTTGATGATTTCTGGAGCCTTGCAAGGCTCACGACTTTCCCAGAGAGGCACGATTCGGTGTCTTCGTCTTTTATTCTTGGATATTGTGCCATGGGGATTGACCAAGGGTGTTAGAAATTACCCCTTGGACCCACCATGAGCTATGTCTTATGTCTTATCATTATATTTTGGTGGGATCCCCTCTCCTAGGGTGAGTTTGTCTACATATTGTTATATTTTATTATTGATCCATGTATTTTATTGTTGAGCTCATCTCAACCATTGATAAGATCTTTTGATCTTTTAATCTTAGCCACTCATTCAAAAAGTGGTTAGGATTATAGCCTCTCTCCATCCTATTTAAAGGGGAGAGCTTCTCATTGTAAAATCATCTAGAGATTTTGGCTCTTGGCTCTTAGAATAAAATTTCTATCTTTTAGAGTACATGCTTGGATCTTGGAGTGGATGTTGGTTGCTTTGATTGTAAATGCTTTTGTCCATTGCACTGGAGGATCTCTTGTAGCTATCTTGCATATGTTGCCATACTTTTTTTACAGGTTAAGAGGACGTTTTTGACAAGTGCGAATTGGTGGGGAGGCTTGCCCTTCAAGCTTGGGGGAAGACGTTTTGGTTAAACAAGGAGTGGTTTTGTCTTTGTGCCAACTATTCTTTGCTTATCTCTCTCTTGCTTGTATCTACCTTCAACATGTTAAACTGATTGATGCTTTGCTCCTTGGTTTTGACAGGTTAGAGGGACACACATGTGGCTTGGAGAAAATCGATTTGGCAAGAGGGCTTCAAAAAAATTTCATTTGATCTCTGGCAAAAGTAATCATCATCTCAACTAGCATTCATCTCCTCATCCAGGTATGCTCCAAAGGTATGGTCTTCTTCTTCCTTGGCCTATCCATAACTTCTAGATTATAAAAACCCTAATTAATTAAAACCCTCATTTTTCACTTTTTCTTAGGTCTACATGTATCTAGCTTGGCTTTGGGTAAGATATTGAAAACCCACCTCTATAGCATCCACGGCAATTCGGATCTATAGTTTGGTGAGGATTGGCCTTCATTTGACACACTTTCCAAGGCACATCAGTCTTCTTGAAGGAGGTCGCACTTCTTGAGGGAGGCTATTGGGGCTACTTCCAAGAGATGGGTAGGTGCGATCCCACTTGATTCATACTCTCCTCACTTGATAACCTACCCCTAGTGCTTCACCTTGTTGATTTTTGCCTTGTGGGCCCCATTCCTCATTTTGAGGGTTGTGCCCCACTTGGGTTAATTTGGTGATGCATTTTCCATCTCAGATCTATGGAGATCTAGCCATTGGATCACTTTGATTTTCTAGATCCACATTGATACATGCCTGAACTACTTGGATCTAAAGTTTGGTGGTCTTTGGACTTGTTTTGACACACTATTCCATGCATTTAGCCCTCCTTGAGCAAAGTCGCACTCCTTGGGTGTTTGAGTTTGCCCACTTCTAGGACATGGGTGGTTGTAATCCCGCTTGATTTGAAAAGAGCATACCTTGAAACCCCTACCTAGTATCTCACTTTGTGATGTTCTGCCTTGGGGGTATCGTTCCTCATTTTGGAGGATTGTTGTCCACTTGGGTCACATGGTCAAATATTAGATCTACTAAGATCCAACCATCTCATCTTGAATAGCCCACTTGATTTGCATCCTAGGTGTCCCAATCTATATTTCCACATCTCTTTTGACTCCATTAGCCCATCCATCAAGGCACTAGTCCACCTAGGGCAATTCGCACTCCTTGGGAGTTGTGTCATTTCCTAGATCCCATATGTGGGCATCTCTAATTTCATCTTAGATCCATAGATCTACTCATTACATGCCCCTTGGTACCATTTGCACCCTTAACTTCACCTTGTGGGTCTCATTTGAACCATTTCCATATCCCAAGGAAGTGGGCCCCACTTGTATATTTCATGGTACTAGATCTTGTCCTTTGATCTCATTATGTGGCCTAAATCATTCATTGGTTGAAACATAATTCATTCCTTAAGCCTCTTTCAACCACACTTAAACTTCTAGGTCCACCTAACCTTGCATTGGTTTCCGTAACTTGTCTTCTACATATCCCTAGGAACCTTTGTTTGGGTCCAATCATCTTTGATTGGTTATAGGGTCTCCCCCTAGGTCTTGATTCATCTTGATCTAAAGTGAACAGTGCCTCGGTTGACGTGACTCCTAGCTTGCATTGGGAACCGTGGCATCTCTTAGGTCACCTCTTTAGTTGTCCAGCTCCTCTACCATCCCGGATGGGATACCACTAGGGACAACTACAAGTTGTGTGATAACAGGATCCGTGCCCATTTCACAGGTTTTTCTCAATATTTCTGTGATTTGATTTTGCCATTGTGGGCTGAAAATTTGATTTTCTGATTTGTAAAAGGCTCCATATTTTCTGAAATGAAATATACTCCCATACTGCTGCACCAGTTTTCCCATCTTGGGTTTTGTCCAGGGGTTTATACCCAAAAAGATTGAGTTGTCTCGATTGATGTGATTGCTTCTATATTTCTTTCAGTATTTATTTTCCGCTGCTTAGTGAAGAAATCCATGTGTGGTTAATGGTAGTAATTAGTTTGCATGCTTCTAGCCCTAGTTGGATTTTAAAGAAATTTACATGGTATCAAAGCTCTTCTGAGCAGGCTGAGAGAAAGCAATAGGTTGGCTGGATAGATCACTGCATATCTATCCAAGGGTTTACAGGTACTATTCACTATGGCCGTACAATTGAGAGTTGAGGATAGACTCCAGGGGGCACAGAACTTTCCTACCTAGAAAGAGAGGATCACCAGGATCCTTAATGTCAGTGATGCTGATGAGCACATTGATGATCAGAAGAGTGCTCCCACAAATCCGGCAAATTTGGCTAGATGGAAGAAGATAGACTCCAAGGCAATGTTGATCATCTTGGATGGGGTGAAGGACCACATAGTCCCTCATTTGTCTGGGAAGAAAACCGCATTAGAGATGTGGAAGGCTTTGGAGAGTCTCTACCAGAGTAAGAATGAAAACCGGAAGATGGTGCTGTAGGAGAGATTGCGCAATACCAAGATGGCCAAGGGTGAAGGAGTGGTTCCTTATCTTACAAGGCTCACACAGATTAGGGATGAGCTTGGAGTAGTGGGCTCTAAGTGTTGGTCCTCTATTTTGTCCATTCAGTGTACTGTTTTCTAGCATTAAAAGTCTTAATGGAATCCAATAATAATCAGTTTTATGTGTCTTTTGAAGGTCAACACTGCTCAAAACCATGGTAAGTGATTTTAATTATTTGTTTGTTGTATTTTCTTGTTTTATGCATACGTTTTGGGTTTTAGGTTTCATTAAACCATATGCTAATAATAAGATTGGTTTCTCTTCTATACAGGGTTTGTTTGGTCACTTGGCTCAGCATTCAAAGGAGGGATTCGATCTACGATCAGGGCGTTTTTACTGGATCCATATCATCTTTAAGATGCTTTTGAAGATTACTCCACTGCTATTTCAGGCACGATCTTTGATCAAGGGTTGTTATTATTTTCTCCTCAACGATATGTGTATATTCTGGGATCTGAGATTCCATTTTTGGCTCAGAATTGTTAAGCTATTTTGAGTATTGTTATTCGTATCGACCCTTGTTTCCAGGGCGATTTCAATCTGCATAATTTAGTATAAAAGTGACTATGGAAACCCTAAGTGGGAGGATTTTGTACAAACTCCATTTTATGAATATGATACAGTGCGTGTTTTCATCAAATTTGTGATTTAAGTGTGTGAGGCGTTGAGGGCAGGGCCCACCTTCAACACCAAGCTGTGATATTCCAGTAGTGTGTGTGGTTTGCAGTAATAGATTGGCGTTTTTGTCATTTCACATTTCTTTTCAGAATATTAATGGTTTGCTCATCACTGATTAAAATGGAGTGCGTGACTGTTAATAGCATTCATTAGTTAATGACAGTGGATTTAGCTCGCTAACAGTCTGGTTTTAAACTTCTCTAGTTTCTAGGATGAATTGTTATTTAAGAACTAGGGTATGCATAATCGTGTGCTCAATTTGGTATGGACTATGGTAGATTCAATTTTATGAAGCATTAGTAATCGATGGAATTTTATATTATCTATTTTATCGGCACACAGTGTTATAAAGACAGCTACAGGAATGGTTTTAAACTTGACTGTAAAATGAATTCAGAATTGGTTTGGATTTAAATCTTTTCTTTAATTTCCAGTGTGTGGCGTTGGTACATAAATCATGAGCTTGACTCTAGATATTAAACCCTATGTGTTGCAGCGTGAGAGTGGCTTGTAAACAACCTATTCTTTTTACTGTCGAATTTGCAATATTTGAGTATCATTTGCAAAAGAGTCAAAGGTTTGAAGGTTGTGATCACAAAGCATTTAAGGTTTATTTATTTTTTTGATGAAAGATTGAACAGAAACTGAAGTTGCATGAGAATGAGTTTTGGAAAGGATCTCTTGTTTATAACATTGTTTCCTTGAATTGATAATTAGTTTCACAGTAGAAGCCAGCCCCAGTGCATGTCTATTACACAGTTTTTAACATATATCGATGAGCAGAGTTTGAAGAGTTTTAGTGTTCTATCATGTGCATTTGTATGCACAAATCATAAACAGAGTATATTGGAATTTCACTAAACAGTCAAGCAATCCTTTGATAGACTGTGTGTATTGACAACTTTAAGCTAAATGGCCATAGGTTAGTTCAGATTTGGAAATATTTGTGTGGATTTAAACATTAGATTTGGAGTTCAGTTAGAAAACAAAGTCAATTAAGTATATGCATTTGGTTGATTATTTTTTATATGGATTGTAGTTACAATAACCTAGAGATTATTAGTTGCTTAGGAATGAGCATTGAGATCACTTTATCCGCACAAATAGTGTAGCAGCTCAAAGTCTACGATTCTCCGGTTGATAAATTAAATTGAGGTGAATTAAATATCAATAATTTTAACCAACATTTTGGCGCCGTTGCCGGGGAGTTGCTCCAAGGTAAGCTGGTATTTTGCTCATTTTTTTGAATTGATTGATTGAAAAGTTCAGGAAGATAGGATCTTTTACAATACACAACAAGGTGGAGGGGAAACATTAAGACGCAAAGACAAATTCACTTTGGGATTCCCAAGGTGTAACAGCCTGCCGCAGCCACTTTAGTGGGTTACCCCAAATTTTTGTTGTGTCCTTTCTGGTAAGTGTGGTTATTTTTCTTCACAAGTTTGAGTTATTAGAAGTGTGTTTATCTTTCCTGTAAAAAGTGTTTACAAGTGTGGTTATCCTTTTGTAGGTTAGGTGTGTTTAATTCCAGAAATCTAATTTTACAGCAGTTGTTAGGTGTGACTAGTTGTGGCAGATTGGAGAAGGAGGATTGGTAAGGCAAAATTGCGCATTTCATATCAGGTTCCTTCAAACCCAACTGTGGCACAGGTATTTCAATTTAGTTTGATTAAAAGTCTTGTGATTTTCAGAATTTGTTTTGATGAGACCTAGAGATAGTAAGGGTAGATTCATTAAGGTTCATTCTGATCTTTTTGTAAACAACAAAACCCCCCCCTTCACTAACCCTAGGGATAGGGATACCGGCAACGAAACTGAAAACAACAACATTCAGAATTCAGTGGAATTTGGGACCAAACCAGTAGGAACTGAGGTTATAATCAGTGAACAGTTACATTCAGAAGAAATCCCACAGATCCAACAAGCTTCACCTTTAAAGGAAGATCCTAATTTGGTTGACACAGTGAACATAGAAAGAGTAAACTTCCTTCTTGGACATAACCAGAATCCAGTGGTTTCTCAATTAGAATCCACTACAGATTTACCTTTCAATTTTCAAACTTGGCCTAGGCCAGACCATTGGGATTTTATCCTATCCCCAAGAAGAGACAGGTTAGGTGTCAACTGGTTTAGAAACCCTCTTGTCATGAGTGATCAGGAAACTGGACACCAGATGGAAGGAGAAGGAGAACATGAGGGACGAACTGAAACAACTTTTGGCTTCCCCATTTTGGATCTTACACGGGATGTCAGTATGAAAAATATTCCAGCATCTTCATTACCTACCTTCTATGGGAAAAGTACTGAAGATCCGGATACCTTCCTATTTGAGTTTGACATCTTATGCAGGAGTTATAATTATCTACAGGATGCTCAAAAGTTAAAACTATTTCCAGCCACCCTTAAGGATTCTGCACTTAGATGGTTTATGAGCTTGGGGGAATCCACCATCCGAACTTGGGAACAAATGAAGAGTGCTTTCCTCAGAAAATACCGAGACTACTGTGGGCCTCGAGACTCCCAAAATGATATCTTTAAAATGCAACAGCATGAAGAGGAGAGTCTGGAGGATTTCCTGGAACGATTCTGCTTTGTATTGCAGAAGTCTAAGTATAATACCTTACAGGAGGATGCCGTCAGAACCCTTTTTCTAAAAGGGATTCTGGATGAATATGTGGAAATCCTCAACTTGATGGCATCAGGTGATGTATCTCATAAATCCTTTGAGGAGATTACTGAACTCTGCAGAAAGTATTCGAGGAGTAGAGCCAAGGCAGGAAAAAGCACAAGGGAAGGTCCTTCCCGTATTTCTAGAACAGCAGGAACTAGTGGGGTCACAAGAGTTGAGTTGGGAAACCTGTTAGAAAATTTCAAAACTGACATTTTAGGCACCTTAAGCTCCCAATTTGATGCTTTGAAAACAAAGAAGCGGCAAGAGGAGGAGGACATAGCAGCATTACACATATTCTGCCCCAAGTGCAGAAAAAGACACCCTTTGAAAGAGTGCCCTCTAAATACCATTTCAGTCTGTGCTCTTTGCTCTGCTCAACACCCAACTGACAATTGCCCTTCTTTACCAGAACTGCAAGCTTTTTACAAGCTTAATGCTGAACCTACCGATGCATCAAGAAGACCTTGGCAGCCTAGACCTCAAAACATGTACCCAGAACCTGTTTTCCAGAACCCTGCATATTATTATCCAATGCAGCAATCTCAGCAGCCATGGAGTCCACAAATGTGGCAGAATTGGCCCTCTCAACCTACTCAGACCCAGCCTTGGCAGCAAGGCTGGCGGGGACAGTCATATGGAGGACCACCAGGACAACCCTATGGAGGAACACAATCAACCACCCCTCCTAGTTACTGTCCAATGCCACCAAATATTCAGCAGCTACTACCAGGCTTTACACCACCTGCCCTTCCTCCTATACCCCCAGTTCCACAACAATATCAAAATCCAAATCCACCTCGACCCACGTTGTTGCCAGCCCAACCTATTCCAAACCCTAATAACCGACCTCCCCAGCCTCTTAATAATGCGGAAATTCAAATGGCTCCAACTTATGTAATTCATTCAGCTCCTTTACAGGAAATACAATTAAGGTCTGGGAAAACATTAAATAAAACCCCTCCAGCAGTGATTATTCATGAAGAGACTGGAGAAGAAAGTGATGAAAAAGAGATTACAGAGGAAGAAGAAGTGCAGATTGCCTCAGAAAATACTCAAGCACTGGGAACTCATTTCCAACCACCAGCTCATCCTCAGGTAAATAACAACCCCCCTTACCCAGAGAGGTTATTAATAGAGAAGCCTGTGATGCGTCCACAGTTTGATTTGGAAAGTGAGTTGAGAAATGTTTGCATCAAAATTCCATTACTTCAGGCTATTAGAGATGTTCCTATTTATGCAAAATTGGTAAGGGAACTGTGCTTAAAGAAACCTGGTTGGAAACAGAAAGACCCACCCAAGATAAATGTTTTAGGCCAGCTGTCTAATTATATTTCAGACTGTCCCTTACCCCCAAAATTTTCAAATCCTGGGAATCCAGTGGTGACCATTTACATCAATGAGGTTCCAATAGGAAACACTCTAGTTGACCTGGGGGCTGCCATTAATGTCATGTCTATGACCACCATGCAGAGACTTCAGTTGCATAATCTCCTCAGATCTACTCCTACTATTTTGGAGTTGGCTGATAGGAGCACAGTCAAACCTGTGGGGGCCTTAGATGACATTACTGTCACAGTAGCTTCTTGGGAGTATCCAGTGGATTTTCTGGTACTCCAAACCAAACACCCAATGGGGGAACATCCTGTTATATTAGGCAGGCCTTGGTTAGCCACTGCCAATGCCTTTATAGGATGCAGAGAAGGTATTTTAACTATATCAAATAGTACTTCTCTACAAAACCTAATTATTTATCCTCCAGCACAGCCTGTATCGGAAAACATGTTATGGTTAGAGAATCCTTATGGGGATGAGGATGTGGGACAACCCTTACTGTCCATCAGTCAAACTAGGGGGCTGGAACACCAGACTGAGGATGATATCCTAGATCAATTTATTTCAGCCACCACTAGTATTGAGTATCCTCAGTCCTTCTCTGACTTAGACAATGTTTTCACAGAAGATTTTCAGGAACACTATTACCCTTCAGCCACCTCATCATCAGTAGTTTTATTCATAGATGAGAAGGTTGAAGCTGCAACTATACCAATGGAGATTAGTCCAGGGAGATCTTTGTTTATTAATGGGAATCTGTCTCAAAGCCAGCAAAATCAGGTAGTTAATTTACTCAAAGCACAGTCTGGGGCATTTGCTTGGGTTTATACAGACATGAAAGGCATTCACCCTGACACATGCATGCATCACATCTATACGCAGGAAAATATTAGACCAGTAAGGCAGCCACAGAGAAGAATGAATCCTGCGCTTAAAGACATTGTGAAGGAGGAATTACAAAAATTGTTGGATGCAGATTTCATCTATCCCATTTCTGATAGCAAATGGGTATCTCCGTTGGTGATTGTTCCAAAGAAGGGAGGTAAGTGGAGAATATGTGTTGATTTTCGTGAATTAAATAAAGCAACTCTCAGAGATTATTTCCCTCTTCCTTTTATAGACCAGGTTTTGGATACATTGTCTGGAAAGAAATATTTTTCTTTTTTGGATGGATACAGTGGATATAACCAGATAAGAATAGCCCCAGAGGATCAAGAAAAAACCACTTTTACCTGCCCATGGGGAACTTATGCTTACAAGGTGCTTCCATTTGGACTGTGTAACGCTCCTGCCACTTTCCAAAGGGCAGTGTTAGGTATTTTGGCTGATTTGGTCCATGACTGTGTGGAAATATATATGGATGATTTTACAGTCTACGGTAATGATTTCAAGGAAGCCTTGGATAATTTGGAGAAAGTTCTAATTAGGTGCCAAGAAACAAATCTTGCTTTAAGCCATGAAAAGTGTAAGATGATGTTAACTGAGGGTATTGTTTTAGGGCACCATGTTTCATCAGAAGGTATTAAGGTTGACCCAGCAAAAATTGAAATCATTACTAGTCTATCTTCACCAACTACGCAAAAAGAAGTCAGAAGTTTTCTGGGACACGCAGGGTACTATCGTAGGTTTATTGCCAATTTTACAAAGATAGCAGCCCCACTGTTCAAATTGTTGGCCAAAGACAGTGGTTTTGATTGGGATCAACACTGTCAGACAGCCTTTGACACATTAAAGTCAGAATTGTCTTCAACACCAGTTCTGCGGGGGCCAAATTGGTCTTTACCCTTCCATATACAAACTGATGCTTCAGACACTGCCTTGGGGGGAGTGCTCGGACAGAAAGAAAATCAGTCCTCCTATGCTATTTATTTCATCAGTAAAAATTTAACACCTGCAGAACTGAACTATACAGTGACTAAGAAAGAGTTTCTAGCAGTAGTTCATGCCATCAATAAATTCCGGCATTATATTACAGGTTACGAGGTATTTGTTCATACCGATCATTCTGCTATTAAATTTTTAATGAATAAGCCAATCACTAGTGGCAGAATTACTAGATGGTTACTTTTGCTACAGGAATTTAACATTACCATAGTTGACAAACCAGGGAAGGAAAATCTGGTTGCAGATTTCCTCTCCAGATTGACTCATGCTGATAATAATGTTCCTGTCGATGATACATTTCCTGACGAACACTTGTTTGTTGTTTCTATTAAAACACCCTGGTTTGCAGATGTAGCCAACTATTTGGTTACAGGGAAACTACCTGCTCATTTGTCATCTTATGAAAAACGAAGAATCATACAGCAAAGTGCTAATTATTCATGGGTAGGTAATGATCTCTTTCGAACCGGTCCAGATCTGATTATCAGGAGGTGTGTGAGGGAGGATGAGATGTGTGACATCCTTCAAGCCTGTCATGATGGACCCTGTGGAGGCCATTTTTCAGACAAGCGGACAGCATATAAGGTGTTACATCAAGGGTATTACTGGCCTACCCTTTTTAAAGATGCTGAGAAGTATGTACAGGGCTGTGACAGTTGTCAAAGAATGGGGAGACCCACTGCTGCTGATCAAATGCCTTTACAAGCCCAGGTACAAATTGAACCTTTTGAAAAATGGGGATTGGACTTTGTTGGACCAATTTCACCAATGTCAAGGAAAAAGAGGTATATTTTAGTTTGCACTGATTATGTAACTAAATGGGTTGAGGCAAAAGCTCTATTGAGGGCCACTGAGAAATCAGTCATAGAATTTATTTACGAAGAGATTTTTACTCGTTTTGGTATTCCTCGTGAAATTGTGACTGACAATGGAGCACAGCTTGTCTCTAAATCAA
This sequence comes from Larix kaempferi, assembly GCA_027924585.1. Lineage (NCBI taxonomy): Eukaryota > Viridiplantae > Streptophyta > Pinopsida > Pinales > Pinaceae > Larix > Larix kaempferi. Next base: position 3,845,038 of record BSBM01000445.1, read on the forward strand.
TGAAAGCACTTACAGAACAATATGGAATTAAGCACTATAAATCTTCTCCTTACCACCCCCAAGCAAATGGTCAGGTGGAATCAACCAATAAAGTGCTAGAATCCATTTTAACTAAGACTGTGCAGCTACATCATAAGGACTGGGCAGACAGGTTACCTGAGGCATTGTGGGCTTACAGAACTACGTGGAGAAATACCACAGGGTATACCCCATATCAACTTGTTTATGGTAAACAGGTCCTGCTTCCTATAGAATTTCAGGTGAAAACTTTTCGTACTGCTGCACAACTGAGCCTGAATTTAGATGAAGCCCAGGAGCAGAGGCTGATGCAATTAAATGAACTTGATGAAATTAGACAAGATGCTGTCCAACAAACTGTGTTGATACAGAATCAGCGGACTAAGTGGCATGATAAATTTTTGAAGAAGAAGACTTTTGAAGAAGGTGATTGGGCTCTGTTATTTGACTCACGATTCAAACATTTCAAAGGTAAGCTTACCACTAGATGGATGGGGCCATATGAAATTGTGACTGTTTTTGATAATGGTTCTGTCAAAATAAAAACAATAGATGAAGAACAAACTGCCTTTGTAGTGAATGGACATCGGTTAAAGGTATATCATAAACCTCTCTCTAAGCAAGAGTTCATCCATAGCATGAGTCAGCAGTCTGAACTAGAACTGGTAGGTGAGGAAAAGACTTCTTCATCTCCTACTCTCTCTCAGTAATCTTCAATGGAATTGTTTTTTTTTTTGTACATATGTACAGGGATTTGTTTTTCTCTTTTTGAAAGGTGCAGATATTCTTTTCAGTAAGACTCAGAATGTTTTTGAAACCTAAGGGAGGTGTCTTATCACTATCCTATTTCAGCATGCTGATTATTTTTGCAAGACATTAATAAGGACTGTGTAAATTTGGGTCGATTTCTGAGTTTCAATGAATTATTGGAATGTCTGCATTTGTGTGTCAGATTTTTTCGGAACTGTTTTGGCTATTCATAAGAGTACTTGCCCACCAGGCATTGCCTACATTAATGCTTTAAGATTCCCAAATGTTTCTGCTTATGAACCTATGGGCTGTGAGGACCATTTGATTTGGTTTCACACTAGATAAAGAGTGGGAATTGATGTTAGTTACAGCTATGGGCATGAAGTTATTCTTAAGATAGGCATCATGATTAAAAGGTGTTCAAGATCGGGCAGTTTGGGGGTTATTATCTCTTGGCTGTTATAAGATTAAACACATATATATATACTGTCTTTAGCCACTTTATGACTTTCACTTTCTACAGTTACGAAGGTTAGTTGTTCATATGGGCAAATCTTTACAGGCATATACAAAGAATACTCTTCCAATTCTGGTACCATCCCACTCCTAGATGGTTTTCAGAGCAGCTCCCCCACTCATCTATGCTGGAGCAAATCATAAATTTTATCTTTAAGATGAAATTGGGACAAGAGCCTCTGATAGAAAAAGGGTGTAAGAGGTTAACCCGCCGGGACACTGAACAGGTCTGCTGGCAGCGGGTACCGACCTGTGGTATGAACAGGCAAACCCATCAGGGTTCTGAACAGGCCTGTTGGCAATGGGGCATCTGTCTGGGGAAGAAGCTTCTTAAGATGTTATAGTTACCCCACCGGAGTACTGACCAGGCTTGCTGGCAGTGGGTTCTGACTTTAATATCTTCTTTAACAGCCTCATCTATACTTGTCTATATGAACAATGTACCTATGTGAAGGTAAAAGAGAAGCCATGAGGATGGTTAATTAAAATTTATTAAATTCATTAAAAAAAAATAAAATGATAGCCAGTTGATAATCATCTCCAACTGTTTTGCATTTTGGGTTACCTGATTCAAAAAAAAAAAAAAAAAAAAGGTTTATTTTGATGCCTAAAACATAGCTGAGAAATGTAGTACTATTTGTTCCACTACTCAAATTATCCTGTGTGAAGCTGAGTCAAAATGGACCAGTACCCCATTAGCTTCTGTTGTTATTTTCCTTATCCTGTGGCATATGTCCTGGTGGAAAAAGTTCTGTATGGATAACAAGGGTGAAGACTGAATTTTTGATTGATGAAGTCTGAATTGTTGATTGTTTGAGTCTGAATTTTTTATTGTTTAAATTATGAGTGATTGATGAAGCTTGCATTTCTGATTATTGAGTTATGAGTGATTGATTGGAGTTTGAATTTTTTATTGTTATTTGTATTTTCGATAAAAGATGGCTTCATAGCACAATTGAGTTTCCTGTGTGGTTAGATAGAGCAGCAACTTTGCAATAAGGAAATCAGGCCATAAAACTGTTGAGGGTCCAACGAATCTTTTAATCCAGTCTATTTGCTTATGAACTCATCCAAGTGATGTCTATTTGAGAGATTCATGGTTTTACATCACTATTCATAGCCTAACAGCTGCTCCAGATGCTGGTACTTACCTTTATACTGGTAAATTGCTGTACATCGTTATCAGCCTAAAAGCACTGCTGTGTTTGTCAAAGTGCCGGATTGAGTGCCGTAAGGAGTGCTGGAAGTTATATTCGGGAAATTGGCATGTATATGGTAATGGACGTTGATAGAGGTAAGGAAAGGTGTACGATTGGCTAAATCTTAATTAGTAATAAGGGTTATAATTAAATATTTTTGCCATTATATGAAATTCGATGAGTTATGAACTACCTTAAATACCTTTGATAATATTTCATCCTCTATTATTGGCAACCTTTGATAAAACGAATTATAACCTTGTTCTATTATAATTGGGGTTCTGACGTGTTAAGAGATTAAGTTTAGTTTAAAACGTGTTACATCATGGTTATCATTCCCTGCGAAGTGGGCAGTATGTGCCACCACTTGCAATGATTTTCTCTTGTCACGATGCTGTCTTCATTACCCTCACTTCCTACCATTTTTACCATGTTCATTCGGGTTTCTACAGTCTCTATCCTTACCATTGTCATTGCCTGCGAATTGTCTGTCTGAATTCTCTGCTAATTCGCCATCTTCGTGTCTCCACCATGCTCAACCGGCATGAACCCTCTGCGTATGAGCAGCTATTAGCCATCCCTGAGTTCGTTGCATGCAAGGATATGTTTACTCGGGCGGGATGGCATGCATTTTTAACTAATTTACAGGGCCACGATGACGCTGTCTCTTTACAATTCGCCCTGAATTTCGATGGGCATACTACTAGAGTGGGGGCCCTGGAGTTTGCAGTGACAGAGGAGTCCATTTCAGTTGCCACGGGACTTCCACGCACCGGTGATAGATGGTTTAAGAATTTTCGGCTGCCACGAAAAGAATATGACTGCGTTTTCAAACCAGAATATTTGGCTGTGAAGGGTGAGAAGGGTTTCTCCAAGCTGTGGGTCAGAGAAGAATTCCATAATTCCTTGATGATCATCACCAAGCTAATTACCTGTGAAGGTCGATTCTCTACCTACAAAGCCTGTCATTTTCGCCTTCTAACTCACTTTGAGTTTGGTAAGCTTCTGAACTTCCCATTTTATTTTTGGAAAAGTTTGAGTAAGATGGCTTCGCAAGTGAGGAAGAATTTAGAGCATCCAACCCATAGTCTTTATCATCATGGGCTTATTAAAATGATCGTTTTAGCTGAGTTAAAGAAGCAGGGTCGGGGTTGGGAACAGTTTGTGTATGAACTCTCTAACCCTCATCTTCAGTCACCCTTGAGGAATGAATCAGGAGAGCCTGGTATTCCTGATCTAATGGAAAAAGCTTCCTCCACAAACAATTCAGTTCCTCAAGATGATTGCCCTCAGGAACCAGCTGTTAATAGCTCCAAGAAAACTGCTCCATTATATGCTAAGAAGTCCCCAATCTCTAAAAGGCAGTGTGTTAACTCTCAGTCTGGGGGGGATAAGGAGCAGGAAAATTTGGTTGTTTTGCCAAATAGACGTTTTACTCGCAGCATGGCCGCTAAAGAGGGGAGAAAGGGGTCTAAGGGTAAAGAACCTGTTCAAGTTGAGTTGTCATCATCCGATGCTTCCTCTACCCATGCTAACTCCGATTCTCCTGATTCCCCTCATTACTCTGCATCATTGAGTCCTGTCAGTGAACCCTTGCTGCCAGTATCCCCTTCCAAATCGAGTCTGAAATCTACCAAAGGATCTCCTTCAAAGTCAAGTTTGAAGTCTGTCAAAGTATCCTCTTCCAAATCGAGTTTAAAATCTGTCAGGGCATCATTTTCCAGATCTGGTTCAGAGGCTTCAGCACAGGGGATTGACTATTTTAGGCAAAAGAATATCAAATTGAAAAAGAAGCTGCAAGAATATGTGAGGTTGGATCGGGCTGTCAAACAAGAAAATGCCATTTTAAAGGCTAGAATAGTGTCCCTGCAAACCCTGGTTGATGAAGTTAAAGGGACAAATCATAGCCTTCGAAAACAGTTAAAGAAAAAGGACAAACAGTTTGAACAGTTGGCTAGCATACAACAACATTCTGCCCCCTCTCCTCCTCAGGTGCAAGTCCTGTTTAATACCTCAGCTTCAGTCTCTGGAGTTGGGTCCAAGGATTGACAATCCACTTTGAAGATTTAAAATTTTGTCTATCAGAAATTTCCTTGCATTGGGACATGCAAGACCTTCAGTCTGGGGGAGATGTTGGTCCTCTATTTTGTCCATTCAGTGTACTGTTTTCTAGCATTAAAAGTCTTAATGGAATCCAATAATAATCAGTTTTATGTGTCTTTTGAAGGTCAACACTGCTCAAAACCATGGTAAGTGATTTTAATTATTTGTTTGTTGTATTTTCTTGTTTTATGCATACGTTTTGGGTTTTAGGTTTCATTAAACCATATGCTAATAATAAGATTGGTTTCTCTTCTATACAGGGTTTGTTTGGTCACTTGGCTCAGCATTCAAAGGAGGGATTCGATCTACGATCAGGGCGTTTTTACTGGATCCATATCATCTTTAAGATGCTTTTGAAGATTACTCCACTGCTATTTCAGGCACGATCTTTGATCAAGGGTTGTTATTATTTTCTCCTCAACGATATGTGTATATTCTGGGATCTGAGATTCCATTTTTGGCTCAGAATTGTTAAGCTATTTTGAGTATTGTTATTCGTATCGACCCTTGTTTCCAGGGCGATTTCAATCTGCATAATTTAGTATAAAAGTGACTATGGAAACCCTAAGTGGGAGGATTTTGTACAAACTCCATTTTATGAATATGATACAGTGCGTGTTTTCATCAAATTTGTGATTTAAGTGTGTGAGGCGTTGAGGGCAGGGCCCACCTTCAACACCAAGCTGTGATATTCCAGTAGTGTGTGTGGTTTGCAGTAATAGATTGGCGTTTTTGTCATTTCACATTTCTTTTCAGAATATTAATGGTTTGCTCATCACTGATTAAAATGGAGTGCGTGACTGTTAATAGCATTCATTAGTTAATGACAGTGGATTTAGCTCGCTAACAGTCTGGTTTTAAACTTCTCTAGTTTCTAGGATGAATTGTTATTTAAGAACTAGGGTATGCATAATCGTGTGCTCAATTTGGTATGGACTATGGTAGATTCAATTTTATGAAGCATTAGTAATCGATGGAATTTTATATTATCTATTTTATCGGCACACAGTGTTATAAAGACAGCTACAGGAATGGTTTTAAACTTGACTGTAAAATGAATTCAGAATTGGTTTGGATTTAAATCTTTTCTTTAATTTCCAGTGTGTGGCGTTGGTACATAAATCATGAGCTTGACTCTAGATATTAAACCCTATGTGTTGCAGCGTGAGAGTGGCTTGTAAACAACCTATTCTTTTTACTATCGAATTTGCAATATTTGAGTATCATTTGCAAAAGAGTCAAAGGTTTGAAGGTTGTGATCACAAAGCATTTAAGGTTTATTTATTTTTTTGATGAAAGATTGAACAGAAACTGAAGTTGCATGAGAATGAGTTTTGGAAAGGATCTCTTGTTTATAACATTGTTTCCTTGAATTGATAATTAGTTTCACAGTAGAAGCCAGCCCCAGTGCATGTCTATTACACAGTTTTTAACATATATCGATGAGCAGAGTTTGAAGAGTTTTAGTGTTCTATCATGTGCATTTGTATGCACAAATCATAAACAGAGTATATTGGAATTTCACTAAACAGTCAAGCAATCCTTTGATAGACTGTGTGTATTGACAACTTTAAGCTAAAAGGCCATAGGGTAGTTCAGATTTGGAAATATTTGTGTGGATTTAAACATTAGATTTGGAGTTCAGTTAGAAAACAAAGTCAATTAAGTATATGCATTTGGTTGATTATTTTTTATATGGATTGTAGTTACAATAACCTAGAGATTATTAGTTGCTTTAAAGATTGCTGTAGTTTGAGATTGTGATTACTTCTCTAGCAGGTTGCTGTGTTTTTAAAATCATAGAATTGCAATTTGGAAAGTCTTTATTGGTTGTTTTTGAGTTCAACAGTGAGATAGGAATTAGCAAATTAGTTTCTTTTCTATAATACAGATCTAGTGATCCTTGGCATTGGTCATTTAGTGTTAGCAGTAGATTAGGGTTTCTTGAGGAATGAGCATTGAGATCACTTTATCCGCACAAATAGTGTAGCAGCTCAAAGTCTACGATTCTCCGGTTGATAAATTAAATTGAGGTGAATTAAATATCAATAATTTTAACCAACACTAAGACTAAGGATGAGGAGCTAATTTGTATAGCTCTCAATGGCTTCTCTATGCCATAGGACGTCTTTGTCAAAGGCATGGTGGCTAGGGAGAAGCTCCGTGACTGGCAGAGATTGTGGGATGACTTCGCACAGGAAGAGACCCGGATGGGTCAAGGTTCAGCTTCACCAGTGGTACTACACAGATGAAGAAGCTCTAGCCCTAATAAGCAAAGGTAAGGGGAAGGCAAAGAAGAAGAAGGGTGGTAAGAAGAACTTGGACATGGCAAAAGTCAAGTGCTTCATTTGTCACAAGCATGGACACTTTGCTTCCCAGTGCTCAGAGAAGAAGAACAACAACAACAACACACAGATGGCAAGATCTGCAAAGGTGGATGATTTCAGCAAAAGTTTTGAGGAAGACTATTGCTTGATAGCTTGCATGGCAAGCTCCATCAAAAGCAATATCTAGTATGTGGATAGCGGTGCAAATTGTCACATGACAGGACACAAAGGGTTCTTCAAGAGCTTGCAGGAGGGTGGAGTAAATCTCCATATTGAGTTAGGAGATGATGCGCGGTATCAAGCACAGGGTGTTGGCACTGTATGGTTTTAGAGGGAGTCTGGAAAACCTATCAGCTTTGATGATGTGCTATATGTCCCAGGGATGACCGAGAATCTCATATCAGTTTCCATGGTAGAAGACAAGGGTTTTCTAGTGACTTTTCGTGACAGGAAAGTATATATCAAGCCACATGGGTCAGATCAGAGATTGGACAGAGTGATTGGGGTTCGGAGCGGGAAGGTTTACAAACTACAGTTTGAGCCTGCAAAGGCTCTGGTCAGTAGCAGCAGTAGTGATTGTGAGTTGTGGCATAGGAGGATGGTACACTTACACCATGGTGTACTGAGGCATCTGAGATAGGAAGTCATTGGAGTTCCTTCAGTTCAAGAGGACAAGCACAACCACTGCAAGGGTTGTGTGGTGGGGAAGAACATCAGGAAACCTTTCCCACATAGTGAGCACAACTCTGAGGGAGCCTCAGACTTGGTGCATTCGGATGTTTGCGGACCGATGAGTGTTCATTCGTTCAGTGGTTACAGTTACTGCGTCACTTTCATTGATGACTATTCCAAGAAAACCTGGATCTATTTTCTGAAGGCCAAGTCAAAGGTCTTTGATCGGTTCCGAGAGTTCAAAACTCTCGTGGAGAACCAAACAGGGAGAAAGATCCGGATATTGAGGACAAACAACGGTGGTGAGTACACCGGTAGAGATTTCATGGAGTACTGTGCATCATAGGGGATCAAGAAGGAACACACTGTTCCTCATACCCCACAGCAGAATGGGGTGGCAGAGAGGAAGACAGGACACTAGTGAGTGCAACCAAGGCCATGCTATTTGATCAGGGATTACCACTATTCCTATGGGCCGAGGCATTTCAGACTGTAGTATATGTCCAGAACAGGTGTCCCCACACTGCATTGGGGAGGAAGACACCTAAGGAGGTATTTACAGGTACTAGACCAGACGTGAGTCATTTGTGTATATTTGGAAGTATCTACTATTGTCACATTCATGCTGACACTAGGAAGAAGCTGGATCCTTCTGGAGAGAAGGGGATTCTAGTTGGGTATAGTGAGACTTCTAAGGCTTATAGAGTATATATCCCAGCTCGCAAGAGGATCATTGTGAGCAGGGATGTCCAGTTTAACGAGGACAGAGCCTTGAGAAGATCTATGGACTTACCAGCTGAGGACTCAGAGGGAGTCAAGTTGGAGGAGTCACAGGTACAGGTTCAGACACAGGGCACGGGCTCTGGTAGTCAGAGGGAGTCAGGTGGACAGGATCCTCCTATCTTTGATGGGGAGGATGAGAAGCAGCAGGAGGAGGACATCCAGCAGCTGCAACAGGCAGACACTAGGCCACGGCCTAAGTGGTATAGGTCCACAATTCGGGATTCCAGACAGGTGAGTCTTCCACAGAGATCTTTCAGACGTAGCGTACCACCAGATAAACTGAGTTATATGGCATTGATGATAGAGTTGTTTGACTCTGAACCTTCTAGTTTCGAGGAGGCTGCACAACATGATGTGTGGCAAGAGGCCATGGTTGAGGAGTATGACTCAATCATGAAGAATCAGGTATGGGAGGTTGTTCAAAGGCACTAGGATAAGAATGTGGTGGGATCTAGATGGTTCTATAAGGTAAAGCATGTAGCAGACGGAAGTGTGGAGAAGTACAAGGCACGCTTCATGGCAAAGGGGTATTTGAAGAAGGAAGGTATTGACTATGAGGAAGCCTTCGCCCCTGTCGCTAGGTATTCTTCTATTCGGACTATCCTATCATTGGCAGCAGAGATGGGTTGGTGTGTTCATCAGATGGATGTGAAGACAACCTTCCTCAATGGAGTTATTGAGGAAGAGGTTTATATTGAGCAGCCAGAGGGGTTTGAGGTGGAGAGTAAAGAGTCTCATGTATGCAGACTACAGAGAGCTCTTTATGGGCCCAAGCAGGCACCTCGAGCATGGTACTCGAGGATTGACAGCTATCTACGAGAGATGGGGTTCCAGCGGAGTGAGGCAGACCATAACCAGTACTTCTTGGCAGGTGAGGTACCTCTCATTCTGTTTCTATATGTGGATGATCTCTTTCTTACAGGAGATAAGGAGTTGATCAGGGACTGCAAGTCCAATCTTGCAGTAGAGTTTGAGATGAAAGACCTTGGGTTGATGCATTACTTCCTAGGTCTGGAGGTTTGGCAGAGATATGGGTGCTTCTTCATTGGATAGGGGAAGTATGCAGTAGAGATCTTGAAGAGATTCGGGATGGAGGACTATAGACCTATGGCCATACCTCTAGTTTCCAACTAGAGGAAGATTGATGTATCGGGATCAGAGGAGTTTGATCCTACACTGTATAGGAAGCTTATCGGGTCGCTTATGTATCTAGTCAACACTCGACCAGACATTAGCTTTGCAATCAACTCTTTGAGTCAGTTCTTGGTGAACCCTCGAAGAGTACATTGGACAGTTGTGAAGCACATACTTCGCTACATCAGAGGTATAGTGGAGTATGGATTGGTTTATGAGCACAATGGGAGTATACAATTGGCAGGTTTCACAGATGCTGACTGGGAAGGATGTGTAGAGGATCAGAAGAGCACTTCAGGTTGTTGCTTCAGCATTGGGTCAAGAGTTGTCTCTTGGTTCAGGAGGAAGCAGAAGTCAATTGCATTGAGAGTAGTTGAGGCTGAGTAGATGGAAGCCAACATGGCTGCATGTGAGGGGATGTGGCTAAGGAAGTTGCTCTCAGGATTATTCGAGAGTGAGCTAGAGACTACTATAGTTCACTGTGACAATCAGAGTGGTATCAACCTTTATGAGAATCCAGTGTTTCATGACAGGAGTAAGCACATTGACATCCGGTATCACTGCCTCAGAGATTGTGTTCTGAGAGGAACCATTCGGTTGGAGTACATACAGACAGATGAGCAGCTGGAAGACATATTCACCAAGGCACTTTGCAAACTCAAGTTTGTGAAGTTCAGAGACAAGTTGGGGTTGTTAGCGAATCCCTTCCTCGTTGAGAGGGAGTGTTAGAAAGTGACAACGAAGGAAGGTCTTCCTGCATGCATGTGTCCTTGCATGCAGAAGACACTAATTGGAAGCCAATTGTATATAACCAATTATTGACTTATTGGAATACTTTTTTTATAAAGTATAAGTGAAAAATTAAAGTGAAGGCAAGATCTAATCTTGGCCATTCATTCTCACCGGAGGATCTTAACCTTAGATCTATAGTGAGATTAGGTTATTCGCTTAGCATTGAGTTATAAAAGAAAGATCAATTGGTGGAGAGGACACACAATTGCATTCCAACAGAGACGGAGAAAGAGAAGTGTGAGAAGAAGAGTTTTGACAGACCGTACAATCGTACAGGTGATCCATACAATCGTACGAACACTTCAAGGCAGCAGCGTTCTCATACTTGTGTTGTCATTTTTCTTTATCAACGGGCTTAAAACCTCAGTTTCAAGATGTCCTTGTAAGTTTTGATCATTAAATGATAAGATGATTTGAAGGACAGACTTCATGTCTATCTCAGAAATTATTTGTTTCTGTCAATTGTCTTTCTAACTATCTGTGTAATTGTTGCATGTTCAGACTTTTTCTTCTATTATTGAATAAATTCAAGATCTGATTCGTTTAATAAAGAAGCATAGTACAACAGTCACCTAGGGTATGGAAAATTTACATGGTATTAGAGCTTCTCTCTAATTGAGAGTCTCAAGGGTTTACAATGGATAGATCAGTTGCAGGAAGCAAACGACCAACAGCAAGGGTTTCATTATTTTTTTATTTTCAAATTTGGGAGTTTGTACTTTAGATTTGAGAGATGGCATCAACTAGCCTCAGGTTTGAGGACAGAATGGATGATGCCTCAAATTTCCTTTCATGGAAAATCAAGGTAATTCTTATATGGACTCAAGCAGGCACTGAGAGCATGGTATTCCAGGATCAATGGATATTTGCAAAGCATGGACTTCACTAAAAGTGAAGCAAATCCCAACTTATATTTCATATTTGTTGAGGTTGATCTGCTCATTTTGGTGTTGTATGTAGATGACATGTTTCTCATAGGTTCAAAGAAGCTCATTGCAAGGTGCAAGGTAGATATAGAAGTTGTGTTTAAGATGAAGGACATCGGTTTGACCCATTACTTCTTGGGGTTGGAGGTTTGGCAAAGACCAAGGGATATTTTCCTTATGCAGGGTAAGTATGCAGTTGAGATCCTGAAGAGATTCTGGATGGAGGACTGCAGGACCATGGCCACACCTATGATCACTAATTTGAAGAAGGTCACTACTTCAAATTCAGATATGGTGGATCCCACATTGTACAGGAAACTAATAGGTTTTGCGATGTATATGGTCAACACTAGGCCAAATATATGTTTTGCAATGAACTCCTTGAGCTAGTTCACGGTGGAGCTGAGGTAGGAGCATTGGGTGGCAACAAAACATGTGCTCAAATACTTGAGGGGCATAGTGGAGGATGGCTTGAGATATCTTGGAGAAGGTGAAGTGAAGTTACATGGGTATACAGACTCATATTGGTAAGGCAGTGCATCAGACAGGAAGAGCACCTCAAGGTGTTGCTTCAGCTTGGGATTAGTGATGATATCTTGGTTAAGCCAGAAGCAAGCTCCTGTGACACCAATTTAGTAGAGGCAGAGTATATGGCAGCGAGTACAAGAAGTTGTGAAGTCATCTGGCTTCGCAAGTTGCTAGCCGAGGCCTTAGTCACCGCATTTGGCGAATTTCAACCTTGGAATTCGAATTTCGCCAAACTTCAACCAAATTCGAACTTGAAGCCGAATTTCAAGCCAAACTTGATATCGAACTTCAAGGCGAACTTCAAGGCGAATTTAATCGAATTTATTTGATAAAAAATTTAAAAGGTAAAAAAAAGACAAAAAACCTAACCTAAATTCCTAAATTTTTAATAAGATACCAACCTTTTGAAATATAATTATATATGTTAATGTTGGCATGCAATTTTCATTTTACATATATGTTTAATGAGTGGCTAGAATTTTATTATATATATATATATATATATTAAAATTTTGAAATATATAGTCCCTCGAACTTAATGTAGAATTTTATCACCAAATTTTCCATTGCTTTTTTGTCGAACTTCAAGGTCGTCGAATTCAAACACAAACTCGAACCAGGTGACTTAGCCCGAGGCCCGATATATTTGATCGGGAGTTGGATCCCACAGTGATTTACTGTGATAATCAGAGTTGTATCAACCTCTCTGAGAATCCAATTTTTCATGACAAATCCAAACACATAGAGATCAGTTATCATTTCATTCGAGACAGGATTCAAAAGGGAGCATTGAAGCTCCAGTATGTACCCACAAATCAGCAAGTTGCTAATATTCTGACCAAGCCCTTAGCAAAAGGGAAGTTTGAAGCATTCAGAGACAAACTTGGATTGGTTCAGAATTCCTTCCTCGCTAATAATGAGTGTTGATGTTTTGTAGCTCGGACAAGAACTTCCACATAGGTTTTGTGTCAAACATGCGTGAAGTTGTCCAAGTCAAATCTATTTTGTAATTCACTTTATTTATAAAGTGAAAGTCTTGTAATTAGTCATTGAATCCAATGTTACAAATATCGTGTCGGCGAATATATCGCTGAGGGTCCAAAAACAAAATATCGGATTTATCGGGGAAAATGTCGGCAAACATCGGCAATATATCGGCGAAATTAAAAAATACAAAAATTTTAATTTTTTGACTCGACCAATATTTTTCTGATATTTGCCGATTTTTGCTGATATTTGCCGATTTGTTTGCCGATATTTTCAAAAAATCACGATATTTTCAAATGGCGATATTTTTGCCGATGTTATCGCTGAGCTGGAAACATCGCGATATATCGCCGATGTTGGCGATATATCGCCGATGTTTGTAACACTGATTGAATCTAATAAAGTGCATTTTAATGCATTAGTGATTTAAGCTAATCTGAATCGTAGATCTCACCGTGAGATTAGGGTTTTTGTAGATTATCTTCAGTTAAAGTATAAAGGCAAGTCAAAGTAGAGGGAAAAGACACATTCATTCTTCAATGAAGATAGTTTTGTCCAAAGGCAAAGAAAGAGGCCGAGTAAAGAGGGAAAAACAGAGCAACAGTGAGAAGATCGATTTGTAGTGATTGCAGTTCGAAGTAAATAAGAGGGAAAAACAGAGCAACAGTGAGAAGATCGATTTGTAGTGATTGCAGTTCGAAGTAAATAGTGCCAACAGTAATTATGTACAGTTGTATGAAATTTCGTACAGCATACATATAGATCCGTACAACCGTACAATATGTCATACATGCCATACAGTTTTACAAAAAATTCAGGGCAGCAGTCTTCTCAGACCTGTTGTCGTTTTTCTTTATCGTTAGACTTAAAACCTCAATTTCATGTCCTTGTAAGTTTTGATCATTAAGTGATAACCTAATTTGAAGGACACATTTCATGTGTATCTCATAAATTATTTGTTTCCGCTGTTTGTATTTTCCAACTATCTATGTGATTTTTGCATGTTCAAAATTTTACTTCTGTTCTTGAATAAATTCAAGATCTGATCCGTTTAATAAAGAAGCATATAGGACAGATGTCACCTAGGGTATGGAAAATTTGCAGTTATATATTGTGCTTCCACGCATTCAAATTTGGGGGAGGTCATGTTTCCACAGCATACCCATTTCTTAAACTCAAACTTGTTTTCATGTTTCAAGCAAGTTAGGTATTATATGTATTATGAATGGGATAATTACATTTTTTTAACTATTCAAATTTGATCTAACCTATATAATTGGCAATTGAACTATTGAAATTACTAACCATCTTTGAAGCCCTTTAAAAAATTCAAGCTAAGGATTAGATGTGTATTAGGAATTTCAATTTTTTCCTTTATGTACGCTACTCAAATTTGCTTAAAATATTCTTACAACAATGCTCAAATTTGTTGTCTTTCTTCATCAACTTGCAAATATTTGCAAAAGCTTGAATTACTAAAGATTTTTGAAAACATTTGATAGAATCAATCTTTATGCACTTAATCCTTTTATGAAACTAAATACATTTCTAGAGATTAGTTAAATCAAAATAAATTCTCATGCTAGAGAAAAATTAAGAGAAGTGCTAGCAATTTTATTCTAACTAGATTAATAATCAACTTGAATAATACCTGTGATTGCTAGAACTATGCCAACATCATCGGTTGTAAAACCCAATCCTTTTTCTGTTCTAGGGCTCTCAGCCCAAAGAGCAAATATCTAGAAATGTAAAAGTTTACTTGTTAGTTGTTTTGTCATTTAGAACAGTAAGGGAAAGAGGCATTTAAATCATATAGGAATTGCTTGTTTATGCATGATTTGAAATTAAAAGAAATTGCATCTGAAATCCTTACCTCTAAATATGCAATATCGTGAAGAGAGTAAACACAATATACAATGATTGAAGCCATTACTGGCCAGTTCCTGAAGAGTGATTTTTTATTTACTTTTTGTCTTTCTATAATTCCTTCATTTTCTTCCTCAACAAGATTTGCTTCTAAACTAGACTCAGGATCATCATCTCCTTTGTGAGGATTGTCTTCTAAAATGGACTTTTGGTCACCATTTCCTTTCTCCTTGCCTTCCAAAGGGTGATTATGCAATGTCTCCTGCATAACTCGATATTATTCAATTTAATTTATAAGAGGAAGCATAAGTATTCACACTTTCAAATTGCCTAAATTACTCTAACTTCAATTATGCATTTGATAAATTTAACTTTGAACCTTAGACTAACAAACCTCACAAACATACATAGAACAACATAAAAAAAACTACAATAGATACGAAGCACAAGTTATAATTTAAAAACATTAAAAAATTGCTCCATATTAAACAATAGAAATAGCATGACTACTAAATTAAAGTGGAAAAAGTTTGGCTCACCTTGCATCAAATGGAGTTAGTAACATAGGAAAATATTAAGGAAGAAATAATTGGAGGGCTACATAATGTTTGACAAATGACCACAAAAGTAGCTCAATGGGACTATTGAGTACAATGCTGTCAATACAAGGCAGGAGCACCAAAATGGTTCCTATAAAAAGGGAAAGATACAAAAAGTAAAGTGTAAATCTAAGTTAAAGTTTGAAAAACCATAGACTCCAAGCGCGGATGACTACACTGAGAGAAGGATGTACAAAAAGGGTTGAATCTAAAGACGAGAGAGAAAATGATGATTGTTATCCATTAAATTGCACTTAGTGGATTTCAAGTGAACCGCTGAAGGCTTGAACATGTCAAAGTGTTCATTATCAAAGTTCAAAAGTCCATCGGGCCTTCTAGCCCTTTTTTTATTTTTGTACCACATGTTCATACCCCCTTGGGGGAATTGTAATAAAATGTACTAACATGGTGTTTTTATGTAAAAGACTCGGCTTCCTAGAACTTGAACATTAATTCGACTAGCCCAAAGTGTTTTTTTCCTTGGAAATTATTTGTTGTTGAACAAACGACTAATAATTTTCGAGTTTTTCACTCAATCCTCCAAAGTTGGGGTGGTCGGTATGGTGTTTAGGCCTTAAGTGGTTATTAGAGCCTAAGTGTCAATGTATTAAACCATGCTAGGCATTATTTATGAGTCGTATGGACATGTATTAGGTCCCCCTAGGTTTTTTTTAAGTTCCGAGAAAAAAATATTTTTTCGTATTAAAAAATTAAAAAAGTGATAAAAGTATGGTCTAAGGGTCTTTTTGGCCATGGGGGAGCTCATTTTCTAACTCAAAGCACCCACTTACCCCTGAACCCACTTTCATAATTGTTTGGGTGTTGTATTTATCATTTATTTTGCAAAAAGCCAAAAAAGTCAAAAAAGGGAAAAATGCAAAAAAAGTGAAAAATCCCAAAAATCAAATTTCTAAATTTTGGGGATTTGTAAGAGTTTTTGGATCAGCTATGTTAGGGGAGATGTAACACATGATTTATGACACTTTTTGGGAAGCTACAAACATGGGATCCTTTCCCCATCACTTGGGCCCATTTCCCCACAAAAGGGGGGTGCATTTCCCAAGAGAGAAGGTCCTTCATTTATGGAATTTGCAGCTGTAATTTAGCTTTGTTTGGGCTAATTTTTGGGTAGCCCAAAAGGTGAAGGCAGCCCTAATCAAGCCCCAAATCAAGGCTTAAATCTCTCCTTCACAAGTGCGCCCTCCCCTCATGTATTTTCTATAAATTGAGAGCACCTCTCTCATTCCAAGTTAGTTAGAGTTGGAATGAGAAAAGGCTTGCTCTTGTAATCTGCTATATTATTTTTGCATTGAAAATAAAAAAGCTTTGGAGGCTGAAATATGTAGTGCATTGGTGTGTGGATCAACATTGTGATACTTTTCATATGGTAACTTGTTCCTTTTTGCAAATTTCTTTCTTACTCTTGATATAGATCTTGCCTTAATGATTCTTTGGAATTTATAGGAATAGGAAGTTGTAAGTAAGTTTACTTTCATTTTCTATCTTCTCATGTATGATTGGAAATCAAAAATTTGCATGTTAAATAAGTTTATTTGCATGCTATTTTAATTTCTTTTTGTATATGTTTACAAGATCTCATGGATATGCAAGTTTTTGTGATATAGCTTTCAGGTTGTCAAGCTTGGAAGAGGATTGGATCAAGTTTGACTCCACTCCATCTTCAACATACCTTCAAGAACATTGTCCCTCAGCAATCCACAAAGAAGCTTTCTCTGTTTGATCTTTTTGGCAATAAGCTCTCTTCTCCTTACTCTTTCTCTCATCAAAATTACTTTCTTCTTGGTTACTTGTTTTGTGACAATTTCAGATCTGATTTGTTTACAAAGTTTATCATAAAAATCAGATCTGATTTTTTTATGCATAGATCCAAGGTAGTTCAAAGTTATCATTTCTTTGTTGGGTCTTGCTTGGAAAAGGGTCTTTAAATAATTTTTTCAAGTCAAATTTTAGGATTGTTTAAAGATTTCTTCTCTTAAAATTTTTAAGGTTTATATCAAGCAATCAAGTGCTTCATTGGCTTCCTTTTCAAGGCTATCCAAGACCCTAAGAGGTTGGCTTTTTAGCCAATCCATCTTAGTTCTTTACTTTAGTTAACTAGTTTTAACTTAGAATTTTTTCTAGTATTTTTTTTATTTTGCCCAAGTCACTTTTAAAGTGATTTGGGGCACTTTTTCTACTAATATCGTTTGCTGGTTTTTGTTTTATGACAGCAGATACAAGGTGTTATCACTAAAAGATGCTCCTTGACTGCAGAAGGAGCATGGCTAGTGAACCTTAAAACTATTGGAAGGATAAGTAGGTTTGAAGTTTATAAATAGGCAAGTCTCACAGAGATTAGGTAAATATTACAGAGATCAAGCTATGATACAAGATATGACTGCAGGAGATGTACATTAATAGGAAAGGATTACGAGCATGAATTTATAAAAAGAATAAGTTAGGGTCTTATCAGATCTCTAAAGATCATACACGTGGATCATAAGAATTCTGGTACAAATAAAGGAGACTATACACAGAATAAAATCCTAAACAACATATAATATTTACCAATTCAAATATTAAACAAAACTTGGCTCATTCGATTATAATCATATCAAAGCAATCCTTTCATATAAACAGAAACAAGATACATGCATGCCTTCAACTCATAAGAATAATCTGATCTCCATAATCTGTTCGAACCCCTACCTCAGCCCTCGGCTGGAACTCTCCTCCTTCAAAATGTTACAATCATGCCTCTTATAGGAGTTGAGGTCGAAATCCTCCCTAGGTGGTAAAATTTCTAAAGATAGCAGAAATTACATTAAATTTTGGAACTGTCTGCCATGAAAAATGGACCAGACTGCTGAAAACTAGGGCTGCAATTCTGATTTTGTATCTCCTAAATCATGACAGCTATGTACAATCTAGGAGAGGTTTTTGTAGATCAGTTTGTTATGAGCAAAAACCTCTCTCAGTTCTCTGATATTTGTTTCTATTTGCCCGAGATCTGCATTCTAAAAACATGTGTCAAAACAAGAAAATTCTGAGATCCAAAAAATAGGACTCAATGATGGATTCGATTTTCTCAATCTATGACACCTGTAGAAAAACTGAGAGAGGTTATTGTTCTTTGATGTGTTAGGAACAAAAGCCTCCTCCGGTTTTTCAAAATGATTTTCCAGCCATTCAGAATCGTCATTTGAAAATGATGACTAAACATGTTGTATTTCTGTCTCCTTCAAGTAAAAACGCGGCATGTATTTTCCACATTAATACATTCCAAAGCTTTGAGTTATGACTCCGAGAAATGTGGCCTTCATCAAGAATTAAAAGACCTGGACTACTTGGAGGAAACTTATAATCATGAGAGATTTTACTGTCCCAGGAGTATGAGCAATAATGCAACCTCCAACACAATCATTACATGATGATGCTTCCATTTCTTCTGGGACTAATGAACCAGCAATATTTCTCCATAAGAATTCAAATCCCCGTTTTTGGTGAGCAATCATTTTCTTCTCCAACTCTGGAATTATTTTCCAGACAGACCTGGTGACAACATCTGGCTTCGTCTGGGGATGGAGTCATCCCTATGAGGCTCCAAGAACATGCAGACTAAGTGCCTTATATCCATTGGGCTGGAGTTTCTATCTGCTACCTATTGCAAACCAGATGAAGACTGAAAACAAATGCTCATACACTGAGCTTATTTATGCACACTCCTACTCTAATCAACGGTGTTGCTGCCTGATCAAGTAAAGTCATGCTTCCAATGAAGCCATACAAAAATTGAACTGGCAAATTGACTGTCTTCTGTACAATTGAATAAAAAGATGCAAAAATAGTATAAACTTTGCAAACAAGATTGAAGTAGCAGCAAAAAGTTCTTGGACAACTTATACTCATAGCTGTAACGAAACACCATGCCAAAATTGTCAGCATGTGAAGCTTTTGAAAACAGAGACTCCATCCAATTGGCTATGGGATCTTGAAACTCTTGACAAAACATTCTCAGCTGATCTTAAATTTCTGATTCATTCATGAACCCATACTCTTCTTGAAGCAACCCATGGATGTTGCAATCAGAGACAACCACAAATTCTTGAAACTGTTGATTTATTTCTTGGGCATGAAATACTTGAGCATCATTTAAAATATCAAGACAATCATGAGAATCAAGAGGCTGTAATACCACTTTATCAATTTCAAGAGCTGGAACATCATGCACTATGAGATATGATTTCTGCTGAATTGTTTCTTCATGGATCTGATCGGTACTAACATCCTCAACTTCATTCTCTGGCTGCAAATAAAATCCTTGATCGAAACTTGAAAAGATAAAATCATGAAAATCATTGAAAGTTAAAAATGGCAACGGATTTTTAATACCAACAGCAAGACAATGAGGAGCAGTAGCTTGATTTGAAAAGAAATTATCCTTATTCGCTGCAAACTTATCCTCCTGCTGATAAGCATGATCATCCTTATGAAAATCAGTCAGAGAATTCTTATATTCTGAACCAGAAGAATTTTTTGTTGCATATATAAAATCATTTAGTTGATGCCATTGAGAAGAGGATGCATCTTTCACATCACTGATAGCTGGCACATCTAATTCACTGATTTTAATAGTTGGAGTAAAGGATAAATCTGAATATGACATATTAGCACTTTGACAAGAATAAAATCTCAAGGTTGATCTCTGTGGTTCATACACTTCTTCCATTTCCTGCATATTAGAATTTTATGAAGAATTTGATCATGAAGCTTTCCACAAGCCCGTAGATTGTTCTCCACTTCCTTTGCATCAACAAACATTTGTTGCAAGGATGGTGACTTTCTTTCTTTGAGGTATAAGAATAGATCGGGATATTGTGCCATTGTGTATTGTATCATAGCAACAATCTCAGTATACCGGATTTCAATAGGCATGCTGTAATAAATATTGTGAAACCTTCTGTTGAATTCAATGATAGTTTCATTTCTCTTCTTCTTCAAGGAAGCGAACTCAGATAGATACTGATCGAAGGATTTATTCTCTCCCCAGTATCTCGAAAATGAATTATAAAACTCAGTCCATGAACAAATGGAATGAGCTTCCAAATTTCTAAACCAGAAAGCAGCATCTCCAACCAAAGATTTCGAAAATAATCTCATGACAACATCTTCATGTAATATTTCATCAACAAAGTTTTCAAAGGCTCCCAAATGTTTCTCGGCTGTAACATGATCCTCTCCAGTAAACCGAGGAAGATACTCAAAGAAATCAAGAGGATAAGAATTAAGGTGATATGGCAGCCTCAAAGGTTTAAACAACTTATTTCTGATTTTAGTTTGAAAAGTAGTAGGCTGAACATGAGGATTAACAGACTGATGGCAAGGCTCACTAAAAATGGCATAGGGTGCTGAGATCTGAGAAGGTTTTGAAACGGTTTCAACCTCCTCGAGGTTACATGGCTGATCAAACTCAGAAGGGATTTGAATACAAAGCTCATCCTTATGAATAGGCTGGGATGAAGATATAGGATCAACATCAACAACATAAGGAGGCTACAAATTTTCCTCTTATAAAGATGGGTATACAAAAGTAGGTTGATGATCATCCGAATAAACAAAACATAAGATGACCCTCTTAATGTGTGAAGGGAAAAGCAGAAATGAGTTGATAAAGAAAAACAAAAGTTCATGAAGAAAGCTCATGAACTGATACCTGGTTTTACACTTCAACCCCTTCATCTTCTGTCAGCAGGATTCTCGCTAGGCAGATGATTACAGTCAATCTCTTATGTCCTTCTCTTGTCTGCCATCAAGAGTTGGATCTGTGTCGTTCTGTTTCTTCCCAGGGAAGATAATCTTTACTTCCGTCCCCGGCAATGGTGCCAGAAGATGTTATCACTAAAAGATGCTCCTTGACTGCAGAAGGAGCATGGCTAGTGAATCTTAAAACTATTGGAAGGATAAGTAGGTTTGAAAGTTTATAAATAGGCAAGTCTCACAGAGATTAGGTAAATATTACAGAGATCAAGCTATGATACAAGGTATGACTACAAGAGACGTACATTAATAGGAAAGGCTTACAAGCATGAATTTATAAAAAGAATAAGTTAGGCTCTGTTCAGATCTCTAAAGATCATACACGTGGATCATAAGAATTCTGGTATAGATAAAGGAGACTATACACAGAATAAAATCATGAACAACATATAATATTTACCAATTCAAATATTAAACAAAACTTGGCTCATTCGATTATAATCATATCAAAGCAATCCTTTCATATAAACAAAAACAAGATACATACATGCCTTCAACTCATAAGAATAATTTGATCTCCATAATTTGTTCTAACCCCTGCCTCAGCGCTCGGCTGGAACTCTCCTCCTTCAAAATGTTACAAGCATGCCTCTTATAGGTGTTGAGGTCGAAATCCTCCCTAGGTGGTCGAATTTCTAAAGATAGCAGAAATTACATTAAATTTTGGAACTGTCTGCCATGAAAAATGGACCAGACTGCTGAAAACTAGGGTTGCAATTCTGATTTCGTATCTCCTAAATCATGACAGCTGTGTACAATCTAGGAGAGGTTTTTGTAGATCAGTTTGTTATGAGCAAAAACCTCTCTCAGTTCTCTGATATTTGTTTCCATTTGCCCAAGATATGCATTCTAAAAACATGTGTCAAAGCAGGAAAATTCTGAGATCCGAAAAATAGGACTCAATGATGGATTCGATTTTCTCAATCTGTGACACCTGTAGGAAAACTGAGAGAGGTTATTGTTCTTTGATGTGTTAGGAACAAAAGCCTCCTCCAATTTTTCAAAATGATTTTCCAGCCGTTCAGAATCGTCATTTGAAAATGATGACTAAACATGTTGTATTTTTGTCTCATTCAAGTAAAAACACATGTATTTTCCTCATTAATACATTCCAAAGCTTTGAGTTATGACTCCGAGAAATGTGGCCTTCATCAAGAATTAAAAGACCTAGACTACTGGAGGAAACTTATAATCATGAGAGATTTTCCTGTCCCAGGAGTATGAGCAATAATGCAACCTCCAACACAATCATTACATGATGATGCTTCCATTTCTTCTGGGACTAATGAACCAGCAATATTTCTCCATAAGAATTGAAATCCCCGTTTTTGGTGAGCAATCATTTTCTTCTCCAACTCTGGAATTATTTTCAAGACAGATCTAGTGACAACAGAAGGTTTTGAAGCACTCACTTTGACCATATTGGAAGATCCAGAGCCTTCCTTGAACCTTACCTTTCCTTCCCTAGTTTGCCTTCATCATTTGTAACCTTTTTTCTCCAAGATCTATAAGGAGAAAGAGGAGTTCTTTCATTTCCAGTTTGGCATTGTAACTTATAATAAAAAGTATTTTGGAAGCAAGCTTGCTTCCCATACCCCCAGGAGGGATTGGTGTCAGTTCAATTTTTGTGGTTGTTGTCATTTTTTCAAACCAAATAATTTTCACATTAGATTATCATTAGGTTAACTAAAATCAACCAAAATAAATTAAAATTTAACGTCATGGTCCAATCCAAATATTGGGCCATTGACTCTCTCAGGACATCGAAACTTTTTATTTCATTTTTGCAGACCGTATACTTTTTCACTACAATATTTTTCATCTTTTGCAAAAAGTAAATCGGATACTAACCCACTACCTCAGTAGTGTAGTAATTAGAAAACATTTCATTTTTCAGTTATTTACTTTGCGAAACACCCCCTTGCTTTCCCGAAGTACAGTTTCAGGATAAGGGCTTGCCCGCGTACTGGCCTAAAAAGAGACTCTTGGGGCATAAAAAAGTAAAATATTTGTTCAAACACTGTTAAAATAAACAAGGCTTTGTCTCGAGTCTGCTCTAGATCACTGCAGCTGTGTTTGAAAATGCTAATCAAACCAGAAAGAGGCTTAGTGAGTAGTAATTAGTTTAACACTCCCTAATAAACCTCCCTCATACGGAAATTCAACGTATCGTTTTTATTGGCATAGTGTGGGGAAATTCCTCAAAAGAAGCGGGAACCACTGGGTAGCAACCTATATATACTGCCAGATCATGATCACTAGATACTAATTCAAGCTATCAAAATGACCAAAAGAGCAAGATAATAAAACCAATGCACATCATATACCTGTTGGGCCATATACCTATACCTGCTATTTGGATCATCAATAACCACTAAAACACTACTACTGATGCTCTGGGCACTGCACTGCTCTGTATGGAATAAAAGGTCATCTCGGTCATGTACATAAGCATCATAGCTTTTGGCTATGATGCTTATGTACATGTTCCAAAGGAGAACAAGAGTAAGTTGGATAATAAAGCTGAAAAATGAATCTTTATCGGTTATAAAGATGGCCTGAAAGGTTAGAAGCTTTGGAATCCTGTAACTAAGAAGAGCACAATCTGATTGTGCTTATCAGACTCTGTGTTGTTGAATGTATCCGGAGAAGATAGTGCAGTAAAGTTTTGGACGAAGCTAGGAAGTTTGTATCAATCAAAATCCCTGGTAAACAAGTTGTTTCTGCAAAAGAAATTGTATCACCTCAGAATGGATGAAAACAACACAGTGTCAGAGCATCTAAATGTCTACAATACTCACGTAAGTCAAATAAACTTTGTTGGCTTTAAAATGGCTGAAGAAGATAAATGTATTACATTATTGTGTTCATTGCCAGATTCCTGAGATAAACTAAATGTTGCAATAGGTAGTGCTAGTCAAGCAACCTTAAAATTTGATGAAATAGTATCATCCATGTTATCAGAAGAGATAAGGCGGAAAGCCATGGATAATCATAGCATGGATGCCTTATTTGTGAGAGGTCGCCCCCAGAAGAGAAATAAAAATAAGGGATCTAGGGGGAGATCTAAATCTAAGGGTAGATCTAAATCCCCACGAAAATTTATAAGAAAGTATTGGAAATGTGGTAAAGTTGGGCACTGTAAAAAGGATTGCAGATCTAAGAAAGTTGAGAAAACAAAGGGATTTGTGGATACCCCTTCCATAGAGGCAAAGACCTCTTCAGAAGGACGGGATATATACCTAGCTTCCACAAGTAATCGTTCAGATCATGATATATAGCTGATTGACTCAGGTGCGTCATGTCATATGACCCCTCAAGGGAATATTTTTGTGAATATGAAAAGTACGATGGAGGATATGTGTTCTTGGGAGATGATTCACCAACCAATATCATTGGACGTGGAAGAGTTAAGTTGAAGCTCGAGGATGGAAGGGTTAGAACACTCCCTGGAGTACTACACATTCCAAATCTAGTGAGAAACTTGATATATGTTGGAAAGATGGATGTTGCAGGTGTACAGACTATCTGTAGAAATGGCAAATGCAAAATGGTTTGAGGATCAATGGTTTTAATGAGGAGAGTTCGAAGGGGAACTTCGTATAAACTATTGGGAAGCGCCATCATCAATGAATGTAATAATTATGTTGCGCCACACGGAAGAGATAAAGAAGACAGAACCCTGATTGCATCAGATGGAAAGACAATGTTATGGCATCAAATATTGGGGCATATTGGAGAAAGGGGACTTCAAGCATTACAAAGTAAAGGTATAGTTGAAGGTATGTCTGATTGCACTCTAGATTTTGACTTATGTGAACATTGAATATATGGAAAACAGAATAGAGTAAGATTTGAATCTGGTGCTACAAGAGCAAAGAGAATTTTAGACTAATACATAGTGATGTGTTTGGACCTGTGCCTATTCCATCATTAGGAAGATTTGCGTATTATGTTTCATTCATAGATGATTTCTCAAGGAACACGTGGATTTATTTCCTTCGAAATGAATCTGAAGTATTTTCTAAGTTTAAAGAATTTAAGGCTCTTGTAGAGAATCAGACAGAAAATAAAATGAAGGTGTTGGGGTCAGATAACGGTGGGGAGTTCTGCGGAAATGACTTCTGAGGAATTTTGTAAGAAGTGCGGTATAGCAAGACAGAAGACTACTCCATACACACCTCAACAGAATGGTGTTGCAGAAAGGATGAATAGGACACTAATGGTAAAGGAAAGGAGCATGCTCAGCAATGTCGGGATAGGACAAAAATTATTGGCAGAGGAAGTGGATATTGCATGTTACTTTGTAAATTGATCACCAACATCAACATTGGTTGACAAAACTCTGCATGAGGTCTGGACTAGAAAGAAACCCTCTATTAAACATCTAAAATATTTTGGCTATGATGCTTATGTACATGTTCCAAAGGAGAAAAGGAGTAAGTTGGATAATAAAACTGAAAAATGTATCTTTATCAGTTATAAAGATGGTTTGAAAGGTTATAAGCTTTGGAATCCTATAACTAAAAACACTATTTATAGTCAAGATGTTGCCTTTAGAGATATCAAAGAAGTTCCCGGATAGGAAGTGACTCCAATGGAAAAGGAAACAGAGAAAATAGAGGTTGAGTTAGAAGATGAAGAATCTAACTCAACAAAAGAAGCTGGATCAAAAGAAGAAGAACCTCATACCTCAGTTTTGAGGAGATCATCTCGTGAAAGAAGGCAACCAGAAAAGTATTTCCCTCCTGATTTTTGGTCTAATTTTTCTTTATCTATTACTAATGATGATCCTAGAAATGTGAAGGAAGCTATTGATTCAAAGGATAGCAATCTCTGGAAGAAGGCCATGGTTGAAGAAATGGACACCTTGGACAAAAATGAAGCTTGGGATCTAGTTCAGTTACCAGCTGGAAGAAAAGTCAATGGCAACAAATGGTTGTTTAAAAATAAGTTGAATGCAGAAGGTAAAGTGGAGAAGTACAAAGCCCGATTGGTAACAAAGGAATATTCTCAGGTAGAGGGAATTGATTTTGGTGAAATATTTTCTCCAATTCCAAAATTAACTTCTATTAGATTCTTTCTTGCTATTGCTGCTGCTTTTGATCTTGAAGTAGAGAAGATGGATGTGAAGACAATGTTCCTACATGGGAACCTGGAAGAAGAAATCTACATGAAGCAACCTGAAGGATTTATAGTAAAGGGTAGGAAGGAGCTAGTTTGCAAGCTGAAGAAGCCCCTTTATGGTATAAAACAGTCTCCAAGGATGTGGTACCAGAAGTTCGACACATACATATTGGGACTGGGATTTGTGAGAAGCAAAGATAATTATTGTTTCTACTACAAGCAAGTTGGAGAATATTTTGTTTATGTAGTGTTGTATGTCGATGACATGTTGTTGGTTGGAAACAGCATGAAGGTTATCAAGAAGGTGAAAAAGCAGTTATCCTCCAAATTCAACATGAAGGATCTCGATGTTGCTAATTTCATCTTGGGTATGGAGATTAAGAGAAGTCGTGCATAAAGGAAACTCTAGCTGAACCGGAGAAAATATGTGGAAACAATACTGCACAGGTTTAATATCCAGGAATGTAAACCAATAAAAGTTCCTATTGCTGTAGGTGTGAGATTATCTACAAAACAGTGTCCTGAGACTGAAAAAGAAAAAGAAGACATGTTCCTGTGTTCCTTATGCTAGTGCAGTTGGAATTTTGATGTATGCCATGGTATGCACTAGACCAGACATTGCCCATGCAGTGGGAGTTTTGAGGAAGTATATGTCAAAACCAGGAAAGGAGCACTGAATAGTTGTGAAGAGGGTGTTCAAATATTTGTGTGGAACAACAAATAGTGCAATCTGTTATCAAGGAAGACCTAGACAGGACAGAGTGTTCAATGTACATGGCTTTGTTGGTGTTGACTAGGCTGGAGATCTGGATCGTAGAAGATCTACAAGTGAGTATGTATTTAACCTATTTGGAGGTGCTATCAGTTAGATGAGTAAGAGACGGGCTGTAGTGGCACTATCAACTACAGAAGTTGAATACATGGAAGCCACTCATGCAAGTAAAGAGGTTGTATGGTTGCAAAGATTGTGTTCGGACATTGGGTTTGAATAACAAGCTGTAAGGTTAGATTGTGATAGTCAAAGTGCAATCTTCCTGGCAAAGAACCTTGCTTATCACTCAAGAACGAAGCATATTGATGTGCAATTTCACTTTGTAAGAGACATGGTTGAAAGCAAGAAGTTGTTACTGGAGAAAGTCGACACTTTGAAGAATGTTGCAGATTCATTGACAAAATCTGTGAGCACTGAAAAGTTCTCTTGGTGTAAAGGAGCAATGGGCATTCGTTCCCTAGATTGTTGATCCAATAAAATATTGTACCCCCTGTATGCAAAGAAAACAACAAGTAGGAGAACTTTGAGTATGTGTTACATTTTTTGTGTGGGGGGGGGTGAGCCTTTGACCGCGCACCTAACAATCCCCTCCATCTAGTGCTCTGTCATATGCGTTGGGCGCTACGCGTGGTGCTGGCTCAGGGGGGTTATGGGGGGGGCGTGCCGACGCCCTACCCCTTCCACGAAGCGGACATTGGAAATGGGCATTAGGCGAGTTCGAAAAAAATTTGGGTTATTTTCGGCCTATTTTGGGGATCTTTCTAAAAATATGTAATTTAATCTCGGTTAAGGGATTGGACTCTATTTTCTAATCCGGGTTAACGGATTAGGGTTTTGGATGTTGTGGAATACCTATATTTGTATTGTGAGTGGTTAATAATCAATATGAGGAAATAAGAGGTGCGGCTCTAAGTTTTGTTGGTTTTCTCGGTTAAGGGTTTCCAGGGTAAATATCTATGTATTATGTGTGAATGTTGTGGTGTAATCTCTATTTTGCTTAAAAGAATTTGTATGCTTTGCTTCTCTACAACAGGTTTAAAACTTACAAGATGCAGTGATGAGATGAACATGGTATTAGGGAAGAGGGTACTTTCCTGAGTTAACCTTCATAGTCATATAGCATGAATGAGTAAGAGGTCTTCTACATGCGTGCCTTAGAGGGAGTGCCTAGCATGAGTTACCATTCATTGAGCCTTTTTTTTGTATTCACTTTTTAATCCTTTTTTTTATTTGCATTTGCGTAGTCCCTTCTTTCCCTTTTATTTTTTATTTGAGCATAGGAATTAGGGAATAAGACTTATCCAGGTAGCATGGCTCAAGTGTATAATATATGATATAAGGCACTTCTACCTAGAGTAATTCTTTTTTTTAATATTTAACTCTGGCATTTTATACATGGGAATGGTTAGACTTGCAACATGACATATGATAAGCTAATCATAAAAGGGGACCTAATGAAAATAAATGAAAATGTGATGAAATATCAAGGCATGAGAAATGGCTAGGGGAAATAATGGAGATGATGTTAACAATGTACAACACCCACCTACGCCACTAGGGATGCACCTCAACTAACAGAGTGACACACTTATCTAAAGGTAAATTATGAACACAAGATGTAATCAACCTAGTAAGAGACAACGATTTAAAGTGTTATGAGCCATTAATGAGTAACCCCATCAATCACCATAAATCATGATCAATACTAGAGAAACATCGACATGCATATGGAAAGAGTACATGGCATGATGGCACAGCACGAGAGTACATCTGATTCCAACTCCATCAAAACAAATCACCTTGATCTACCATTTGAACATATTAAAAGTGCATATGGTGGAAACATACATCAATATCCTTAGTCCTCTACGTAACTGTTGTCTATGATGAAAATCACAAGTGAAATAATCCAGTGGTCACCCCAACATAATGTGGGGTAATAGGCCCAAGCCCTTACAAGCAACCTACAATAACATCATGTAGGCCAACACAAGTGAGACAATACACAGTACATGTCTCATGCTCCAAGGTGATGTCGTACACAATAAGGGAACCAAGATGACATAGCTACTCAAGGTAAGTCCACATGCCTTCATCACAAGCCTCCACAAACTCCATCAATCCTCCTAAGTAATGTACTCCACTGAGTCAATTGCTCCCTAAAAGAACATTGTCATAGCCCATGTGTCCTCGAGCCAACTCCAAACCTCCAAACAAGAATCCAAGCAACCCCATGCCATCTAGGGTCGAATTCCCCCCTCTACGATGCACAAAATTCCTCCAAAATAGGGCATCCTCCAACTACGTGAACTATCCATGTGGCCACGATGAAGGGTGTCTGCCAACCTATTAAGAGAACTTTAATGCCTAAGGGAAGAATACAAATCCAACACCTATCTAAGGTCAAGTAATCACTAAGCAAGCTATCTCCATTGTGCATATCCATCACAGACCATCTCCCATGCACCGATCCATATCAGACTATCCATGGGCTAAACGTACACCATGTACCCTAAATCTCATGAAGCACGCCAAACATGGTGTAAACACTTTCAAAGTTAACAAATAATTCATCAATTTTTAAAGGCAATTCCCAAAATACCAGATATAAATTTTGCAATTATTGTGGTAGAAATAATCTTAACGAAGAAGATTATTTTCTTAAGAAAAGATATGAAGTTGAAAGGACTAGAGGTAAAGGTCAAAATAGAAGCAGAAGAAGTGGAGAAAGACATCAAAACATTCTGCAGAAACCAATACAATTGTTCCTCAAACTAAATTTGAAACTGATTATTATTTTACGACCAAACACAAAGAAACCATTGCATCGCAATGTGTTTGGAATATTGATTCAGTTACTACCAAACATATGATAGGTAAGAGGGGTTTTTCCAAGATTGATAAAAATGAAAATGAAGTTTTTTTGGGGGGGAGCGATAACAGTATACATGAAATAAATGGTAAAGGAGAAATACCTATGTGAGTTTCAGGATAGATCATCAAAAATATACAAAAAGTCCTTTATGTTTTTAACTTGGAAAACGTATTATCTCTTTGTAAAATTCAAATGAGAATCTTATTGTTATTTTTTTATAAGAAACAATGTCTAAATAAAGACTAATAATAAAATCATTGCTAGTGGAGTGCGAACTAATGATATGTATAGATTAAAAGGTGTTCCAAACAAATTGCAGCCTTTATGGCATGCTCTACTTCAATAAATATTCTTTAGCATGAACAATGCAGAAACTTATATTATTTTTGTTTGGGATTACTTCATAAAAGAACTTGGTGGATGGATTGCCTCAAATTAAAGAAGATGGAGCTTGTGAGGCATGTTTCGCAGGAAAACAACATCATCTCAAATTTGATGACAACAAAACCAAGGCAAATCAAGTACTTGACCTCAAGTATTTGTGGACCCATGCAAACTCAATCTATAGGAGGAGCTAAGTACTTTGCTATGTTTGTTGATGATTTCTCAAGAAAAAATTGGGTTTATTTTCTAAAATATAAATCATATGACACGTTTAAAAATTCAAAGCAATGATTGAAAATGAAAATGGTTGAAACATTAAGACATTAAGGAGTGATAAAGGAGGGGAGTATGAAACCAAGGCATTTCATGATTTTTTCTATCAATATAGCATTATAAGATAAACCTCCATTGCAAACACACAAAAAAAAAGAATCGTTTGATAATGGAAATGACCAATGTATGATGAAAGGGCATAGTCTCAGTGATCATTTTTGGACTGAAGCAATTCAAACAACATTATTTTTATTGAATAGAATTTCCAAAAAGGCAATTTGTGGTAAGAATCCTTATTAAGCTTTAGTCAAGAAAGAAGCCGAAGGTAACAAATTTGAAAGTCTTTGGTTGTTTGGCATATGCACGTGTTCTAGAAAAAGATAGACATAAATTGGAAGCTAAAAGTAGGAAGTGTATATTTATTCGATACAACATAGAAATGAATGCATACAAGCTATATGATTTTGTAAATAGGAATATTGTTATAAGTAAGGATTTCATTTTTGTTGAAAAAACCCCACATGTGCAAACATACCAATCAAAAGGTGAAACTTTGCAGATTGATATAAAAGACATCAAACCCAAAAATTCTATCACATATAGGAAAAGAAGAAGAGAAGAGGTGAAGAAGAAGATATTCAAAAAAGACCAAAACAGTTCTACAAGACACTTCAAGACGCAAAGCCACATGAAATGTAGCAAGGAGAGAGGAAAACAAGGTCACAATCACCCTATCAAGTAAATTTGGCTTTGATGAGTGAAGTTGTGAATTCATATGATCTGATTTCTTTTAATCAAGTGAATAACAAACAAGAATGGAGAGATGCAATGAAAGTAGAATACAATAATTTAATGAAAAATAAAACTTGAAAGTTAGTTGAATTACTCCAAATAAGAAACCAATAGGTGGTAAAGGAGTATATCGAACTAATTTCAAAGTAGATGATTTGGTTGACAAATATAAAGGTAGGTTAGTTGAAAAAGGATATGCGCAAAGAGAAGTCATAGACTATGAGGAAACATTTGCTCCCACAGAAAAATTAATTATAATCAAAATGTTGTTAGCTATTGCAACACAATTTGGATGGTAGGTACGCCAAATGGCCATCAAACTGCATTCCTAAATGGAGATTTGCAAGAATAAGTGTATATGGAGTTGACCAAAGGATTTGCTGCGAAAGAAGAAGAAAAGTTGGTATGTAAGTTGGTAAAGGCTTTGTATGGATTAAAGCAATCCCCCCGAGCCTAGTGTGAAAAGATTAATCAGTATCTTAGATCAACTTGTTTCAAGAGAATTAGTTATGATCCTAGATTGGAGAAAAAATTATCATTATGGTTGTATATGTTGATGATTTAATAATTATAGGGTATTGTTCTGAGTTGATTAAAGAAAAAAAGATAATCTTTGCAAATTATTTGACATAACTAACTTGAGATTACTACATTATTGTTTAGGAATTGAAGTTTGGAAACAACAAAACAAGTTTCATCTTCATAGGCAAAGTATGCTTCAGAATTGTTAAACTAGTTTGAAACGGAAGATTCAAATCCTAGCAAAACACCAATGGAGGTAAACTTAAAGTTTTCAAAAGATAATAAATCAAAGGTGGTTAATGAATATTGTCAACTTGTAGGAGGATCGAAATATCTTACAACAACGAAACAGGAGATAACTTTTGTAGTGGGTATGTTGTCAAGGTTTTTAAACTGTCCCAAGAAGACACATTGGAATACAGCTAAAAGAGTTCTTAAGTATATCAAAGGTATTTCACAGTGTTGTATTGTACATGAGAAGAATGGCAATCTCAAGTTGAGTAGTTTTTCAAATGTAGACTGGGTAGGTGATATGGATGAGAGAAAACCTATATGTTATGTTTTTACTTTTGGTAGTGGAGTGATTTCATGGACAAGTAGAAGACAACCTTAAGTGGTTCTTCTATGACTAAAGCAAAATGAAAAACAACAATGGAAGCAACATATGAAGCAGTGTGGTTACGTAGGATAGGTATTTCATAGTTTGGTATTGTGCATGAGAAGAATGAAAATCTCATGTTAAGTAATTTTTTAAATGTTAAGACTAGGCAGGTAATATGGATGAGAGAAAATCTACATGTTATGATTTTACTCTTGGTAGTGGAGTGATTTCATGGACAAGTAGAAGACAGCCTTCAGTGGATCTTTCAACGGTAGAAGCAAAATGAAAATCAACAATTGGAACAACATATGCAATAGTGTGGTTATGTAGGGTTTTATGTGATTTGAGGCTTTCACAAATGCATCCAACAACTTTGCAAAATGAAAATAAACAATTGGAACAACATATGCAATAGTGTGGTTATGTAGGGTTTTATGTGATTTGAGGCTTTCACAAATGCATCCAACAACTTTGCAAAATGAAAATAAACAATTGGAACAACATATGCAATAGTGTGGTTATGTAGGGTTTTATGTGATTTGAGGCTTTCACAAATGCAGCCAACAACTTTACACTGTGACAAGTGCAATCAAGATGACGAAGAATCCAATCTATCATTCAAAAACAAAACATGTAGAAATTCATCATCATTACATTAGAGAACAACTGCAGAACAAAGAGATAGAGTTGATTTATAATTTTATTCAGTTACCAAGAGTCGGCCAAGACCAAGTAGTAGACATCTTCACTAAATCACTCAACAAAGATAATTTCAAGAAATCCCAAGATTCGATATTACTAATGGAAAATGAAATAAACATTAAAAGGGGGTGTTAGATATTGTAATGTTAATCTTGTCTAAGTACAATAATAAATGTGATATATCTAAGAGTAATGATATAATGTAATCTAATAAAGTGAGAAATAAGTCGGACATTATAATGAGATATAATATTTAAGTTAATGCTATATTAAAGAGATTAGGAGAGCAGTTACCAACAAGAATAGTGGAACTTTCTTCATATCTATACAACACCTGTGTATGTAATTTCTAAGCACAATGATATAATATGATATCTTATGTTTTCTTCTCTTTTGTCTCTTCATATATTCTCCATATTTTAGTTTAACAAGGTCTATTCTCTTTTGAAACTTATTGGAAAACAAGTTTGATCCAACTCATAAAATGGTGGAATATCATCATTTACGTTTTTAATTCTCGTCCAGGTTTTAACTTGGTTTATAAGTAAAGAGCCTATATATCCTCCATATCCTTATATAACCGAGTGTTCCTTATAGTTCCAACACACTGGCAGACAAAATTAGAGTCTATAAAATCCCATGGTAAGGTTACCTACTCAGGATTAATGTTTAGTGTAAACACCATTTAAAGTACTGCCCATTAGGATCTTTTGGAGTCCTTTCACAAGCATTCAATTCAACTTTGTCAATGAGTTGGTGGCTTCATGGTGGAGAGTTGTGAATTTCACTCTCTCCACCTAAGTTCAAATCCCCAATGAGACATTGGCCTGTTGTGACAAGGCTAGAAGGGTAGGCGCCACCTGTGAGTGGGACCCCATATGGGTGTGTCTCCAGGATGTCTTGGATTTTGCTATATCATGAGTTATTGGTGTATCAGGCTTGCAGGCTGTTGGATATACTCTTGGGATATAGTGGCAACCATTGGATTTGAACATGGACCTTTCCCAGGTAATCCAGACGAGTTACCGATTTCCATGGTTAAAAAAAAGGCATTCAATTCAACTCTGGACCCCTGATGTGATATTCTAACCACTAGATTCTACATATATAGATAATGACAACTCTTGATGATCACTTGTCCACTGGAAATATACTATGGTCCATTACCTAGTGATGGTTCACAACAAAAACAAATATTTTATCCCATGTCTTCCTGCAAGGCAAATGGTGTAGACCTAATTCAACTGTGCCGCTAGTCACATCAAAATATAACAAACCAGCCATCCACATGGCAGACAATATGACAGAAAATTGGAACATCATAAGGTTGACCGGAATCTCCCTTTTATGGAAAAGGAGATCTCAAGGTGCATTCAATGGGTATGCTTCTTTTCATCTGCGGTGACTACAACATTCAGAGCAGAATTGGCAGCTCAGCCTTTAGCTTGAATTGAAATTTTCAGTAAGGATGTAAACTCTCTAAAGATTGGAACTAAGGTAGATATGCTTGCACTCCTTGCATGTGTAGGGGGTAGTTTGTAACTTTGTATTATCGCAACCTAGCTTATTGATATGTACGATCTGATGTATTATATTTCTTTGCAGTAATGCAATATAAATGTGTCCGTGAGCACGCCTGTGTAAGTTGTGTTTCCCAGCTTTTGTGTCAAATCTTTGATAGCGAATAATATTTCTCCTTACCAGCATGAACAATCACAATGGACAACATTTGAATATATTGCGAAGGCTTGAGGAAGGTAATTCAATATTCTCAATGAAATCATATCTAGTAAACTTACCGGAAGCCAGATTGCAGCCACAAGAACCATAAGTGAAAGCATTGAGATAGCAAGACATGGTAAAAAATATGGGAATCTGCAAATTTTATTACATTTGTCAGTTAACAAGATACAGCATATAATAGAATATATAGAAAGTTCAAATCATTCATAAAAAAGATCAGATGCGTTAATATGGCCAACTTGGAACGCCCTTCAAAAGGCTCCAATCAAACTTTCCAAGACATACCTTCCAAAAATAGAGGTTTCTGAAAATATCTTTGGATATTTATCTGCCGGCTGGTCCAAACAACAGCGAAAATTAAACCACATAAGGAACATGAACCATAGAGTGGGCAGAGCACTAAAAGAAAATATCAATTATAACATCAAAGTAAAATATGGGATACAATGGATATAACAAACTTTTATATGTGCATACATCGCATCAATATCATACTAAGAAAAAATTACCCCAGGACAAGGCTGTTAGATAACAAAAATGGCACTAGGATATCAATGAAACCTGCAGTAGAATAAGATATTCACTGTTGTGGAGTTTTACTTTTTATTGCGTAGTTCAGAAAATTACGTTCTAAAAGTTGCCAACTATCTAGTGAAGCTTCCACTAAAGATAGTATCAAGATTATTTTAACAATATAAGGTGTTCAGAGGTCAAAATTGTAGTTCTGCTTCTTGAGTTTTTTGTGTTTTAAAATTGGTGTTGATGTTTTATTAGTCCAATGAAAGAGAGTCACGCGCGAGAGATTGAGGGCGTGTAAGACTGTACGGACAGGTGCGTGTGGTATCTCGAGGCTATGGCGTCCATCCATAGACAAGTCCCATGCCCTCAAGGTGGCTGGGTAATGTTTCCCAGTAGGCACAACGGGTTTATGAATAAAGGAAGGTCACCAGTATGGAGGATGGTGATGACGCCTGAATATATGAATGAAGGAATTGATCCAGGGATTGATCTCCCTTAGAACTTTGATGTTAAATTGTGGGCATATGAATGGCTTTGATAGGGCTATGCTTCATTCATTGCATGCCAAGCTCAGAGGTGTTGCTGATCCGGATCCCAAAGCTAGAGAAAAGTGGCTGCTATTGCCCTCAGTTGGGTTGAAGGATTCAGATGGGTCAAAGGCATATCTACTGGTTAGTTTGAAATGCAGTTTTCGAAACTTAAATGGTGGATGCGATTGGTGAAAGACACAATACCAGGTTGTCTAGGGAGATGCAGCAACAAAAGAGGTATTTCATCCAACCCTCAAAGGGCATGGTGGTGCCTAGTTTGCTAAAGTTGCCGTGAGTAGAGTCCAGTTTAAAGGAGTTCTCTTACTAGACAATGGTACAATGCCAACGGAGAAGGAACCCTCCACTTTTCAGTCACAATCTATTGAACAGTGTTTGACTAAGCCAAGACTCGCAAGTACTCGCTTAATACTCGCGCCTGGAACTCGCCACTCACATTACTCATCAAGACTCAAGTGGCAACTCACCAAGACTCACGAGTCTTAGCCTAGACTCATGAGTCTGACTCAGCGATTCCCACTCCCAGTCAGCATGTTGTTTGACTAGTCAAATGAGTTTTAGAGGGGAAATAGTAGGGGGCATGAAAGAAATAGGAAAGGAAATGAAATCCTAAACCCTAAGTATGCCTTTATAAATGCATATGCCCTCCTTTGTCACTCCCATACTTCATTTCATAGATATTGAACAATCTCATCATTAGATGATGATTGTTGTGTGGTGTGACTACGAGGAGGAGGCCCAGATCATCACTAAAGGAGGGCAATTTCATCAATAGCTCATTGTTGTGTGTTGTCATTCTGAGGAGTTGAGTTCATCACTAAAGGAGGGCAATTTCCTCTTTAGATGATTGTTGTGTGTAGTCACTCTGAAGAGGCCAAGTTCATCACTAAAGGAGGGTGATTTCATCATCATACATGAGCTTAGAAAGGCCATGACCCTCAAAGGTGATGTGTTTTATAATTTATTCTTATTGTAATAATTTGTATTGTAGAAGCATAACATTTTAGAATTGAGTATTATATGAATTAAGCACGTGGACCACTTCTCTATGTTTCTTGATCCTAATAAATCTCATGTATCCAAAGGTGTAGGTTATTCCATTCTTGGATAAAAAGAAACTGCTAACTTTGCAAGAATTTTCCAGGTCCTACTAGATAAACAAAATTAAAATGAAGATCTAACTTCTAGCGAGGCAAGGAATGGCAATTACATTAGAGATTTCAAACTCTAAAATAGAGGGCATGGATAATGTTACCACCTAAAGAAGCACCTATCCTTGATTATGATGAGCACCAAGCTAAAGAAGTGTGGTGTAGAGAAAACCATATATTTTCATGTAAATCTTATCATTGGGGCATCATTCTACATATTTATAAATCCCCAATTTTGTCATCTGCATCCAAATCCTATATCACTTCATCAAATGCAAAACACCAAATACACTTATAATTGTGCCATTAACTCAAATGCAAACACTAAATACACCTACAGCATAGGTGTTGCTTTAGTCTAGCAATGTTGGCGCTAGCTCCTTAAGGGCTTATTCTAGGCATCCTTGTAGTCATGCTTGAGACTCGACATTGGAAGTGGAGAAATTGTATATTCTTATTTTCTAATTATGTTATGAGACTTTATGCGTTATGTAGTTGATTGTTTATTAATAAATGTTGAATTTGGTACTATTTGTGAATTTGATCATGGGATCATCGTTCAGTCTACTATTTTGTAGATAAATATAGAGTGTCAAATGTTGTATATCATATTTTATGATATGAGCTTATGAATTTGGGCATAGACTGATTTTATAATTTATATGAATTGGAAATGTCATTAATATTGTTTTTTGTGAATAAAATTTACTATATTTTGAGTCTTTTGTATTTGTTGAGACTTTCCTGAGTCTCTCCCAAATAGCCAAATCTTGTCAAGTCTTGTTGAGTCCCAAGCTAGCCGAGTCTTTGTCAAGTCGAAGTGTGACAACGTTGCCATTGAGGGAAATGGTGGACCAAATCTAGAGGCCATTCTTGATTCCCCGAGCACAAACAAAGGAGATTTCAACTTTATCATTTTCAATGACAAATAATACTTTGAATAGCACCTTACCTATGGGGATGAAATTGGTCGGCAAATTTACGATATTTTGATGAACCGTAGGATTAAATTGCAAAGGGGTAAGGATATTCTGCGCTGGGGTCATAGTCCCAAAGGATTGTTTACTATCAAGGAAGCCTACAGCCTGTTAACTAGCACTTCGAACCTACATGAGGATAATACTTGGAAACATTTGTGGGGAACTAAGCTCTGGCCCAAAATCACTCTGTTCCTTTGGCTAGTCCTAAAGAGCAAAATATTAACTTGGGATAATATTGTGAAGCGGGGTTTTGAAGGACTGTCCCTCTGTGTCCTCTGTGGTAGTCATGATGAAACCATTGCACATCTGTTGGATGGATGCAGCTTTGCATCGGCTCTGTGGGATGAAGGAGCTACTAGATTTCGCATGTCTAACAAAATCAAGAATGCTCCGAATGAAATAGTTAAACAATGGTAGCTTGAACCCTTTCAAGGGAGAATTCTCAATCGGGTTTGGCAGCTCTTCCCCGGCTTTCTAATTTGGGAGGTCTGGAAGGAGCGCAACAATTGGATTTTCACGGGCAAGCCTACTCCTTGGTTGATTGTGTGGGGGAAAATTCAACATGGCATCACTGAAACTCTTAAATTAACATAGTGGAATGAACAGGATTTAAACATTCCGAAACATGAGCTCAAAATTCTTCTTACCTGGGATATCGCTGCGCTTCCCCATTATATTGGTTGTATCCAGTCTGGGGGCAAAACTCCGGACAGCCCGATCATCTGGTCTCTGCCTTTGCATGGATGGAGTAAACTTAATTTCGATGGAGCGTCTAAGGGCAACCCGGGGGCGGCTGGGTATGGAGGTGCTCTGCGGGATGAGAATGGCAGGGTTTTGCTCTGTTATTTTGGTCATTTGGGTCGTGAAACGAATAATGTTGCGGAATGCGAAGCCATGCTTCAAGGTTTATGCATGGCCTCTAGACGTGGACTGAGCTGCTTAATTGTTGAAGGGGACTCTAATATGCTGATTCAGACGGCTGTTAAACTCAATAATGGGTCCCGGGTTGCCAAGCTGTCGAAGTCGTGGCAGTTAACATGGAGATTGACGTGTCTAGGCCACCTCATCTCTTCATTTAACACTGTCATCTTTCAGCACGTTCGGCGAAGTGCCAACTGTCTGGCCGATTCTTTGGCTAATTACGGTGCTCAGAATTCCAATGACAGTTGGGAGGGGAATGCTAGGGAAATACCGTGGGTCAGCTGTCGTCAACAGTGTGTATTGATTGTCAAAAGCGACAGGAGTGGTGTGGCGTCCTCTGGAGGCGGCAGGAGAGACACTAGGCCCGATGGGAATTAACAGATGGTACCGCTCGTAAGGTGGTAAGGACAGGTGGCTGCTGGATATCCTTATTACTTGTGCTATGGATAGGAGTTCCGTAGATTTACCTCTGGTTATTATGGTTATGGACAGTGATATGGAGCATGCGAAGATTAACGCGCCTGGCCTCTCACGTTAGTTGATGGACAATCTAACGCTGGCCCCTGTTATGACGATCATTATGCAGGACAGTATGAGTTATTACACCGTATGGCTGGGTATGATGGATTTTATGGCGAAAGGTGGTTGCTTGCCTTTAAATTCCGATTTGCAGGTTGTCTTTAGGCATTGTGGTGTCTATTCTTATTCCGTTGGGGTCTGGTGGAATTGCCTTGTTAGTATTATTGGGGTGACGAGTGATAGTAAGGAGAGAACGATCATGCCGCCGAGAGGTCGTCCTACTAGGAGAGGTAGACGGGCTCCTGTGGAGGTTGATCATGAGGATAGGGGGAATGGTGCTCTGTATGGTCCTAGTCGTGAACAATGGAATGCTGCTGCCACTGCTCTTTTTTTCCGTCGGTTCTTTCGTCAGGACGTGCAGAGGGTGGTGGAAAATCTGGAAGAGTCTCTATGGCGTCGAGTTGCTGCGCAGGAACCTCTGACGGAAGTGGTTGCAATGGTCGATTGGATCCACGATCCCGGAAATACTCGGGGATGAACGGATCTCTACAATCGAGCTGTGACAATGCTTTGGGTCACAAAAACTCTTATTGCCTAGCTGATGGAAACCCAGGTGGATATTCTGTCTGGTTCTGCTAAGATGACTCAATTGGAAGATCTTTGTAAGGATCACGCTGAAAATTCTAAATGGATACATATGAAGTTGGATGCTTTAGCAGGGGATATGGGGATTTCATTCCTGACCAAGCCTAAGAAAGTCGAAAACAAGCAGGAGATCAACCTGTGTGGAAATGGGGATAATGCAGACAAGCAGCCGGTGGTGATTATTGAAGATGAAGCCGGTCCGTCGGCTTAATTCCTCTGGTTTCTGGTTCCCTTCGTTTTTTGCTGTGATTCTCGGCTTGATGACTTTGTTCTGACGTCGGCTTCGGCTCCTATCGGCTATTACATGCTTCAGTCTTTCGGTATTTCCTTCTGTTTGGTTCGTTCCTTTTATCCTGCACGATGTTTGCCCTATCGACATCTGTTTTGTTAGTAGATTTGGGTGTATCGTCCACGGCATGTTTTCTGGCTGTTGTCCTCTAATGTACTGTCATTATTTTTGTTTTGTTAGAGTTGTTATGAATTATCATTCTGGTGCTCTCTGGGTTGAAATTTGTAACTATGGGGATTGGACTGCTAAGGATGTTCTCTAGTTCTGGTTCGGGGATAGTAAGGATATTTTATGTTTTGGCATCTAGGGTGGTAGTTTCAGCCTCCATTTTGCTGTAAAGATGACTATTGTACTGTTTATCCTACCTTAATAGAATGCTGTCTTTTTTTGCTAAAAAAAAAATACTTTGAATAGCACCAAAATATAGAGAACCATGGAGTGATTAATTTTTCTTGCATCGTATGCCAGAAGAGGAAGCTTTTTACTGGTGGTGCATTGTGAATTGGACAGCCAAGGGGATCTCATTGAACTCTTATTTGCAGCTTGACTCTATGTATGTATTACGCATAGATCTATTTGTGGTTGAGGGTTTGACCGGGATTGATGTATGGAAGCAACATTTTGCAATTGTTTACTTATTCTACATTCATTGATTTTTCCTTTGATGAGAACCCACCCATTGGAGGGTTGTTTCAAACTCATTTAGGCCATTTTTTATAGGATGTTATTGGAGGGGCGTCCTAGCTTTGAGAGCAATTATCTTTTGACAAAGTGCCCATAATTAATCCATCTCAATGCCATTAGATGCATTGTGGTTGCCGGATTTTTAAAAGTGGTTATAATAGAAAATATGATAAATATGGAGGAAGTTAGCATTTCTAGAACTGTCGTTTAAAGAGTCGCACCATATTTTGTTGCCCATGCCTTTTGGAGCCTTTTCATGGAGAGAATTCACCTTATTTGAGTAAGCGCTACACCTTTTGGGGCCTTGTGCATCTTTAACATTGTACATGTGAGATTGACCACCTCATATTATGGATCTAGTTAGAGTTTGTTAGGGCTAGTAGAGTATTTTGACTTGTTTACTCCACCCTAGGCTAGATCTAGGATTTTATCATTATTTTATTGTAAGGGAAGTTGAAGTCTTGTAAAGTCCCCGCCCCTCAATCCATCCAATAAGAGAGTACATTAACTAAATCAGGGCCTCCAAATTTCGCCCCACAACCACAATTACGAATTTATACAACTAAAATGCATGTGCAGACATGTAAATAAAAACACACAGCGGAATGAACTCAATCCACACACACAATATGCAATTTACAGGCATAGTTATCACATGAATACAAATAAAAAACATTGCACATCAAATGCATTAGAATACCTATCTTTAAACAAAGAAGATCGAAGCAACTGGCTGTGTAAGAGCGATTTTCCACCCAGCCATTGGCACTCTGTCGAGCATATACTCTTTATGCTGTGAGGCACCCCCAAGCTTGGCTATGAGGCCACGAGGGCGAAGAAACACCTACATGCTCCTCTCTCTCAGCCCACAACCCACTCTACTCTGTATGCTTAGCCAAAATATCCAACAGAGCTCTACAGGGGTCTCACTAAGCCTTCATAGCCATGGCACTCCTCCAACTACTCCACACAACACAAGGAAGGCATTTCTCTTCATTGATCCACAGTTCCCTCAGGAAATCCAACCTTTACATTGCTTACCAGTGTCTGCAGTAAGAGTCCAACCTGATGTAAGTTATTGGAGAACCTCCTGCAACATTAATCCATGGCTTCTCAAGCATCCAAAAGTAGCAGAACCCAATGGGTAAAGGTTCTTAGCTTTCCCAACCTCCATGCTCATCTACAACCATCTATTTCCTTTCCAAAAATGCAGCTTTGTCTTCAAATTCGAATTTTTGGGTTAAACACGATCTGGTAATGGACATGAACAGAAAATAGAAAACTCTACATAGTGTGGAAAACATGCATGAGAGAATGATCAAAAGAGTGTTGACTCCAAGGATATGAGGTAAGGGTGAAAAGACAACTGACATAGCTTCTGACCATAGAAGGAATAGGACTACTGACAGTTGACATAACTGTCACAACCCCCATGCTTCAATAAGTACATGAAGTGACTTTTCCCACCAACCTCACATGTGCATTCAATGATTGGATTTAATAGTCAAGAGAAGGTAATTGGCTTATTTAAGGCACATGGCAGATTTTGGATGAGTTCTCAGGTTGACACATGGCAACATAGGATTTGATTTCCCCATAGCCCCCCTTTCCTCTTCCCCTCTGGTGGAATCATAGCCCCTCTAGTGCTCTTTACACAACCATCTTGGACCATTTTATTAATTTCCAACATAATATTTATAAACATTTAGAATTGGCATGATAAGCCAATCATGTGGTCCAAATAAAAATATATACATCATGCATGCCTAGCCATTCACTAGTTGGGCCTTGGCCTTGAGCTCCACACTATGAATCCATACTAGCATATTTACATTATTTACATAATTTTGATTAAATACATTCCAAGTCAAAATTGGGGGTATTACAGCTCCTCTCATATATAAGAAAGATGCTTCCTCATTCATTTCTCATGTTTGGATTGGGGGAGAAATCCCACTAGGACTCAATGAAATATCTCTTGGTGCTTATGGATGGTTGATGCTAATGCTATGGTGTATTTTTTGGATCGACAATGGTTTCTTGCTTGGGATGATTTGCAAGTGAGCTCTTTACTTTGCAAGGTTAAATTTATTTGGTTTATGGTTGAATAGGTGGTGGATGAATCCATGAAGATGAGTAACACTTTTTGGCCAAAAGTGACAGTGAAAATTCGATATTTTACTCATGTATTAAAATGAAGCCCTCGAAACTCATCTATGGGCCTTGTGAATTTCGACATGCAATAAAAAAATAAATTGTAGGGAATTATGTTGTCTTTCCAATTATATTTAAATAAAAAAATACTAATATCATTTAATGTGTCAAAATTGC
This sequence comes from Larix kaempferi, assembly GCA_027924585.1. Lineage (NCBI taxonomy): Eukaryota > Viridiplantae > Streptophyta > Pinopsida > Pinales > Pinaceae > Larix > Larix kaempferi. The sequence goes on from BSBM01000445.1 coordinate 3,888,433, forward strand.
ATTTAAGGAAATGTTTGTCCATGCAAATTTTAGGAAAAGTCAACAACTGGCTTGTGTGGAGGTAAAATAATTTAATGATAAATGTAAAAAATTTGAAAAAATATATATGAACATAATCTACACATAATGCACTAGGAGGTACATATCTTTTTTTAATTTATTTTAAAAAATTATATTTTTTATTAATTTTCGAAACTAACCATTGAAAATTTGAATCGCATTTTGTGCACATTTTTGTGCACGTAAACGTTTTTTTCACTGCTTACAAAAATTGAAAAACCATAAATACCCTTTTTAAGCGGACATGTCGATGTGAGGCGTATATATTTTTTTGAATTTTTTGGTTGTGTACTTTTTTTGTTGTTGATTTTTCTTTGAGCTGCTTCGAATTTGTGGACATGGTTTTCACGTGTAAATTTTAAAAGAAAATTAAAATAAAAATAAAAATATGAGAACTCAAAAACGCGTAAAGTATGCCATTAGATATACGATTTGTCGATGAATCCACCGACATCAAGTACACCACCTAAGGTGCAATTAATGATAGGGTTTATGCCTTTCAAAGAGGCCAATAAAATTAAATCTACAGAAAAGGGGTTGAAGGCATGTCTTTAAAGACCTCGATCAAGCTATTAGCTCAATAGCTCGATAGACGTCTTAAAAACCCTCAATCGAGGGTTTGAGAGGTTTTTAAATACCTTGATCAAGGGTTTAGCCACGATTAAGGAAATAGCTCGATTGAGCTACTTTCTACATTCTATAGTATGCCCACGGAGTGTTTTTTTTAATAATAACAATAGCTCGATTGAGCATTTTTTAAAAACCTCAATCGAGGGTTTAGATAACCCTCGATCAAGCTCCAAAGCTCGATCAAGGGTTCAAAAGCTCGATCGAGCGCTTGGTCAAGCCCTCAAGGGCTTAACCAAGGCTCAATCAAACTTTTGTTTTGTACAATTTGCACCCGCCTCTTGCCAAAAAGTGTTACCCATCTTCATGGGAACACCTTGGTGTATTTTCAGCTCTTGATTGTATGACCTAGGATTCCATGCTTGATGAATATTATGCCTAAGTTAGTGTTCAAGATACGACTCCGGTTATTCCCTTCTAGATCCTAGGATAAATCTGGTCTTTCTTGGATATGGTAGGTGTTACCCCTCTTTTAGCAAGGGATGAATGATGATCAATTTTTCCTAGAAGAGATATGTGGTTGCACCATAGATCATTGGTCAAAGATTCTTCCACCAGCACCAGATGGTCCATGGTCCTTGATATTCCTAGCTAGAGATAGAGCATTACCCCCTAGTGTTGTGATATCTCTAACCTTCATCTTTACTTAGCATGCTTTCTTGCATGATAGCATGTTTTAGCATGAGATATTACGTATATACTTTTATAATGACTCATATCCTTAATTTATTACTTGTTAGTCTAACCTTGGTGTTTCTCTTCTTACCTAATAAGTGTGTTATTACAATGTTAATATGTACCTTAATGAACTAAGTCATGTGATTTCATTCATTCCATAACATATTACCAATTATTTTCATCTAGTAAGCCAATTCATCCACCCCTTCACTTTCCCCTTTGTGAATGATCTATTATTAGTAACGACATATGGTCTCGCTACTATTCCAATGTATGAATGCCTAAAGTCAAAGTCAAAAGATTCTTGTACTCTTGATGAATCAAATGTAAAGGAAAATATCATGGAAGATACTCCCCATCGCAAAAGTTAGGTTCCCTTGTCTCAAGTTGTCTAAAAGATAAATCTAAAGAAAAAAGGGGCTAAGCTGAATGAAAGGGCTAAGCAAAAAGTGAAGTTAGAAGGCATCAAAGTGAAAGAAACAAAGAAAAAATAAAAAGGGACCGCAATATGAAGGTGCAAGGATGAATAACCCATGACAGCACTTCCTAGGCACACATGTGGAAGAAAAATCAAGAAAAATATTAACTCTTGAAAGTTAAGGATAAGACCTAACACTCATATGTTACTGTGGTAGTTATTTCACAAAGACCCCCTTTCTCCCCTATATGCATAATTCACTCCATATACCCTCACTTAACTTAGGTAAATTAAGCTTTGCATGTTAATTTGTTAATTTAGAAGTCTCTCATGTAAAGGGGTTATAAGACTTACATCAATGTTAAACTGGACAGGTAGACATTATTAATTAATTGGTTATTAGTAGAAAGTGTATTTGTAATGTATATCTTGTGTATTATTATCATGTTAGACTAACATTGCCTAGGTTTGATGTTGTGTTAATTTATTATTTAATTAGAGGGGTTTTATTAGACAAATACTTTGGTATTTTGATTAATATCGATGGCTATTAGGCATTATGATGGAGTGCTACACTTGGGAGCTTCATTTTCTTCACATGTGTAGACTATTTGACTTCCTAGGGGTTCATACTACCTTGGATTGAGCACCCACACGAATTTTGGAGCCTAATTATGAGATTGTTGGTATGTTTGACCACTTCATGAGCTTTTGGGACCACATTTGTGGTAGTTGGAGGTTCTCACATGGTTTTGTATACCATTTGTTGGTTTTAACCCATGGTTTTTAGGAGCACCCATGGTTTTCAATACCATTTGTTGGGTTTTACCCATGGTTTTGAGGAAATGCACATGCTTTTAGACAGTTTATTACTATCTTATTGCGAAGGTAGTTGAGTCCTCCTATAAAAGGAGCTCACTCCTCATTTGTCATTTCTTGTTGTTGATCTTGGAGAAATAATACTATCTTGCCTTATTCATTGGCACTTGTTCTTGGCTAAGTCACATGGTTCGGTTTGAATTCAGATTCGATAATGATAAAAGTTGATTTCAATTCAAATGAGATTCGCCATTACATTCGTCTATAGACATGTTTTAAAATCACAAATTATATTTTATAATTCATTCACGTGTCACTCATATATATATATATATAATCCTTAAATTATATTTTATAATTTATTCTCATATCATATAATATATAAACATACACTATATTATACTATGTATATATTATAAGTTATTTAATTATATTTTAGAACTTTGTTATCTTAACCTAACTATCCTTTATCTAAATAATATATAACATTGTTAAAGCTATAAAAAATTATCTAAATAAACTTAAACTTAAGCCATTGTGTGTGTCTCGAGGGAAATGAATACATAGTGTTGGGAGGGAAATGAAAGACACAAAGTGTGGCCACCAAGAAGAATTGTGGGTCATTGACCCTCCAACCACCTATTTCGATCTGATCCCACCAATGACTTCTCTTCATGGGCTTCATACGATTACGAAAACCAATGATCATGGGGGAGAAGAATGAATGGAATGATGAATGAAGTGATGAGGGAAAGCAATGAGATGAACTCTGGTAAATAGAAAGAACAGGGGGCCCGTTGGGAAGCATGGTGTTTCATTGTTTCAAGCCACATGAGATGGTTAGAGGCTAACCCCTACAGATCGACCACCGAAATGCAAACACCAACCACTAGAATGCAAGCACTAGAGTTAGCAAACAGTTAAGGGGGACATAATGCATTGTCGAGTTCGCAGGATTCCCAAAAGGAAAGAGTTTGTGTGCATTTGAATAGAGCTCATGTCATCAGCTGCATGGATTTGGAGAACTAAAGCGTTACACTTACACCTTTGCCAAGAATTGGAAAATTGATGTAGGCGAATTTCAAAAGCCAAATCTAAATGAATTTGAGTTCTTGGTAGAAGTTCAACGAATTTCGAAACTGTAGGATGAAATTCGTCGAATAATGTGACTTAGGTTCTTGGTGACTTCTCATGAGGTCAATTTGGAGGATTTAATTGAGGTATAATTGATTTGTATTTATCATTGTCAATTTAATTTATCTAGTGCTTAGAAGAGTGGTGTTGTTCCATGGTTTATCATATGCTTTTCATGTTGCATGTTTGAGATACCAATCGTCTTAGGAAGGGTACCTAAACTAGTAGCAATAATTAGGTATGAGCTAGGTAAATTAATTGAAGGTGTATGCAAAGCTATCCTTCCTTGATAATTACTAATGAATTGTGATCAACTGTTGGTTTACGAACTAGACATGTTATTTTGTAGGGGTTCTTTTCATGCGCATACAAACAAGGATCAAGAAGGAAAAACTTATGACTCCATTTTCCCAAGGACATAGAAGACACTAGTTACCTTCACAAACTCTCACAACCAAGATTCTTGAAGATTTCACTTTCATCTTTAGTGATTAGGATTTAAACTAAGAAATTCCAAAAAAGACATAAAATAAAAATAAAAATAACTAAAAATCCAAAAAAAAATCTAAATTTTTCTAGATTTAATTTATATATTAAATCATTTTCTCTTATTTTTCTATAGCTTAATTTATTTTATTCCTCTAGTTTAGCTCCATTTCTTAGGTAGATTGAATTCTAGTTTTTCTGTAGATTTCAGATTACATAGCAACCCACAAAAGTGTTGAAATTTTCATATTTTTGAAGGGTTTATTTGTTGAAACACACCTAAAAATTATGGGCATTTAACTTTGAATTTTATAATGTTTTAGGTGTTTTAGATCATCTAGATGAGATTAGTTAATTCTAGAAATTTATTTCTGCAATTTTAACAATTTGGAATTTATTTTAAGATGATCTAGTGACTAAAACATTCAGATCTAATGATTCAACCACTTTCTGGAAATTTTTTGAGTTATAAATCTGAATTTTCACTTTCTTTTCTTGTTGATTTTAGGCTTTAAAACACATTAGGGCAAGAACTTATAATTTTGGAATTTTTTCTATGCAATTAAACATTTCAGATTTTGTTGTTAAATTCATTTACATGGTATGTTCACTAGAATTCCAAAATTCCAAAATTTTATGTTAAAATGCCCTTTATTACCTTTATGAGCAGCAAGATGATGGATCATGGTTTCAATCAATGAAGCACCACTCGTTGGGGACTTGCAGGTACTCGCGAGTCTCCCTGAGTGACCTCCCGCAACGGGTAACCAACCCAAAATCGGCCCTGTACTCGCCAACTCGTCACACTCGGCAGAACTGGCAGACCCGTGTTGAACTCGGCAGCAGACTCGTCGAACTCAGCAGCAGACTCGCATGAGGGAAAAAGGGTCGAACGCCAAATTTTAAAGCCAAGAGTTGACTGTTTTGGTTGGCCCTTTTTTTCGGTTTTGGCCACGAGTTGAGTTGACTGAGAACAAAGATCGAGCCCGTGAAGCGTGGAGAGTCGATGAAGGTCGTGAATCTGCAGTCGTCCTCTTCCTTTTGTGATTCATGTTGCTTCATGTTCGTGCTTTTCGTGAAGGTGCAGGTAGGTCCAATGTCGTGAAGATACAATTTGGGGCCCGGGATTCTGTTCTAGGTAAGTCGATTGACTATTTTTTTTTATATTTTATGTTATAGAATATAATATATATATATATATATATATATATATATTGCTTTGTTCACTCCCTGTGGGGAAGAACCATGATCTCAAAATATTGTCAATCGTCCTCAATTGTGGAATGGTTTAGACAACCCAACAAAAGCTACAAAAATAGCTCCATTGGTTGGAAGGCCCTTGTTCTCGCTTTCCCACTGGTTGGCAACTGGACTGCCACGAGGATAGGAGACTGCAAAACGGTGCGTCTAGGGGAAGACCCTTGGGCAGGAGCAGGCGAAGCTTACAAAATCCCAGACCAACTAATCTCAGACCTCAGAGCCAAGAATATTGTAATGTTGGCAAATGCACAAATACAACCGGAGGTAAGAGGCAGCGCAAGTTGGAAATCGACTCAGGTTTTGGGTTTAACAGGCGCCAAAGCTGAAGCATGGAATCAACTACTAACTAATTTAGTAAATTGTTTCATACATCTGGAAGAAGGCGAACCCGATAAGCTTACCTGGACCAGAAACAACAAAGATGGAAGCTTCTCTGCAAAACTTGGATATGAGGCTGCCATAATCCCTCTTGTGACAAGAGAACAACTCTGGTGGTGGAAAAAAATTTGGACTATACCAAGCCTGTTGAAATATTGTAACTTCTAAGAATATTCTATTTGTACTTTATTATCTGGAGATGTTTATTCCTCCATCGGGACATTATATGTATATCCGAAGATGTTTATTCCTCCGTCGGGATGTTATGACTAGGGTTATTAGACTTCCCTAGTGGGGTCGGCCCTGAGTTAAGTTGTTAGGGGTTATTAGACTCTCCTAGGAAAAGTCGACCCAATTAGGGTTAAAAGTCAAGTGAAGTAAAGTATAAATAGAGGAGGTGTGTTCCTCATTTAATACACTCACTCACTTGTGAAACTCACATAGGAGAGAGAGAGATCTGCAAAGGAGGAGAAGGAGCTCTTATTTGGGGATTACATCTTTGTATTTGTTGTTCATCTATATTGAGGAAGCTTTGTTGGGTTTTCTACCCCATGAGGGTTTCCCAGGATAAATCTGTGTCTATCTTGTGATTATGTTTCTTTCAATGATCCTTATTATGCTCTTGTTGTGAATTATATGCTAAACTTAGCATGGTATCGGAGCTAGCCTGAATAGGACATCTTTCACAAGGTGAAAATACCTCTCTCTCCTCCTTCGGTAAAAATTAGGGTTTCTGCAAAAGTTGGAATTTTTGGAATCTGAGAGCATGGTTGGATACTCCTCAAAATCGAAATTATGAGCCCTAGATCGAATTTTTTGAGTGGGTAGAACCCTGGGAAATGCCAAACCCTAGTTTGACTTTTGGACCAGAAGTACCAAAAAACCAGTGATCCAAAAAAGTTGCGGACCTGTACACCAATGAACCAGAAAAACTGCGAACCTGTGCACCAGTGAACCAGAAAAAACTGTGAACCAGTGAACCAGAAAACCTGTTGCAGATCCGAAATTTGTTGGTCAAGTTTGAAGGGTGAAAAGTTGAAGTTTCCGGAAACAGAGTACACCAGTCAACTCAATTCAGTCAAGCACATCTCCTGGTAAGGTCTGTTTTGTATTTTGAGAATTTTTAATTTTTGGTGACCTCCTGGATAAGATGGCCCCAAGCACTAAGCTTGAGGACAAGCTAGAGGGTACAGAGAATTCCCGGGCATGGAAATATAGGATTGGTCTCATTCTTGAAGAGAATGATCTTGCCCAATATATCAAAGATGAAATTGCAGAACCTGAAGAAGATGAAGCTAAAGAGAAGTACAAGAAGGACGTGATTAAGGCAAAGAGAATCATTGTTGATTCTATCAAAGACCACTTGATCCCTCAAGTGTCATCCAAGAAGACCCCAAAAGAAATGTATGATGCCCTAGCCATAATGTATGAAGGAAGGAACATCAATAGGAAGATGAACCTGAGAGCTCAATTGAAGAGCACCAAAATGAGTCAAGGAGAATCCATTCAAAATTACTTCACAAGGGTCTCCCAGTTCAAGGAACAACTAGACGCTATTGGAGACTCCCTTGATGAAGATGAACTAGTCATGACTGCTCTCAATGATCTCACTAGACCTTGGGATTCATTCATCCAGACCATGTGTGCTGGAAAGGAAAGCATGAAGTTTGATATTGTATGGGAGGATTACATTCAAGAAGAGGCTAGAGTAGCCAATAGAGAAGCCTTACTCAAAGAAGATAATCAAGCATTAGCCACCCATACCAAGAGAAGAAGAATTCAATCCAACTTCAAGAAGGAAAGCCTCAAAGAGTCTCAACCTCCACAAAGGTTTCAAAAGAAAAGAAGAACCAATCCAGAAAGAGATCACTCTTCATTCCAATGTTTCAATTGTCGCAAAATAGGACACATTGCTAGAAATTGTCCTTCAAAGGAAAAGAAGAGTTTCCATTACAGAAGACATCAAGCACATCTAGCAGAAGATGATAGTGAAGAAGAAGAGGATGAAGAACACACCTAATACTGAGAGGAGGGGGGGTGAATCAGTATTGGTTATTCCTCTTTTCAATTTTCTCCTTCAGTTTTTGCTGGAACCTTAGTAATGCTTCAAAATAAAATTAAGCAATGAACATACATGAATTCATACAACAGCTCATATAAGTTAATATATATATATATAAGTAATTTGAATTACAAATATAAGGTGCTACAACACCACAGGAGGATGCAACCTCCAGGAATGAACAAAGGGATGCTCCAACATCCAAGCAAGCTTCAACTTGCTGAAAAGACTTACCAGTCTTTCCCTACCTCCACCCTACCTCCCTATACAAAGTTTCAGACATATATTTTCAAACAAGAAACCCTTGTTTGTTTACACCATCTTCACTCTATTCAATACATTATCCATCACAATTCTGTCTCAGGCTGTCTCAATTTGTTATCCAGTAAGCAAATTCACTATTCATATCATGCTGCTGCCCAGAAATCATTCATTCTGTCCATCCATTGGCTGTCTCAATTTTTAACCCAGAATTAGAGATAAAAACCAAAATTGTTTTACTGCTGCTCCATGCCCCTGTCCTCTTCTTCTTATGTCTCCCCGAACTCAGTGCACTTCCAGCATCGAACTGCTATCTCTTCCACACCCAAAAACAGCGAATCTTCTCTTTTATTTATACTCTACTTTTTAATGTAATTGTGAGGCCGACATAGCATTGTATTATTTTATTTTATGAATTTAATAATAAACTATTCTTTGCTGGCCGACTTGTCAATATATATATATATATATATATTTATTCCACATGATATAATAATAAACTATTCTTTGCTGGCCGACTTGTCAATATATATATATATATATATTTTTTATTCCACATGATAAATTTTGTTTTTATGTAATGGCATGGGTCTTTGATCACAATGATTCTTCAGTTACATGCCCACAAGGGTTGGATGGCATGCCCGTAATTGTCATTGCCTTTCTTATCGTGCTCTCAAGTTGAGCCATAAGATGCTTGCATTATCTTTGAACCCACAAGCATGGTGGTTCCTCACGCGATGCCCTCATTTTTCTTTTTGCTGCCCTTATTAAATAACTTCAGTGATGCCCGCAATACCTCTTCCAGGATGCCTGCATGAGGGTTTATAAGATGCCTGTATCTCAGTCACGGTGTATCATGCCCACTCTGTCATAACACATGCAACCATCATGTTTTCCATCCAAAGTTTACTTGTGATTTTCATGCCCGCAAGCATAAGCTTGCTTGGCATATTGCCATGTCATTTTTGCGTGTCTTCATTTGGTCCATCTGCACCTTCTTCAAAATACTTATGACATCAATGACAACAATTTGCCAACAAAGAATGAAGAACCTCCCAGGAAGCAAGCAAAGGAAGAAATCGAAGAATATGTCCTATGATAGTGGTGCTTCAAAGCACATGACAGGACAGAAGAAGACTCTCTCCAATTTAGAAGAAAAGGAGTCCCCTCACAAAGCTCTCTAGGAGAATAGGAGAAGCAACATACAATATTGGTTCAGAAACTCTGATGATGATCAGAAGACTAGGATCAAAAGGAGATCCTACCAAACAAACAAAGATAAGTATTTGAATTGTCATTTTTGTTTAAATATTAGTATCCAATTGTATACACATTTTAGGATGTTTGCAGTATTATGCATATGAGATCATTCATTGCTACTTATCTAGAGTGAAACCTCTTTGCCGACATATTGGGAGTTGTGCACACTCTTAGTAATGTCCTGGTAGAGATGGAAGGCATCTAGAAAGTTACCATATGAATATGGGATATGATGAATGTTGTGGCATTGGCTAAGATAGTGTGACTTATATTTTCATACATAAATATTTGGAAACTATGAGATGTTTCTAACCATGCTATTGAATTTGACTTGTAGGAAGTATCGTACAACGATCACCTACAAAAGAAGAATGATGAGACTTGTTTCGTAGAACAAGTGACAATGATTTAACTATAAAAGACTCCAGAAGAAGTGTTCACAAGGAAGAAGCTTAAGGTAAGCCACCTCAAGATATTTGGGTGCCCTGTATATATTCATTCACATACCAAAAGAGAAGAGAACTAAGTTGAACCCTTCCAGAAAGAAGGGAATATTTGTTGGGTATTGTGAAGCATCCAAAGCATTCATAATTTACATCCCAGGATTCCACCACATGAAATTAGTTGAGATGTAACATTTGATGAAGAAGCTGCTCTCAAAAGATCCAGAAAGTTCCAGTATGAAGAAGTATATGAAGAAGATATACCTCCAAGAAATACAGAAGTTGTTTCCTTCCCTGAAGAGGAAACACCAAAAGACCATGATATGATAGAACCTCAAGAACCCCCACCTATGAACATATCACGGAAGAGAAAGTCAGCATGGGCAAGAGATATTATAAAGGGAGCAGAAAGTATGGAGCTCCAGAAGACTCCACAAGAGTAAGCAAGAAACCAAAGCCATTCTCCAGCTATGTGGCTTTGATGTGTAATCTTGTAGATCAAGAAACTACCAGTTATGAATGAGCAGTTCATAAGAAAGAATGGGTAGAAGCAATGACGGAGGAATACCAATCAATAATGAAGAATGATGTTTGGGATGTAGTTCCCAAACCGAAAGACAAGAGTGTGGTATCCTCCAAGTGGATATACAAGATAAAGCATGCTGCGTATGGTAGCATTGAAAAGTATAAGGCAGGGTTTGTGGCCTGAGGATTCTCTTAGAAAGAGGGAATTGACTATGAAGAAACATTTGCACTAGTTGCAAGGTACACTTCCATTATAACCATCATGGCACTTGCATCCATGATGAAATGGACATTACACCAAATGGATGTGAAGACAACCTTCCTGAATGGTGTGATTGAGGAAGAAGTGTACATAGAACAACCACAAGGATTTGAGGTTGAAGATAGAAGAACCCACGTATGCAAACTAAAAAAGGCTTTGTATGGGTTGAAGCAAGCTCCCAGAGCTTGTTATAGAAGAATTGACAGCTTCTTGACAAGCTTGGGCTTTACCAAGAGTAACGCTGATCCTAACCTTTACCTCAAGGTTATGGATGATGAACCTGTCATATTGTTGATATAAGTGGATAATCTATTTCTGATTGAAAATGAGAAACAGATTGTCGAGTGCAAGAAGAAGCTCTCTGCAGAATTTGAGATGAAAGATCTCGGATTGATGCATTACTTCCTAGGTCTGGAAGTATGGCAAGGCCCAAAAATAATCTTTCTCAACCAGGGAAAGTATGCAGTGGAAATCTTGAAAAGATTTGATATGTTGGAATGCAAAGCCATGGCCACTCCCAAGGATTCCAACTTGAAGTTGTTAGCTGATGACTCATCAAAGTTAGTGGATGTAACTCTGTACAAACAGATTATTGGGTCATTGATGTATCTGACGAATCCTAGGCCAGATATATGCTTTGCTGTGAACACCTTGAGTCTATATCTGGTTGAGCCTAGACGTGTTCACCTGGTAGCTACAAAGCACGTAATGAGGTACCTAAAGCGTACGATAGACTTTGGTCTATATTATCTTGGAGATCATGATTTCAGATTGTATGGCTACACAGATGTTGATTGGGCTGGAAGTGTATCAGACAGGAAGAGCACATCAGGTGAATGTTATTGTCTGGGATCTGCCATGATCTTGTGGTTTAGCAGGAAGCAGTCTAGTGTGGCTCTCAGCACAGCTGAAGCAGAATATATAGCTGCTTGCTCTGCTGGTTGTGAAGCGATATGGCTTCGGAAGTTGTTATCAGGATTGTTTGACTTAGAGATGGACCCCACTGTGATCTTGTGCGATAACCAAAGTTGTATCAAGATGACAGAGAATCCAGTGTTTCATGATAAGTCAAAGCACATAGAGATCCGATATTTTTATATACGGGACATGGTGCAGAAAGGAGCAATAGGGCTCGAATATGTGAGCACTGACGAACAAGTTGCTGATGTATTGACCAAACCTCTGTCTCAAGTAAAGTTTGAGTATTTCCGAGACAAGCTTGGTGTAGTTCAGAAGGACCCTCCTTGAAAGGGGGAGTGATGTGGTCAATGATGATATTTGGATATTGGTATCGATGTGGATACCTGTATTGATGATAAGATTGCCTATACCGACGATAAGGTCGATGATGAGGATACCTGTATTGATGATAAAAATACTTGTATCAATGATGAGGATACATGTATTGATGATAAGGATACTTGTATCGATGATGAGGATACCTGTTCCGACGATGAGGTCGATGATACCGACGATGAGGTCGATGAGTGGTCCTTAGACTTGGTCTAAGTTGACGAGTGGATTGTATCATCCCTGGACACATGTCCTAAAGAAATCCGTAGACTCTTGTCTCCGAGAAAGATGTTGAGCCTTGAATGATGTAATGTGTGCTCCTGGACTGCTCAGTATAGCAACGGGTGATCATTCGCAGGTCCTGTAATGATGTAATGTACGCTCCTGGACTACTCAGTGTAGCGGCAGGTGATCATTCACACGTTGTAAATCCTAGGCTTGATCTAGGTCACACCCTAGTTGAAAAAGTACTGGCTCTGTGGTTGTAAATCCTAGATTTGATCTAGGTCACACCCCAATTGAAAAAGTACTGGCTCTATGGTTGTAAATCCTAGATTTGATCTAGGTCACACTCCAGTTGAAAAACTACTAGCTTTGTGGTTGTAATTACTAGATTTGATCTAGGTCACACCCCAGTTGAAAAAGTACTAGCTCTGTGATTGTAAATCCTAGATTTGATCTAGGTCACACCCCAGTTGAAAAAGTATTGGCTCTGTGGTTGTAAATCCTAGATTTGATCTAGGTCACATCCAGTATGAAGAAAGGACTGGCACTGTGGTTGGGATTGCATCGTCCCTAGACATGATATGGTGTCTTAAAGTGATAGGGATTGATCACCCCGTAAGTGGATCAGGATTGTATCATCCTTGGACTTATGTCCTAAAGTGAGAGGGATTGATCATCCCGTAATTGGATCATGTGTATTGCAGGTCATGTTGCTGTTGATCGAGAGATCCAGATGACAATGCTGTTGATCGGGAGATCCAGATAACGATGTTGTTGATCGGAAGATCCAGATGACGATGCTATTGATCGAGAGATCCAGATGATGCTGTTGATCGAAAGATCCAGATGATGATGCTGTTGATCGTGAGATCCAGATGATGATGTTGTTGATCGTGAGATCCAGATGATGATGCTGTTGATCGAGAGATCCAAATGTTGTAGCTGATCGAGTGATCAAGTGCTGCAAAAAATGAAGACTCAGTACTGAAGATGTTGATGTTCCAGTATTGAAGAAATTGAAGATGTTCCAGTAGTTGTTTGAGTTACTGATGATGATTGAAGAAAGCTTCCAATGATTTATAGATGTATCATGTATGATGTAATTGATGACTCCTTGCTCCTGCAGATGTTATTAGAATATCCTTCTCGTTAAGGGGGAGTGTTGAAATATTGTAACTTCTAAGAATATTCTATTTGTACTTTATTATCCGGAGATGTTTATTCCTCCATTGAGACATTATATGTATATCCGGAGATGTTTATTCCTCCGTCAGGATGTTATAACTAGGGTTATTAGACTTCCCTAGTGGGGTCAGCCCTAAGTTAATTTGTTAGGGATTATTAGAGTCTCCTAGGAGAAGTCGGCCCAGTTAGGGTTAAAAGTCAAGTGAAGTAAAGTATAAATAGAGGAGGTGTGTTCTTCATTTATCACACTCACTCACTTGTGAAACTCGCATAGGAGAGAGAGAGAGATCTGCAAAGGAGGAGAAGGTGCTCTTGTTTGGGGATTACATCTTTGTATTTGTTGGTCATCTATATTGAGGAAGCTTTGCTGGGTTTTCTACCCCATGAAGGTTTCCCAGGATAAATCTGTGTCTATCTTGTGATTGTGTTTCTTCCAGTGATCCTTATTATGCTCTTGTTGTGAATTATATGCTAAACTTAACAAGGCCCACTAAAAACCTTAATCACCATGTGGCTGGCCTTGAGCAACAAATTACTAACTTGGGAAAACCTAAAAAAACGAGGTTTTCAAGGACCGGGTGTGTGCGTGCTTTGCAATTGTGCAGATGAATCGACTTCTCATCTCTTCATTTTATGTCCTTATGCAGGGTATGTCTGGGAGAAGGCTTCTAAAAGTTTAAATTTCACTTGCAAGACTTATCAAGGTATTTCTCAAGCGTTGAGATCCTCACTTTGAAGAAGGCAATTATGAAAATATTTTTAAGAATCTTATGGCAGCCTCAAGTAAAGAAGATATTGTAGATGATCCACCCATTGAAGACTCTTTTCAGCCATGCATGAGGAAGATATTGTTGATGAAGCATCCACTTCATTCACTCAACAAGACAAAGGATTGGTAAACTATGATTCTTTTCAAAATTCTGAATGTGATGGTTTAGTATTTGACTAAGTTGCACGAAAAGGGGAAATGTCTGGAAGTTTCCGAAACGGGTACGGCAGGAAACGTGACCCGCCAAAAATGGAAACGCCATATATAAAAATATATAAATTATATATATATTTAAGGAAATTTTAGTGAATTTTTTCTAAATGTTCTTTTCTCAAACTAAAAAAATTGAAGTAATTTTTTGTTAAAAAGCATTGTCTTGTTAAAAAGTAGAAAAAAAAAACGAATTTAGGGCCAATCTAAGGCACCCACGGCCCTCTTTCTTACCCGTATGGGCCCACACAAGCCAAAAAAATCATGGAAACAGCGTCCCTACAGCCCGAAACCCCGCCGAAACGCCATAGGCCGTACCGTACGCCGTTTCGTACTCACGAAACACCGTACGGTACGGCCGGCGATGTTTCGGTGGGGTTTCGTACCCATTTCAGCGTTTCGTGGAGTTTCGGAAACTGGTACGTGGGCAAGGTAGGTGCTTCCTGCAACATAGGTATTTGATGATTTTGACAAGATTATTTCTGAAGATAAATACTTGTGGAATGAAGAATTTGTAGATTTGTTTAAGAGTAGCCATGAGTATGAGAGCGTTGCTGATGTTGTGCATGAAATTGCAAAAAATAAGATGGTTAAATCAGAAATTTTCGTGCATTATTTTTCCATGCATATTGCAGATTTACTTCAGATTTTGGCCATATTTATGAGTGCAAATCCAGTGAAAATAGGGTTGAAAAGTGAGTTTTTATTGTTGGAAATTTTGAGACAACATGTAATTCAGTGCAGAATTTTGTATGATAATTTCCAGTGATCTAAAAGTGGGTAAAAATTAATTTTTAAATCTAAAATTTCACCTCATATTTCAACCTTGTGACTTATTGAAGATGTTTTGATGTTGGAGTAGCCCACAACTATTATACTGGAGAGTGTGAATGATGTTTTGCATGCAGAATCACATATTTGCTTTTAGAGAGGTCCATGGAGGATGTTGCTCATATTGATGAGGGGCTTCCATATTTTTCAGAGCCTTATTTCAGCCTTCAACTATGTATTGATGGGACAATTGTAGAATCATATAGACATCCCATGCAACAATTGTCACCCATACAAAAGTGTGAACATTTGTAAAACATGCACACTTGCAAGAAATGCACATTGGAGAGGACTCTTGAAAAGCATGCACATTGGAAAGGATGCTTGGGAAGTCCTTCTCTTGAGCTATAATAATAGGGCTAATAGGCGCATAGGGTGGGGAGATGATGGCCGAATGCTGACAATCACAAGACAGTGTTAGGAGATAACCTGGGAGACGCCATAATACTGCTGAAACCCTCTTAGTGGAAGGGGGATGTGGGTTACACTGCAGACTAGGATCGGGTGAGAGTCCAGGATGTGAGATGTGTGCTAGACTCAAAACCCCTGCATGGGGGGTGCCTCAGAACTTGGGGCACATTGGCTGGGAGGAAACTGACAGTGTTCCATGTATTTTCCCAGGATGGAGCTGCTTCAGGGTAGCACAAATCCCAGAAAATCACCCTCAGACTGAAAAAGCTGGGTACAATGTTCCATGTTCTTGTTTTTGCATTTATTTGTCTTGGATGAATAATGATTATTTGAGAATACTATTGATGTTAGAATTCTCAGTCAAGCGGTTGTGTGTAATCCTCTGTAATTTTGGTTGAAATTATTTCCATCTATTAATTAATGAAATTTTATGGCATGCAACACTGATGCAAGATCAACAAGAAGAAAGATTCAAGGGATCCTAGGCATCAACAAAAGTTAAGAAAATCATAGAACAATTAGGAGCTGTTTCATATTACTGCATATATTGGATGAAATTTCACTTCTCAAAATAGAAGAGGAATTAAAGTTTTCTAAGTGATCTTTGTGATCTTCTGTTAACGAGGGAGAGAGGGCTTAACAGTTAACACAAACAATGGTTGGAATCTGAACAGCAAACTTCAATGTTTATAAACATGTAAAGATACATGAGTACTAGAAGCCGAAATTTGGTTTAAGCCAACCATAACAGAGACTAGCCTAAACAAAGAGATAACACAATCTATTTAGATAGCGAGAGGTTGATCCATCAAGAAATCTTAAAGCTGCATTTCAGAGACATTATTAAGACGTAAACACAGAAATGCAAATATTTACATTGAAGATGGCTCAAGCGTTTAATATGTGAATCCATAGCAGAAGACTGGCATGGGAAAAAGAGTATTTCGATAGGAATTGGCTGTCAGAATCTTGCTACCTGAAGATTGTGTGAGGATGTCACATTTGATGAATGCATGCAGGGGATAATCCATGTGAATATCAGCATTTATAGCCAAAATGTGGGTGTAGCATTGGTGGTTGAAGATTAGAAACAAAACTTTAACTGACAGAGTTTGGTTTAGAGGCAAATACAGCCCAATAGCTATCAGCAAGAATGTGGTCTATCAGCAAGCAGTGAGGTGATCGGGCTTGTATTAACGTAA
The DNA here is from genome assembly GCA_027924585.1 of Larix kaempferi. Classification (NCBI taxonomy): domain Eukaryota; kingdom Viridiplantae; phylum Streptophyta; class Pinopsida; order Pinales; family Pinaceae; genus Larix; species Larix kaempferi. The sequence goes on from BSBM01000445.1 coordinate 3,905,235, forward strand.
AAGCAGTGAGGTGATCGGGCTTGTATTAACGTGAAGACCCGGGTTCAAATCCCTGAGTGGATATGATTATAAATATGGCCTTGTAAATAGAAGAAGTATTTCTCAAAAAAAAAATACAGCCCAATAGCTTCATCCATGAGGGCACTAGCTTCATTCCCATGTAGTCACATACAAACCCAACTCAATAGAATGTACCTGTGTGAAGCAGGACCTTCATCACCTAGATTAATAAATTAAAAAATCCATTTAAAGACAGTGACTATGAATACCTGAGCAAGGAAACCTCCGAGTGCTGGACCAATGATCAAACCTATTCCCCACGCAGTAGAGACCTAAAATATATGCAAAGATAAGTGTTACTATAATCTACACAGAAAGTTGCTTCGTAGCTATTAAAGGATATTACTCAACGTTTTCGGTATCTAAAACCTACATATTTTACTGCCAAGGGAATAAGCATCCAGTGAATTTAATGAAATTATTATGATCATCATTATGGCACAAAGAGAGAATGAGGGAAAGGTTCATACAATTGATAGGGCCAAAGCTTGGTGCTCGTCCCTGCAGATTTCTGAGGCATATGCCTGTGAAACAACTATGTAAAAACGTCAAACACTACATGCAAATGAGGTATATCAAATACAGCTATAGTACACAAATCACCCAGTTGTTAAGTAGATGCGCACATTGAAATGAATTTCTTGTATTATTGCAAGATCGATCATTGTGAGAAAAGAATGCACATTTATCCACCGATGCTTATTTTGTGTTGGAAGGATTCTTTAGATATCAAAAAGATATGATATGAACTGAATCCTGCAACTCGACTCCCGACAAGGTCAACAATCCAAAGTCAATCCTACCTTTACTGGGCCAAGCAGGCCATTGAAGCTTCCAAGAAGAAATCTCGTTGCAATCGCCATCCAAAAATTAATGCTCAATCCAAAGAGGGTATTGAAGACAACTCTGCAAAATTCAATGTACTTAGTACCTAAAAGGGGTGAATAGTCCACTTGTAAAAGTAATCATAAGACTTCCCTTTTAGCTCCTGAAACGCTCTTCTTTTAATAGGCCAAAGGCCAAAATATCTGTTTTTCCCATTAGAAATAAACAAGGTTATGCATATTGTGTAAGACATGAAAGGCAACGAAGTTGAGCCCACTGACACTGAGGAGATGCCAATGATCATGACAGGTTTGCGTCCATATTTGTCTGCTGCGACTCCCCAAAGAGCAGAAGTCAAAAACCGCCCGAACATTAAGGATGATCCTGTACACAATTAGAGGCCAAAATGACAACTCCCAGGGCTTAAATGTGGCTTCTAAAAAACCTTAGGTGTAAAATTACAAATGCACTTTGTGGAATGAAAAATAAGCAAGGTTATTAGAAGAGCTCACCTATACAGCCTGCATAATATCCAATATCAGCCGTCTTTCCAATATGAAAATCCCTTACCTGCAGAACATAAATTACTCGAAATGATCGAACTAGTGAAGCTAATTCCCCCGAATTATCGCAATAAAATTTAAAAAATTATGTTTGGATGAAAGGCACTTGATGCCATATCTCCTAACCTTTGTCTTTCAATTTCTTCATATCCTTTTCTTTAGGTCAATCTGACGCCACGTCTTTTCGCACTTGATGCCATATCTCTAATCTTTATCTTTCAATTTCTTCATATTCTTCTATTTAGGGCAATCTAACTGAGGCCACGTTCTACTTCTTTGATTTCCTTATTTCGCTTGTGGGCTGAACAGGGATGGGTTTGGAGCACCTATAATGCTTCGTCGGAGTATAATATATTGTCATGATTTAATGCAATAGAGGAAATTCATGGACTGAAAGTCGTTAAATGATATTTTGCCATAGCTGACGAGCAAAACCAAAACGACACTGCATTCCATCCAAGATTGTTCATGAAGGGGTGGATGTAGCAACGATTTTGACTGCTCAACACTTTGTTCAATATAAATTGATAAGTTTGATTTTCAGTAAAGTAATGATGGTCCCAGAGACACATATTCGTTAGCAATGGGCACCATATGTAAATCCATATTCTACTGAAATATGAACCTGTGAACTAGATAATGTAAGACACTTTCTCCAATTGTTGAACAAGAAGGCATCAATCTTGACTCTTGAATACTTTTCCGTTTGATCTTCTATTTTCTGCTCTATTGTTTCAAGCTGCCAAAAGGGTTTAAAGTGTTCTACAGTAAATTTTCAGATTGGGAAGAAGATTTGATCATCTGCTATAATATTTTTTGTTCTCCTACATTCTGTGAAGAGTTTCAACTCTCATCCGGTGAAATTTCCATTGATTTTGGAAATTAACAGTTTCATGTTGGATTGATCATCATCCGTCATTAGATTCAAAATTCTCATGAAGATCAATGTGAAATGGCCAAAGAAAAAGTTCATGAAAGTATACATATTATACCCTCAGGGTTCAAAGGAGGGTTTAGAGGAGTTCTTAGCTCCACTCAAACTGTACCATCTAAAATACAGACGCTGTCTTCAATTATTTATAACCTTTCCCATTTTTAAGGTGTAGATATTGATTGTTAAGTGAAAACATGGTTAAAAAAATTTACATTTATATAATAATAAATAAGTTACCACAGCGAATGGTCATTGATATGATCATGCAGAGAGATTGAAAGCACAATTAAAATTCGTTTTCCAGCAACTTAGGGTTTGATGGCTCCCAAGTTGGGATTCGACGTTTCCTACGCAGTTTTCTGGCGGTTTTTGTGGGTTAGATGTGGCAGTTCATGGCTTAGGGATGTAGGAGTGATGTGCTGAAGGACCTTTTATTTAAGAATGGCGTATGTAGTGGCTTTCCGGAGGAGGCAGACCTTTCTTTAAGACTATTCCTGAACTTGTCCATGCAAGGGTTACACCAGTCTTGTCGGGAAGAGTTTTGCGGTCATCATTTATTGATTTGACATTATAGTCTTGGAAGTCTCGTCCTGGAGATCAATGTTTGTCAAGAGGGAGGCCACATGGCTTCTTTACGCGAGCCATCGTTTGGTGAGTCTTCTCGTGAACCCCGAGAAGCCTCCACTAAGTTGGTAGATGGTTTGGCGGTTAAGGGAGTGACTTTGAAGTCTGGACGATTCGGGTTTTACCATTTCGGCTAGAGCTAGGGTTTCTTTGTGTACGAGTAATCTCTTTCAGGCGGAGCAAGTGTTGCAAGCCGTGTGTATTCGTTCTTCGGAGAACCCTAATCCGAGTCATCAAGTGGAGTTGAACTCGAAAGTTTGGGACACTTCCCTATCTAAGGAGGGTCCATTGGAAGGTAAAAAGACTGTTGTGAAGAAGTTTCGGTGCATTCGATTGGGAAGATGTCTAAGGAGGGTTCATTGGAAGGTAAAAACACTATTGCGAGGTGTTTCGGTGCATTCGATTGAGGTCTTCCCAAAGGAATTTGGCATTGGGATCCGATGTGGACATGAATTTGTGTTGGTGGGTTGCTTTATGGGTAAGAATATGAACTTGTTTCAATTTAAAGACCTTGTCTCAATTTAAAGATTGGGTCTGAGAAAATTGGTTGCCTAGAGCACTTGAGTGGGCCTAATAGTTAAGAACATGTGTTATCTCCGTGGAGGTCACAAGTTCAAAACCGGCGGGGGGTAGGGTTGCTCATTGGCCCGTTGTGACAAGGCTTGAAGGGTAGGCAACCCCTGGGATAGAGGCTCTCCCCTGAGATAAAGGGTCTCGAGACGTCTCGGCCCCTGCTGAGTCACAAGTTTCTGGTATATCTGGCTTGCGGGCTGTTGGATATACTCTTGGGAGGTTGTTGTTCCCATGGTTGAAAAAAAAAGGAGAAAATTGGTTGCCTCTTTTAGGATAATGTCCACGGGTTGTTTCTCTCGTGAAGGGCTGGAAGGCCATTTTTATTGACTCGAGAAAGGACGCTAAAACTTTACTATCAGGCTCCTGGCTCTGGGGTTATGAGTCGTTCATGATGAAGATGTGAGAAGTGAGAAAATTTACTCTGAATGCTTGTGGGTGAAACTGTCGGGCCTTTCAGTTGAATTTTGGATTTCGGTGGTCTTTCGCAGGATAGGCGAGTTTCTTGGGGTTTTAATGGACGCTGACTATAGCTTTCGGGACTTTGGTATAATGACTATGGGACGCATTCTAGTGACATAGACCTTCCCGAAAGGGTTATTTGGTGATATCTCCATCACTGTGGGAGACCATACTTATGTACAGATTCTTGACTATGTGGGTGTACCATTTCGTTGTCATAGGTGCCATGCTCCTGGTCACCTAGTTTGGGACTGTCACCTTCCTTTCAAGCGACTTGTTAGGAGCACCCAGCACAAGGATGATCTTCAAGGTATCTCAAACCATAAAGGGAAGACAACTAAGGGTTTGGTTGTCCAAGTGGACCCTAAGTCAAATTGCAGCACGCAGGGGACTTGTAGCCCTATTTTTAGGAAGCTGGAACAGTGGTGGGGTTATCCTTGGGTGTCCTTATGGAAGAGGGGGTAGGGAATCTTGCAGTTGAAAAGTCTGTTATTGTTGCAGTTGTCCCAATAACTGTCTCGAGAGACGGAGAAGAGGCTCAATCCTTTTCCTCAGGCTCTGGAACTGGAATTTCATCATCTCTTTCATGTATGCAAAAGGATCCTAAGACATCATCTCTGCTAGATGGATTTTCTAAAGATTTGTCTCAAATCGTTAGTCTCTTCCTCTCCTCATCTCATTTTTCTTGGGATTCTAGTACGAATGGCTTGGCTCAGTATTGCAATTTGTTTGCATGGAAGAGGGGATCTATTCTTAGTGATTCATTTGTTAGTGGGGGAAGGTAGGGTGGATCATTCACTTTGAGCTTTGATTCCTTGAACCCTAGGGGGTATGGGACTACTCCTTTTTATTCTTTTTCACTCAAGGACCAGTTATCCAGTTCATAGGTGGTCTCTTCTCCAATCCAGGTTTTCTTTGGCAGTTATCCATATATCCTTTGTTGGTGGTTCCCAATCCTTTGACATGGGGTGAGTCTACGAAGTTTTCATTATTCTCATATCTTGAGACAACAGTTTTCGATTCTTCTCTTGGCTCTAGTCTTTCTTTGGCTACTGGACGGTTGGCTGCTTCTTTAGATGAGGTCCCCCCACCATTTAGTCCCTCACTTGTTGTATCTACCCCGTTCGATTATTCATTTCTTATGAATGTGGGTCCTTTGATTAGAAAGTGAGAGGATTCATTGATGGATAATTTTTAAAGGGATGATTTTCAACAGGGCGTCAGTGCCATACCATCTTTTCCTCCTCTCAGTGACCCACTCAATCAATTACCCTCTCTTGTTGAGTATTCCGATGAAGTTTATGCTCCTGAGAAAATCTCAACTCCAGAGGGGTCCAGATATTTTTTGAGGCCACGGACTGGGCATTCTTCTAGTCGTTTGGTTAGGGGTAGTCGTGGTATTTATCACTCCTCAAAGTCTGCTCCTAGACTTAGGGGATGCAAATTAGGTTTAGCCTCAGCACAGGATCAAGCACATCAGGATGTATGTGCTAGGAGACAAAAATCATTATTTGGGACTCTTAGAGCAAGCTATCCCATAAATTTTGCCGATGTTAATTTTATCTTACAATTGTCGAGGGTTGGGGCTGCCCTCCAAGAATTTAGGCCTCAAGAGATTAATTGAGATTCACAAACCTGAAGTTATTTTTTTACAAGAATCTATAGCATGTGGTGATAGTATATATTGGTTGTTTTAAGGGCTCTTCTGCCAGGTTGGGATTTCATCTACCTTGATGCACAAGGTAGATTTGCAGGTGTTATTATTGGTTGGTATACTAAGGATTTTCTCAGGACTAATTGTTGGGCAGTGCCTACTGGTCTGGGAGTTTCCTTCTTTTCCAAAGAATTCGGGAAAGCATTTACCTTAGTAAATGTTTATGGTCCTTAACAAAACTAGGTAACTTATTGGGACAAATTTTTTCAGCTTGGGTTTCTTCAGCAGGACAAGGTCATTATAGGAGGAGATTTGAACTTTTCTTTGGGGGAAACTAAAATTTGGGGTCAAAAAGCTCAAAAATACTCTTTCTTCAAATTACTTTACAAGGAAATTGGATGAATCTTCCTTTTTCGACATCCTCCCTGCTAGGATTCGCCCTACTTGGAGGAATATGCGAGCTGGTGCATATAGTATTGCTAAAAGACTCGACAGGTTTTTGGTGAATGATGGGATTTTTCGAGGGGCTTCGTGTATTCAGTAGTGGGTGGCCTCGGGAGGTGAAACTGACCACTTCCACATCCCGATGGAGATTGTCTTAGGTCCTTCAAATCCTCCTAGTCCTTTCAAATTTTGTTCTACCTGGCTTGATGATGAGGGATATACAAATATGATAAAAGATTTATGGGTGCCTTTTGATGGAAATAGTAGAGTTTTTGTTGCCTTGCAATTTTTATATAATCTAAAGAAAATCAAAGACAAATATATGGAGTGGGCAGCGAAGAGAAGATTATCTATGCAGTAGGAGTTCCTTACTATTGAAAGTGCTTTGGATTCATACCATTCTCAAAACTTGGATGGGTTCAGATCTATAGAGCAGAAGAAAGAGATAGTGGAGTTGGAAACCAAAAATATAAAATTTTGCTAGAGAAAGAGGCCCATTGGAGATTAAAGAGTAGAGAAATTTGGTTGAAATGTGGAGATGAGAACAATAAGTTCTTCCACAATTTTGTAAATCACAGAAAAAGCACCAATTCTATTTGGCATCTGGAGAATGAGAATGGGGAAGAGATTTCAGGTCACAGGAATCTTGTAGAGTTGGGGTAAATCATTTCAAAAAATCGTATCAGGAAGATAGGAAAGCATCTGTGGCACAAATGTTGCGATTAACTGTTGTGTATCCCTCCTTTATAAATGACGATCAGAATAATTTATTAAAGGATCTAGTCTCTTCTAAGGAATTAAAGGCCGCCTTACTGAATATACAAAAGGTGAAAAGTCCAAGACCAGATGGATGGCCTTCTGAGTTTTTTCCTGCTTTTATGGAGGTTTTTGAAGAGGATCTTCGTAAGGTTATTGAGGAGTCAAGAACTAATGGCAGAATCCTAGCAGCGTTTAATGCCACTTTCATCACTCTTATTCCTAAGTCTAATAAGCCTATTAATCTGGAAGAATTTAGACCCATATCTCTTTGTAACTGCATTTACAAATTGATTGCAAAGGTTATAGCTTCCACTTAAAGGAATTCTATCTAATTCAATCTCCTAGGGACAATTTGCTTTCCTATCTAGAAGACAAATACATGATGCAATAGGGACTGCACAAGAGGTTTTACACTCTGTGAAGGTTAAGCATTCTTCCTTAATAATTGTCAAGGTGGATCTATCAAAATATTATGACAGAGTTAACTAGCTTTACTTAAGACTGGTGCTGTTATAGGTGGGTTTTGAGCTTCAGTTTGTCAATCGAATCATGTCTTGTGTCACATTAGTTTCCTTTGTTGTTTTAATTAATGGATCTGCATCTACTTTCTTTAGACCAAGAAGGGGCATTAGACAGGGTTTCGCTTTGGCACCCCTTCTATTTATTCTGGTAGTTGAGGGTATCAGTAGATTAATCCTCCAAGCAAAGCAAAGAGGGTCTTTAAAAGGTATATATGTTGGGGGTAATTTATTTGTAACCAATATGTTTTGTGTTGATTATATTCTTCTCTTCTCCGATGGAGATAAGAGAGAAGTGCTTTTGTTACAAGGGTTGTTGAATCTATTTATAGATGCTTCAGGCATGGTGTATAATATTAGGAAATCTTCCTTATCTTTCATGAATATCTCACTGGATGACCTTGACTGGATATGCAATCAATTGGAATTTCCTTTGGTGGATATAGAAAATGGGCTTAAATATCTGGGTTTTATTTTAAAACCAAATGATTATCAGAGGAGGGATTGGGATTGGCTTATTGGGAAGGTTGAAAAACGGTTGCATTTATGGTGCAATAAGTAGCTTAGTAGAGGGGGTAAAATGGAATTAGTTAAATCTATCCTTGAAGTTGTACCTATCTACTAGGTCTAAATGGCTTATGCACCTTCATGAATCCTAGAACAAATAAGGAATATTTTCTATATTTTTTCGTAGCAAGGTAACAAGGAAGGTCATACTTCTCATTAGACAACTTGGAAGAATATGGCCAAACCTAAGGAGTTGAGTGGTTGGGAATCAAGAACCCCCATTATTTTGCTAAAGATTTAGTAACCAAAGGAGTGCGGAGGATTCTCAGAGGGGAAGGGGTGTGGATTAAAGTTGTTTATAACAAATATATAGCACCTCTTATTGTTGAAGAGTGGTTTAGAACAGAGGAAAAATCTCATAGGAATGTTTCTAATATATGGAGAGCTTTATTGTTGGCTTTAGAGGTCATTGTGACTGGTTAGTCTAGAAGATTGGCAATGGCGGGAAGGTCAGAATAGGACAAGATCCTTGGATAGGCAGTGAAGGTGCTCGCAAGATGCATTTGGATTTGGTGGAGGGATTAAGAGATCACAGTTACATTTCAGTGGCCTCGATTAGTGATCATGTTAAATCTACTGTCTTTTCTCAAAATCGGCTTGGAGCTGAAGCATGGGCATTGAGGATGAAAAAGAGAGATTAGATTGGGAGATATATATTAAGGCTCTTAAAGACAATCATATTAGACTCCAAGAAAGAGAGGATATTCTTATATGGTCCAGAAATCCTTTAGGTGGTACATATCTTCCTAGTTTAGGTTATGCGGTTATCAGAGAAGAGGAGGACATTCCTAATCCCCACTAGTGGAATGAATCGATTTGGAAGTATAAATGTCCTCTAAAATGTAAGTTATTTATGTGGCTTTCGTTATCCATAAAGTTCCTATCTGGGATCTTTCATCGAGGAAGATCTGGTATGGACCTAGCAGATGTTCACTTTGCAAAGCAGGCAATGAAAGTATTGAACATCTATTCATCTCTTGTTCATACATAACTAGGATGTGGGATCACATCTCACAAGTTTGTGGTCTTCCTTTTAATTGGACAAATATCCCTTTAGATGAGTTTTTAGCTTTATGGTGAAACAATTGGGCTTTCAAGGACTACTTAGTTCTACCTGTTATATTTACTTGGGGAGTGTGGCTAGCAAGGAATCTAGCTATCTTTGAGGACTCTTTCATCTCTCCGGTAGTTTTTGCAAACAAATTGTTGGCTATACTCAAACATTTCCTCAAGTGGAAAAGACTATTAGAGTTAGAAGAACAGGAGTTAAGAAGTTGTCAAAGCTCATCCTTGGCTTTACTTTGATGGCGCTTCTCATGGGACTCCTCCTTTGGGGGGTGCTAGACGCATTCTATTCTTAAATGATCATGTTTGACACAAATTCATAGCAGGTATTGGACACAACTCTAATAATATAGCGAAACTTATGGCTTTGAAATTGTCAATGATCTTATCTATTCAGAAGGGTGTCCATCATCTTCAGGTTTATGGGGATTCTAAACTTGTTATTGAATGGATGAAGGAGAGGAGACCTCCTAAAAACATTCTTTTAGTTCCTATTTATGAAGAGATCCAAAGGTTGAGGGGCCTGTTCCACAATGTTGTATTTGCTCATATCTATAGGGAAAGGAATTCCCAAGCTGATTCTCTGTCAAAGACATGCTTGTAGGTGTAGGAGGGTCATTGGATTAGATGGGACAAAGATGATCATGGTGAGGTGACTTTTGATCCAGATATTTATCTGAGTTAATCTCTGAGACTATCATTTTCTGTAGGCAATTCATCCTACAGTTGGATAATAGGGTCGATCTGTGGTCACAATTTTTGGTGATAGTATAAGTCACAGTTTTTAGTCTTTTCTAGTTCCTATGGAAAGGTACTTGTGATAGGTTTTTTTGGGGGAATTTTTCAGAAGTGGAGACTGATCCCTTTGAGTCTCATTGTTTAATGGCATCAATGTGCAAACCATCTATATGTAGAATCTGTCATATGGACTTTTATTTTGTAAGATCTTCATAACTCTAAAAAATGTGGTTTATTTAATTAATATACGGCGGTTTTTTTCCAAGGAAAAAATATTAAATAGTGATTGGATTTAAATCTTTAGTCAATAAAAATGTTTTAAAAAAATTAAATTTATCTAGTAATAATTTAAGAATTTATAATGTTAATTAAAAGAGATTGTTTTATTTTATACAAAAAAGATGTGTTGTTCAAACAAGAGGAAATGGATTGGAGATTGAAAATATGTGCTTTATGGATTGCTCTGGGTGACAATAATACAAGATTTTTCCATAATTATGCATCTTATAGAAGGAATATAAATTCCATTTGGGAACTAATGGATGAGGATTGTAATATGATTAAAGTCCAGAAATATTTGCAAAGGATGTTAAAAAGCCATTTTATTGATATTTTTAAGGACTCGGGTACTTGTTCAATAGAAGCCCATATGAAGGTTATTAGACTTTATCCTAATTTTTTTAGTAATGAAGAAGGGGTGGCCATTGGAAATCCAATTTCCTTAAATGAGATTGAGGATGCATTAAAACAGTTTGCTAAAGAGAAGAGTCCAGGTCCCGACGGATGGACTGTGGAACTCTTCCTTCAATTTTTTGATGAGATGGGGGGTGATCTGTTATCTATGGTTGAATTCTCCAGAAGGGAAGGCTATGTATCAGGGGCACTTAATTCAAATTTCCTTATTCTGATTCCTAAATGTAATAAACCCAACACATTTAATGATTTCACACCGATTGCATTATGTAATCTTGAACATAAGATCATTACAAAATCATACCCAATCTGATAAAACCTTTTTTATCCAGAAATATGTCAAAGGAACAATTTGGTTTCTTATATGATCACCAAATTTTGGATGTAATTGGTATTTTGCAGGAAGTTATACATTCCATCAGACAAAAGGACATGAAGGTTATATTACTAAAAATGGATCTGGTTAAGGCGTATGCCATGGTGGATTGGGGTTTTCTGAGACCGATTTTATTACAAATTGGTCTTCCTTTATTGGTTACCACTAGATCATGGCATGTGTGACATCTTCCCAGTTTGTGGTACTTGTGAATGGTTCTCCCTCTGATTATTTCAAAAGCTCCAGAGGTATCCTTCAGGGATGCCCTTTATCCCCACTTTTATTCCTACTTATTATAGAGGGCCTTAGCCGGTTGATCTCTAATGCAAAAATGGAAGGAAAATTAAAGGGAATTAAGATAATGTTAACACATTTGTTGTCTATATAACACATTTGTTGTTTGTAGATGATGTTATGATTTTTGGAAATGGAATAGTGGAGGAGTGGACTATTTATGTTGATATTATTAATCTTTTCTATGCAGCTTCAGGAATGGAGGTGAGTATTAAAAAATCTTGCATGTTCCAACATAAGATGGATGGTGACACTCTGGAATTGATTACATCTTTGTTGCCTTATAAAGTCTGCAAATTAGACGTTGGTTTCAAATATTTGGGATATTATCTCAAACTTGTTGGTTATAGAGTTAAGGATTGGTATTGGTGTGTGGATAAATTTGAAAAGAGGATAAATCATTGGGCTTGTAGACTCCTTTCTATTGGTGGCATAATGACTCTCGTCAAAGCAGTGTTGGTGGGCGTTCCAGTTTATTGGTTTTCATTATCACAGGTTCCTTTGCCAATCATAAATGGTTATGCAGACTTATTTTCAATTTTCTATGGTCTAGGAAAGACGAAGGAGGAAAATTAATGATGGCTAGTTAGGAAAGGATTTCTAAGCCAAATGAATGGGGTGGTTGGGGTATCAAAAACCTTTATTGGTTTAGTACTACATTAAGACTGAAAATATTTTGGCATGGGATTTTTGGTAATGGTATTTGGACTATCGTGCTCTATGGTAAATATATCAGAGGGAACATTTTAAGCTGGATAAGGAATCCTACTAAGAATTCCAGGAATTCTTCACCATTTTGGTCGGGGTTCCTTAAAGTCTATCACTGGATGGGTAGGGGTTTTACATGGAAGGTGGGGGATGGAACATATGTTTTGGTTGTCATTAATCCAATCTTGGGAATGGAGGATAACTTCCAATTATCTCCATATTTATTGGAATATCTGGTAGAACTCGGTTTTGTCACCTTAGCACATATCAGAAGATCTTATTGGCTTCCTCATTCTAATTCATATTGGATTTCTGCTTCAGATTTGGGACTTGGTAGTTGTTGGGAAGTTGAGTGGGAAAATTACATCTCAAATTTGAACTCTTCTGGTTGCAGATTGCATGATGGAAAAGATACACTCATTTGGTCACTAAACTCTTCTACTGGCATTATTTCCACTAAGTCTACTTATCAAGTGGTTGCTCAAGAATCCAATTGTACAGTTCTGAGGTGGTGGTACAAATCACTTTGGTGTTGAAACATACCTCTAAAAATCAAGTGTTTTCTATAGTTCACTTTTGAAAATTGTCTCAAAACCTGGGATAATCTCCTTCGGAGAGGCTGGATTGGAGCTAACATATGTAGTTTGTGTAAGAAGGAATTGGAATCTGTGGAACACTTAATGGTAAGATGTCACTTTACTGTACATGTATGGGAATATATCTACTCTCATCTGAATATTAGTTAGTCTTGGGGGAGGTCCTCTTTTGAACATAATTATTATCTATGGGTTAAAACCTGTAAGAATTTCAATACCCTACCTGCTTTTGTTTCCTGGGGTATTTGGAATGCCAGGAACACCTACATTTTTTAAAACAAAATCTAGAATTTAGAAGGGATCTGTGCGAAAATTATCAGAATATATAGAGAATATGTTTTTGATGGTGAAAAAGGTCAAAAAATCAGACTTGTGAAGACTATTCCACAGTCTCAGGATGAGGTAGGACTTTTTTGATGGTGCTGCCAAGAATGGGATATGTACGACAGGTGTGGTTCTCTTTATCAATGAGAAACATGTGCTTAACTTCAAGTTAAATTGTGGTTCTGGTTCTAATACGAAGGTGGAATTGTTATCACTTTGGTGTCTTTGGAGGATGGCAACTCTCTTTGGTGTTCATTCACTGAAATTTTTTGGGGACTCTATGGTGATCATCAACTGGGCTATTGGAAACTACAACCTTCAGTTGGTCTCTCTTATGCATTGGTCTAGGCATATTATGGAACTTTTTACATCCTTCTCTTTCATTGAATTTAATCATATTTATCGTGAACTGAACCAAGACGCAGATTCTCTGTCTAAAGATGCCATGAATGGTGTGGAAGGTATTCTGTTTTGGGAGGAATTTTTGGAGGATTCACTTATGGATAGTGGATCAAAAAATATATTTTTGATGTAATTCTGGTATTGGTACATATTTCTATGATATGATGTCAAGATGGTCTTGTATGTGGCTAACCATTGGTATATGCTAGTTGCTTTTTGAAGGAGTTCTATTTTGTTTGTACTGATATGCAATATGATGAACAGTCGGTTTCTTATTTGACTATGTGGACCTGTGATGTACTTTTTGATTCAAAATGAAGAGCAAAAGTATGTTTTTTTCCTGTTGAAAAAAATGTTAATTCAAAGAGAATAAAAGAATTTTATTTTTATTATAATAATTTATAAATTTATAAATATAATTTTATTTAAAACGTGATCATAATAAAATTTTAATTTATATTGTTTTTAATAGAAACAAAATAAAATTAGTTATTTGAGAGTAGATTTTCACACTGGGAAATCATTGTGATACTTGTTTCTGGATTAAGAATTTTGAAACATACCCAACCTGGGTGGACACTCCATCCATCATGAGAGGAAGAGAAGAACCTCTAATGAGTAGAAAAGAGTAGAAAATTAAAGATAAATAAGAAAAAGGGAGTCAGATTGGAAAATAAGTGAAAACCTTAAAATAACAATAAATATAAATAACAATAACAGTAAAAGTTGTACTATTTGATTTATATCTATAAATAACAATAATATGCTTTTTTTCGCTGAAAAAAAAAAGTAAAAACCTTAAAATGATAAAAATAATTAATTAATTGAATAAATTAAGAATATGTAAAAAAAAACTTTAAAAAATAAAAATAAATAAATAAAAAATTAAGTTAAATTATAATCATAAACTAAGAAAAGTATTAAATAATTAATAAAAAAGAGGAGATGGGATGAAAGGAAAAAAGAATTATGATTAAAATATGAAACGACAAAGACACCACGATTGTTTGTATAACCAGCATAGATCCATCTTAAACCCGTATCTATTAAGCACTGAGAGGGGTCCAATTTCTTGAGGTGTATTTCTTTTTTTAAATTTAAACTCAATAAATTTAATCTCTCTTGATTGATAGATCCGGGTTTAAGTTTTAAGTTTTTATTTTATAAACGAACATCTATTTTTTAATTACTTTTCATAATATTTTATTTTATGAACCAACATGGAATTTTTATAAAATACCTTCCATAATTTTTTTTATGAGCGGACATGAATTTTTTAATTATTTTGTTAGTAACAAACATTACATCACAAACGTTACAACATCTCCCCCATACTTACTTTACTTTACTTTACTTCTTTTTACTTTACTTTACTTTACTTCTTTTACGCGCAATCACTTTTTATGTTTTATTAGATGTAACGCTACATTTTTACGTTTTATTAGAATACTGGGCTGTAGAACACCTGCAACCATAATTAAAAACCTAGGTAAAACTTTACCAATAATTGCTCTCATTTATAGTTTATTGACAACTATTGTTTGTATAACCATAATTAAAAACCTAGATAAAACTCTACCAATAGTTGCTCTCATTTCTAGTTCATTGGACATCATTCTTTCTTAACCTTTGAGTAATGACACCCTTTCAGTAGTTTCGATGAAGTCATCCATGTTATTGTTAGATAACTGATTTACATATGGATGTTTAATGGTATAAAAAAAAAGAATATTTTCTACTTTGTTATGATTTTATTTTTCTATTATATTTGATTATTTATCTTTAAAATTTGGCGTTTATCTTTATGATAATTATTATTCTTTATGATAATTATTATTCTTTATGATAATTATTATTTGATTTTAAAATTTTATGTTAATAAAAATTATATGTAGTTGTAGTGACCGACATTTCACAAAATCACCATGAAGACGATGATTATGATAAGAAAAGAATATGGGTGAAGCCAAAGAACATAACTCTTGTCCCCTCCCCCACCTCTCTCGACCCTTATTTAATTTGTCCTTATTTGTTTAAACATTCTTCTTCCATTGATATGGATAATATCAAATGTTTTAAACCTTCGATATCTTGTTCTCTTAATCTCAATCATAACGTCTCAATCTTTCTTGTTTTTCTTTTTACTAAATTTAGATAAATTTACAACCATTTAACTCAATTAATCATCCAAGTTACCTAATCTTCTCCTTGTATTTATTTAAATAACTCCTCTCTTTCTATTGTGAATCTCATCTATTTTAATTTATATGTTTCATATTCATTTGTTATATCTTAATTACTATCCAACCTTTTTGAGCTTATTGTTTTACCCAATTTTTATTTACTATCGATAATCTATCATACCCGAAAAATTTCCTTGATTTTATTATTTCAAATTAATTCCTTCAAACTCTAAATTTTTTTAACCTTATTAAATTTGATTTCTTAATTTGTTAACTTTAACAAATTAATTAGAAATCTCTCTCTCCCCTTTCTATTCATTTTATTTCAATTTCAATTACCTGACTTTCTTTTTTTAAGAGGAACATGGAAAAAATATATAATTGAAAGGGCTCTGCACAACCATACATTACAAAAATGGGAGCAGTTTTTCTGAGAAGGAGAGCTGGAAATAGCAAACTATGAATATTATCTTGCCTATAGAAGCCCTGTATCTTTGCTTCTTATATTTTTCCAAAGTAGCATTGGGATAAACCCTTACAAACTGATTGTTTAGCAAAATGCAAAAAAACATTCAAAAGACTGAAACAAAAGGTGGAACCTGCAAGAAAAGGAAGAAACTAGCCAAAATTATGTTGTTGCACCGAAGCAACATTCGTCATCTCCTGATTTACAGTGGGAGCTTCCTGTACATGACTGCATTGGGTCTTGCTGGTTAAGACTGAAATTTCCTCCTTGAGGATGTCAACCTTGCCCATAAGTTCGAAGAGATTTCGTTCGAGGTCGTCAATTCTGGAATCCTGGCGGGAGAGCTGGGTGGTGTTGTACCTAACTTCAGTGGCCATTTCTTCGTTCTGCCTCACACTGGTGCAAACGGCTTCATAGCTTTTGTGCATATACATCTTAATTTCATCGGTGGTGCGACTTAGAGTTACAATGGCGACCTTGATACCTTCCATTGTGCATCCGAGAGGGCGAGGCAGGAGAAATGAGCAGGGGAGTCGTCGGTGGTGAGCAGAGGGTCAAGAATGGAGAGTCGGTCGAGCGCAGAGGAGAGCGATGGAGAATGGGAGGGGCGGGCCATGGCGAAGGGTAAAGTTCGAGGTGAAGGAGGAGGAGTAAAGGCAGGTTCGCGTGAGCTGACAGAGGTAAGGGAGACCATGTGACGGGCAGGTGGGAGGCCGCGTGGCTGCAGCAGGAGGGCGAGAACGAGGCAGTTCGAAAACATGAGGGAGAGGCCAAAACATAAGGAGCAAGGGTGTCAATGCATGGGTAAAGTATTAAGGGATAAACAAAAACCCAAGTTTCCCATTGTAGTATGTAACATGGCCATCTTTCAATGTGACTCCTTCGTTAGCAGCTGCATCCGCTAAGGAGTTATTCTCTCTCAAGATGTGAAAGTAAAGAGTGTCTTTAGGGAGGGATAGAGAGTGAATTCTTCTTTGAATTCTGTGGCTCTTGGAGCCTTTTGTTTTAGCCCCGAATCTCATTCTTTGGATGACATGCCTTGAGTCTCCAAACACCTTGAGTTTGCCAATGTTAAGGGAAGAAGCAATTTCCAGGGAGTGGAGCAATGCGAGCCATTCTGCCTCATTGTTTGTTCTTTTTCCTAACCCCCATGAGAAGGTTGCAACTTTGTTTCCTCCGGAATCAAAGATGATGCCCCTCACACCTGCCTCCCCCACAATTACTTGACTTTCTTTATACTATATTTTATTTTAATTACTTGACTTCCTTTTATTTTTGAATTTTAAGGGTTAGTATATTCTATTTTAATTACTTGGCTTCCTTTTACTTTTGAATTTTAAGGGTTAATATATTCTATTTTAATTACTTGACTTCCTTTTATTTTTGAATTTTAAGGGTTAATTGCCCCATCTTAATTTTCTTTATTCCATTTCTACCTACTTTTATCTCTTTACTAACCCTAAAGCATTAAAAAATTCTATTAATTAATATATATATATATATATATATTATTTTAAAAATTTATTTTTTAATAATTTTTTCTCCTTTTAATTTTTATTATATAAGGTCTATTTAACTCATGCCTATTTAACCTCAACCATACTTCATAAACATTAAAGAATCTAAAATCTGTGCAATTATGTCTACCCACTGGGAAAGCATACACACTCAAAAATCATATAATTGATTTTTTAATCTTTTGCAAATTAATTAAAAACAATTATTTTTCAATTAAATTGGTAACATTATTTTCCAGTTGCGTAATATCATGTAATCGACATGTTTCTAAGGTTAATATTACAACATTAATACATATCTAACATGAATTATATAACATATCACTATCAAATTTAAAACAAATAAATATAGCATATCTCGAGTGTTATTAGGTTATAACTAGTGATAAGGTAAATAGCTTAAAAAAAAAAAAAATTACAGCGTCCCCTTGTTAATGTCACACCTACATGAAAAGAATGCAACATTAATTAAAGTTGGCAAGTGCTTACTTTTTCCTAATTGTTATATCAATTATTCGTGGGTGAAATTCTTAAACTTTTAAGTTGATATTATGCATAGGATTTTGAAGCTTGGTAGAGGTATGTATGATCATAATAATAATATGGTTTTCTTTTTAAAGAAATAGGCATGGTTTTATACATTTAAAAAAATTTAAATTGATACATAAAAGTAAGTATATATATATATATTCTGATTAATAATTTCGAAATCAAAATATATGTAATCATAAATCTAATTAATTATAACCAAAGACATGTCCACTATAAGTCTCCTCCATCATCCTTTTCATATATATATATATTTTGAAAATATGAAAATATATATATATATATAGAATACTCTGACCAATTGTCTCAAAAACAAAATACATGTAAACATCATAAACTGAACTAAACCAAATTAATCATGACCATCCTCCATCATCCCTTAGGACAAGAATCAACAGATGCCCTATGTTTTTCTGTTGAGAGTGGAGACTGACTGCTTCTAGCTGCTTCTAGTGGGGCCTCTTGATCCTTTGTCTAGCCAATGTAGACTGGTGGAATTCCTGTCATTGATTAAGAACTAGCAAAACCCATATTATACTGCATCTCTAAAATCATTTCCCATATTTCCCATTTTTTCCGATTTAATCTTATGTTCCCAAAATGAGCTTCCAATACACCCTACATGACCTCCTATTTTCCTTGTGCCTACCCAAGTACTAAATCATCTGGTGCAAGCTTTCCAATTGACTGGATAAGTGCCTTAACATTTTATTTACCTTGTTATAACAGGCCCTGTAAATATTCTGGTGCAAGCTTTCCAATTGACTGGATAAGTGCCTTAAACTGTAAATATTCTGGTGCAAGCTTTCCAATTGACTGGATAAGTGCCTTAACATTTTATTTACCTTGTTATAACAGGCCCTGTAAATATTCTGGGCGCTGTTGAACAGATTCTGGGCCGTCATGACAGTGGTAAGGGTACTGAAACTCAGGCCTGGGCATAAATTTGGACAGAGGCAGACATCCTGAGCGTTTTGGAAATGAGTTTGTGGGCTGGAATTACAACAGATCTCTGCTCCTGGGCATAGTCTCCCTTTCAAGCAGTGGTAAACAAGCATCCTGGGCATTAAAAGAACCTTTAAATTGAGTTTTGAGGTTAGTTTTATGGAGGGGAACAGCCCTATGGATCTGCATGGGGAACATGCTGTAATTGTCAATTCTGAGTACCTTGGGAACATTACTGGGCCCTTGTGTTACCAAATCTGAGCATAGTAACTACAGCTGAAACAATTCTGGCAATGAATATCAGTTCTGGAGATTGTAACTGCAGCAAAGAGACAGACTGAAACGTGTATGTTTTGGCACAGGAAATGGTTGAACCAGCAGACACAGCCTTCGTCATCATCTCTCGGAGCAGTGATGAGACAGCCTTATATTTCAGCACTGTGGGGATATGGATGCTTGCCTAATGGAAGCTCTTTTAATGAGTTTTAACCTTGTATCAGTTGCAAAGGAGATGCAGTCTTGAAAAAAGCTGATCGTCATTGTTTTTTAGCCATGTAGCATCATTTCAAGGTGCTGATTGGAGACTGCTACTCTATCTGGAGGGATGTCTCAATTCTGAATCTGGAGGGTTATTTCATTTGTGATGCAATCTTTTCATGGCATGACACAAATGGTTTCCTCATGGAGCGCCCTTTCCTGGCATTTTCTAATGATTTACAGCATTAACAAACTCTTGGCAAACCTGATGGCCTTTTATTTTGAGGATTTCGCCCTCTACTGCCATATAGCTAAGCGTGCTGCAGGGATTCACTATGTATTTATTGAAAATCCATTGCATCAAAGACCTAGGTATCAAATTTTTAGTTCATTGGGAAATGAGCTCACAGCTGCAGGCAGAATCGAAGGACAAAGGTCAGTATGTTGATGTTCCCCGAATACCCTCAACCTTTCATGCTTCAATATCAAAGGAAGGAAACAGAATAGAAAGCCCTTCTGTAGGAGATTATAACAAAACTGGAGTAAAGGAGGCAGTGGCTGGAGTCTTGGCAAACTTGGTTATGAGCAGCCTTGGAGATCTCCTGGTACAACAGTTTTACTGAATCGGAGTGTTGTTTAGGCTTGGCATACCTTAGTAAAGCTGCAGATGCCTGGGCATCGAATGTGACACTTATTTGTCTGGTGCTGGTTTTTTACTTTGGGTTTTCTCATGTGCGTATGCCATTCGTTGCTGTGAGAAGAAATTTTATGAAAAGGATGCAATGGAAAGCGAATGTGTTGCTTTGCATAAACATGGGCGTAACTCTCAACCAGAATCCATTACTTCTACTCTCCAGTTCCGGTTTGGCACTAAGAGAGAGAAGAATTCTCTTGCATATACTGAAAGTTCTATCTTCTATATAAAAGACTTCCACCGCATTTGAAGGGTTTGTAAAGATCACTTCCGAAGATACAGTATTTCCATTCTCTACGTGTGATGCAAGCATGGAGGGTGCTGAGATCTCTTTAGGAAGTGCTGTTGAGAACAACAGTTTGGCGCCCAGGCCCACTCAAATTGGATCATGTATGCTTGTCTGAAGCGCTTCTTGATGAATTTTGTGGCCAAATTTTAATGAAGAACGCAGTCGAGATTTTTCTTTTATGTTCTACTTCCAGTCATTTCTGAACATGAGAAAAGCTGTCCAGCATTGAAATATTGGTCTCAATTGCAAGGGAATGCAAAGCCGCAACGAGTTGCCTGTAGAAGGAGCACAGCCCAATACGAAATGAAGAATTATGGGCGGATCAGGAGCTCTTACGCATCAAGGTGATTTTGGATACGGTCGCGAATCGCGATTATCAACTGATTTCTTTATTCGCTCTATGAAAATCATGTGGAGCTCCTTGGTGTCAATCCGTTAGAAAGCGAATGGGTCGCGGTCCATGGTCGTTAGAGTATGGCGGGGGCGGGCTTTGTCAAAGCTATTTTGAAATTTAAAATTTCATGGTTACGGAAGGGTCGAATGCACCATTTTTTTTTCAGCAGAAAAAAAAATATAATATTGATATTCGATGATAATTAAATAGTACATAATTGTTCAAGTCATAAAATGATTTATCAAGAGAAACTTAAAAACACTTTTTCTAGTTTAGAAAAATACATATTTCAAAAACTCTACATTGATGTCCAAAAATAAAAGATGTGAAGCAAATCATTTTTCAAAAATATTTACACAGCCATTATCACAGATGTGTGTGCCTTGGAATTCTTTCCAAAAAATAATTCCTTTGACGCCTTCCATTGCTTGTTTTGATAACTTATCCGCGAATGAGTTATGTTGTTGATAGAGGTGCTCAAAAGAGAGATTTTTGAAACAATGAATTTCTGCCTTGATTCTAGAGCACCACTGAAAAAGAGAAGTAACTTTCAGATTATAGTCACCACATGCCCATTTAATAGTAACCCGGGAATCCCCAAAGACTTTGAGTTCACCAATACCGAAAGTGTTTGCCACTCTCGGAATGCACCAAAGAGCAAGAAGTTATGCTTTCATGTTAGTACATGTTCTACAATTAAGTCTCAGAGTGAAATAATGATCATGATTTAAAAAGATGACTCCTCCTGCATCACATAAGCCATTTGAAGCAACGTCATTGAAGAAAGCAACTACACCCATGATCTATAAATTGAATGAGCTCACTTTATGAATCTTTGGGATTGCTTCCTCATTACAGTAATCTTTAACCAAATTTAGTATCTGAATACTAATGTTTTGCAAATTTGGATTTTTATTTTCAAAAATAGCTTTGTTACGAGTATTCCAGATTATCCATGAAATCAAAGCTGGAATAGTAGGATGAGATCTACAAATTCGATCCAATGAAGACAACAGAGATCAAAATTTTTTGAATCCCCATTGCTGGTCAAGATGCAAAGAAGACGACGTCATATTCTAGATTTTTCTTGTAAACTCACACTCAACAAGTAAATGTTTAGTGGACTCGGAGCTAATTTTTCATAACAGGAAAATACTTGGTCCATACCAACCTTTCTTAATAAGGTTATCCTAGATTTTAAGACCATCTTGCAGAGCATACCACATAAAGCATTTGTTTTTCAGTGGTAACTGCCAATTCCAGAGCTTTTATACCATCAGTTCTAAGGAAAATGACAGTTGCTTTTTATAATGGCGTTGTAAGCAGATTTAGCAGTAACAATGCCAGTAGCTGGATTTCCATTCCAAATTAGACCATATTTTCCAAGAGTTAGTCTACATCCTGCCGAGTTCAAATTTCTAATATACCGTTCATTCAATAACTGTTGGCCTAGTAAATCCCAAATTCTTTGCAGAAAACCAGTATGAATTTAGTTCAGACTTTACTATCATCGTCTTAATATTATTAAGAGTGTAATAGCCACAGTCCTTTCAAGTAGCCAAGTATATCATATGACAGCTTGAGATTTTCCTCCAAACTTAGAATTGGGTCTATACCAACTAATATCCCTTGACCATTCCCTACACTCCAAATGAGATATTTTACCATCCAATTGTAGACTTTGATGAAACCATCCCCAAACAAAGAACTCCCTTTTGAACTTTTCTCTGGGTTCCTTATCCAACTTACAATATTACCTTTTACATACTTCACCGAAAGCACTTTTGACCATAGTGTAGAACCAAATGGACCCCTCCAGAAACTCTTGAGTCTTAAAGCACAACTGAAAGTGAGTAAATTTTTTATGCCCCAACCTCCACTACTTTCAGGCATAGCTAATATGTCCTAACTAGCCATAACCAAATTACTTCGTTCCATACCACCAATCCAAAGAAAATTGACGAATAATTCCTTAACGAATTGATGATAGAGCTTGGGACTTGTAAGAGAGAGAACCTAAATAGGTATCCCTGTCAATATCGCTTTTAAAAGAGTAAGTTTGCTCCCACCAAAAGTAACATGTAGGTCCACTGGTTAATTCTGCTTTCAACCTTTGATAGAAGCCATGACCAGCTCCTTGATCTTGTATCCATTAGGCTTCAAGTAATAGCCTAAGTATTTAGAACCATCCTCCAATTGGCAAGCTTTATAAGGCAGAATTGCATTTTCAGCTAGCTTCGAATCCTCTGATCCGTAGTGAAAGAAGCTAGATTTGGTAGAGCTCACCAACATAGCTAAGGTATCACAAAACACCTTTATAATCTCTTTATAGCTCAACCATTCATCAATAGAGTCAGTCCAAATCAGTAAGACATCATCTACAAAAAGAAGGTGAGAGAGATTTAAATCATCTGGGAACTTTATATACCCTTATTTTACCTTCAAATTTAGCATTATTGTCAATCTACTGAAACCTTCAATGACTAAAAGAAATAAAAGTGGAGACAAAGGGCATCATTGTCTTATGCCCCTTGTGCTTTTGAAGAAACCAGAAGGAGCTCTATTTATCAGTACTGCAATGTTTGCAGTGGAAACACAAGCCACGATCCAGTTTATAACCAAGGGAGGAAGGCCAATTTGTATGAGGATCAGTCTCAAGAAAACCGAGTAAACTCTATCATACGCTTTTTCCAAATCATTTTGAGTAAACAAGCTTAAGTTTTCTCTTCTTTATCGAATGAATGATCTCCTGAGAAATACAATTGCATCTAAAATTTGGCGATCTTGAAGAAAACCAAATTGTTCAAATAATATGTGTCTGGAAAGGGTTGGCTTCAATCAGACAGATATAATCTTTGAGATGATTTTATAAGCCAAATTACACAAAGCAATTGGTCTAAAATCCCCAAAGGATTTAGGTTTATTGCATTATGGGCCCAATCCATGGAAAACGCACTTTGAGAATCATTATTTTATTTGTTAAAAGTAGGATGCTAATGAGCTAATGAGCTTATGTTGTATGGAGGATATCTCCATCATTATTTTATTTACTACAACAACAACATGAAATGCATTTTTGCAAAGTGCATATTGAAACTTTTAGACATTGTATTTGTCCAAAATAAGTATTGCCAGTGACAACATTAAATGCACTTTACAAAGTGCACATTGAAGTCTAATCTCGTATTTATATTAATGATTTGATATCTTTAGGGGGTGATCAATGAAGTTTGTTTTCTTTTCACGATATGATTAATATTTAATTTATGAGAGTAAAGTGATTTAGTTATTGGTTTGTTAAAAAATGTTAATGAAAAAATATTTGTTTATTCCTCATGAGATGAATAAACAATGTATGTACTTATGGCATTTGATCATAAATTTTTATAAAGTTTGTTTGAGGTTGGTTAGGGTTTTGTCATTTTTAACCTTACCCTAGGTTAGATTTAGGGAATTAATATTATTTTATTGTAAGATTGAGATAAGGCTACAACCTATATAAGGGTTGGCTTTCTCATTCATTTGGCCATGGTTGGATTATGAGACCTCTCTCATTTTTGGAGCCTCATTGTTATATCTTTTATGGAGTAATTTGAATTGTTCAAGGATTTTCTTTTCTAATTGTAAGTGGTTTCCAATTCTCACCTTTAATGTTGCTAATGATGTATGGAATAACTGGAACATGCCATTAGGGCCATAGAAGGGCAGTCTTGTCACATTGGAAGGATTGTGAGAGAAGTCTTCCTCCATTCTTTTTGTTTCTTTATACATGAAGGTTTCATTTGTTCTAAGTCATCTATAAGGAGCAAGGAACTTGGAATTTTTCATTGTATGAGGCACACACCACTACCATTGTTTTGAGCAGTTTTGAGCTGGCACCAAAAGGGACTCCTAGTGTTTTCCACCATTGTTATGTAACATGTTAGGGTTAGTTGGTTGGCACCGCAAGGGATCCAATTCTCCCTAACCATTCATGAAATTTCCCATCTTCCATTGGTCTTATTTCCTCTTGAATCCATTTTCCCTTGGGGATTGGCACTAGTTTTTGAAACCTTCCATCACCAATACTACAATGAAAAGACCTCAAGTTTTGCTAAGGCTAACTCTTTAAATCACCTTTGTGTGCTCATCGCCATAGCCTATCAATCCTATCTAAGGGAAGCCCCCCTCGATTTGGAGAAGAGCCAAGCGAAAGTGTAGGGAGGTAGTTGTCGAGGTAACAATGGGTAGCACTTCCAGGTTGCAACTAGGCTAGCATGTTCTTTGGGAATTTTATCACAGATGCCAGTTCAAGCTGTAACATACATTGTAATTCCTTCATCACCTTTACCCCTAGACATAAGAGGTCCCTCAATTCCAAAGGAAAATCCTAAGGATTGCCTTAGTTTCCATGCTATCTAATTCACGCAACTATTGTATATAAATTTACACAAAAAAAATTGCCACCTAGGGACCTTTCCAAATGTCAAAACGAGAATGAGAGGGCCAAAACAAAAATAGAGAGGCAACTCGTGCATTCGTTCCTCCAAAAAATCAGACATCAATGCTCACAACAAGCAGGCCATTCCCCACAAAGAATAAAGGTGCCAAAACAAGAATATCATAAGGAAGGCTGAACCACTTACCTCTGTCTATGAATCATGAGACTCGTTCCTCCAATAAGTAGAATGCCTAAGTTCCAATCGAGAAAATAATTCCTCATTGAGAAGCCAATATCATTCACAATCCTTCCATGCCACCATCGAGACCAGGAGCATATAGGAAATCCTCAAACACTATTCTCCATGCAAAAATCATGGAATGGAATACAACACTGTCAACCAAAATACGCATTATCCCAATTGTGATTTTCATCACCATTATACAAAGAATATAAATCCAACTTCAAACCAGTCCCTATGCAAGTGTGCAGAGTCATTAGAGGCATGAGGGAGTGTTGTATCATATTATCCCTTGTACTTCACCCCTAGAAACATGTTCATTACCCACCAATGCACTTGAATATGATGGAAATATTTCCAAAGTTTGCTTTGAGAAATGGTTAATGCATGACAAACTAAGGTAACCAAAACATCTCTGGGGTCCCCCCATTTTCGACCAAGAATCATGTATCCAAGTAAGTCATTTGATTTGCCATGGAATCAACGTTAGATTTGTTTTCCCGTTGATATAAGGAGGTGAACCAAATCAAAGGAGGAAAGTAGAGTATAAGATCTTTGCAAAATTTTGGAAAGGGTTGTGCCTTCATTGTCACTTTCCTTTCTCGCGAGACCAATGATTAGGGAGGAGTCTCCAAAGATTAAGACTAACTTGATTTGCTAAAACCGAAGAAGAATGATCCTAAGGTACATAGCATGGATTTCTGCTTGGTTGTTAGTTGTTACCCTCACCCTCCCACCCCAATCTTCACCTTCTATCTTATAATAGCAATATAGTTATTAAGTTCAAAACTATCATTTGATTGGAAAATAATGAAAATATTTCTTAACAAAAACACAAAAAATCCAATAATTTATAAATGATGAGAAAGTCAATACTATAGTTGAGAAATTTCCTTGGAAACCTTTTTTATTTAGCAATCTTTGTGAACGCTTAAAAACTTGATAAGTCTTTTAATATCCTCAAGGTGAACAAGTGACATAAGGTGGAACCCTTCATGTTAGCAATCTTTGTGAATGCTTAAAGACTTGATAGGTCTTTTAATATCCCCTAAGGTGAACAAGTGACATAAGGTAGGAATAGAGGCAACTATAATTGCATATTGTATAAACATGTCATAAGGATGGGTGGCATGGGATGACGCGTGATAGATAATCAAGATGTGAGAGTGGAGAGGTTTCTAAGGTAGGAGAGTATGCCAAAAGGTTTTGAGGGAAATAAAAAAACTCATCTCAATTTCAAATCGAGAAAGTTTTATTTAGTATGTTAGGGGAGACATTAATAATAAAGCTCTTTATTAGTATTCAAAGTAAATATGGAAAAGATGGATAATGGGTAAAAAGAAAGTGGAGATATTTATGTCTAACTTTATACTCTCCATCATTTAAAAACTAGAAGATTTTGGTGGTTTACCACACAAAAGTGTCCAATCTACCTTCACACCCCATGTTTACCAAACAAAAGTGTCCAATCTAGCTTGACACTCAATTGAAATGGTTGTGTGAGCAATGGTCTTAATAATGGACTTAAGACACCCCAATTGAAATGGTTGTGTGAGCAATGGTCTTAATAATGGACTTAAGACACCCCAATTGAAATGGTTGTGTGAACAATGGTCTTAATAATGGACTTATAGCGTTAGTAGAAAATACCTTATATTACAACTTAATAATGGACTTAAGACACCCCAATTGAAATGGTTGTGTGAGTAATGGACTTATAGTGTCAATAGAAAATACCTTATATAATAACTTGATACATAGGTAGTAGAAAACATTATTGAATTATAAATTAATATTAAGTAAATATTCAAATTAATAATATTAAAAAAAATAATTAAGTGAATAATAATAAATTTAATATATTAATTCAATCGATTACAATATTTTTAAATTATAAATTAATATCAAATAAATATTTAAATTAATAATATTTAAAAAATCAAATAATGAATAGTAATAAATAATAAGTAATTATATTAATATGTGTTTATATTTTAGAATTTGGAGTGGACTAATATTTATGTTTTTAGTAAATTGTAAGTAATAACAAGTAGCTACTTGACATAGACAAATAATTTATTTGTAACACTTAATTTATGACATAGTGACTAAAGTAATAATAATATATAATTGATTGACTACCAAGTAGCTTATGCAAAGCACACTAATTTATACATGTGAATTTATTAAAAACTTTAACGATAAATATAGATAACCATCATGATAATAGTAAAAACATTCATAAAAACATAGTAAACCAACTTGCATTTCATATATATATTCACTTACATTAATATTTTCTTCGGAGAAAATATTATTAAGTGAGTAAATATATTTATATATATTATTTAAAACGAAATAGAAATCGGAGTTAAACACGAAAACCGAAAAAAATGGACAGCGATGAAACTCGCGATTATATATTATTTAAAACGAAATAGAAATCGGAGTTGAACACAAAAACCGAAAACAATGGACAGCGATGAAACTCGCGATTACTGTTATTTTTTATATTTCATGGAAAATGAATTCTGATCAGACTAAGATTTTGCATTGAACTACAGAACATACCATGAAATAGATGAATGAAAACAGCGACGCTATCGGAAGGGCTGCAACAATCAATAACACAAATGTCAGTTCTCACCTCACAGGGAAAAAAATTGGAATATCTTGCTTTCTATTTTAATCACAGTGAAATAACATTAAATCTCTCGATCCAAAAGGTTCAAACACAAAACTCGGATCATAATAAAACTCTGGTTTTGCATAGAATTTCAATCAAATTTTGTGAGATTATTTTCAAATTTATATCTCTAATTATCTTTGTCTTTCTGCTACATAATTAGTTTCTCTAATAATGATTGCCATCGGACTCAAATCTAGCATCTAACATCTCCTAACAGTCCAGGTGAGGAGTGCTGCGCTTTAATTAAAACTCCTTATTTCTAAACTTATTTCCGGGCGATTCTTGGAAATCTGCAAGTGCAATCCCACCCACCAAGAGACAGGCCTAGATCTAAAGGGTTTTAGGGTAAAGTTTATGGACTCAGTAGTTTATCTGAAAGAATAGAGGTCGGATTTGATGTTACAGTTTCATCACAATAACAGAACAAATGTATATTTTGATTGAATCTTTTAAAAGATCAGTTACATATTTCTTTATTCAAGCTTTTGATCAGTTTTTTTCAATCTTTGAATATCAGTTACATGTTTTATGTTTTTTTTTACAGAAGAGTAAAGCTCATTGCATCTAAAAAGTGTTATGAATGCCTAGAAATCTAGGTATGAATCTCAACATTTTCTGGAAAATCGAAGCTTTCAGCGCAGAAAGAGCATAAAGAAAAGGCAGTCGAAGTTCCGTATAAATTACCATTAGTGAGTACGAGTAATCCGATGAGGATCAATTCTTTTAGAGGATAACCTCGTTGCTTTTCTTTGTGTTGATCCACCTTGCAGCCGGGACAGTTTTCATGGTAATTAACTGTTTTCTTTAACAGCGGCTCGCGCTGCTCGTCATCTGCCATTGTTTTTTCAAAACCGAATCTCAAATATGATTATGGCAATATTTGTACCGGTATTTGCAGAAAATTCTAGAATTCAACAGTACTCCAGGCAAAGCTTAAACAGAAACGGAAGGGAACTCCCCTCGAACAATTGTGATGGAAAAGGGAAAATTAATGGAGCGTCGCAGTCCTCCTGCTGCTGTTGCTGGTGGATAGTAGAGTACTGCATATCCATTATTAAATGACATTAGAGTTCTGCGTCTCTATGGTTAGGTGAGGGTCTCACTCATGGTCTCGGGGGCACCAAATTCGAAGATTTTTCGTTCAATGGACGATGGTTGAATCGACAAGGCCGGTGGCGTGGATAAGTTCACGCATATTGTCCGTATCTACATCATGGTTCCAACTTTCATGTTGTCTGTGTCTACATCATGGTTCCAACTTTTGGATCTTATAAATCCGGATGATGAGCATAAAATCATAACTTCTTAGACATTGAAATATATATTAGAACCTTGTGAAAAACATTTGTCCTCGATGACCAGAGACAGGCCACGGCAGCATCTAAAGCACACCTCACAGCTGTCGAAACTGAAAGGCAGCATAGCAAAGTTGTACAGCATTAATACAAAACAAGTACGCAACAATTTCATAGGCTAAACGTTCTGCGTTTTAGTGGAATGAAGCAGAAAAAAAAGATGCCGTGGAGCCCACAATCGCTGCCAAATCGAAAGTAGGACTCTGAATCATGCCTGAAATTCTTGGGAAATGTGATTGTCATTGAAGTTTAATTTGAGTTGGTGTGAAATGGAATATTTTTAATTTTTTTATTTTCTGAAATATTTAATAAGGAGGCGTTGTCTTTTTTTCATACAGTAGTGAAACTAGTAGCTCGATATGCGAGAGCGCCAAATCTGACAGGGTCACGGGGTCAAACCTTGGTGAGGACGGCCACAGCCGACCGCCTCAGCCACCCGGCCATAACCAACACAATGATTTGTATTTTGGTAATTGGAATTTGGCAATCAACACAATGATTTGTACTTTGGTGGTTTGAATTTGGCAATTTGATTTTGGCAAGATTTTTATTTTCAAATATTTAGGTCAATTTAAAATGGGCTAAAATCCGAGAGACAGAGTTTCATAAAAGAACTCTGCCATCACATTTTTGGAACTCTGCCTGGAATTTAGCCTAATTTATATAAAACTTTATTAGAAAAACCCATTGGAAAAGGACAAAAAGTTAGGGTTTTTGAAAAACCCATTGGAAAAGGACAAAAAGTTAAGGTTTTAGATTACTTAATTATATTTAAATATTATTATTTTATATGTTAAATTTTGTTTCTCATGGAATTTAGAAATAGAATATTTCCAAAAAAATTTATTTTATATGTTGGAAAAGGACAAAAAGTTAAGGTTTTAGACTACTTAATTATATTTAAATATTATTATTTTATATGTTAAATTTTGTTTCTAATGGAATTTAGAAATAGAATATTTCCAAAAAAATTTATTTTATATGTTGGAAATGTTGTTTGTACATGGTAATTCGAATGTAAGAATGTCAACTTTATTATTATTTTATATGTTAAATTTTGTTTCTAATCGAATTTAGAAATAGAATTTTTCCAAAAAAACTTATTTTATATGTTGGAAATGTTGTTTGTACATGGTAATTCGAATGTCAACTGAATAAAAAATTGTATTTATAAATTAAAGATTCTACACATAATAATAAAGTTTAATTTAAATGAATATTGAAAATTTAATTTCGACATTGTCAAATAAATTTAATCTAAGTAATGAAATATTTATTTTGAAAATAATTGTATTTATATGCTAAGTCCTTGTTTGAAGGTTCTTGTCAATTGTATTTAATATGAGTAATGGAGTATTATTTCATTGTAGTTAATACTAGTCTAGATCCAAATCTTAAGCTCTATCAAGCGTTGAGAGGGATCAAATCTCCAGAGGTGCAAACCTCTTCTCAGGTATTGCACTCAAGGAGCTATTCGAGGAGAGGTTTGCGCCTCGGGAGATTTGATCTCTCTCGGCGCTTGATAGAGCCTAGGATTTGGATCTAGGCTAGTTCCAGTCGTGGGCGGTGACACAAAAGTGGAGTTTGATCAACATTGTAAGGAACAGGTTAAGTTGAAACACAGATAGAATTATGAGGATTATCATAATGTAAGTAATAAGTATTAAGGATTGAGTAAATTGTTAAAGCAAAGGTTTGCACCTTTTTTTAGTGAAGGAAAGCAAAGGTTTGCACCTCAAGGGATTTGATCAAATATATTACAATGTGATCAACTTTGATATTTCTTCTTCATTTTTTCTTGATTCCACTCTTGCTCCCTTTGGCGTCTTCTCGTATTGATCATATGTGAAAGGAAGAAGACCATCCAGACCTTTTACTCATGATATTGTTGTAAATGGGAGTCCTCGTCGTTCTTTGTTTCCAATATTTATAGTTTCATCCTCCAATGTTAATCCCCATTTTTTTTTTGCACTGTTGATGTAGATATATTAAACGTTGCAACATTGGTTGGGGCCAAAAGAAGTAGTGGCAACTTATCTGGAAAATAATCAATTTCTAGTGTTTGTCTAATATCTCCAATCAAGTAAGATTTTCTTGTACTTGCAGTTCCTTGGATAATCATTCGTACTGGTTCATTGTTCCCACCTCTGTAATGCTCAAGAATAATCTCAAATAATTTTTTTTACTTCTCCGCTAAGATTTCAATTGAATAATTTTGAGTACGATTATTATGAACAATGACATTCAATTGTCGGTTTTCAGATATGAATTGTAGTGCACGATTGGAAGTTTCCATATCAACAAAATTAGAGTTCCAAATTTCTTTGTCATCACATTCCACATATCCAAGTATGTCATATTCATTGGTAGTTATATATTGATTCCTATCTAACCCTGAAATTATCTCCCATTCATGCTTTTGAGAATCTCTTTGCGCAAATAACACTTCTTCATGATCTGTTTAGTTCACGTACGTGTTTTCTAGGTTCTTCTATATGTTTTGATTATTTTTTTTCTCTTTCTCTTCTATACATTTTTCGTTTTTTTTTTTTTATAATCAATATCTTCATTATTTGCAATATTATCATGAGGATTCACAATATACCCTAAAAAAAAAAAAAAAACTTTAATATGTAGAAATCATTGCAAATAGTTTTTCTATTAAATAGATAAATTCAATGTATAAATGTAAATAACAAAAAACAATGCATTGTTGAAATCAATGCAATTTTTTTACTGTTTATTAAATTGATAAATTGAATACATACATGTAAAAAACAAAACAAAAATATGCATTGCTAAAATCAATGCAACGAATCAAATAAATATGCATCTTGTGTTATTTAACAACATTTGTGTGTGGTCTATTGGTAAGCAGTAAGGTTATTGAGCTTGTGTTAACCTAAATACCAAGGTTCAAAACCCTTTTGGCTTGGAGTTATATTTAGATATCAAATCTAACTATTATTATGACTCTTATTGAATGAAATCAATGCAACTAATCAAATCAACATACATCTTGTGTTTTTTAAGAACATTTGTCTATTATCTATGTATCTATTTCTTATGTGGGGTATAGTATTTTTTTTACTTATTTTGTTTCTACTTCTTATGACTACTATAATATTTTATTTTATTTCTTATGTTTCTACTTTTTATGTGAGTTATAATATTTTTTTATTTCTTACAATTTTTTTATGTCAACTATAATATTTTTTTTGTAACATATTTTTATTAAATTGATGAATTATTTTGTTTCTGCTTCTTATGACTACTATAATATTTTATTTTATTTCTTATATTTCTACTTTTTATGTGAGTTATAATATTTTTTTACTTCTTACATTTTTAATTTTTATGTCAGCGATAATATATTTTTTTGTAACATATTTTTATTAAATTGATGAATTCAATGTATAGATATAAATAATAATAAAAAAATGCATTGTTGAAATCAATGCAAATAATCAAATTAATATGCATATTTTGTTTTTGAAGAACATTTATTTGTGTTTTATTAAACAATGCATTGTTGAAATCAATGTAATAATGTTGTTTATTTAAATTGATGAATTCAATGCATACATGTAAAAAAGAAAAACAATGCATTGTTGAAATCAATACAATTAATCAAATCAACATACATCTTGTGTTTTTTAAGAACATTTGTTTGTTGTCTATTGGTAAGTAGTGAGATGATTGAACTTAAGGTTCAAATCCCTTCTATTTTTTCTATTTCTTATGTCAGATATAGTAATTTTTTTTTTTTTTTTATTTCTTTTGTTTATATTTCTTATATTTACTATAATATATTTTTTACTTCTTTATTTTATTTCTTATATTTCTAACTTTTATGTCAACTATAATATTTTTTACTTCTTATATTTTTAGTTTTATGTATGCTATAATATATTTTTAGTAACATTTTTTTATTAATTTGATGATGTAATTAACAAAAAAAACAATGCATTTGTTGAAATCAATGCAACAAATCAAATGGATATGCATCTTGTTTTTTTAAGAACATTTATTTGTTGTCTATTGGTAAGTAGTGAGATGATTGGGCTTAAGGTTCAAATCCCTTCTATTTTTTCTATGTTTCTACTAATTATATCCACTATATAATTGATTTAAACTTCTTTATTTTATGTGGGCTGACATAATATTTATTACTTTTTACTTTGTATTATTTTTTTTCGTTTATGGCTGACATGTTACAACATCTCCCTCATAGTCGTGTAACGTTCCCTCATACTCATAACGTTACTCGTCAAACGTTACAACATCTCCTATCATACTGACACGTTACAAGATCTCCCTCATACTGAGATGTAGAGCGCCTCGACCCAATTAATGATGTTTAATAAATAATTTTATTTTACAATAATTATTATATATATGTGAAATTATTAATATAAAATATTTTTTTAATTTAAAAGATTATGAAAATGCTATTTATCAATTTTTTAAAATAATTTTTAAGATGATTTTTTAAAATATTTATATGAAATATATAATTAAAATAAAAAATAAACTTCCAATATATAAAATAATAAAAATTGATAATTTGCAACATTATTTGAATAACAATGATTATGATAATAATGGATATTGATATCTATTGAGACCAATTTCGATTTATAAAATTTCAAAACACTTAAAGAGTGGCTTGTTTGTTTTAAAATTGTATTTATGTACTTGAAAATACTCATTTGTAGATCATTATAGTTGTGATGAGTTAAAAGGTAAATAAAGTCAATTTTGTAACAAATATATTGAAATTTCAATTCAATGTGGGTGACACATGACATTTTAAGAGAAAGTGATTTTCATCTTCAACACTTTAGTTTCACAAAGATAACAATTTATTTAGTCCCAATACATTTAAAAAATGGTCAACACCCTATTTAACTATGGGACTTATTTTAACAATGTTGATTTTCTTATTTACTAGTTAAAACTTAGATATATTTTTTTTTATCTTTTATAATATGTGATATGTTTTTTTATCTTTTATAATATGGTCGGACACCTCTTTATAATATTTTTTTCTTTTATGGCACCACAATTTATGTTTAAATTTAGATGTAATAATACTTTAAATACTATCACTATTATGCAAAGTGATCTCTTCCATTACTCCTATTTATCACTAGGGTGTATTGTCTTTTTCTTTGAGAACCTAAGTTATAAAATGTTTTTGGATTTGTTCTATCCTTCTCCACTATTTTTTATAAATATTGCAACCTCAAACTTCACACCCATATAAGATAATAAGAGTCGCCATAGTTATAAAAAGGAGCTTCTTCTTATCCCAAAGTCAAAAGTTCATTAATTTCCTTTCATAACAATTATAACTAAAAATAACCCATATAAAATAGTATTAGTATCTCATTAAAGCCTTTTCAAAATTTAAAAAATGATATTATTAGTTTTTTTAATTTTTGCAATTAAGTTAAGAACAATTATATTATATCAAATTAATAACATTATTTTTCATGTTACATAGTATCATGTATGTGATATGAAATTTTTTAATAAGAGTTTCAAATCTATAATATGATCCATCATCAAGACAAAGAGTAAAGTGAAAAGAAAGAAGCAAGCCATAATTAATACAAGAGAAATAAAAAAACCTAAACATAAAAGTCAAAAGCTCCCCAACTTATATCAAAACCTAATACAAACTTCTAGATACAAATTTTTAACTAGTCCACCTATTATAATTTTATTAAATTGTTATTAGAATAACAATTAAAATAATAAAATTATTAGATAAATAAAAGAAAGCTATGGATAGAGAAAACAAATAAAGGATTAAAAACAAGAAATCATTTTGAAAATATTCTAATCAAGGAACAAAAGAGAAAAGACTACCAAGGGGGATAGCAAAAAATCAAAAGAAAGGTTTAAAAATAAAACCAAAAAACAACAAAGAAAAAACTATTTAAGAGCAAGAGAGAAAAAATAATAAAAAAGATATTAAAAAATAATAAAAAGAGACATAATCCTCGAACAGGGTGGTATAGTTGGAGCCGCAGCAAGAGGGGGGCCTGCACATGAGCTCCACTCGGCTGGAATCCCATAGCCCATCTGCCCCACTCATGGGGACTAATGGCAAGCACAAGAGGGGATAGCTCACTTGCGAGTTAATGTGAATGCCAATGCGAAAGATTATGAACATATATGATCTTGAGTGAAGGTACAATGACATAAATATTCACACCAAAAAATGATGGGCTCGAATAATGGGCAAAATGATAGCAACAATGGGCCGAATTTGGGAGAGAATGAAATGTCGAACGCAATCCACTGAAAGTAGTCTTTCATAGGCATTCGATGGTATGGGTTTTACTCCAATTTAGAAGTAATTCCAACACAAATTTCTGAAATCATTGATGGGAAAGTTGCCAGTAGTAATTCCAACACAAATTCCTGAAAGCATTAATGGGAAAGCTGCTAGTTTCTTGGGAGGGTTTGTGGAATTTCCTATTTTCGAGGGGACTCTAGTTAGCATTCTCCTCATTTTGTGAAGAATTGTTCGTGCTGGTGAGGACTCCTGTGGATACATTGTTATTTTGAGACTCCCTTCTCTAAGTCCTCTCAAGCACTTTGTTGGGCTAGAGAAGCTCTCCCAAGTCAAAGTTGGATAATTGGTGTGGCGATGACCAACGACGACGCATGATCTAATACGGCTGAAAGGTATCCTAGTTGTTTGGTGAGGTTCAACAAATATGCAAGCTTCATCATTTCAACAAATCCATCAAGCATGGGGACAATGATTGGTTAGGGGAAGAAGAGAAGGACACGAAGAGAAAGTAGGAGCACGACATGAGGCTGAAGAGGAACCAAGAGTAGAAAGAAGTATGGATATTGTTTCTGGCAAAGTTACTACCAAGGACAAGGAGGAGTTGTTGATGAAGGGTCTTTTGGAAACCTTAGATAGATTGGATAAGGGTCAAGAGAGTGCTAGGAAAATCCAAGAAGAGACGAGGGAGTCTATGGGCAACCTGGCAGGTTATGCCTTCGAAAACAAAAATGGTGATGGAAGTAGCATTGGTTCTCATGATGGAGACGAGAGCACCATGAAACCTCATGGAGAAATTTTTTTCTCTTGAATTGGCCCACATAACCGCCCTCATGAGTTCAAATATTCACTCATACCTACAATGCCAAAATTCCTAGAACCATAAACAATGGGAGTAGCAGTTCCAAATCAACAAGATGAGTCCTTGGAGGATTATTTTGAGGAGTGTAGGATAATGAGTGCAGATTTCAAGGCATCCATGTCTTTCTATGAGTACTGCAATTTCAAGGATCAAAACAAACCAAAGGGATTCAATAGAATGCATGTTCAAAATTTTGAGTTGCAACGCACCCTCGGGAAGGTCACCCTTCCAAGTTTCTGTTGATGTATATGTAACTTCAGAATGTATTTCACATATATGTATATTGTATTCCTATAGAGATGTTATTATTCCTCTATATGGAAGTGTCGTCATTTATATTGTAAGTGTCGTAACTTATACTTGATGGGTTATTAGAACACCTTGTTGGGGTCGGCCCTGTATAAGGCATGTGGGTCGAAGGGTTATTAGACCACCCTATTGGGGGTTGGCCATGTGGGTCAAAGGGTTATTAGACCACCCTATTGGGTGTCGGCCTAGTCAGCATTATGTTAAGTGGTTAAGTTGAGGCTGACCTAGTTGAGTAAAGGTCAAGTCAAGTTAGTGTATAAATAGAGAGTGTGTCTCTCTCATTTTACACATTCTATTCTCTCTCACACTCTTGGGAGAGTGGCGCACTTGTGGAGGAGAAGAAGTTGCTGCTAGGAGATGTCTATCTCTTATGCTTGGGTTGTATCATTTCTCTATCTATCTTTGAGGAAGTTATTGGGGTTTTTCACCTTTATGGTTTTTCCCAAGTAAACTCTGTGTCTCTTGTGTGCTTGCATTATTGTGTCCATGATTGATATGCTGTAGATTTGATGTACATGTTGTTCTCTCAGTTAAGATCCTAGATCAGATTGAAGTAAATTCTGAAAATTTTAACATGGTATCAGAGCTAGCCTGAAAGAAGGCATGATATGGCATGTATGACACTTGTTGCACTTACGATGCTAGGGCTTGATATAGCAAAAACCAGTCATCGTAGCACTTTCGCTATAAATCCATTTTGGTGAAGTTTTCGGATCTGAAACTTTTACAGGTCGAAGATAAGATCCCCATATACCTTGTTTCCAAAGGAAAACCTCTAATTCGTTGTACTTTGTGATTTATGATCTGTACAATATAGGGTTTCTGCCTCTTCCAGATCTGAGTCAAAAACAGGTGACCTTGGAAAAAAGGTCATAACTTGGGCTAGGAAGCTCCAAATGAAATTTCGTAAAATGTGATGGGTAGTACACAGACTGCACTATCTCAAGAAACTTTTTCAGAGGCCTAAGTTGAACCAGGGACACGTGGCACGTTGTACAAGTTCACTCTCCTGTTTTATCCCATAAACAGGTCACGTTGTGACACTTGGAATAAATCTCTCTCAGAGAATCCAATTGAGCTCAGAACTATCGGGATGGAAAGATGATAGGTCGAGATATCTTAGGAAAAATTTTCAGACCTTGTGGATCGAAAAGTTCAAAGTTACACCAGAAACAATTAGGTACATATTTTTGTCAAAACAGAATTATTTTTTAGCACCTTCATTCATGGCTTCCGGAATTAGGGTTTCATATAAAGTTGGAATTTTTGTAATCAGAGACCACGGCTGAATGCTACTCATCAAAATCGAAATTTAGAGACCAAGATCAGAATTTTTGGTTGGGCAGAAGGCCGGGCTTGATCATACCCTAGTTCGGGACTTTGATAAAAAAAGTGGAAAATTAGGGCTTCTGCAAAAATGGGAATTTTTGAAATCTGTGACCACGACTGGAAGCTCCTCATAAAAATAGAATCTTAGAGCTTTGGATAAAACCTTTTGATTGGTCAGAAGAGTGGGCTTCATCAAACCCCAGTTCGGGGTCACGTCCAGTGAATCCGGAAGTTTCAAAGGCAAAATTGAGGAGTGAAACTTTGCAGTTTTCAAATTCTGAATATACCAGCTTGATCAACTCATCAAGGCGCATATTTCTATCCTTTCGGAAGTTTGAAATTCAAAGTTTGAATTTTTGGGGTTTCTCTGACAAACCCTAATCCTGCTCCAAGTCCAGTTCTTGCAAGAAGATGGATTGGTCACTTGCATAAGTGTGGAAGTTCCTGTTTCAGAGGGAGATGAGGCTAAGGCCTTACATAAGAAGATTACAAGCAATCTCTATAGGTATGACTCATCGAGGTATGTTTCGAGATTTGTTCATGATTAAGTTTATGGTATGTTTGTCTTCATGATTATTACGGTTAGTACAATCTTGATTTTAGATTTGTCGTATCACCTTAACAAAAATATGGTGTTGTATGAGGTTTATGTTGTCTGCTAACATAAAAGGTACACCCAGAAAGACAAATCATGTTCTACTTCAAGAACATATGATCATGGTGACATGAAGACAAAGATTCATCCATTGTCATGGATCACATAGAAGATCTACTTACGAGGTATGTATAACTTGGTTCTACAAAGGTTAACTTATGAGACATGCAGGTTACTAGCACAAGTCACTGAAGAGAACCAGAAGACATTATGCGGGTATGTTAGACATAACTAGATAGCATGCTAATCCAGGTATATTTTTCCTATATCAAGCTAGAATCCTACCTTGTGTTAGGATCTTATACTGTTGTGTTGTTGATAATGATTATTCATGAAGTCATAGGTTTGAATAGTCATGGTTGTATGCATATTATGTTTCTTACCATAATTAATGATATGACTAACCAGAAGAATCATGAAGGTAAATGTTTGAGTAATCACGGGGTTATGCATTGACGATTTAACTAATCAAAAGAGTCCTATGATCAAATAAGAATATGCATGAGTAAAAGAAGACTTCCCTGAAACCTTGAATACTAATGTTTATTATCTGTGAATGATCATGACTATACATGTTTAAGATTATTGTGTTTTGATAGTATTAAGATTATACTAATAAATGTGTGATTATGTATGAGACCTCAAGGATAACACAATGATGATACTAATAAGCATGCATAGTGATTAAGTATGGATATAAGTTCAAGGATAGGTAATCCAGGAAGCAAAGATCAAGAGGGAGCACACTCCAGTTATTCCTGCAAGAAAGCAAAGGAGCACACTTCAGTAGTTTCTGCAAGGATGCAGATATTCAGAGGGAGTTGACCACTTCTCACAATCCACATCAGAATGGAGTTGCAAAGATTCAGAGGGAGTCCACCCAGCAACCAAACAAAGATAAGTATTTGAATTGTCATTTCTTACATAATGTTATTCAATGATGTATATGCTTATGTTCCTAGAATTAGGTTGTGTATTATGCATAGTAGAATAGTTGCATTGATGAACAGTATACTACTAATATACATGGGTAAGTGGCCTATGGCACTGTACAACATTCCATTGCTACTTATCTAGAATGAAACCTCTTTGCTGACATGTTAGGAGTTGTGCACACTCTTAACAATGTTCTGGTAGAGATTGGAAGGCATCTAGAAAGTTACGGAATATGGATAAATGTTGTATTGAAGCATTGGCTAAAATAATTGCATGATTGTATGACATATTTCTTTATGTGTAAGAATTTGTTCTGAAAACTATGAGATTTTTTCTAATCATGCAATTTAACTTGTTGTCTAGGAAAGATCGTATACCATCACCTACAAAAGAAGGACTACAACATTTGTTTAGCAACAAAGTTATCTATTGAAAATATTGAAGATATTGAAGTTCCCAGGATCTGGGAAGAATGCCATGATCGAGGAGTACCAGTCGATCATGAAGATGTTTGGGATGCAGTCCCAAGACCTGAAGGGGAGTCTGTAGTGACTTCCAAGAGGATCTACAAGATCAAGTATGCTACAGATAGTAGCATAGAGGCTTTTGCTCCTGTAGCCAGATTCACTTCCATTAGATCAGTACTTTCTTTGGCTGCAGTGATGAAGTGGAAGATACACCAGATGGATTTCAAGACAACTTTCTTGAATGGTGTGGTTGAAGAAGAAGTATATGTGGAGCAGCCACTTGGTTCTGAGACACATGACGGGGAATCATATTCGTGTAGAACTTGGTATGGTAGGATAGACAACTTTCTATCCAGTTTGGGCTTTACCAAGAGTAAAGCGGATTCCAACCTTTACTACAAGGTTGAGAAAGGAAATCTAGTGATACTACTTTTGTATGTGGATGACCTATTTGTTACAGGTGAGGATAGATTGATTGCCGACACGCAGTGGAAGCTTGCTTCCAAGTTCGAGATGAAGAACTTGGGGATGATGCACTATTTGTTTTTGGCATGGAGGTGTGGCAGAGTGCAGATGGAATCTTCCTTGGACAAGGGAAGTATGCAGTAGCGATCCTGAAGAGGTTCGGGATGATGGACTGCAAGGCCATGGCCACACCTATGGCATCGGACCTGAAGCTTCTGTGTGATGCTTCATCTGATCCGGTTGATGTCACTGTGTATCGTCAGATGATTGGGTCCTTGATGTACCTGACGAACACGAGACCAGATATTTGCTTTGCGGTGAACACATTGAGCCAATTCCTGACGGATCCGAGGAGTGTTCACCTGGTTGCTGTAAAGCATATTCTGAGGTACCTGAAGGGTACAGTTGATTATGGGCTCAGGTATGAAGCGAATCAAAAGTTTAACCTGCAGGGTTATGTTGATTCAGATTGGGCAGGCAGTGCTGCAAATAGGAAGAGCATGTCTGGGTGCTGCTTCAGTATGGGATCAGGTGTGATCTCTTGGTTTAGCAGGAAGCAATCCTGCGTAGCACTGAGTACAGCTGAGGTAGAGTATGTTGCAACCTATTCAACTAGTTGTGAGGCAGTATGGCTTCGGAAGCTACTATCAAAGTTATTTGATCTCCCGCTGGAGACTACTGGTATCTTTTGTGAAAACCAAAGTTGTGTGAAGCTGTCTGAGAACCCGATGTTCCACAACAGGTCGAAACACATAGAGATAAAATACCACTATATTAGGGATATGGTGCAGAGAGGAGCAGTGAAGCTCCTGTATGTTGCAACGGATGAGCAGATTGCATATGTGCTGACGAAGCCACTAGCTAGAGTGAAGTTCGAGTACTTCAGAGAGAGGCTTGGTGTTCTTCAGATCGACGACACTTCGAGGAAGAAGTGATGAAGACATTTGCTGAAGCCATTCCAAGTATGCTGGAAGGAGGATCCTTCACATGGCTGTGGATGTAAGCGCTGGATGATGAGCATCAGGATGATGTTCTAGTTTCTACTCTGTATGATCAGTTGGATCATTTACATTTATGTATGTACGCATCATGTTGGATGCTAGATATGATCAGTTGGATCATTTACATTTATGTATGTACGCATCATGTTGGATGCTTGGACCATGTATCTGTATATGTATCAAGTATGATTAGGTAGATCATGTATGTTGATGGATATATTGTGTGGATCATGTATCTATGTATGTATCAGGTAGATACTTGGTATGCATCAGGTGGATGCATTGTATGATCAGGATGATCATGGATGACGAGCTTCTCCAGATGACATGCATCAGGACGATGCAGTGATGATGATCAGGATGATCATGTGTACATCAGGATGATGTATGGTGAGTATCAGGATGATACTTTGTGGTCGTGGATCAGGTTGTGTAGATGAGCATGTCTCGGAGATCCTATAGGTTGGAGTTGTGTACCCATAACAACCTGGGATGCTCTTTCGAGACATTGCTCTGGGAGGACATGTAATTTGTGCCCTGGGAGATCTTCAGGTCGGAGTTGTGTACCCGTAACATCCTGAGATGCTCTTGCGAGGTTTTGTCCTATGGCATGTAATTTGCTCCTGGGAGATCTGGACAGGATGAAAAAGGCATCAGATGCTTCAACCAGGTTTTGCCATGACCACATGTAATTTGCTCCTGGGAGATCTGGACAGGATGAAAAAGGCCTCAGATGCTTTAGCCAGGTTTTGTGGTGGACGACATGTAATGTGCTCCTGGGAGATCCGAGAGGTAGAGCTGTGTGATCGTAACAGCCTGGGATGCTTCAGCCAGGTTTTGTGGTGAGATCACATGTAATGTGCTCCTGCGAGATCCGACAGGTAGAGCTGTGTGCTCTTAACAGCCTGGGATGCTTCAGCCAGGTTTTGTGATGGGTCACATGTAATGTGCTCTTGGGAGATCCGACAGGTAGAGCTGTGTGCTCGTAATAGCCTGGGATGCTGCAGCCATGTTTTGTGACGCACGTAATAAGTCCTGAGGATTCCACAATATGGTCAGTGATGATGAAGACCTGCAGGTGGTGGGCCTACATCCAGTATGAAAAAGGACTGGCTCCGTAGAACTTCCTATGACGAGTAGATTCAGAGATTGATTGAGATAGCAGTAGCAGTGACGATGACGATGACTCGATGACGATTATCCAGTGATGATGATCCAGAGAAGAAGACTTGTGCTAGAAGACCTGTGTCGAGAAATACCTTCCTAGTTAAGAGGGAGTGTTGATGTATATGTAACTTCAGAATGTATTTCACATATATGTATATTGTATTCCTATAGAGATGTTATTATTCCTCTATTCGGAAGTGTTTGTATTCCTATAGAGATGTTATTATTCCTCTATATGGAAGTGTCGTCATTTATATTGTAAGTGTCGTAACTTATACTTGATGGGTTATTAGATCACCTTGTTGGGGTCGGCCCTGTATAAGTCATGTGGGTCGAAGGGTTATTAGACCACCCTATTGGGGGTTGGCCATGTGGGTCAAAGTGTTATTAGACCACCCTATTGGGTGTCGGCCCAGTCAGCATTATGTTAAGTGGTTAAGTTGAGGCCGACCTAGTTGAGTAAAGGTCAAGTCAAGTTAGTGTATAAATAGAGAGTGTGTCTCTCTCATTTTACACATTCTATTCTCTCTCACACTCTCGGGAGACTGGCGCACTTGTGGAGGTGGAGAAGCTGCTGCTAGGAGATGTCTATCTCTTATGCTTGGGTTGTATCATTTCTCTATCTATCTTTGAGGAAGTTATTGGGGTTTTTCACCTTTATAGTTTTCCCCAAGTAAACTCTGTGTCTCTTGTGTGCTTGCATTATTGTGTCCATGATTGATATGCTGTAGATTTGTTGTACATGTTGTTCTCTCAGTTAAGATCCTAGATCAGATTGAAGTAAATTCTGAAAATTTTAACAGTTTCGATGGTTTTCCAAATGAACTGCTAGATCTTGGGTGTAGAAACTTGACACATACTTTCAGTTGAATCTCATGGAAGAAGTAGAAGCCATTAAAATGGATACCTTACATTTAGAAGGAGAATCATATGATTGGTGGTACCATGGTATGAGAACCTTGGGCCATGCCAATATCACAACCTATGAAGATTCTACAAGGAGGCTCATAGATAGATTTGATAGAAAAGATCTAGAGATGTCTTTCAAAGAGTTGGCCTAGTTGAAGCAGATAGGCACACTAGAGGCCTATATGAGTCATATTTCCAAAAAATTGTAGTGATGGTCATAGACATCTCAGAGGCTTGTTTAGTACTATTGTTTACAGAAGGACTAGTAGATCCATTAAGAGGATTGGTGAAGGCTTACAAACCTACAACATTGCAGGATACCATAAGTCATACTAGGATCTCTAGGATGCCATTCCTAAAACCAGATTCCCCCAAAAAACAAAATTTCCAACCAAATTACAGGATAAGAAGGCTTTCCAAAAGGACTTGA
Organism: Larix kaempferi; assembly: GCA_027924585.1. NCBI lineage: Eukaryota > Viridiplantae > Streptophyta > Pinopsida > Pinales > Pinaceae > Larix > Larix kaempferi. Next base: position 3,949,467 of record BSBM01000445.1, read on the forward strand.
CCTGGAAAAACAAGAAGCATAACACTATCCGGGATGATCTAAGGAGGAAGAAGTTGTGTTTCACATGCCAAGAGCCTTGGGTTCCAGGCCATAAGTGTGCAAAAGGGAAGGTCTACTACATATAAGTCTTCTATGATAGTGAGGAGGATGAAGATGGTGAGGAGCAGGAACCAACACGGGAAGATGGGTACGAGACAACAAAAGAGGAGCGACCCCAACCCGAGTCTGGAAAAAGTGTTATTGATGTACTATCTAGTGGAGTTCCTCGATTTCACACCCTCAGATTCAAAGGAGTGGTGCAAGGTCAAAAAGTAAGAGTGTTGGTTGATGGAGGAGCCACCCATACCTTTATTGATGCTGCACTAGTGGAGAGAAGGAACCTGTCTACTAAAGCATTTGATGGATTCACTGTGATCATACCATGTAACAATTCTATGGATTGTTGTAGGTGGATTTCTAAACTTCATCTCACCATAGGTAACTATAAGGTGATAGATACTTTTTATGTAATGGATGTAGCTGATACAAACTTAGTCTTGGGAGTACAATGGTTGTTTTCTATTGGAGAACATACCATGAACTTCCGGGTTCCATAAATGAGCTTTAAGGGGCCTAATGGGAAGCAAGTGACCTTAAGTGGTATGAACACTTATCCTAATTAGGTGGTTTCAGCACATAGTATGAGAGTTGTCCTGAGGTATGGGGATATAGAATGGGCAGCAAAATATTTGGTCACAACTAAGAAGCCTACCATGGACACCTCTCAATATCTGGAACATAAGGAAGTTGTTACAGAAGCATGAGAATTTTTTTGGAGACCTTCCTCTTGGTAGGCCACTAGATAGAGGAGTTGACAATACCATTGAATTGGAGGTGGGAACTTACCCCATCATCACCCAACCATACACGCATCCCAAGAGATTCAAAGATGAAATTGGAAAGGCCATAAAAGAACTTCTTGAGTTGGGACACATAAGGCCAAGTTTGAGTCCATTTGCATCTTCAGTGGTATTGGTGAAAAAGAAGGATGGCACAATGAGAATGTGCATAGTCGACTACAGGGCCTTTAACAAGAAAACTATCAAGAACCGGTACCCCATTCCCCATGTTGATGAGTTGATGGATGAGTTGAATGAGGCCAAGTTCTTTTCCAAGATTGATATCCACTTTGGATATCATCATATTTGAATGAGGGAAGAGGATGTGCAAAAGACAACCTTTTGCTATCATTATGGTCATTTTGAATTCCTAGTCATGCCTTTTGGCTTGACTAATGCACTTGCTACATTCCAATATTGCATGAACATAATCTTCAAAAAGTAGCTACGCAAGTTTGTATTAGTATTTTTTGATGATATTCTAACATGGGAGGAACATTTGCATCATTTGGAGGTTGTCCTAAATATTTTAGAAAAACGATCATTATATGCAAAGTTGTCCTAATGTGAGTTTGGGATGACTGAGATGTTGTATCTTGTTCATGCAACCAGACAAGATGGAGTTAAGGTTCATATGGAGAAAATCCAGGCCATCCTTAATTGGCCAACTCCCAAAAATGTGACAAAGCTGAGGGGATTTATTGGGATTTGCACATACTACATGAGGTTTCTCAAAGGATTCTCATAGTTAACATCCCCTTTGACAAATATCACAAAGAAGGGAGCCTTTGGTTGGAAAGAGGAAGTTGAAAAAGATTTCAATAGGATGAAGGAAGTGATGAGTAGTTGTCCAACCCTTGCTTTACCAAATTTCACTCAACCCTTTGTGCTTGAGTGTGATGCTTTAGAGGAAAGCATTGGAGCTATCCTAATGCAAAATTAACACCCCATTGCCTTTGAAAGCAGAAATTTGCAGACACATGAGCGCCACTACTCTATTTATAACAAGGATATGTTGGCCATTATGCATGCCTTAGCCAAATTCTGACAATATTTAGTGGGAAACAAGTTTGTGGTCAAAACAAATCATGACAGTTTGAAGCATTTTCTGACTCAAAAGGAGTTGAATGACAGGAAACAAAAGTGGGTCAGCAATGTGCAACCCTATGATTTCGACATAGAGTACATGAAAGAAAAAAAGAATGTTGTTGCAAATGCTCTTTCTCAAAAACCAGTCATCTCTTTGATGGAAATTTCAGCATATTGGAAAGCTCAACTTTTGGTAGAATACTCCAAAAAAAAGTTTGCTTGTGAGTTGTTAGATGGGTTGATACAGGATGAACGGTACAAAGTCATTAATGAGGTCATCTACTATAAAGACATAATTTATTTGGTACCTAAGTCAGCCTTTAAGAAGAAGATTATGGAAGCAGCTCACAATTCACCACTAGTTGGCCATCCTGGATACATGAAGACATATAGACAAATAAGAGAGAGGTTCACTTGGAAAGGCTTGAAAAAAGAGTCTTGACGTATGTGAGGGAATGTAACACATGTTAGTAAAATAAAATAGAACATACACATCATGTTGGTCTACTACAACCTCTACCCATTCCAGAACAAAAATGGGAAAGCATCTCAATGGAAGGATTGCCCAAGGTACAAGGTATAGATTTATATATGTAGTAGTGGATAGCCTCATTAAATTTGATCATTTCTTTGGTGTTCCATCCACTTATATAACTTCCCAAGTGGCTGATTTGTTCCTTAGAGTAGTTTTCAAATTTCATGGTTTGCCAAAAACTATTGTTAGTGATAGGGATAACAAGTTTACAAGATCATTTTGGCAAGAACTATTTAAATTGGAAGGAATAGATTTGACTCTCAGTACTAGATACCACACCCAAACTGATTGACAAACATAGAGAGTCAACCAATGGTTAGAGGGATATTTGAGGATTTATGTGACAGGAAAACATAAATATTGGATTAAATTGTTGCATTTGGGTGAGTTTTCTTACAATACAACTTACCACATGTCCATTGGAATGTCTTCATTTAAAGCATTGTATGGTTATGAAGCTCCTACTTTTGTTGACCAAATTTTTGGAGAGTATAGAGCACCTAAAGGTATAGATTGGATTCAATAAAGCCAAGAGATCTTGAAGAAACTCAAAGATAACTTACAAATAGCTCAAAATCAACAAAAATTATATGTAGATAGGAGTAGAACAGAGCGTAGTTTCCAGGTAGATGATTTGGTGTACTTGAGGTTGCATGCATACAAGAAGTCATCACCGAAAGGAAAGGGGGATGAAAAATTGAAGCCCACGTTCTATGGCCCCTATAAAATTCTGAGGAGAGTTGGGGAAGCAACATATGAGTTGGAGCTTCCATAAGGAATCAATATACATAATGTGTTCCATGTTTCATGTCTTAACAAAGAAGCAAACAACAGGTGAAAGTATCAACAGAGCTTCCTCCCTTAGATCATGAAGGAAAATTGATTTTGGTTTGGAAAGAGTTTTGCAAGTAAGAGACAGAAGGTTCATAAACAAAACCATTCGAGAGTACCTTGTTTAGTGGAAATATATTCCAAGTGAAGATGCTACATGGGGAGGTGAATAGGTATTGCAACATCCAGGTTTGCAATTGCTTGAGGACAAGCAATATTGGGTGGAGAGGATTGTAATGTCCCATCCATAATTCAACCATGGGTCATTCCACTAACCTGTTTGATTCCCATAGGTTCGAGTGGTAATTAAATGGACTAGGGAATTATTTGGCCTATAATCACTATGCAAATTCATTTCTAAACCAAGAAGGGGTGATGAGGGCCACAAATTTGGAATAATAATGTCCAAATATGTTCATAAGTGAGGTGGAATTGGTCTAATCATCCAAGGAGGGTGCATAGAATGATGACTGGGTCCCACATAAGATGAAACTCCCATCCAAGGTGGAAGGAATCCAATCATGAAGGCATCTCATGAGTTGTAACTTCCCGGGCTAAAAATAGTCAAAGAAGGGTGCACTAGGGGAAGAGTAACTCCCAAGGAATCGCATGAAGTGGTAGCAAGCTAAAAATAGCCAGGGAGGATTCCTTTGTGAAGTGTAACCCCCAAGGAATCTATGACGATATATGACATCATCTATGACAACCTATGACAACATCTATAACAATCTATGACAAGCCAGGCCCTAAATTTAGATAAGGAGGGTGCATGAGGGAAGAGGGGCCCACAAGGTGGGTTATAAACCCCCCCCCCCAAATCAAGGAAAGCATCTCGAATTCAAATTTTCAAGGGACGCTAAGGTCCAATTTGGTCCAAGATAACATTAGAGAGGGAGTTGATGTGTCATGAATAATCATTCTCTCCACTAATTCAAATTTTAAAATTAATTTTGAGAGAGAATATAGAATGAGGGAGAAAGGCCCAATGAAGCTTAAAGAAAGGATGCAGGAACCTGGTGATAAATATTTTGGTCATTTTCATTTTGAATTGGAGAGCCATTATGCTTTTCATGCTTGGAAGATGTGCCCCTTGTAATTGTAACTAGTTTCGGTGGTGCAAGATCCCACCCTAGCTAGCATGAGAGGAGGAATCACCCTGGTTTCTCTACAGAGCTTCAAGTGAATGAGGTTATGTCTATGTTCAATAGCTGGTTGGTTTTTTTTTTTTTTTTTTTTTTTTTTTTTTTTTTTCATTTCAGTTCAGTTGTGTTGCATTTGTGTTGTGGACATCTTTGGTTGAGGAGGGCACACCAATGGTGGTTTAGATTTGATGGAGGTGGTTATAATGGTTGTATGTATTCCTTATATTATGGATGGAACCCTTTAGGTGGAAAATCTACTAGTTGGGGGCAAAATCTGCTTGTGGGAAGGCGTACTAGTGGAATCAATCTTTCATTTTGGAGCAGCACTCCTCTCTTTTTCTCTGTTGGTTTTTGGACAACCATCTCTCCCTTCTCTGTAACAATTTTCTTTGAGTTTTTGTAGCTGATGCAACATCCATATATGAAATATCTTTTAATTTCCATTTACTAATAAAAATCCACTGTATTTTCCCAATATTTGGTTCAGTATTCACGCACTAGTTGTTCAATGTAAAAATCTGCAAAAATGGGTTGTAGAATCATAAGTATTTGTCTGTAAAACTTTCATAACCATCTCCTGAAATATGCTAGTTATCAATTTGGGTGTGTTTGGGAGTGTTAGGGTCGATCTGAAGCTGTTTGGGAAAAATTCGAAGGCGTTAGGATTTTTTTGGAAGAGTTAAGAAAATACATGTTCTTGTGGTCAAATTTTGAACTAGTGTTCCTAGTTTCGATTCCAGTGGTTCTCTATGGTTCCCAGTGAGTTAATATCTCTGATTTTTGTATTAGGGATATTAAAATGGTTCGAATCATATTCCTTGACAACGATGGGCTCTAAAGTAGATAAATGAGTCACCGGGGTCTCTAAAATACCCCCTATATGCCATAGGAGCAGAGGAAATATTTGGTTGGAAGAGGAAATAGGTTCTACTGAAGGTGTAATCCAAGAGGAACCAAGAGTAGAAATAAGTATGGATACTATTTCTAGAAAATTTACTATTGAGGAGAAGGAGGAGTTGTTCATAAAGGGTCTTTTGGAAACCTTAGATAGATTGGCCAAGGGTCGAGAGAGTGTTAGGAAAATCCAAGAAGAAGCGAGGGAGTTTATGGGAAAGTTGGAAACCTATGCCTTCAGAAACAAAAATGGTGATGGAAGTAGCAGTGGTTCTCATCATGGAGACAAGAGCACCATGAAACCTCATGGAGAAACAATTTTCTCTCAAACTGACCCACATAACCGCCCTCATGAGTTCAAAGATTCACTCAGACCCACAATGCCAAAATTCCTAGAACCATAGACAATGGGAGCAACGGTGCCAAATGAACAAGATGAGTCCTTGGAGGCTTATTTTGAGGAGTATATGATTATTAGTGCATATTTCAAGTTAGGTATGTCTTTCTATGAGCACTTCAATTTTAAGGATCGAAACAGACCAAAGGGATTCAATAGAATGCATGTTTAGAATTTTGAGTTGCAGCGCACCCTTGGGAAGGTCACCCTTCCAAGTTTCCATGGGTCTTCCAAATGCACTACTAGATCTTGGGTTTAAAAACTTGACACATACTTTTAGTTGAATCCCATGGTAGAAGTAGATTCCATTAAAATGGCGACCTTACATCTGGAAGGAGAAACAAATGACTAGTGGTACCATGGTATGAGAACCTTGGGTCATGCCAATATCACAACCTATGAAGATTTTACAAGGAGGCTCGTAGATAGATTTGATAGAAAAAATCCATAGATGCCTTTTAGAGAGATGGCCCAATTGAAGCATATAGGCACACCGAAGGCCTATATTTCAGATTTCCAAAAAATTGCATTGATGGTCATAGACATCTGAGAGGTTCATTTAGTACTATTGTTTACAAAAGGATTAGAAAATCCATTAAGAGGATTGGTGGAGGCTTACAAACATACAACATTGCAGGATGCCATAAGTTGCACTAGGGATGTCCAGGATCCCATTCCTAAAACCATATTTCCCTCCGAAACAAACTTTCTGACCAAGTTCAAGGATAAGAATCCTTTCCAAAAGGATTCAACCTAGAAAAAGAAGAAGGATAGCTATATCTGGGATGAGCTAAGGAGGAAGAAGTTATGTTTCACATGCCAAGAGCATTGGGTTCCAAGACACAAGTGTGTAAAAGGGAAGGCCTACTACATAGAAGTCTTCTCTGATAGCGAGGAGGATGAAGATGGTGAGGAGTGAGAACTAGCATAGGAAGATGGGTATGAGATAAAAGAATAGGAGCAACCCCAACCCGAGTCTGTAAAAAGTGTCATTGTTGTACTATCTAGCGGAGTTCCTCGATTTTACACCCTCATATTCAAAGGAGTGGTGCAAGGTCAAAAAGTAAGAGTGTTGGTTGATGGAGGAGCCACCCATAACTTTATCAATGTTGCACTGGTGGAGAGAAGGAACCTGCCTACTGAAGCATTTGATGGATTCACTATGATCATCCCAGGTAACAATTCTATGTATTGTTGTAGGTGGATTCCTAAAATTCACTCACCATAAGTAACTATACAATGACAGATAGTTTTTATGTAGTGGATGTAGCTGATATAAACTTAGTCTTGGGAGTACAATGGTTGTTTTCCATTGGAGAACATACGATGAACCTACGGGTTCCAAAAATGACCTTTAAGGGGCTTGATGGGAAGCAAGTATCGTTAAGTGTTATGAACACTTATCCCAATAAGGTGGTTTCAACACATAGTGTGAGAGTTGTCCCACGGCATGGGGATATAGAATGGGAAACATAATGTTTGTTCATAGCCAAGATGGGGCGATGAGTTATTTAGGAAGAAAACCCATATGGAGAGATATCTTCATGCATACTCTCATCACCATCCCACCTAGAAAATTTCCATTCTCCAAACCCTATCCATAAGGGCCATCGGAATATCAGATGAAGAGCATCTTTATAAGGAAAAAATGCCATATGTAAAGGTATTGAAGAGCATAGGCTATAAGGATAAGGACATAAAGAAAGCAATCACAAGAGCAAGTGAGAAGGTAGGAAATGGTTCTCGATTTTTCAACATTAGTGTCCCTAACAAGAATGCTTATCTCCCATATATTCAAGGAGTAATTCACAAGATGGTGAAAGTATTAAGAAACAAAGAGATCACTACCTCATTCAAACCAATGAAGACCATTAAGAAAAAAATTAGATAGATCAAAGACACCACTAACCACCGTCAATACAAAGGGGTCTATAAGGTTGAGTGCTCTTGTGGAAAGTGTTATATTAGGGAGACTAGAATATCACTTCATGTGAGGATCGAGGAACACGAGGTAGATATTAAGAATGAAAGGGTCCGCACTTTGGCACTAGTAAAGCATTCCTATAAGACCAGACACCATATGTGCTTGTAGGACACTAAAATCCTTGATAAAGAGGATCATTAGAATAAGTGTCAGATTAAGAAAGCTTTGGAAATAATTAGACATAACAACAACCTAAATAAGGATGGAGGCTTGGAGATTAGTAAGCAATGGCTCCCTGTAATCAACAAGTGTACAACCAAGTAAAATCAAGTTTCTTTTCTTTTCTCTCAATATATTTAAGACTCTCTTTGTCTTCATCCTTTTATTTGTATGTTTATGTTTCTTTTTTGGTTGATTTGTAATTTTTATTTATTTTTTGTTTTATTCTGGGTTATTTTATCTTTTTCTCTTTGTTTTAAGTGCAATTCTTGTCTTCTTTCTAATTACCTATTTGTTCCATTCTCTAATCCTTGGCTTATGCATTTTCCTATGCTCTATAATGCCTTTGTGTTTCTTGGCTTTTGTATATGACTTTATTATTCATGATTTTTCTCTTTTTTTCTCCATTTGATTCTCCTTTTCCCTTTTTCACTTTTTATTTTCCACTATGTTTCTTTTTATTAATTTTTAATATCTTCCTTATTATTTTTCTCTGTTTTTTCTTAGTTTCTCCTTTGTTTATATTACTATTCTCCTTTCCCTTATTTATATTTCTATGAAAAAAATGCTATGCAACATTAATTATTAGTTATTAATTATACTTGGGAAGTGCTTATTTTCTCCCAAGGTGATTGTATATTGATTACTTATAGCTAAAGTTCCTAAACTTTTAGTTAATACCATGCATATGTCTTCTTAACCTTGGTAGAGATATGCATGATCATAATAGTAATATAGGAATTTTTTACAGAAAGGGGTATGATTATATATATATATATATATATATAAACATTATTAGAAATCCTTTCAACCAAAACTATAAAAGTTCACAACTTTAGACAAAAAGTTATGATGAGGTAAACCAAACAATATAATTATTTTTAGATTTATACATATTGCATGTAGGTGGTTGTCCCCAAAATAGCCCCTTTTTTCCTACACCTATCTACACCTTTTTCCCTGTTTTGCCTTACTATTCCGTGATCTAAGCAGATACTTTCCCAAGCAAAGCATGGATTGCTACATGTATACTCTATTATTGTTTTATTCAATTAATGCCTGATTTGTTTATGGTTTTGTACTCTATCTTTTAAGGTTGTGCTAATATTGTTTGATTCAATAAAGATAGCCCAGAGCCTTTACAAGACCGCAGGTGTAGCAGCTCGCCGACCTTGGAGAAGGGGCATATGTGGCACCAACTGTTCCTTCTTGAGTTCGGTTCCACAATTCGCTGCAATAGTTCGAGCATTCCTCCACTTGGCCAGCTGTGACTGAGTCATAATAGAGCATCCGAGTACCAACCATACCACTCAGCTTGAATCTATTCTAGGCTGCGAAAACATGCAACAGCTCAGGCCTGAATGTAATGATTTCATTCAAGATCACTTATGACTGTAACAGTTCCATTGTAAATCGACAGCCTGAAGATCGTAGATCTTCATGGCTGCCCAATATTTTGGTGTAACGATTTCATGTCATGGGGTATAAATGTAAAGAGGCATTCTGAGCCTAGGGTGGGATAATTTCTAATTGTATAAGCTGAGATAGAGAACTGTGAATGTAATTTCCTCATTCTTAATACAAGGAGCAGAGTTTCTTATATCTAAGTTTTAATTTGTGTTAATATTCGACATCTCTACTAGAAGGCCAGGGCCCGCCTTCTCACAGAGATAGCCGAGTTAAGTAGGTAGTTAATTTCCTTTATGTTGTGTGGTGTGGAATTGCATTAGATGTATTACTGCAAGCTACAACAATGGATTGTTACTTGCATTCCTTTCTAGTAGTTTATGATTGCATCATGAATAGCTGCAACTATGTGGTGTGACAGTCGATTGTGTAGGTTAGTTTAATTGATGCATAGTGTGTTAGATCAGCTGTTACAACCAAGCTCAGCTCTAATTTCTTTCAGTCATTTATTCTTCCTAGGATTTCCAATATTAATCAAATTAGAGTTCAAGCTATTTCTAGTTTTTGGTTGCTGTTGTATCTTTCCTGAATTCATTAGATTAGACAGATTGTGATTGAGTTACAGTAGTTGCTAAGACGAATTAGTTCAATAGAGATTGAATATTGCAGTTTGATAATTATAGGATTTAACTTCTTGCAAAAGTAATCTAGCTCATTTTTATTCCTAGATCAGTAACTGCTGGATTTATATTTGTAGGAAGGTAATTGTACTTTGAATTCCTAGATGGATAAGTTAGATTAGTGTTAGTTATGAGATGAGTTTGGCTGAGCAGATAGGTAGGAACATTGATCTCCATTTACTTAATCAACTACTTGAAATGTTTATGCATAGACTGTGCTTATTGCCATTGAAATAAAAGACCTCCCTGGGTTGACAATTTATATTGAGCACCCTGTGTGTTAGTTGTAATTAATTTGCATATAAGGTGACCAACATTTTGGCACCGTTGCCGGGGATGGTAATTGATAGATATAGTTAGTAGTTGGTTTATTGATTTCATTTTAGTTTTGATTATCTAAAGCATGCATGAATACAAGAAAAAAAAATCGGGAACCCCCTCAAGATACTAACATTGCAGGTGGACGAGGTCGTGGTCGGAATCAAGGTCGATGAAGACATACATGCATTGATGAAATAATTGCTAGAGCTGATTCTTCCACCAGACTACCGCGAGCATCTCCAGGAAGGGGAAATTCTGTTCTCCCTAATCTTAACACTTCTCAATCAATAGTGGAGAACACAACAGGACCTTCAACTCCTGTTCCAGAGAAGAAACCTCCTGAAGACAAGGGAAGTGATGTGGGTGTACTAGATAGAGAGGAGATTTATCTTCTCAACGGGCACAGAGTTACCAAGGATGAGTGGTTGGATCATCGCCAAGAACTAGACGAAGAAAGAAGGAAAGAAGAAGAAAGGAGGAGAGCAGAAGAAGCAAAGGAAGAGGAAGAAAGAGTAAAGGGAGCACTGAAATTTTGGAGCACCATGAATAATGGAGAATGTGAGGAAAATAATGAGCGCCATACTAACAACAAGGAGGAGGTGGAAGATAATCAGCATGGTGACACTGTTGCCACCCTTGAATTCCCTATCCTCCAGACACCAAGGGAGGATCCTATGAAAAATATTTCACCCTCGGTTTTCCCTAATTTCCATGGTAAGACCTTTGAAGACCCAGATGAAGTCCTTTTTGAGTTCAACATCCTCTGTCGCAGCTATGATTACACCTCTAGTGCACAGAAGCTGAAACTATTTCCAGCCACCCTGAAAGGAAATGCTCTGTGCTGGTTTATGAGTTTGGGTCATGAGACCGTCACTACCTGGGACTAGATGAAGCAAACCTTCCTCTCCAAATATCAAGAATACTGCAGAACAAGAGATAGGAAGGAAGAATTGTTTAAAATGGTTCAGAAGGAAGAAGAGAACTTGGAATATTTTGTTGAAAGGTTGTTGTATAATTTACAGAGGTCTGGTCATATTGAGATTGGGAAAGATGTGCTTAAGATTATCTTACTACGAGGAATTAGAGAAGATTGCCTTGATATGTTGAAATTGTTGGGGAAAGGGGACATCTCGAAGGAGCCTTTTGAGAAAAATGTTGAATTATGTCAAAGATATTCAAGGGGTCCTCTAGAACTAGCAAACGGGACAAAGATCGAGATTAGGATGTCTTCACTAAGACATAGAAGTCAGCTAGTGGGGGAGCCACTCAAGCAGAAATAGGCAACTTACTGGAGAATTTCAAAACAGATATGATGAGCTCCATTTCCTCAGAGTTAGATGTCTTGAGAGCAAAGCAGAGGCAAGCAGTAGAAGATCTTACACTTGGTGTATTTTGTCCCAAATGCATAAAAAAGCACCCGCTGAAAGAATCTCTACTTAACAAAGTGGAGGTATGTAGGATATGTGAATTCGAGCACGATACCAAGGAATGTCCTTCATTACCCAAGTTTAAAGCAGTCTTGTAGGAATCTACTTCGGATGTGGAACAAGCTTACTTTATTGCACAGAAGAAACCTTGGCAGCCTCGCAATCAAGGTATGAATCAAGACCCATCATTTTTCTTGAATAATATGAATGGTATGAATAATATGAATAACTTGAATACACAATTCCCTTCACATTATTCGAATAACCAATGGCATCCATCTTAGAACCCAATACAAAATTTTAACTCTTGGACACCAAGGTCACAACAATCGAACCAACAAGCTTCCTAGTCTCCCAATTGGAGAAATTCTAACCCAGGAAATAATTTTCCTCATCACCAGACTCCATATCAACAGTATTGTCCTCAATGATATCCTCATCAACCGTATCAGCAGCCAAAAATGCAATTCCAAAACAATGCCGCACCTATGAATGCACCCCTACAACCACAACTGCCTACACAACCTAACCCCCACCCAAATAATAATAAAGCAATCCATCAATTTGAGACTGCCAACATGCTTGCTTATTTCATTTCCCAAATTCCCTGCAATGATAAACATTTACGATCAGGGAGGGTAGTGGAACCCATCATCACTAAGGATGTTCCATCCTCAGTGATTGAAACTGGAGTGGATCAGCACTTTGAGAATTCAGTTCATACAACAATCCCCATTATTGAGGATACTGACATTCCTGCTGAAACACTAGCTGAAACACAGGAAGCAACACATGATGAAACACAACCTACATAGTCTATAAGAGAACCACCATATCCTGAACGATTGGCCTTATAGAAAACAATGGAACAACCATGATTCAATATCCTAGGAGAATTGAGGAATTTATATGTTAAAATTCCACTGTTACAAGCCCTCCATGACGTGCCTATCTATGCCAAGACCATTAGAGATCTATGTGTAAGAAAACCAGGACGAAAGCCTAGGGATCCCCTCACTGTCCATGTATTGGGAAAAATTTCAGAGTTTATAATTGGTAAGACTCCTATGGCTAAATATGATGATCCTGGAAACCCAACTGTTACAGTACACATAGGACACACTCATATACTGAATGTATTGGTAGATTTAGGCACAACTATCAATGTTATGACCATAGAAACTGTGAGAAAATTAGGGCTCACTAATCTTCGGCCAACCCCTACCATTTTAGAACTTGTTGACAGATCAATGATTAAGCCTGAGGGAATCCTGGATGACCTAGTTGTCTCTGTTGATTCGTGGGAGTACCCTGCGGACTTCTTGGTTTTACAACTGAAGTTGCAGCTAGGGGGGACACCCGCTGATCCTGGGAAGACCTTGGTTATCCACAGCAGATGCCTGTATCATTTGTCAGTCGGGATCCATGACCATCTCAGACGGAACTGATATTAAAAGCCTTACTTTATATTCCCCCAGCCCGACCAAGCCTAGAAGCTGAAACACCACTTTGGGTGGATTTGGAGGAGGAAGAAGGCATTCAGCCACTTTTAACGATAGGGAGAGCCTTAACTTTTAAAGATGAAACAGAGGATGACACTATTAACAGTTTCATCACTGAGCCCACGTCCGTCAATAAACATGTTTATCAAATTCTGAATAGTACATTAGATGAAACAAAACAAGAAAATCTAACAGAAGAGACTTTAGCCAGTGATGCCAATATAATTCCAATACTGAAAAATTCAAAAAGTGTCCCAGTAGAAATTGAGCCAGGAAAAACATTAAACATAAATCCAAATATTGCACCCAATGAGCTGGAATAGCTGATCACTTTGCTAAAAAAACACATGGGAGTACACAGATATGAAGGGTATTCCTTCTAATCTGTGTACCCATCACATTTACATCAAAAGTGACTCTAGACCAGTGTGCCAACCACAAAGAAGGATGAACTCGAACGTAAGGGACATAGTGAAGGAAGAAATCCAAAAACTTTTGGAAGCAAGGTTTATATACCCAATTTCAGATAGCGAGTGGGTTTCTCCACTCGTGATTGTACCAAAAAATAATGGGAAATGGAGGGTCTGCGTAGACTGTAGGGAATTGAATAAAGCAACACAGAAAGACCATTTTCCCCTACCTTTTATCAATCAAGTCCTTGACACCTTGTCTGGAAAAAAGTACTTTTCCTTTCTGGATGGATTTAGCGGTTACAACCAAATCTAGATCGCTCCAGAAGATCAAGACAAAACTACCTTCACCTATCCCTGGGGCACTTTTGCATACAGGGTACTTCCTTTCGGGTTGTGCAATGCACCGACCACATTTCAGAGAGCAGTGATTGGGATCTTTTCAGAGATGGTAAATGACTGCATGGAAATTTTTATGGATGACTTCACTCCATACGATAGTAGTTTCGAAGAAGCATTGAAAAACTTAGAAAAGGTTCTAAAACGCTGTGAACAAATCCAACTATCTTTAAGAACTGAAAAGTGTCATATGATGATGAGCGAGGGCATAGTGCTAGGGAACTTCATCTCTTGCGATGGTATCCAGGTAGACCCATCCAAAATTAAGGTAATTGAAAATATACCAACTCCTGGAACACAAAAAGATGTATGTAGCTTCTTAAGGCATGCGGGCTATTACAAAAGATTCATAGAAATTTTTTCCAAACTAGCTTCTCCTTTGTTCACTCTGTTGATGAAGGATGCACAGTTTGATTGGAATGATGCATGCCAAACAACGTTCACTGAACTTAAGAAGAGGCTATCTACAACACCTATCTTACGAGGGCCCAATTGGGCTCTTCCTTTTCACATCTCATCCGATGCTTCAGATACTGCCATTGGGGCGGTAGTAGGACAACATGAGGGTCATGCTCCCTATGCAATTTATTACATTAGCAAGAACCTGCCCCCTGCTGAACTGAACTACACTGTTACAGAGAAGGATTTCCTTGCCATTGTCTATGCCATCAACAAATTTAGACACTATATTACTGGATATTCTACTTTTGTGCACACTGGCCATTTAGCCATCAAATACTTAATGAATAAACCAATCACGAAAGCTAGAGTTACTACATGGTTGTTACTGTTACAAGAATTTGACATTACAATTATTGATAGACCAGGGAAGGAAAACGTTGTTGCTGACTTTTTATCTCGACTCACTAATAATGATGACAGTCTACCGGTCAAAGATTCCTTCCCTGATGAACATTTGTTTGCAGTATCAACTCATTCCCCTTGGTACATAGATATTGCTAACTTTTTGGCTGTAGGTAAGCTTCCAGCACATCTGTCGAAGAGAGAAAAAAGAAATATTATACAGCAGAGTGCTCAGTACTGCTGGATCGATGGACATCTTTTCTACACAGGACTTGACTTAGAAATCAAAAGATGTGTAAGAGAAGCTGAAATTTTCAGTATCCTGAAAGCTTGCCATGATGAGCCCTGTGGGGGACATTTTGCTGACAAAAGGACAGGTCATAAGGTTTTAAGGATGGGATATTATTGGCCGACATTGTTTAGAGATGCGAAAAAGTATGTTCAGGCTTGTGATAGCTGCCAGAGGATGGGCCAGCCTAACAGATTAGATGAAATGCTTCTTCAGCCATAGCTTGTGGTTGAACCTTTTGATAGATGGGATATGGATTTCGTAGGGCCTATCAACCCTCCCTCAAAGCAGAAAGTTCACATATTGGTTTGCACAGATTACATGACTAAATGGGTGGAAGCTGTAGCTTTGGTCAGAGCCAATGATCAGGCTGTAATTGATTTCCTGTATGAAGAAATTTTTACTTGGTTTGGAGTACCCAATGAAATCATTATAGATGGTGGATGACGGTTCGTGTCTCATAAATTGGAATCCCTGTTACAGAAGTTTCACATTCAGCACAAAATAACCTCCCCAAGTGGAAAGCACAAATAAGGTCATTGAGGCTATTTTAACAAAAAAAGCCATTGAAAAGATTGGGTTGACAAACTCCCATAGGCACTATGGGCTTATCGCACCACATGGCGCAACACCACTGGTTTTTCCCCATATGAGTTGGTGTATGGAAAAAATGTTGTCTTCCCGATTGAATTTGAAATCAGAACTTTGAAGACAACCATGGAAGCAAACCTTGTTTTAACATAAGCTCAGAGGAATCGTTTGAATCAGCTTAATGAGTTGGATGAGAAGTGCACATCTGCAGTTCATCATACATCCTTGATCCAACAGCAACGCTCTAAGTGCCATGATAAATTTATAAAGAAGAAAGTCTTCTGTGAGGGAGACTAGGCTATGTTGTATGATTCATGGTTTAAAAGGGATTTCAAAGGCAAATTACGTACAAGATGGCTGGGACCCTATCAGATAGACAAAGTATTTGACAATGGAATAGTTTGGCTGATCACCATCGATGAAAACAGAACACCACTATTTTCCAATGGTCATCGGCTGCAACTGTACCATAAACCAGTTTCAAGGGATGCATTTCTTTCACATATAGCAGCTGAACCTGATTACCAGTTGATTCAGAAGCAAGGACTTTTCCCTGTCCCTGATAATTTTTAAGAAAAAGGCTGTTGCAATTCTGCATAAATTTTTTTGTATATAAATAAATCATTTTCTTTTCTTTTATTTGATTTTTTTTTTCCAGATTTGATGGGTTTTTGTTTTTTTAAGAACTCTGAATAGGCTTATGCATGGAAGATCACTTGAATGGAGGCAGTTGCAACTTGGGCTGAGTGATTGTGGCATTCTGGTTGATCCCCTTTTCTATGAATAATTCATTGGAAGAAAAGAATGATGCAACAACAGTTACTCAGCAAAATATGGCTTATCTCTTTTTCCCACGCTGCAACATTGCAAAATCCCGCCCAAATTTATACTTTTTGCAGCTGCAACATAGCTTCATTTCGCTTATCTTTTTTCCCACAGCTGCAACAGTACTATATCCTGCCCAAATCTCTTTTCTGCGCAGCTGCAACACTACTGAGCTATCTATTTCTCTTTTACGCAACTGCAACACCCGCTAAAATTGCCTATTTTTCCTATCTTTAGCAACTGCGCCACTGCCAAGTTGCCTATCTTTCATATTTCGTGCAACTGCAACAGTTGCTAAATTGCTTATCTTTCCTATTTCACCCAGCTGCAACATCCTCTAGAATTTCCCTATCTTTAGTAGCTGCGCCACTGCTAAATTGCCTACCTTTCCTATTTTGCGCAGTTGTAACATCTGCTAGAATTTCCCTATCTTTAGTAGCTGCACCACTGCCAAGTTGCTTATCTTTCCTATTTCGTGCAGCCGCAACAGTCGCTAAATTGCCTATCTGTCCTACTTCACGCAGTTGCAACATCCGCTATAATTGCCTATCTTTTATATTTCGCGCAGTTGCAACACTGCTAAAAGTGCCTATTTTTCCTATTTCGAGCAGCTACAACATCTAAATTTATCCATTTTTCTTAGCAGTCGCGACTTCGCTAATTCCTCATTGGCACTTCATTATATCTCTGTTCATCAGTATTAGTGTCCTCCACCTCCATTCCCCACAATGAACATTAAAAAGCTTACCTGTCTACCACATATCTTTATGATCTACGCCAGCGTGGATGTACTTTATTTGCCACTCGACAATGGCCAACTCATGAGCACATGTGCGAATTGATGATCCTATCAGCGATGTGACCATGGAAAGGCGCCACCGTGAAAAACGACGAATTGACATTACATTCAAAGGTACGAGTCTTAATCATGTACATAATTAGGCATGACTTAATGCAGTCAATAATGAGTATATTTTGTTGTTAGTCCATGTCATTTATCTTTAGCCAATCAGCTGAGGCGGGGACTACGTCTGATTCATCCTCCATTTTTTGGTATACGATCGCCATTCGACTTGCCCCGTGCGATGACCTATCACCACTTTTTATGCCAAAAAAGGTCGTGCCAACTCCCAAAAATAACCGTGCCACCTTTCGCAAAATACCCAACCAACCTTCGGTTATCCATTGCTCGTTTCTGCATGTAGGCGTTCGACGTCTGAGACTGTAACTCACCCCCTTGATAGCCAAATTTACAGACATCTCCTCAATATGCGCATCCTGATACGACATGAGCCTGTCAGCAGAGAGCCTCTGCATGCAGACAGAGCGGTTTTTACCATCTTCCAGGAAGCTAGCTGGATTGAATATTTCCAATGGTTAAATGATTTTCATGTAGAAATCGCCCTTGAGTTTGCTTAGAATTTAACTAACACTCATTTAGAGGTTCAAGGTATTAGAGTGGATGTTTCAGAAGCAATCATGGCAGAGGTAACGGGGTTTCCCAGAACCAGAATGCAATGGTTTGGTCGAAAGTGCCATAATTCGACTGCAACTGCCGACTTTTTGGCCGCAGGAGAGGTGTTGATGTATTTGTAACTTCGGAATATATTCACTTGTATATTACATTTGTACTTTATTGTATATCCAACAGAGATGTATTATTCCTCTGATTGGAAGTGTCGTCATTTGTATTTGTAAGTGTCGCAAGTTACATTATAAGTGTCGTCATTTGTATTGATGGGTTATTAGACCACCAGTGTGGGGTCGGCCCTAGTTAGGTCATGTGGTTGGGTTATTAGATTTGATTAGCAAGTTGGCCCTGTTGGTTTATTGGCAGGTCAAGTCAATGTATAAATAGAGGGTGTGCCTCTCTCATTCTATTCATTCACTCACTTCTCAAGCTATCATAGCTAAGAGAGAAAGTGGCGCACAAGTGGAGGAGGAGGAGTATCTACCAGAGACATCTCTTTGGGTTTGATCATTGTGATCTTGGTTTGTGGCTTATCTTATCTCTGAGGAAGTTTCGGGGTTTTTCACCTTCTTGGTTTTCCATGAGGAAACTCTGTGTCTCTTGTGTGCTTGCTATTGTGTCTATGATTGATATGTTGTACATGTTATTCTATTAGTGATCCTGAATGATAATGGAATGAAATTATCGAAAAATTAACATGGTATCAGAGCTGACCTAAGAAGAAGGAACTATGCAGCTGCAGAAGCTAGGGCTTCTTAATTTTTGGGTTTCTCTCCACAGATCATCAAAGGCAGGAGGCTATATTGACTCTCCTAGCAAGGGCGCATCTTTCTGTCGAGACAGAATTCAATTATGAGCATTTTTAGTTTTTGGCCCGTCATTGCTACGGGAAATTAGGGTTTCGAAGAAAGTTGAAATTTTTGGAATCCAAATCCATGGCTAGATGCTCCTCAAGAAAATCGAAATTTAGAGCACAAGATCGAATTTTTTGGTTGGGCAGAAGGTCGGGCTTGATCAAACCCTAGTTCGAGATTTTGATCGGAAAGGTGGAAAATTAGGGTTTATGCAAAAATTGGAATTTTTGAAATCTGAGACCACAGCTGGAAGCTCCTCTGAAAAATCGAAGTTTAGAGCTTTGGATCAAAATTTTTGGTTGGGTTAAGCTCCGGGAAAATCAAACCCTAGTTTGGGGTCCTGCCTAATAGATCCGGAAGTTTCAAAGGCAATTTTGAGGGGTCAAATTTTGCAATTTTCAAATTTGGAGTATACTAGCTTGACCAGCTGAGCAAGGCACATCTTTCTATCCTTTCAGAAGTTTGAAATTCAAAATTTGAATTTTTAGGGTTTCTCTGACAAACCCTAATCCATCTCCATATGCAGTTCTCAGCAAATCAAGTGGTCAGTCCTAAATCTTTTATTTCCATTTGAGTTTCTCATTAAAATGTCTCACCACACCAAGCTTGAGGATAAGCTTGAAGGGGCTGATAACTTCCGAGCATGGAAGTATAGGATTGGGTTAATCCTAGAAGAGAATGAGTTGGACACTTACATAAGTGAAGAGGTTCCAGTTCCAGAGGGAGAAGAGGCTAAGGCCTCACACAAGAAGAACTTGGTCAAAGCCAAGAGAATCATTTCTGATTCCATCAAAGACCATCTCATACCTCATGTGTCTTCCCTAAAGACACCTAAGGAGATGTTTGACTCATTGACCTAGTTGTTTGAAGGAAAGAACATAAATCAGAAGATGACTCTGCAGAACCAATTGAAAGGGGTAAAGATCCAGAATGGAGAGACCATCCAATCCTACTTTTCTAAGGTCTCTCAAATCAATGAACAACTTGAAGCTGTGGATGAAGTAGTGAAGAATGGAGAAGTTGTAATGACCACTTTGAATGGCCTACCTAGGTCATGGGACTCCTTCATCCAAGGAATTTGTGCAAAAAAGAAATTGATCTCTTTCAGTAGACTGTGGGAGGTATATTCACAAGAAGAAGCTAGGCATGTGGCCCGAGAAGAAAATACGGGGAATGAAGATCAAGCTCTCACAACACATTCCAAGAAGAGTAAGTTCAAGAGGGAGCCATCTCATAACAAGAGATCTTCACACCACCATCATCATAGAGATAAGAAAGATCTGAGATGCTTTACATGTAATGAAAAGTGACACTTTTCTCAGATTGTCCTAAGAACAAAAAGAACAACAACAACAACAACAATCTGACAGGTATGACTTACAGGTATGTTTTGAAATCTGTTAAGTTTATGATATGTTTGTCTTCATGTTATTGAGTTTAGTAACAATCTTGATTAATTTTAGACTTGTCTTATCACCCTAGTAAAAGTATGAATGCATGATATAAGGCATTCATTGATTAGGGTTATGACACTTACGATTGCACTAATGCACTGTAGTGTTGTATGAGGATAATGTTATCCGCTAACATGAAATGTACAAATCAAGTTCTAGATCAAGACCATGGTGACATGAAGACAAAGACTCATCCATAGTCATGGACCACATAGAAGTTATACTTACGAGGTATGTATATTTTGGTTCTACAATGGTTAACTTATGAGTTATGCAGGTCATTGAAGAGAACAAGAAGACATTGCTAGACATAACTAGCAAATATGATAACCAGGTATGTTTTCCTACATCAAGTTAGAATCCTACCTTGTGTTAGGATCTTATACTTTTGTATGATTGATAATGATTATTCATGAAGTTAGAAATTTAAGTAATCAAGGGTTTATGCATATTATGTCTCTTACCTTGATTGATGATATGACTAACCAGAAGAGTCCTATGGTCAAAGAAGAATATGCATGAGTAAAATAAGTCTTCCCTGAAACCTTGAATACTAATGCTTATTATATGTGTTTGAAATGATCATGACCATACATGTTTAAGATTATTTTGTTTTGATAGTATTGAGATTATACTAATGAATGTATAATTATGTAAGAGATCTTGAGGATGGCACAATCATGACACTAGTGCACACTTAAGCATGCATAGTGGTCCAGGATGAATATAAGTTCAAGGACAAGTAATCCAGGAAGCAAAGATCAAGAGGGAGCACACTCCAGTAGTTCCTGCAAGGAAGCAAAGATTGAGAGGGAGTCCACCCAACAAACAAACAAAGATAAGTATTTGAATTGTCATTTCTTATATATCTGATTATTTAAATAATATTGTTCTTATGTTCCTAGACATAGGGTGTGTATTATGCATATTAGAATAGTTGTATTGATGAACAAGATACTACTAATATAGTAACGGGGAAGAGGCCTATGGTACTGTACAACATCCCATTGCTACTTATCTAGAATGAAACCTCTTTGCTGACATGTTGGGAGTAGTGCACACTCTTAACAAATGTTCTGGTAGAGATGGAAGGCATCTAGAAAGTTACAGAATATGGATAAATGTTGTATTGAAGCATTGGATAAGATAATTGCATGATTGTATGACATGTTTTTATGCGTAAGATTTTGTTATGAAAACTATGAGAAGTTTCTAATCATGCAATTGAACTTGACTTGTAGGAAATATCGTGTACAATCACATACAAAAGAATGACTACAACATTTGTTCTAGCAATAAAGCTATCTATTGAAGATATTGAAGAATCTGAAGTTCCCAGGATCCGGGATGAAGTAATGGAAGGATGTCATGATCAGTCGATCATGAAGAATGATGTTTGGGATGTGGTCCAAAGACCTTAAGGGAAGTCTGTTGTGACTTCCAAGTGGATCTATAAGATCAAGCATGCTGCAGATGGTAGCATATAGAAATACAAGGCGAGGTTTGTAGCTCGTGGCTTCTCCCAGAAAGAGGGAATAGATTATGAGAATATGCGAAATAGCAGAAATAACAGAACTCAGAATCACTTTTATTGATCTCAGGCCACTTCGAGGGGGCAACCTCCTTTGAGCAAGCTCAATACAAATAACTTCACCGTGCCTTCATAGGCCTCAACACAAACTTATATACTAAGTCTAGGCGCCAATACTATGGGTCAAAACCATGGGCCAATACAAACTATGGATCAACAATACTACGGGCGACTTACAAAGCATATGCACCAAACAACAATAACAAAAACCATGGATCAACAAATACTACGAGACGACTTACAAAGCATATGCGTCCAACAACAATATACTAACAAAGTAAAGACATGGGTTCCTAACATCCCCTCCCCCTTAGAAAAATCTTTGTCCTCAAAGCTTTAGATGTGGAAATTGTTGTTGAATCTGAAGGAGTGGTTCCCATGTAGCATCCTCTGGTTGCATGTCGTGCCACTGAATTAAGACCTATGTGATAGAGCGAGAGCGAAGCTGACGAGTGCGCTTATTGAGGACGGCCTTCGGATCCAAAAGGATGGATCCTTCATTATCCAGTTCGGGTAAAATAGTTTGTCCTCCGATGTTGGTTCCAAGAACTTTCTTCAGACAGGAGACATGAAATACTGGATGAATGCAGGAAGAAGGAGGAAGTTCCAATTTATAAGCAACGGATCCAATCTTCTGAAGAATCCTATATGGCCCATAGAACTTTGGAGCGAGCTTATGACACCCTTTGAGTTTCAGGGAGGATTGCTTGTATGGCTGGAGATGAAGAAAAACCATATCACATGCTTTAAAAGTGCGCTCAGAACGATGTTGATCGGCTTGTTGCTTCATGCAATTTCTTGCCATGTGAAGATTGTCCTACAAAATGCGAAGAATCTGATCGCGGTTGCGAAGGGCTGTGTCAACTGCCTGAACCGGTGAACTGTTGGGGGTGTATGGAAGAAGAACTGGCGGTGCCTGACCATAGACTGCTTCATATGGGGTCATTTTAGAGGCAGTTTGGTAAGAGGTATTGTACCACCATTCAGTGAGAGGGAGCCACTTTGTCCACTGATGTTGTTGTTCAGAGGTGAAGCAACGGAGATAAGTTTCCAAACATTTATTGATAATTTCAGTTTGACCATCTGTTTGTGGGTGAGACCCTGAACTCATCTTTAGCTTGGTCACACTGTGGCGAAATAGTTCTGTCCAAAAATGACTGGTGAAAGTTGCATCACGATCCGGGACAATGGAAGAAGGGATGCCATTAAGACGAAAGATCTGGTCCAGGAAAATTTGAGGGACTGAGGAGGATGTATAGGGATGGCTGAGAGCATAAAAATGACTATATTTGGAGAGGCGATCAACGACAACCAAAATCACTGTCTTCCCTCCAAACTTAGGGAGCCCTTCAATGAAATCCATAGAAATATTTGTCCAAATCCGTGTAGGTATGGGCAAGGGTTCGAGCAATCTCGGAAGGAGTGTCGTTTCACCCTTATTGCGCTGGCAGGTATCACATTCAGTCGAAATATCTGAAGGGTAGTTGGGGTTTGACTAGGTTTTGCGCACTGTCGAATGAACAGGGAAGCAGAAAAGGAGGATTTTAGAGGCGGGGTGAAAGAATGGGAAAATTTGGCAGAGAGGGACAAAGAAGCAGAATTAGGAAAGGAAATCTGTCGTAAAATTTGAAGGTGATTGGGTGAAATCTGAGGAAGTTATGGCAAACCCTAAAAATAGACAAATGTGGGATTTCAAGCTTTGGGAAGTGGAATTTTGGATAGGGTCCTTAGGATTGAAATATGCAGAATGGAATTACAGGGGTTCCAGAAAAGTTTCAAGGGAAATAGAGTGAAAACAAGGGAGATATGGAGAAAAAACTATTTTTTTTTTTTGAACTGAGCTGCTACAGAGCGGAAGGGATCTGAAACAAATAGATCTGCAACGGTGCGGAAGTGATCAGAAACAAAGGGATCTGAAATGGCGCCGAATGGATCGAAAAAAATTGTATCTGAAATAGATTTGAAACGGTTGGATCTGGAACGGCTTTCAGAATGGATCTAAAACGGCTGGATCTGGAACGACATTCAGAATGGATTTGAAACGGCTGGATCTGAATGGCGCGGCAGTGATCGGCAAGAGTTCAGCTGAAATAGATATGGACCCTAGGTATGTGCGGCTTCCTAACAGTTCATAGATTTCACTCGGCCACCAATGTTGTCTGATGGCTTGTGTATTAGGGCAGTACCCCTCACTCCACGGCTCAGGTTAAACTGATAACCACTTTTCCACAAATGACAGCTCTTGGTTTACCTCATGGGTGGGAACTAGTCAATCAAGTAGGGGTCGTTTCCCGTTTCGCTGGCAGGTCCTCTCAATGGGCCAACGACTTTGGGGTTCCTGTGGTACTCCTCATAATGATTTTTAGGGGCTTATGCCCAAGTACTTCCCACAGTTAAGCGGATAGGGATTATTCCCAGATCCGAACTTGCAACAGATGCGAAAAAAAAAAAAATTGGCAGAAATTCCACCCAACGAGCCCAAGAAAGTGCTCTGATACCAAATGTGAAGAACCTGCAACAATTGATAAATGGGAATATGCGAAATAGCAGAAATAACAGAAATCAGAATCACTTTTATTGATCGCAGGCCACTTCGAGGGGGCAACCTCCTTTGAGCAAGCTCAATACAAATAACTTCACCGTGCCTTCATAGGCCTCAACACACACTTATATACTAAGTCTAGGTGCCAATACTATGGGTCAAAACCATGGGCCAATACAAACTATGGATCAACAATACTACGGGCGACTTACAAAGCATATGCGCCAAACAACAATAACACAAACTATGGATCAACAAATACTATGAGACGACTTACAAAGCATATGCGTCCAACAACAATATACTAACAAAGTAAATACATGGGTTCCTAACAGGTTGATTGCCGACACGAAGAGGAAGCTTGCTACCGAGTTCAAGATGAAGGACTTGGGGATGATGCATTACTTTCTAGGGATGGAGGTGTGTCAGAGTGCAGATGGGATCTTCCTTGGACAAGGGAAGTATGCAATAGAGATCCTGAAGCGGTTCGGGATGATGGACTGCAAGGCCATGGCCACACCTATGGCATCGAACCTGAAGCTTCTGTATGCTGCTTTATCTGATCCGGTTGATGTCACGATGTATTGTCAGATGATTGGGTCCTTGATGTACTTGACGAACACAAGACCAGATATTTGCTTTGTGGTGAACAAATCGTGCCAGTTCCTGATGGATCCCAGAGGTGTTCACCTGGTTGCTGTAAAGCATATTCTGAGGTACCTAAAGGGTACAATTGATTATGGGCTCAAGTATGATGCGAATCAAAAGTTTAACCTGGAGGGTTATGTTGATTCAGATTGGGCAGGCAGTGTTGCAGATAGGAAGAGCACTTCTGGGTGCTGCTTCAGTATGGGATGAGGTGTGATCTCTTGGTTTAGCAGGAAGCAATCCTGCGTAGCACTGCGTACAGCCGAAGCAGAGTATTTCGCAGCTTGTTCGGCTAGTTGTGAGGCAGTATGGCTTAAGAAGCTACTGTCTGAGTTATTTGATCTCCCATTGGATGCTACCTGTATCTTCTATGACAACCAGAGTTGTGTGAAGTTGTCTGAGAACCCGGTGTTCCTTGATAGGTCGAAGCATATCGAGATCAAATATCACTATATCAGGGATATGGTGCAGAGAGGAGCAGTGAAGCTCCTGTATGTTGTGACAGATGAGCAAATTGCAGATGTGTTGACCAAACCACTAGCCAAAGTGAAGTTTGAGTACTTCAGAGAGAGGCTTGGTGTTCTTCAAATAGAAGATAGTTCGAGGAAGAAGTGATGGGACACATTTGCAGGAGCCATTCCAAGCATGGTGATAGGAGGGTCCTTCCCATGGTTGTGGATGTAAGCGCTATGTGATGAGCATCAGGACGATGCTCTAGATGATGTTCTGCATGATATTGATTAGGATGATCATATGCATTAGGTGGATGCTTTACATGATTAGGTGGATCATGTGTGATGACATGCATCGGGTGGATGCTTTACATGATCAGGTGGATCATGTGTGATGATATGCATCAGGACGATGCTATGATGATGATCATGATGATCATATGTGATGAGTATTAGGACGATACTCCAGATGATATGCATCAGGACAATGCTATGATGATGATCAGGATGATCATGTGTGATGAGTATCAGGACGATACTCTAGATGATATGCATCAGGATGATGTTGTGATGATGATCATGCGATGATGATGTGTATCGGGATGATGTACTATATGATGATGATCAGTATGATCATGAGTATCAGGTTGATACTCCGTGGCCGTGGATAGGTTGTACATGTAGCATAGAAAAGATCCTAGGAGATCCTATAGTATGAGCTAGGATGCTCTTTCGAGGTTTTGCTATGAGAGGCATGTAATCAGCCTTGAAGATCCGATAGGTTGAGCAGTAAGCTCGTAATCAGTCCTGGGATTCTCTGTAGAGTTCTTGAAGGTTGCAAGACACTCTTTAAAGGTTTTTCCTAACCACATGTAATTAGCCTTGGAGATCCGATAGGTTGAGCAATAAGCTCGTAATCAGTCCTGGGATGCTCTTTAGAGTTCTTACAGGATGCAAGACACTCTTTTAAGGTTCTGTGATGGGAGTGACATGCAATCAGCCCTGGAGATCCGATAGGTTGAGCAGTAAACTCATAATCAGTCCTGGGATGCTCTTTAGAGTTCTTGCAGGTTGCAAGACACTCTTTTAAGGTTTTGTGATAGTCAACATGTAAAAGATCCTGGGAGATCCTATAGTCCTAGCTAGGATGCTCTTTCGAGGTTTTGTTGACACACGTAATAAGTCCTGAGGATTCCAAAGTATGGCCAGAGATGACGAAGACCTGCAGGAGGCTAGGCCTACATCCATCATGAAAAAGGGTTGGCTTTGTAGAACTTCCTATGACGAGAAGGATTCAAAGATAGCCCAGTGATCGAGATGTCGAGTGCATCAGCAGTAATGATGATGATGCTCTGTGATTCAGGGATGATGATCCAACTCCAGAATTGAAGACTTGCGCCAATATGTTTTGATGACCTGTGTCTAGAGAATACCTTCCTAGTCAAGAGGGAGTGTTGATGTATTTGTAACTTCGGAAGATATTCACTTGTATATTACATTTGTACTTTATTGTATATCCAATAGAGATGTATTATTCCTCTGATTGGAAGTGTCATCATTTGTATTTGCAAGTGTTGCAGGTTACATTGTAAGTGTCGTCATTTGTATTGATGGGTTATTAGACCACCAGTGTGGGGTCGGCCCTAGTTAGGTCATGCGGTTGGGTTATTAGACTTGATTAGAAAGTTGGCCCTGTTGGTTTATTGGCAGGTCAAGTCAATGTATAAATAGAGGGTGTGCCTCTCTCATTCTATTCATTCACTCACTTCTCAAGCTCGCATAGCTAAGAGAGAAAGTGGTGCACAAGTGGAGGCAGAGGAGTATCTGCTACAGACATCTCTTTGGGTTTGATCATTGTGATCTTGGTTTGTGGCTTATCTTATCTCTGAGGAAGTTGCAGGGTTTTTAACCTTTTTGGTTTTCCACGAGGAAACTTGGTGTCTCTTGTGTGCTTGCTATTGTGTCTATGATTGATATGCTGTACATGTTATTCTCTTAGTGATCCTGAGTGATAATGGAATGAAATTATCGGAAAATTAACAAGAGGTTGTTTGGCCACATGGGAGAGGCATAGCCTTGGAATCCTTGCCAAATCCCTGGAATCAGGTGGCGACTTTCATCAAGAAATACATTTCCTGTGAAGAATTTGTCAAGGGAGGAGTTTGTAGCTCGACCAAGGGTACCCCGAGCCCCTGCTGTGGCAATTGGAGGGTTTGATAGGGTAAATGAGGACCGGAGTTCCTCCAATTCAGCTAGGGGTAGGGAAGGAGCAGTGGAAGAACATATGGAAGAGGTGAATATGGGGGAAGCTACGACAGCAACAAATCCTGTTGCAGAAGGGTATATGATGGAACCAGTGGCAAATGAGGTAGTGATATTGGAAGTTGCAACAGTAGCAAATCCTATCGACTAAGAAACAGACCCAATTGAAGTTGCAGTTAAGGTAGCAGCTGAAGCAGTGGAGAAGGTAGCTGCAGCAGAGGAAGATGAAACTGGAGCAGCTGTTGAAGCTGCGAAGGTGGAAGCTGCGGCTGTGAAAGTTACAACGCAAAAGGAAGAATTCCAAGCAGAGGCAGCAAAAGGAGGAAACAAGGAGGTGCTGGATGTCGCATCCTCCCCTGAAATAAGGGGAACAATTGTTGAAGAGGAGGAATTCATCCCTCTTTCTGAAAATCTGGAAACCCTTGTGTCACAGAAAAGAAGAAGAAGGTCAGGGAATAAGGATCAGACATCTACTACAACAAAGAAGAGAAGAACCAGATCTGTTACAGCAGCAGAAGCAACATTTAATGAAGTCCAGCCATCAGGAGTTGGGGAGAAGAGAGGGACTCAAGCTGTTACATCGGCAGAGGCAGCATGTGCAATTAGGGAAAACATTGGAATTCCCACAGCAGAAACAACAGGTGCAGTTGGGGTAGGTATTGAAATTCCCATCTTAAATCTGAAATCACCAGCTGTTACACAAGAACCTGTTGTGTAAGAATACCAAATTGCAAACCTTCTTTTCGAAAATGACTTGCTAAAGGAGGAGGTGCAATTCCTTTGAAAATAATTGGAGAAATGGAAGGAAGCAACCAGAAATCAGGTAGAGAAGGGTTTGAACACATTAGTGGAGGCTGCAGATCTGTTAGAAAATTCACCTCTTGTTCTGGGAAATGAAGAACAACGAGAAATGGTATGCCCAGAATGTGGAGACATATTCTTCTATGCAAGGCACAGAGTCATAGTGTTGGGTTTGGTAGCACAAGATCCTATACAAGCAAAGCAAGAAGGAGAAAGTGTACATGCAGAAGAGATGATGAAGGAGGATGAGCTAGAAATAGACTTGATCCCTGATTTGGAGCTAGGGGAAGATGAAGGAATGCAATCCCAGCCATCAGGAAATATTGAATTATGCCAGGACCAGTCTCATCTTTCAGAAGACATCGAGGTAATGCAAGAACAACCTCAACAATATGAAGAAATTGAAAAACAGGGCATTGTTACACAAGACCAACATCCTTGAAAATATTTAGTGAAGTTGCAACCCAAACAACAATTGTTGATATTGAGGCACAAGAGAAAGACACTGTTACACAAGAACCAGTGCCTTTAAAAAAGTTTGCTGAAATTGAAACTCAGACCGAAGTTGCTGAGATTGAATTGGAAAGACAGGATGTTGTCACACAAGAACCAGCATTCATAAAGGTATTTGTTGAGACTGCAACTTAGATAGAAGCTGTTGAGTTTTGTATTCATGAAGAGAATGTTGTTACACAAGAACCAGTATTCTCGAAATTATTTGTTGACTCGGAAACACAAATGGAAGATGCCGAGGTTAAAGTACAAGAAGAGGAAGCTGTTACACAAGAACCAGCACCCTCAAAATTAACTACTGAGACTGCAACACAAGTAGAGGTCATTGCAACACCAAGGGAAGAGGAAGTTGTTATACTGCCAATCCAAAATGAGGAAGCTAGAACATCTGGTGACGAGTTAAGAATGCTACTATCTCGAGACATCATTAATTTAGATTCTGATGATGAAAAAGATGTGGAGGATAGAAGAATTCAACGACTGGAGAAAAAGCTTTCCTTGTTACAGCTGGAGGTAGTTAAATGGAAAAAGTATATTGATCAGTGTCGAGAAGGGATGGTCCCTCACTCTGAGCATAGAAAGACTATCAAGGAATTGAGGGAGAATTGGGTAGAGGAATCAACTCTTCAAAAATATCAAATGGAGGGGCTGCAAAAAGAATTGGAGGATTTTAAGGAATTGAAATCCATGCAAAAAGAAAAAGACCAAATGTATGCCCTCTCTCAGGAGCTGCTGAGTTCAAGAGCCCCATCTCCTTCCTACCTAGTATTCCTGTATGAACGGATGACCTTGTTTAAATTAAAAGCCTTACAAGAGGGTAGACCTTATCAATTGATGATTCCTTCCCAGTTTGTGGAGATCTTTCTGTTAAGTAGTTTTCTGGAGCAGCACCTGTTGTGTGAGTTATATTTGCATGATATGGCATGTCTTGGTGAATCTCGCTCTAGTCCTATTCCCTATGCAGGGGATGTTTAGTTGAGAGCCTTTGCCTTTTTTGTTAATAATCATGTGCAGTGGGAAGATGCCTTCCAGACAATATCTAGGAATGAGGCCAATGACAATCTATGGATTAGGAGTGAACCCCAATCTCCTCGTGTTCTTCTTATAAACCATGGAAGGTGTTTCTTATCTCCTTCGAAGTCTCAACATCTGAAGAGAATGCAAGAGAAAGTTATCTCTACCTGTGTTGACTTGATCTCCAAAAAGCAACATCTTGCCTTAGAAGGTAGCAAGCACAGGTGGCAAACTTCCTCTCCAGTTTTGAAGAAAAGGGACCCATACTACTTTAGGAATTTTAAATTGGCTCTTCCCAGGGTAACAGGGTATGTCAATTGCATGAGAACTTGTGGGTTACACTGGCTGGGACTCAAGTTTAAATTTCCACTTATATGGTGGCCAGGAGGAAAGTACAGGGACAATTATACACTTACCAAGGCAGAAGAAAAGCAGTGCTGGGAATATTGGATTGCTTGCAATGGGTTTTTGGAAGTAGGCAAGGAACCTGACATTTCCTTCAATTTTTCCTCTCGGCATGAACTGGTACTAGATTCAGACTCAGATTAGTTGGCTGTTGCATGAGGACATGCAATTGGATAGATGGGGGGAGATGTTGGGCCCCAAAATAGCCCCTTTTTGCCTACACCTATCTACACCTTTTTCCCTGTTTTGCCTTACTATTCCTTGATCTAAGCAGATACTTTCCCAAGCAAAGCATGGATTTCTACATGTATACTCTATTATTGTTTTATTCAATTAATGCCTGATTTGTTTATGGTTTTGTACTCTATCTTTTAAGGTTGTGCTAATATTGCTTGATTCAATAAAGATAGCCCAAAATCCTTTACAAGACCGTAGGTGTAGTAGCTCGCTGACCTTGGAGAAGGGGCATATGTGGCGCCAACTGTTCCTTCTTGAGTTTGGTTCCACAATTCGCTGCAACAGTTCGAGCATTCCTCCACTTGGCCAATTGCGACTGAGTCACAACAGAGCATCCGAGTACCAGCCAGACCACTCAGCTCGAATCTATTCTGGGTTGCGACAGCATGCAACAGCTCAGGCCTGAATGCAACGATTTCATTCAAGATCACTTATGGCTATAACAGTTCCATTGTAAATCGAAAGCCTGAAGATCGTAGATCTTCATGGCTGCCTGATATTTTGGTGTAACGATTTCATGTCATGGGGTATAAATGTAAAGAGGAGTTCTGAGCCTGGGGTGGGAGAATTTCTAATTGTATAAGCTGAGACAGAGAGCTGTGACTGTAATTTCGTCATTCTTAATACAAGGAGCAGAGTTTCTTATATCTGAGTTTTAATTTGTGTTAATCTTCGGCATCTATGATAGAAGGCCAAGGCCCGCCTTCTCACATAGATATCCGAGTTAAGTAGGTAGTTAATTTCCTTTATGTTGCGTGGTGTGGAATTGAATTAGATGTATTACTGCAAACTGCAACAGTGGATTGTTACTTGCATTCCTTTCTGGTAGTTTATGATTGCATCCCGAATAGTTGCAACTGTGTGGTGTGATAGTCGACTATGTAGGTTAGTTTAATTGATGCATAGTGTGTTAGATTCGCTGTTACAGCCAAGATCAACTCTAATTTCTTTCAGTCATTTATTCTTCCTAGGATTTCCAATATTAATGAAATTAGAGTTCAAGCTATTTCTAGTTTCTGGTTGCTGTTGTATCTTTCCTGAATTCATTAGATTAGACAAATTGTGATTGAGTTACAGTAGCTGCTAAGATGAATTAGTTCAGTAGAGATTGAATACTGTAGTTTGATAATTATAGGATTTAACTTCTTGCAAAAGTAATCCAGTTCATTTTTATTCCTAGATCAGTAACCGTTGGATTTATATTTGTAGGAAGGTAATTGTACTTTGAATTCCTAGATGGATAAGTTAGATTAGTGTTAGTTATGAGGTGAGTTTGGCTGAGCAGATAGGTAGGAACATTGATATCCATTTACTTAATCAACTACTTGAAATGTTTATGCATAGACTGTGCTTATTTCCATTGAAATAAAAGACCTCCCTGGGTTGACAATTTATATTGAGCACCCTGTGTGTTAGTTGTAATTAATTTGCATATAGGGTGACCAACAATAGGGTCTAATTTAATACTATTGAATATATAACTATATATCTTGACGTGCTAACCCAAAAGAAAAAATGCATGTCAACGTCAAAAACAAAACTAACCATGACCAAGGCATGCCCACCATGGGCCTCTTTCATAGAGACATTATCCCTTCTGGGACTAGAAACACTAAGTGCCCTTTGTTTCTCTATTAAGATTGCTTCTAGTTGTTGAACAATGTCCTCATTGGCTTCTTGATTCTTTGTTGAGCCAATGGAGACTGGTGGAATTCTTTTCATTGATTGGGAACTCTTAACAAAAGTCTATATCATATTGTATTTCATCTGTAAATCATTTGTCATTTTTTCCTATTTAATCTTATGTTCCCTAAGATGAGCTTCCAATACATCCTGCTTGGCCTCCTGTTTTTCCACGTGCATACTGAAATACTCAATCCCTTGGTGTATGGATTCCAATATTGATTGGATAAGTGACCTAAAATTTTCTTCACCTCATAATTCCCTTCATCACCTTTTCCCCCAGACACGGGAGGTCTCTCAATTCCAAAGGCAAAGCCCAAGAATTGCCTCAGTTTCCACACTATATGATTCACAAAGCTATTGTATATAACCTTACGCCAAACAAAAGTGCCACCTAGGGACCTTTTCAAGTATCAAAACAAGAACGAAAGGGTTTGAAGCGAAATATAGAAAAGAATAAAGTATTATATGGAAAAAATGTGAGATCATACAATGCCATGGGACAATGTGCTTAAATAAGTATTGATTGTTCACCTTGGATAACTAGACATGTATTTTCATTAGATCATATCACTTCATTA
This sequence comes from Larix kaempferi, assembly GCA_027924585.1. Lineage (NCBI taxonomy): Eukaryota > Viridiplantae > Streptophyta > Pinopsida > Pinales > Pinaceae > Larix > Larix kaempferi. Next base: position 3,982,539 of record BSBM01000445.1, read on the forward strand.
ATTTTAATTAATGAATTATTATTATTATGCATTGTTAATATATATATATATATATATATATTACGTTGGCTACCCGTTTAAAATGTTTTGTCCTCAAAGCATGCAAAAGTTATGACTTGGTTTTGGCATGTGACGTCTTCCCAAGATTCTTCATTTTTAAGATTGTCATGGTAGATGATACAAGATGATGTGATCTTCTAAGCGCACAACAAAACTATGGAGTTGCAAAATGGTTTTCCCACCCTAATTCGATCTTCTATGGAACTAAACATTTATAAGGTTCTTGGAGAGAACCTTTTGTATTACAATTTCCAAGATGACTTCTACTTTGAGATCGAATTGTACATGTATGAATATTTTTTGAAACATAAGTAATCTTATTTTTTGATGTTGATATACTAATTGGTTAAGGAATTATCTCTTATGATTTGGATGCCGATAAGGTGTTTCTATAAACTTATCTTTCTCCTTTATATTTGTAAAGTCTTCTTTATTCACCCTTTGTAGAATGTCTTCCTTGCATACTTATGTCGTCTTGTTGATCAACAATTGTTTACTGGTAGAGATACTTGGAATTTCCATCATTTGTACTTCAGCATTTGATGATATTCCTATTTCAACTAGGTTAGTCATTGTTCTTTTGTTGAATGGTGGTCCTTTGTTGACAAGTGGATCTAACTCTAGTTGTGTTTTCTTTTCAACCTTCAACTTCTTGATTTGCGTAAGTAAACTTTGAGTATGCTTTCATAGACGAGAAAGTTCTTCATCTGTATTTGCAATGATCTTGTAATATTTTTTTCTTTAGATCTTTATTTTGTTGTTGTAATTTCTAACTTAATTGTTTCTTACTTTTTAATTCCTGTAGTTGAGCAAGCAACTCTTGATTATGATTTTTTAGGTGAGAATTTTCTTTGTCTTTTTATGTTAATCTCTTCTAATGTTCTATCTTGAAGTTTTGATTCTCCACTTGTAAATTTTGATTACATTGAGTTGTGACGTCTTGTAGCAATTATGCTTGATGCTTGACTTGCAAGTCAAATTTTGTTTTATTCAATTCTTATACTACATGTTCCTTCTTGTTTTTGTTTCGCAACTCATATATTGAGCGATTGAAATCAATGTTAATTCGATCTATTTGTCTACATACTTCTGTCATTTTTTCCATTGGTATCACCATGGTGATTATAAGATTTTTTTAATTTTTTTCTCCTGGAGGAATCGACAAATGGGACGGTGCTCGTACTGACATGATACGAGGTCAATTCCCATCCACTACCACTATACTCCTAGGTGCACCCACACTGCACCTACATAATTACACAACTATTCGAGGTGTGAACTTGTAATGTCACAGGAGTACCTTAACAACGCACCTTATCACCAACTAATCTACACCCAAAAACTAACTATAAGATTTTTTCAATTATATCTTGATATTTTTCTTTTCTTAACTTTACTATTAAATTATTAAACTACATATTTTATTTATTTTTAAACCTCTTTAACTCACTTAGTTACCAATAAATGAGCTATTTAATAACTTCTAAAGTACGATTCTCACTTTACTTTTAAGCACTTTTTTGTACTTTCAATATATCATTTATTAATTGACTTTTAAGCCCTTTTTTGTACTTTCAATATATCATTTATTAATTGACTTTTTGTTCACCCATTAATATAATGAAATATTCATTCCCTTAATTAAATCAATAGTTATGACTGACAATTGTGTGACATTTTTATTTTATAAAATGAATTCATAAAGATACCTTAACTTTATGTTCACGAATTAATATAATGAAATATTCACTCCCTTAATTAAATCATTAGTTGTGACTTTTACGCTGGTGTGATCTTTATACTTTATAAAATTAATTCATAAAGAGATCTCAACTTTATGTCGACCAATTAATATATTGAAATATTCTTTATCTTAATCAAATCATAAATCAATGGTGTGACCTTTGTACTTATAAAATCAATCGATAAAGTTATCCTAGTGGCATAGGCTAAAAACACAACACTTTGCACCTTTCTCGGCTACTGGAAATCAACGTTTTGACCTTCCACGATGAAGTTTAGATGGCGACGACGACTTGCTCTCGACGAACTATGCGCCACCTCCATGCATGTAGCATTGAATTCGGCCACCAACCTACTGACAACCACACAATTAAGAAGGGAGGTGCCCAATTCTGCCCAATCAGGGATCAAATTTGAAGGGTGGGGTCCCATTTCACTTTGAAGGGCTATGAGATATTGAACCCTTCAATGCTGCTATGTAAAAATAAGTTATTCTTTTCATTTGAAAATGTAATAATAGTACATCAAAATTTCAATGTTTACTGACCTAGTAAAGTCGAGAGGCTTTATTTTGCAGTGGATATAGCAACACTGAACATTATATATGTCATATAACACAACTATATTTCGCCCCTATCTAGCGGCTTAGTCTCTAGGCCACTATGCCACCTTTGCCATCTTAGCAGTTTCCTAAATTGAGCAAAGAGAACTATCCGACTCCAAGCAACTTTGTTCTCAATAGCTAATTATGGACTCTATATGCTTCTTATTTATAGCCCCCCCCCAGATCTCGTTATACATACTAAATATGTGGTATGATGGAGTAGAGGATGGGTTGTGAAGCATAAGTAAAACGTAGGTAGACCAAGTAGAGAGGAGATGCATAGATGGTTGAAGTTCTTGCTATATGGTTGAAGTTCATGTTTTTTTCCAGACCAACCGATAAGGGCAACAAAATCAAAAGGTAAAGTAGAACTGTCATTCTAAAAATCAAGATTACAAAAACATTTTTGTCCCAGTTCATACAGTCGAACGCGGATTGTAAGTGTAGTAGCATCGGTGGTCTTCATATTAATAAATACCAAGAATCTTAAATCGTGTACTAGAGGAAGGTGTCGATTCAATGACTGAGCAATTGGGGAAAATAGCTCATGTAATACAGTTTTAGATACAAAGTATGGATTCTTGATCTGACTCATTAACTAGATGCATGGAGGTTGGCAGAGTGGGAACTTCCCCAAATCCCCGGGCTTTTTGGTAAAGTTGGGGGGCGCATTGCACACACCTGTTTCCCGTAGGGATGCAACCGTGTCCAGTGGTCGCTGAACGGGGAAGCACTCGGTTTCAGAGTGAAAACAATGGTCTTCCTTGTCCCCTCCATTTCACGAAAGTTAAAGGGTAGCTAAATTCTCAAGAGCTTCGATCGGGCGACAATGGAAAATAGGGAAAGGCAAGGAGCACATGGAATCATATATATGCATATACACAGGACATATGAAGAAATGAGCAATTGTTGTTGTTGCTACAATTGGGAATTGATAAATGTCGTTCTAAACAACCTCTGACGGAGATTTGTGACAAACCCACTCTCGGGTCCAGGCTTCAAATTTGAATCCTTCAAGGCCCATTTGAAGTAACAAAATTTCATTCAAATAATAATATTGTGTTTGAACTTTGAAGTTATAGAATTTTAATCAAATAACAAAATTTTTAAATAATTGATGGGATCATGAAGGGATAAAATGATGTACATACTTGTAAATTCATAGGATGTCAGCAATCTAGTCAGCCTTGAAGTTGAGCTCCTCAAAGAAAAACGAATTTCTTTAAATATGTTTATGGTAGGCTGGCATTGCCAGCTTCGCTCTGCAAACTCTCCTAGAGGAATGGAGGAGATAGGGTAGGTGGAACTTGGAAGTAGCTCAACCACAGTGGAGTAGGGGTATAAGAAAAAGCTTGTTTGTATTCATGTAATATTATATATTGATGGTCGGAGCCATGGAAGCATGGAATTCGAGCATTGACTTGATACAACAAAGAAAACAGAAGGTGGGACTCGGGAGCTGCAGGATTGACTTGATACAACAAAGAAAACACAGGGTGTGAGGCTGGGAGCCGTAGACGGTAGGATTAACTTGATACAACAAAGAAAACACAAGGATATAGGTAGGGGCCACGAGCACATTACAAGAAGTTTCTGGATTGTGGATTTTGTCTAAAATGCCAAATTCGGGGCACATTAACATAATATATTATACATTGAATACTCAATTAACTCATGGAGTCAACATTCACGAATTGGTATGTGATAACTGGTAACTTGGTAAGCCCGCTGCCAACAACACGTATGAGACACCAACCAGGTTTAATAAATTTGTTGATGCCTTTAAATGTGTTAAACACGTAAGCGCTCGCTACAAACACGAGAACTTGGAAGCGTTCAAGCCATGGGCTGCTCAGTGTAAGCCCGTCCACGTAAGTTGGTCAATGATATTATTAGAGGCCCAATGGTCCATGATGCATGGATGATCAAACACGTGGATATTGGAGAGTAACTGAGTCCAACTCCCAAGTCACCTAGCTAGTAGCCGCACTCCCAATTTCCCACTGAAAACTATTGATGGGTGAAATTTGAAGCTATCCTTATGTTGCAATTTTAAATAGTAGTGGTTAATTTAATTATTGAAGGGCTTACCATGAAACTAATTTTTTTTTGCATGGTAAAATTTGAAGCAGCCTTCTATGACATGTAAAATGGCCTCTGAAGGGCCCTGAAGTCTTCAAATTTGAAGCCTGTGCCCAATCATTCCCCAAGAAGATCAAATGCGTCCGCGGAGAATTTCGTTTTACAAACCTGTATTTGAATCTGAATGTGAATGAAGACAATTTTTCATACATGAGTTCACATTCTTCATACATGATACATTCTTCATATTGTATATGGAATTGCTTTGGAAAGTGCGTCGAGAGCATTATTCTGCTTTATTCTCACTTATATTTTGGCCTAAGGTAGCCCCCTGATAGGATTGACTAGTGATAATTTGCCTTGTGACACCTGGCAACTTTGGTTCTGGAACAAGGAGCTTCATGAGCTTAGTGGGAAATCATTAGGGTTGGGACATGCAATTAGGTAACTGTTGGACTGCTCTGCTTCATTACTCCTCCCCTGTTCCAGTTCCAGGGACTCTGACTTTGTCCATAATTTATACTTCCTAATGTTTAAACCTTTGGACCTTCGTTTCTTATAGAAAGAAGATTCCATAGAACACTTGTATCATGAGGAGATTATGGATATATTCTAGTAAATGTGGATGGATTCCAAAGTAAATGGGATCAATGCCAAAGGAAATGCAAAAATGCGAGCGTCAATTTTTCCACTTGAGAATACCTGATTTCAACTAAGATAATAGATAACGTGCTCCTGGAGCTTGTCATCCTCCTGAACCAGGACCATGGCAACCGTCTCTTGATATGCGGCGATATAAAGCAAAAAGTATCTACTATAGTCGGGAATACAAAGCAGAGGCGCCAATACTAGGGATTTCTTAAGAGCATTGAAGGACTCTTGGGCTCGCTCATCCCATATAAGCAGAACGTTCTTCTTCAAAAGGTGCACAAAACCCTTAGTAAGGCTAACAAAGTTCACTATAAAGCGACGTAGAAAATTGGCTTTCCCCTGAAGACTCTGAAGTTGAGTAATTGAGAGCGGGGGAGGCAATCAAAGTATTGCCTCAACCTTTAAAGGGTCGACCCTAATCCCCTCCTTCGAAACGATGAATCCCAAAAGGCAACTAGTTCTAACACAAAAGATGCATTTTTGAGGGTTTAAACGGATCTTATAACACCAACATCTTTCGAATACAAGTCGGAGGTGGGATGGATGATCCAATCTCTTGCGAGAGTGAGCAGCAAGATCATCCAGATAAGCCTCTACAATACACTTGAGATCGTGGAACGCGAAGGTCATAGCCCGCTGAAAGGTTGCTCCAGCACTTTTAAGTCTGAAGGGCATTTTTCGGTATGCAAAAGTACCCCAAGGAAAAATAAGCGTTGTCTTATGTTGATCCTCGGGCTTAATTTGGATCTGATTATAACCAGAAAAACCGTCCATAAACAAGAAAATCTCACTTCCCGCACATTCGTCCAGAATCTGATCAATGAAAGGTGTGGGGAAGTTATCTTTTCGATAAGCTTTATTCAGATCTCGAAAATCAGTGCACACTCGGATGGTTCCTTGCTTTTTATCTACATGAATGTGTTTGGATACCCATTCAGTTAAAGGAATCGGGTAGATGAAGCCAGCTTTAAGAAACTTCTCTACCTCTGCTTTGATAACGGGTGCGTTTTGGGGATTCACCGCTCTTAGGCACTATGGAATATGTTTAGCATTAGGATAAGTCTTAATTTCATGCTCGACCACTCTCGGGTCAATTCCTAGCATCTCTTCGTAAGACCAGGAAAAACATCCTGGAATTCTTTAAGTAAATCGGTGTAGATATGAACTTCTTTAGGTTAGCAATATGCACCAATATAGATATTCTCCACTTTTCCCGGAGTTTGAGAAATGTTGATCGGAATTGTGGGAGAAATATTCGCCATGTTCCCTTTAGCATATATACCATGCATATCCAACGGGACCATAGGGTGACCAACCTTCTCATTTAAGGTCGATTGAAACTCATACTACTTGATCTTTTCAAGCTATGGAAGGAAATAAGATCTACGATGAACGTCTTCCCAAGGCCTTTCGGGACCATTCATGGCCTCGATAATATCTTCATGTGAAGGAAAAGTATCATCGAGACAATCATGTGAGAACGATGAGTTGATCACCCAACCAGGCAGTAGTGCAAGATCTTCCCCCTCCGTCTGCGAAGAGTAAAGATCAGGGTCTGCAGTGACTTGTTGTACAACTTGATAAGCAACCTCAGCTACAGACAGTGGCATGGCCATTCCCATGTGTGAATTTCCTTCGCATGATGCATTTAGGGAAGGGAGAGTCCATGGATCATTAAAGTATGAAGTGCGAAATGAAACCGGACTCAACGATGATGGAGCACCATCGGAAATGGAATCGATAAACGAGATTGGTGCCAAAAAATTAAAAATCCCCATGAGAGAGGAATACATATCGACACCAACATTCTCAATTCCTTGGTGAGAATTTTCAATCTTAGGGACTGTAGATCCCGTCGATGAAGAGGAATTAGAGCTAGCAAAAGATAACTTATCGATGGTCACGATTTTTCATTCATGAGGAAAGCAAATCACGTGAAACATGGATGACAACGACCGCTTTCATAGCATAGATCCAATTCATATCCAGTAAAATATTATAGTCAAGGGGTGCATCAACCACCTCAACCTAAACCAACATGGATTTCCCACCCAACTGGACCTGGAGAGAGGGTATAATTACATGCAGTCGAAACGAATTCCCATCGAATGCAGTCAACATGGTCATGGACATATATAATGGAGGAGAGCTAAGGGCCTTCTAACAAGATAGGGACATCACCGACGTAGAAGAACCTTCATCAACAAGACTACCATTGATGGTCATATCAAGACACTTCACATTAACTTGGAAAGCCACATGGTATGGTAAGCGAGGCTGAACATCATCGGTCTCAAACTTGATAACACTAGGGCCACTTAAATCAAAAGGTCCCAGGGCAGATAGCAAGGCATTCCTTTGTGAAGGACACATTTGGAGTACCTACAAAGTTGACATAGCACACAACATTTGGTCTCGATCCTCAACGATGGAATAGTTCTAGGTGGCTCAAGCATTAGGGTTGTGGGCCGAGCACTTAAGGAATCCTTTCGGAACACGTGGCATAGGGTCAGGCTTATCAATCTGCAAAGGGATCTCCGGAGGATGAGGCTCTTTCCCCATAGAGGGTTGCAGAGGACCATAGTCACGAGAGTGAGTAGCGACATTAACCTCTGACTGGACCATATTAACGCATCCATGGCCACCATCATGGGCTAAAGGGTTTGAACTTCCACCAGACCCATTCCCGGTGTTGGAAGCATTCGAAGTCATATTTTGATTGTAAGGAAGTGGATTCATTAACACATATGGGCTCTGTGCTATGAGCTTTGAGGCTTCATCCATTCTGGGGCAAAGTGAGTGAGGTGATCTTGTGAGAAAACTTATAAGGAAACTTCACCTTCCATTTTTGCTTCTTGTCCCCACTGGCATTATTGTCACATTTTTCATTATTTGGATTTCCTTTCTTATTATTATTATTCCCCACCCTTACGATTCATCTTCCCCTTCTTCTTATTCCCTCCAAGTTGTTGGTTGACTTTCAGATTCGTCGACTATACAGAATGTACATCCGATGACTGGGTGGGAGAGCACGAAGCCATAACTTGTCCTACTGCAGACTGGCTAATGGAAAAATTCTGCATCTGATTCATCACCTAGTCTACAACTTTGGAACTCGTGGTGCCTACAATGTCATCGACATGAGGCCTCGGAGTTGTCTTGGGTTCATGACTTGATCGCGGTGCGTAAGGAATCATTTTTTATAGAAGCCCAGATTGAGCGTAGATCAAGTCTAACTGTTGAGCTTTAAAGACAGCATGTTCCTCAGTCATTACTCTAGATGTTGAGACATCCTTCGCAATATAGGGAAAAAGGCACTTAAGGAACCATTCCAACAGGAACTCCAATGGAATATTAGCTTTAATTAACCTCTTTCGTCTACGCCACTCCTGAATATGATCCGAAATGTGAGTGTATTTATCTTGACGAAATTATGTCGATAAAATTTTCATGCCTGCGTCATAACGGACCGACAACTGAAAGTGGTTGAGAAAAACTAAGGCTAGGTTGTTAAAGGTCCGGTACATGCCCTCGGGTAACTCGGCATACCATTTCATAGCAGGCCCTGTGAGGGTGCATTTAAATAGTCTCAAATGAATAGAATCATGATTTAAGGAATTTGACGAGCACCAAAGGTGAAAGGTAGTAACATGATCACCCCGGATCCTCACCATTCTTACCCTCAAGCTTAGGGATGTCCGAGATAAGCTTAGTGGGGACCATAGGCCATGCCAAATCATGACACAATGGATCATTTGTTAATCTAGATAAGTTTGGAAAATTCAAGGTATCCAGAAATGGGATCCTTGGTTGAGACGCTTGAGTAAGTGCCCCTCGGAAAGATTGACTCTGCAGATACATGCCCATAGGAATAGGATTCAAGATCATGGGCCACGATGGATTATGATAGAGACCATGACCTTGACCACTAGGGTAATAACCCCCTCCAAACTGATTCATATAAGAATGAATGGGCATTTGCATGGCAGGGATCCCTTGGGAAAAGAAGGCAACATTACCAAAATTACCCATAGGATGGTACACATTGTCCCTTGACATAGGGGGAGGAATATATCCCCTCTACGAAGGAAATCCAGACGAAGGGGGATCCATATTAAATGATACATTCCCTCCCAAAGGAATGAACGAACTTGGAGGAGGATGTGCCATAAGAAATTCATTCATAGGAACCGGTGTGGTAGCTGATAAGCAGAAATATGGGATATATGAAGTAGAACCACCAATGGCATGCCCACCCCACCCACAAAAGGATTAAAACTAGTATTAGGGGTTGATGAAGGGGGAGGCCACCCCCCACAGAAAGGAGAAGATGGAGGGGACATGACCACTCCCAAACTGATAGGCAGTAAAGGGGGCCGATATGGCCCCAAACCCAACACTAGAGTTACCACTACAAACTGGTATGGATGATGGGATACTTGATGAATGATTAGGCATGCCAAAAGTAAATGGATTAGTGGTTTCGGGAATCGACGAAGCATCACTACCTGATAATCATAAGGAAAAAGTGGACAAATGATCTGATGACCAAGGATGCTCAAAAGGATTCAATCTAATAGGTTGGGATGAAATAGCATCGTGAGAACCCGTGAACACATGTGTTCCAGGGACCCAAGAGATAGCAGAAGAGGGAGTCCCATGTAATCCTCCATCCAATGCCGATGAAGGGGTCGAAGGGTCCCCTACATATCGGATGCAGAGCTCACGGTAATAATTATTTGAAGCTCTCTATGGGATATATAAGGACCCCCGATAGTATCTCTACGCCTATTATGGAGAGGTTGCAAAGGATCACTGGGTGGTAAACCTGCTAAGCAACGAGAACGGTGGATGGACGAAACTCGATCCATGATTACTTCAAAAAAGTCGTAAAAACAATATTGATCACTAAGGCCAACTAACAGGTATCAAGCACACTCCTAGAAAAGCTAAGCCAAGATGCACACAAACATAGAAGATGGCCAAGGGGCCTCCCGACACTATAGAAGGTGTGCCTCGCTCGGGAGGGGCCTGGGACTCCCGTTACTATAGTCGGAGGTAACAAAATCCGTTATAAGGGCCCTCAAACTTAGAAGCGCAATGCTATGTCCTATCTAACCCCTATATGACTCATGACACTCACATAATAACCCCTGCAAGTACCATATGTGGTACCTAGGATAAGCATGTAAGGTCACCGCGTGTAACCAATGCTTGGGTGAACATTCGTTAGCCAAGTCCACCGTATGGGAAGGGTAGCTAAGCTCGAAGCTCAAGAAGCACTTAGGTGCTTCCAGAACCCACATATACGAATAGAACTCATATATATCTCCGACGCTACGAAGGTATTGGAGGGCTATCTACACAACCAACTTCCACGTGACCTCGTGCTTGACTCATGTGTAAGAGGAGCTTCCTGAGAACACCAATTATACCATGGATTTCACCACTCCCCGGACATACACCTAATGTTGAATTTCATAGTCTTGGAGAAGTTTACTCACAAAATCCTATTCCAAGACTCTAAAACCTATACTTGTTTGTGCACCATAGAAAATAAAATCTTTCTAATCAATTTTAAAGTTAATCATTAATTTTAATTGGTTGTTGCTTACTCAAAATGATATGGTTGTGCAACTAGTGATGTTTGTGACTCAACAAAAAGAAAGAAGCATACATAGAAACATTACTAAGTACTAGTCTTGTTTTTCAAATGAAATTTGTATGCCACTAATTGAAAATGCACAGGTATGGTCCCTTTCAATTTCAAATGCAAATGCAATCTTTCCAAATAATGCTTAGACTAATGCAACTCCAAGCAAAAATAAAAGTGCTCAAGTAAAAATGCAAAATGCAAATATTTTTGTATTTTCAATATAATAGAATGAAAATGAAAGATTGAACCATAAACCTCTCATATTATGTAGCTAGTATAAGAAACCAACCAAGCAAAAAACTAAGAATTCATGACTCAAACAAACAAACAAAAAGGACTACTCATGAAAAAAATGACAAAAATCTAATTTGATTAAAAAAAATAAAAATGGAGCTTCTAGTCACTATAAAGGCAACCAACATACATCATAGAGACCTAAGAAGACTCATCAACACTCAGAAATCATCCAAAAAACATATAACTCAAGAAACAAGCTTAAAAGTGAGATGTATGCGATTGCCAGGCAAACAACAATGTGTGTATGTGGGTAAAACACAGTCATCCCGCATGGGTATGCATGAAGGGCACAACCAGCCCACGTGGGTGGATAAAAATGGCCAAAAAATTAAGAATGAAACCAAATCACTCAAGAAACAATCAAGGTATTGACTGTCAAGCTACCAACGACACAAAAACTCAGAAAAAACAGAGAGCAATAGGAGAGAAAAATGCACAAAAAGACCCCAAAAAGGAGAGTCCCTAGTGGAGTCGCCAATTTTGTTATGGAGAAAAACTTCCTAGGGCTTGGGGTGGAACCACAACAGACAGAGTGACACCAGAAATCAACTCAATTCTCAAGTATGCTATGTAAATGTGAAATGCCAACAATAACAAGAGAAAACCCTTACCTCAACCGGATATTCGAAGAAGACCACCGTTGAGCTCGCAATTCAATGGTCCTTACCTACAACTTTTCCTCAACAACCAAGATATACAAGCATATAAAATGCATATAAATTGTTAGCATATAATCTAGCATAGTCCATTAACATATTAAACAAATATACCCAATGAGAATAGCATAAACAGTTGCAACATGAATTCGATGAGAAAATAGTATTGCTATTAATATATGAACATAAGTGCATAGTGACAACCTTTTGTCGGCAACTCGTCGGAACCAAGATACTAATTTACTTCGCCTAGGCCTCCACCACTTCAATCCTCCATGCAATGGCAAGCTCACAAGTTCAAGGAGTAATTGGGTTCCTCCTTCATAAGATAAGGAAGAGCTTGGGGGATGAACATAAAAGAGTTGAATCTAAGACCACATATACTATGAAACAAGAACTCGACACAGTTTTCATTTTTCTCTCTCCTAATTTAAGTAGCTTTTTTTAACTCCATTTAAAAAAGGGTTGATACCAGTATCACACATTTTCATTTTGAGGCATTTTTTCAGGCCTTTGAATTATCTTTTTCGTAAAATATTTTTTATTTCTATTTTCAATTGTGTTTTTAGAAATTTAACCAAATAACATACATTTATAAGCAATTTATAATGAAAAACATATTCATTTTGCAATTTTTTTATTATAAAATAAGACATTTTTATTGACAAAATTGTAAAAAATTTCTGAAAATAAAGACATTTAAAACCATTTTCAATGAATTCTCAGAGATTTTTGTATAAAAATGATACTATTTCATATTATTTTCATAAAAGTGACAATTCACATAAATTCAAGAAAAACTATACCATATATTTGTAAAAAACATATTAACAAAATTATATATATAAATTTTATTTCTAAAATAAAGTCTGAAAGTCAAAACATTACTAATATATCCTATCAAAAAATTGTCTAATTTAACATTTTCTTCAAGACATGAAACTAATCAAGAATATCATGCAGGCCAAATTCTTCATCGAAATTGGAATTTTCTGTAGCTTGGCTTTCCTCGGCGACAACAATGTCCTCTTCCATTGGGTCTTCTATGTATGCAAGATGCCCACAGTGCTCCTTTCCAAACACCCCTCCTAATGGGGGTTGAGGCTCTTTTGACATCTTTAGCACAAGTGTTTCACTAAACTCTAAAGCATCCCCCCTAAACTATATAATAAAAATTAAAAAAAAAAATTAAAACCTAACCCCCCCCTAAATTATATAATACAAAATTAAAAAAAAATAAAAATCTAAAACCTCCCCTAAACTATATAATAAACAAATTAAAATCTAAACCCCCCTCCAAACTATATAATAAGCAAATTTAAAAAAAAATTAAAATCTAACCCTCCCCAAACTATATAATAAACATTTTTTTTTAATTATTAAAATTTTCGTAAACCCACCCCTCCTCCCTCCTCGCACCCCCTTCCTGCGCTGCCCCCCTTCCTCCCTCCTCCCCGTGCCCCCTCCATTCCCCTTCATCCCTCCTCATGCCCCTTGCCCCCTCCTCCCCTTCCCCTCCTCCCCTTCCCCTCCTCATGCCACCCCGCTTCCCCCTCCTCCCTCATCCCCGTGCCCCCACCTTTCTCCATCCTCCTCGTGCCACCTCCCTTCCCCCTCCTCTCACCTTGCGCTCCCCCTCCCCCGCCACCCCCCTTCCCCCTCCTCCCCGTTCCCCTCCTCCTGCCACCCCCCTTCCGCCTCCTCCCTCCTCCCCGCACTTCCCCCTCCTCCCCCTGCCATCCCTTCCACATCCTCTTGCCGCAGGAGGAGGGGAATGGAGGGGGCGTGAGGAGGGGCATGGGGAGGGGGTGGCAGCAGGAGGAGGGGTGCAAGGAGGAGGGGGAAGGGGGAGGTGGGGGAAGGGGGCACAAGGAGGGAGTGGGGGGGAGGGAGGGGGCACGGGGAGGAGGGAGGAGGGGGAAGGGGGTGGTGGGAGGGGCGGGAAGGGGGTGGTGGAGGGGCGGTGCGGGGAGGAGGAGGAGGGGGCGGAAGGAGGCATGGGCACGAGCGGGCCTCTCGCTTGGGCACCAAAGGGACACCCCTCACAGGCGGCACGATGCGCCCAAGGGGGAAGGGGGCACGGGAGGAGGGAGGAGGGGGGGGGGTCTAAGAAAATTTTAATATTTTTTTAAAATTTGTTTATTATATAGTTTAGGGGGGGGTAGATTTTAAATTTGTTTGATTTTTTTATTTAAATTTGTTTATTATATAGTTTAGGGGGGGTTTAGATTTTAATTTTTTTTTTAATTTGTTTATTATATAGTTTAGGGGGGGGGGGTTTAGATTTTAATTGTTTTTTAAAATTTTGCAAGATGGGAGTCTGTTAAACCAAGTCGTAGATCCCGAAGGAATATGACATATGAAATGATGGGCATATATGTAGACTTAGATGGTGCACCCATTGGTAATAGAGAAGAATATGGTTCATCTACATCTTCATCCAGTCCTTCATCTGCAGAAAATGTAGATTCTGATGGCGTGTCATAATCCATGGATGAATTTGAATAATTTCGCATGAAGCATTTTAGATGTTTTTTATTAGTATGATGTTTGTAATTGAAACTCTAAAGGAATTTTTGAATATTTATATGAATCATTTGTTCTTTAATGGTCTAATATATTATTTCATTATGAATCACCTCATAATTTATTTGTTTTTATATGGTTAGAGTGGTGAAATTATTTATGAATTTTTTGTTTTGTTTAATATGCAACTTTCAAAAAAGTTGTAATTTATCTCTTGAAGAAAAAAATATTTTTCCAATTTAGGGGTTGATTTTACAGTTTTTGGAAACAACAGTATGGGATGTTTAGTCCACGACTCTTTTTATTTTACCCTAATTAAAAAAAAATACCGTGTATACTTGTATCAACACTTTTCTATTTGGGGGGTGTTTTTAGTGTTTTTTTCCACAAAAATCATCGTTTTTATGGCTAGAGTTCTCATTCATAGTATAAAGTTCTTGTTTCATAGTATAAGTGGTTCTAAAAAGGACAAGGGATGCAGACTCAAGGCAATGGTAACGGAGAAAAATTCCTCCAAATTTTCCTTGCTCTCTCTTTCTCCTCCCTCAAATGCTCCATAATGTCTTAGTATATAACCCTCAAAGGAGGTGGAGGGTCTAATCAGAGCGTTTTCTAGCATATGGAAGGCCAAGGATCAAAATGGTCATTACTTGGGAAGGAAAATCCAAAATATTTTTAATCTTGAGCATGAAACCCAATGTACGTGGGCTGTAATGGATCATCCTGCATATACACATGCTGTAGTGCTGGTGACCCACGTACATCAACAAAAATGTGATTTTTAGGGTTTTTACTGAACAAGAAGGGTAATATGAGGTCTGCAGATGGATATGGTAGGCCATTAAGGCATGTTGTATAGAGTGTGGAAAATCATGCTATAACAATAGTGATCTCCCTTAGGATCGGTGCATATTTTATGCCTCTTGGTTGGTTAGAATATTTTTGAGGATTATGCTTATCTGAGTTGCAATTCAGTGCTTCTAGTTGCTTCACATCCTGGCATAATCTTTGGATTCCTAATTGTCAATCCTGGAAAGGCAATATGCAGAATGAAAATGCTTCTTCATTTGCATTCAAGCATTTTTCAGCTTGTGAAAGTAGCTAAGTGCATACAAATGTATTTTTGGATGAAGCTTCATAAAGGTTTAAACTTGATAAAGATGTTCATAAAGATAAGGATACCATTCCTTGATAATGTATTCCAATACTTGATAAACAAATTCACATCATGTGTTTCCCTTGAGATTTATTGCTACTCGAATATAAATCAACATGTGTTTTAAGTATTTTTGCAGCTTTATAAGACCCCATTCTTGTTGCTTTGATTGGTTAGTGACATTTTGTAGGAAATGAAGTGATTCAAATTGATTGAGAATCACAGACAAATGCATATTAGCATTTTAATCATTGTCTTTTATGGGTTTGACTTGGCTCTATGACAATGATTTCTAATATTTGGTTTAACCTTCAGATTTAAGTCAATTTTTTTCCAAATGATGCCCTCAACTGGAAATTTAGTTATTATCTTAATTCCTAATCCTTAATTGGTCATGTTTTGTCAGATGATTGATCTTTACATCATAGTGGGAGTTCAAGAGAGGGTATAGAAAAATATATTGCAAACCTTTTTGCTTTACATTGGCACAATTGTATATGGATATGTTAGAGCTTATTGGAAGTTATTTTTTGAAAATTTAGGAAATATTTTCTAACTTGTCATTATAAAAATACTCTGGAGTTGTGTTCACCATTTATATTTGGTGTCTTTGATGGTTATCATGTTTAGTGATCAAGCAGAGCATTCTAAGACTTGCACTTTCAAGCCATACTTTTCACTCTAAGAGACACAACCTTTTATTAGAAGATCCAAATCACTTTCTAGTTTATTTTCTAGAAATAAGACATTTGATATCATCTTTGGTTAAAATTTATGCCAAATTAGTAGGAAAATCTAGGCACTAATGTTTGTATAAGTTAAGGTTTATAAAGTTAGTGCTGAAAAATCGCTAAAGATTGCAGGCTATAGTATTTGAGCACATCTCTTGATTCCCATATCCAAATTCAGTGCGACTTTTTTCATTGAAAGATTACATTCAATGTTGTTACAAGTTAATTTTTTTGAGTATTTAGTGTTGAAATTAAGGAGTTGCAATCCATACAAGTCTGCTATTTGAGAAATGTAAAAAATACCAAAAGGGAAAATAATGTGCTCATCTCATTAAGGAGAAATCGATACAAACACATATTTATAATGATGTGCCTTAGTGTTCTACTATGGATCTTGACCTACAATTCTCTTTTAAATTTCGGCGGCTAACCTCAACATCTAGGTTACCTCCTATTTATTATTGTAACACGTTGATTCTCCAAAGTCTTCACTTCACTTTTGCAACTCTTTGTACCTCTTTTGTCACTTCAACTTCCTTTTACATCCTTTTGGTTTGCTTTAGTGCTTTAGATCTATCATTTTGGTTCCACCCCCAATTTTTTATTATTTAGTTTCCCATAGAATGTTGGATTTGTCATGCGCACTTCTTGTGCTTGGCCTCTTATGTGTATTTCTCTATGATTCACTTCTTCTCTATGTGTTTTATCTCATGCACTTGAACCCTTGAGATTTTATTTGACTTCCCTCAAAACTCTTTCTTTGTCATGTGTTCACGACCTTGCACGATCTTCAAGTCTGGATGCACACTTACTATTATGTGCTTAAACTACATATGGTGCACCTAACCGATATTGTGCACTCTTGTTTGATTCATGTAGCTTTTGCATGTGAACTCTATTATATGTGCTTATTCTACTTTGTCTCTCCACTCTATCATCTTTGTATCATAGAGATCGAGCATATAAATAAACCAAGAATAATTCATAAGAGTTATCATAATGCATAAATGAAAAACTATTTATTATTATTATTATATAGGATTTGAAATAGGTCAAGTCAATTCATTTTATGAACGTGAGATAAGACTACGAAATACAATGATGGATATACCCTCTTTGGATCTACTTCAATATGTTAAATAATCTACTGGAAGCCATGGTGGAATCCTTTTTTTTAAAATACTTCATATATCTACAAAGAAATATTAACAACCACACCCACTCAAGGGTTTTTGATCCCAGGTATCCACATTAATACAAACCCAATCACTTCAATGCTTTCCGTACACCACACTCCCGTGGGTGGCAGAAATATTAAAATAATTTTTGAAAACCCTCAGTAATTGCCTCAAGTTACTCAATGAAGTTTTGTGAGCAGAACTTTATGCACTTTATAGAGTCAAATCAATGAATTGTATACCATGATTATGGTATACAATTGGTAAAACATAAACTGATTATAGTGTCACCTCCTATCCCTTCTCCTATTTAGACCTTTTATTTTCAAATTAACTGGATACATTGGAGAATCAGAGGTTGTGTTCACATTCCCTTGCCACATCTTCAACCTTTATTATGGGGGTGATGTGATGGTAATCTTCAAAATGCAACACATTAGAGAAAATCACCTAGCAAAATTAGAATT
This sequence comes from Larix kaempferi, assembly GCA_027924585.1. Taxonomy (NCBI): domain Eukaryota; kingdom Viridiplantae; phylum Streptophyta; class Pinopsida; order Pinales; family Pinaceae; genus Larix; species Larix kaempferi. Next base: position 4,000,346 of record BSBM01000445.1, read on the forward strand.
TTCTATGAAGAAGTAGCCATGTAAGAGAATACCAAGAAATAAATAGAATTAGTGTTACTATTGGAGATGAGATATAAAACAATTAAAAATAGTCTCATAGAAACAAACTCTATGTGGTGATAGGAGGTTAAGTTTACTAAAAATATGAGATGGGAAATAACATCTACATTTAAGAATGAGACATCAAAGAAATAATCTCAAAGAATATAGTTACATATGCATCTCTAGGTTAAGCTGTCATACAAGCTGAATTGTGAAGTAAGTAACATGAAAAGAATCCGGGAAAGTTTGAAAACAACCTGCCTATCACAAAATAGAAGTTAAGTTAACAATAATACCAAACATTAAGGATCACATACCTGTATAAATGTGGACCGATTTGGCATCAATTGATATGGGACACCACCATTGAAACATAAATCACTCTCTTATGTATGTTCACCATTACCACACATCACTATCATGTGCAATACTCTATTCAAGAGGTACAACTCTTTTATACATGAATTATGTCCAAGCCACCTTATTGTTGTCACCAATCATTGTTAATTCCAATCCCAACAATAATGCCAAATGTTGAAAATAATCCACCCAGGTTGTGTAGTTTGGAAAGATGAACAAATTTAGTCAGAATGTGTGTGCAAGTGATGTTCATAACCCACTCATACACATGAACACCTGTAATGCCAAGAAACTTACTCAACAAGATTTTCATGTGTTACATGTTGGGGTTGATATAATTTAGTTTTCTTGGGGGACCTCCTTATACACATGAGGCGACACACTCCAACTCTTTTTGGGGAACATCTAGATTCACAAACATAGATGCCACTACATAGTGAGACACACACAATGACACCTGCACACTACATTATTTACAACAATGACCATTTTTGGGCTAACAAACCACCTGAAAAACTATCCCAATGTACAATATGACTTAATTGTGGAGTTCTTTCTAGGGTTATTGCTACAAAACACTAACCTGACATTAGATATACCCTAGACTCCTCAATTCTATGAAAGTATGTAACACAACATATCTTTGAGCCTAGGAATACCTCACAATGAAAGAATTAACAATGAAGAAGAATTGCAATGAAATCTAGCAAGAATTGAGCAGTAAATCAAACATGCAAAGAAACTAAGATGTGCATAAACAATGGTGTCATATTCCATTAATCTGTTTACTAAAAGAATATAGTAACAATTGGATAAATTTGATTACCCAGGAGGAATTCGAATCATCACAATCTAGCATAGGAATTGTCCCCACTATAGTGCTCCGATGGTGCCAAACTCAATTGAATGTTAGTGAATTGAAGCTACTGTCAGTTAACTAATCATGAAGGGTGCATCAGTGAGTTTATCATGCAAATCAGGCTAGAGAGGGCACATTAGTTGACAATCAGTTGCAATCAGAGCTCAAACCCCCCACTACCAGTCATGAACTCAGGTGGACTGAACCAGATCACTGAGTTAGCTCCTAAAGTGTAGGGAACTGAATCTGCATGGCCTAAATTCATCTATGCAGGCATGAATGACCTAAATTCATGCATGGAGGGTGCATTAGGTGGCTAATGAGGCCTATATGTCAACTGAACACATTAGGGGGTCAACAACATCATCCAATACTAGGAAAATGGATTAATACTAAGGTGCACAAAGGTTGGAGTATTAATTATCCTAACACCCCCCTTAATCCAAACTTAGACAACCTGGGCCCTGGTAACTGATACCAAAGGTCACCCATACAATCTATAATAAAAAATAACTGTTCATGAAACTAAGGAAATGGGGAAAACCTCATGGGAAACCCCCCCCCTAAAAAATGAACAGCAAGCAACTCAAGCAGCCTTCACACCAAGCAAAGATCTGAGATAGGAAAATATCTTATGAGTGAAAGACTTTGTAAAAATTCCCACAGTTTTCTCCTGTGTAGGACAATAATGCAATGTGTTGGTCCTGTTGTGCACTAGTTCCCCAATGTAGTGCATATGAAACTTAGTTTTCCATCTTGGATCATGGCAAGCCTCTTTGAATGATTGTGGATCAGACTCCATCATCATGTAGCAGCTCTCTGGGAGAAGTGGATCTGTATGACATAGTGCAATGTTTGTGTCTTGGTACTGAGATTTGGTTCTTCTATGGTCATATGGATCCCCAATTATGTTCTTAGTAGCTTCAAGGACTTTGTGAGCTCATTTTGGACTTGGCCATGGATTGGGAGCAGGTGCTAGTTCTGTATCTGTATCTAATTGATCTTCATTCTCAACATCAAGATATGATTCAACTTGGTCCTTATCAGAAGAGACATCTTTCTAATCTTCATCAGGTGCAAATAGAGTAGGCATATCAGATCTACCTTTTTCTTCAACTGTCTGTAGATGTTGCAATGGATCTTCATTAAATTGGACACTTCTTTCAATGAAGCATCTTTTGGTTGCAATATCCATCAGTTTGTATGCCTTTGCATCTTCTTCATATCCCAACAAAATTCATTCGCTACTTTGGGGTTGACGAGCTTTTATTTTTTCAAATGGGATTTTGGCCCATGCCTTGGATCCAAAAACCCTTAGGTGAGATACATTTGACTTGTGTCCCTTCAGTGCCTCGAATGGAGTGACCCCATTCACAGATTTGTGGGGTACCCTATTCTGAATGTATGAAGCACAATTCACTACTTCTGCCCAGAGATATGGTGGAATATTCCTTGCCTCAAGCAGACAAGTAGCCATTTATTTCAATGACCTATTCACTGCTTCTGCCCAGAGATATGGTGGAATATTCCTTGCCTCAAGTAGACAAGTAGCCATTTATTTCAATGACCTATTCTTCCTTTCAGCTACACCATTTTGTTGTGGTGTGTATGGGACAAAATGCTGCATTTGGTTTCCCTCATAAGCACACAACTGCTGCAAATCTCTCTTGATGTACTCCCCTCCATTGTCAGATATGAGTGCTTTGATCTGCTTCCCAGTAGTGTTCTCAACCAAGGCCTTGAAAACTTTGAAAGTCTCAAATACCTTAGACTTCTGCTTAAGAAAATATATCCAACAGAACCTAGAGTAGTCATATATGAAGGCCATAAGGTATTTGGATCCATTCATAGAAGTTGTAGGCATTTTTCTTGAGACATCACTATGTATCAAATCAAGTGTGGAGGAAGCTCTCTTTGCATTCCCAACATCAAAATTTTGCTCGGATGCTTCCCTACCAAGCAGCCTTTGCAGATTCCTTGAGAGAATTTTATGTCAGACAATCCTTCAACCATATCTTCCTTGTGCAACTGCTGCAAGTACTTGAAATTGAGATGTTTGAATCTCTCATGCCAGATTATGTTAGTCTCGTTGGCATGGGTCAAGAGGGAACTTTGATGTGAATATGGAAAAAAATGGGAGCAATCATACACCTTTGAGGCATGGTTTGCAACAACTTTAGCTATTAGCTTCCTAGATGAGAACTCTGTAATCTCAACCGTGTCAGGTACAAAAACAACTTTCTTTGGTGATCCCGTGTGTGTCATCTGATAAAAAGATAACAAGTTTGCTGCCAGAGAAGGCACATACAAAACATTATTGAAATTTTCATGCTCTAGTTGTATTGTTCCATTCTCTTCAGTGGAGATCTGTGAATCATCTCCCATGTGAATACTAGGACCATAAGTGAGATCTAGAGAGGAAAAACACTCTATGGAGGTAACCATCTGGTTGGAGGCTCTAGAATCTATGAGGAAGGCATGCGATTGTGAGAATCCATCCTTCAGTGCATGGAATCTCTCATGATCATCTGTCTCACTTACATAATCAGTCTTCCTTGCGCCTTATAGTAGGGAAATGTCATGCTGTTCAAGATTTTTGGTCATTTTATATATATTCTTCTTCATGCAAGAACACTCTAGATGGTTTCCTTTATTGCAATAGGTACACTTGTTCTTCTCAAACCTATTTTGTTTATCCTTCTTGGATATGGAGGCTCCCTACGATGGATTAGACTTATCCTTTGGCTTGGATTCAGATTGCTTCTTATCCTTTCGCTTATGCTTCCCTTTAGCATTCGCACTTTTGGACTCCCCATCCATAAGAGCCTGATTCTTGGAGGATTTCAAGGCTCCCATTTGAATTAGTTTGTCTTGTTCTTGGATCAGGGATTCTGTGAATGCATCTAAAGAAGGAATTTTCGAATTGTGGATTGACAATCTACCAGAGTGGAAGGTAGACACAAATAATGGAAATTCAGGGCCAAGATTGCTCAGGATGGATAGCACCAACTGCTCATCCTTCTTATCAATTCCACATTGTTTGTATTGCATAACCAAGGACTTGAAATTTGAAAAGAAATACTATATGGTTTCGAAAATACTGGGTTGAAGAGCATTTAATTCATTCTCCAAAACATGTCCTCTCAGCTCATCTTGCTTACCAAAGAGAAGCTTCTTCCAAATATCCCTTGGTGTTTTCAATTCATCAAGATGGAAGAGCAAGTCTTTAGAGATATGAATACACATAAAACCAAAAGCCTCATCTGACTTGTTCAGGTACTTTGCTTTCTCAATAGTTTCCTGAGGTTCGACCTCCTTTCCCATTGTGACCCTGTACATACTCTTGTTTCACTACACAATCTGCATATCTTCCCTCCAATCCAAATAATTGAAGGGTGTTATGATTCTTGGTGTCAAAGGAGCATTCGAATTCTCCATCTGTAGCTGTTGGAGCAAATGCAAACTGCTACTGCTTCTACTACTGCACTGAAATCTTCTCAAAATCCTGTAGAAAGATCTCAAAATGAAGATAAACCAGCTCTGTTGAGATCTGATACCATGTGAAATTTTGTAACACATCAGATATTTGAGCCTGGGAATATCTCATAGTGAAATAATTAGCAATGAAGAAGAATTGCAGTGAAATCTAGCAAGAATTGAGCAGTAAAATCAAACATGCAAAGAAACTCATATGTGCATCAAAATTGGTGTCATATTCCAATAATCTGTATACTAAAAGAATATAGTACAATTGGATAAATTCGATTAACCAGGAGGAATTTGAATCCATCACAGTATAGCATAGAAATTTTCCCCACTATAGTGCTCCGATGGTGCCAAACTCAACTGAATGTCAGTGAACTGAAGCTACTTTAGGTTAACTGATCATGAAGGGTGCATCAATGATTTAATCATGCAAATTAGGCTAGAGAGGGCGCATTAGTTGACAATTAGTGGCAATTGGAGCTCAAATCCCCCACTAAAGTCATGAACTCAAGTGGAGTGAACTAGATCACCAAGTTAGCTCCTAAAATATAGGGAACTAACTCTGCATGGCCTAAATTCATGCATGCATGCATGCATGGAGGGTGCATCAGGTGGCTAATGAGGCCTAGATGACAACTGAACATTACTAGGGGGTCAACAACATCATCCAATACTAGGAAAAGGGAAATAATACTAAGGTGGACAAAGGTTGGATTATTAATTATCCTAACAAATTCTTCATTACACCTGGAAATGAGCTCGGTGGGAAATCCTTCAACTCCCAAGTTGTTTGAAGAATTGATGTTTTTGCTGAAGGATTTATATATTTTAAGTAAAAGGTTTTGAGTTCCATCCTTTTAAATGATTTTTCTATATCATCGCAACTTCATATACAACATAAATAACCGAGTAAACGATTTTGAGTTTCATTCTCCAAATGACTTTAATAGATCACAACAACTTCTTATATGACATAAATACCTAAGTATGTTTTGAATTCCATCTTTCAAATGATTTTGCTAGATTACCATAAACTCATATACCACATAAGTATATAAAATAAAAGGTTTTGAATTCCATCCTCCAAATGACTTTTCTAGATTATCAATCTTCTCTCCCTGTAATGGTTTGTTGTTGGCTACTATTCTTCCATCATATTCATAGATATGCAAGTGTACTCCAACTCTTCTTCCTCTTTCTGTGTCTCATTCTTGGTCTTGTAGATTGCATTCTAGAATTTTAGTCAGTCACTTGTAGTGGTATATTATCATGGATCTTTTTGTCAATCCCTAGAGTGTGTATTTGGAGGAGTGAATGATGAAGTGATTCTTATGTGAAGCCCTTGATATCTATTTGTGACAGATTTAATGACATCTTTTTGTAACAAATTCAATGATTAATGGTGAAATTGCTCAGACTATGTTCATTTCTCACCTTGGAATATTCAAGGAGTACCATTCGCGGTTGGACTGGTAACTTTACTATGTGACCTGTAAATTGAGTGCAAATTCAAGCTCTCGGAAAGAAGACGCCTCAGACTATCATCAACCAAAGTTTAATCGGAGTTGGCACAAGAACCTGGAAGGTATAGTACACATCGTTTGGAGGTATCCATACAAAATGGGGAGGAAAAACAAATGGAAGATGATAATGGACCTTGAGGTCCAAGATCCAACATACATGACCTTCTTTGCCAAAGATTTAGCTTGGAGTGAAAAATTTCGACAAGACAGCTCTTTGTTTGATTGTGTTACATTGATCCCTTCACACATAGTCTCTGAATTTATTAGAGGGGAGGAAACCAATCCCGATGATCCCTACACTTTCCGACACACAATAAGCAAACCCCCAAGAAAAAGGGGTAGTGCTCCCCTGCGATATGAGTTGTGCATATTTCAGAACTTGCCCGCGATATGAGCTATGGGATTTTGACATATTTATCAAAGGGGAAATCCTAATTCTATGTTGGACATAACATCAAAAGCAAGAATTTGGGGTTTTAATGTACATTTCTTTTTTATTTCTCATGACTAGTGAGCCACTATAATGGTCCATGAGCATGTGCATGATAATAGACTAGGATGATTGTGATCGTGCAATGTTGCTGCAAGTGATCGATCACAACCCAATGATTATAAGAGAGTGTAATTCCAATATATAAAGAACATTGTGCTTTTAACAAGAGATTAAGCTTGACTTAAGCAACTTGGGAGAGCACACACACGTCATGGTCAAACTTGATTTGATCAACCTAGGAGAATTCTCAAATCAATTTTGACCTTGTCAAGGGGTGCATTGCACTACTTAAAGAGTGTATAATATTAATTCTGAGTTTATCTTGGCCACTTGTATGCACATCTTGTGAGAATATTCTGTATACAATCAATATCAAGGCTCGTACACATTGTGATGTTTTTGAAAGTCAAAATTATGTGTATCATGATGAGAAAACTAGACCAATAACATCATCTTATAATAAAATTTTGAATTTAATATATTTAAAAGTTGTTTCAAAATACCTTGCAAATATTTTTAACCAATCCAAATCTAGAATCATTCTTTATTTAAATTTAATATATTTGAAAATTGTTACAAGATACCTTGAAAATATTTTTAACCAATCCAAACCTAAAATCCTTTTTTATTTAAAATAAAATTCCAATAATTGTGGGGTAGATTATTTCCCCAAATCTTTCTCTACTACCTTCTCATATGGATTCCCATTTGCATATTTTGATTCTATGTACAGTTTATGTTCCACACTACTAAAATATTAGTGAAGACCATCTAATAGAAATGCTAAGATATCTTCTCACTCGTGTTTATAAACACTAAGGTGCAAAGCAAGAAAAATATATTTAATTGCATAAGGTGTTATTGATTTTATTCCACGAAGAGAATAAATTCAACTACATATTAATTGTCAGTAGAATGAATTTATGGGCTTTTATCATCCCTTACCTCTTAATAATGATCTTATAGGTTTTATCTGTTTCTCTTGTTGGATGAATCATGAAACACACCCCAGGGAACATCTTATGGATTAGATGCTATACAATTGAGGAGACATTCTATGAAAACCAGCAAGACTTGCATCTAGCCTCGATCAATTTAGAAGGAGCATATGTCCTGTTAGAGATAAAGCTTGATTTGTTTTCATTGCAATATCTCTAAGTTATTACTAAAACATAGCCCAACAAATTGGTTTTGCTTCTTAATTTAAAACTAATTTAAATAAATATAAACATCAATTCATCCTTATAATTAAGCTCATAAATATGAATCTTGCTCTAGATCACCCAATATTTTCCTACTCAAAACATCACATAGCCTATTAGTTTAGACAACATAAATCTTTCAAGCTAAATTCCGCACGCTTAGTGTTAATAAGACCTGATCACGTGGAACCAATTGTTGGTGTATTAATACTCCAATAGTAGGAATTGCATTTATTTGTATAATGGTAACTTTATATTAGTCGCATGTGATCAAATTTAACATTCAATCTTTATTTTGCTTTTCACATTCATGTTTGATTCAACTAATATTTTGTATTCATGTTTGATTCAACTAATTATTTTCCTGATATTTCCAACTCATTTTCTTGATATGCCACCAAAATTTTCAAGAAATTTATCTTTATCTTTTTAATCATTTCAAAGCTTCATCAAATTGTTTTGTTATGCACAATATGCGACACACCTAATACATCACATTGACAAACAACACATCGATATGTTCTTGCACAAAAAAACACACATTAACAAAAGTGCGGTAATCTATATTTTCAATATACAACTTTCATATAACGAAAAAAGAGTATATTTTTAAATTAGAACCATCCAGGAAATAGATCGTCATAATATCAAAATAGGTCGTCACTATATACATTCAAGGTGGGCTTGTATACATAAGTGTTGGTCATCCTACATGCCATTGGGTTGGCCTTCACTATAGGGGCTACAAACTAGTTTTTATACAAATGAAAGTCACCCTTTTTCTTTTAACCTATTTTTCCTCATAGTGCATGTGTGTGGCCTCTTTGTTTTTCCAATAGATCATGTGTTACACTTCAAATTGTCACAATGTGTACCATTGAGAGTCTTCATGTCATATCACCATGAGAAACATGATGTTTATGCCTCCTAAGGGTGTTAGGACCCTTTGTCATCATGTTGGTCCCTTCCATAGTCACACTTGGAAGAAAATCCAACAACTTAAGGGTCGAAAACCACTTGAACTAACCCATTTATGGGTCTCCTAGAGATATTTTCATGCCCTGCTAGTGGTGGGAGGCATGAAAATTCCTTATTTTCGCGTTTTTCATGCCTATGGGGGCACGAAAATTACAACATTTTCGCACTTTGCTCAGTTATGGGGACACGAAAAATCCATGAATAGCCATTATCCCTAGATTTTGGATCTTGGATTTCGAGGAGATTTTCATGGGGTGAGGTCCTCCTTCGAATCCCATCTCACATTCCCTCCTTGGCATGTTTGAGATATTTGATCCACTTCTTCCTCACTTAGATCCACAATATCCTCTTAGTGGTTGGCCTCCCAAATCCTATAAGAAGAGAGCCATCCATGAGTTAAGGGGGGGGGGGGGGGTCTTGGAAGCACCAAAATTATGATCCTTTGAGTCTTGCAAGGGTGATGTTGGAGAGCTTGGAAGGAGGTGCTGCTACTTTGGACATCAAGGTATAACATTGTAATCAACTTCTTTTGGCTTTCTTATCATTAATATAACTTAGCCTATTCCTCTCATTTTCATGTCTTTATTGATGAGTGCATGAAATTGTCTATGTTTTTATAGTTAGATATTTGTTTATACATATATTGCTTTGGAGAAGGTGTTGTCTTTCCTTTTTGAACAGTTTCATAAGTCCATAATCAAAGCCTGGAGTTGGAGCAACTTAGGAGCAACAAGGACAACCATCAAAGTAAGGTACGCCATCTACTTGCTTTGTCTTTCCATAGCTTGTTAGCTGATGTGTGAACTAGATCTAGGAGGACTATAGTGTCTATTTGTTTCCTCTCTGTCTTGGGTAGGAAACTAGGGGCCTTTTCTAATCCCAAGGGGATATCTATCTATCCGTAGGGAGATTTTCTCACCACAGAAATTGGCGACTCCACTGGGGAATTTCTCCCTAGTTTCACCTTTGATTGCTTGTTTGGATCATAAAATCCTCTTTTAAGTGTTGTTTCTCATCACCTTAGATCCTCTTTAGTCATCTATGAGAACTATCTTGAACCCAACACTTCATCCCTGCTCGGATCTAGGCATTTATTTTCATTTTTACACCTACAGGAAAAATTTTCGCTTCCCCAAAACACCTTGCAAAGGGAAAATTCCGTATTTCCGTGCCCTTACAATGTCCTAGAGCACAAAAATTTCCAAATTTTCACTACCCCACAGTGTTCCAGGGCGCGAAAATCTCATATTTTCGCTTTGTGTTGGTCTGTACAGGGGCAAAAATCCTCCGTTTTTGGTTTTTTGGGAGCTTTTGCTGTGGTTTTCCGTGGTCTATTGGTTCAAGGATATTTTCCTGACCTCTTGTTGTTTGTTAAGAGCTTTAAGTGCTCTTGCATCCACAGTTTGAGTGCATGTTTGTTTGAATTTTAGGAATTTTTTGCTATAGATTTGATTAAAATAAACATCAAATTTGAAAAAACTTCCTCCTCATGACTGGGGGGGCTCAAGGATTGTGTATTCTACAGTCCCTTTAACCCATATTAAGGTTTTTTCAACATTTTGGGATCTTTTATGTCGTTTGGATTGCTTTGATTGGCTTTGAAAAACTTGGGACATCCTTGTATCTCTAAGTCATCTTTCTTGGGTTTTGCAGTTTGTTTCCTTTGCGTCTTTACCTCTTTATTGGTTATTGGAGTAAATCGATTCTTTGTTTCCATATTTGTTCAAAGAAAAACTTCTTTTTGTCTCTTGTTGCTAGATTTACAAGCTTGAAAAACATAAATCTCCTTCTTGTATTGGTTTGATCATTTGACATTCTTGGTCTCACATTCATGAGAAGAAGGAAAGATTGTTTCATGTTCTTGTGCATTTGAGTTACGAATATATAATGGATGTTTTTCTTTGCATTGCATTTGATTGGAAACATTTCTAGAATCTTTCTTTCCCATAGCTTAGATGTGTCTTTTTTTAAGTGTAAAAATATAGGAAACGAATTAGAAATTTTGCATTTGTTATTGGTAGAAAGATCTCTTTTTGTCACTTTAGGATAGTTTGGGTGTGGTTTTACATGATTGGTTATTATTCATTAAAAATCTAAAATTGTATTTTCATTGGGTTGTACGTTTGGGAAAAAGAATCTCTTACTCTTTCTTTAGCTAGTTTTCATTGAAAAATGAAATATTTGCGTTTCATTTAGATTAGTGGTGCATTTTGTTTACTTCACAAGTCTACACATCATGCATCCACTTAACTGCATAAGATAAAATCAAGCACTAGTTAAGTTAAAATATTTAGCAACTTAAATGATAGGTTAGAGACGTGTTCCAATGTCTTAAAGTGTAGGAGCTATCTTTATTTGCCTGCAATGCATTCCGGGGTTTGTGTGGTTCTTCCACGTACTTGTTGGTATATCGAATGGCCTTTCATGTACCTTCGGGTATATAGAAAGGTACTTCACGTACTCAACGATATATAGGAAGGCCCCTTTCATGCGGATGTGCATTAGACAACACTACTACGGATTTGAGCTCTCACGTACTTTGCGTATATCAGAAGACCCCTTTAGCATCCTGGAACTATCCGAGTAAACCTATTGGCCGTATTATTGTTGCAATACACCTAGAACAACACTCAGGGAGATTACTACGAACATACTGCTAGGTAGTCAGGTTATACGGTCAAGGGTACGGTCCCAATCCTCCCTGGTTAGTGCTCTGAAATATTGGGTCGATTATAACTATTGGACCCTATAGTATATCGTGAGTTGTGACAATTTGATAATCCTGTGAGAATCTGGCTTATTTATCCATTGATTTCACAGACTTCTTGTTGCTTTTAGATTTGAGTAGTGTTTGATTTGTGTGGTAATTTAGAAGTTCTTAGAGAGTTTAGACATGGAAAAATATTCCGGGACTGCCAATCAAGAGACCCCTTTTCAAGGGGTACCTTTTGCTTTCCCTCAATTTGGAGATATTGGTCCTCCCTTTATTGCTACTTTGAATCTTCCTGGATTGTCTATAGGGTTACCAGTATTGTTATTCTCCAATCTAGTGATCCAAAATGCACCTAATGCTTCAAATGTTAACTCTCCATCACGAGAGCATCAATACCAAATTGATCCTTCGTCTTCTTCGTCGGATGTATTTTCTTCCGTTTCTTCTTCATCGCCTGATAAAAGAAGTGTTGCTAGTAATCAAGAGGATAAGAAGAAGAAGAATAAGAAAGAGACCCAACATCAACCAACTACCCCTAATGATGCTCTTTTTAGTCATGCACCTCGGAAACCCAAGTTCCCTTACAGGATTTGCAAGGGGGATCACCTTCTTAAGGATTGTCCTGGCCTTCCCAAGGTATTAGAAGAGTGGTCTAAAGCCTCCAAACCACGTATATCATCAGTCTCTGGACATCATATTGATGATACCCCCATTAACTAGTGACACTATAGTTAAGGGTCATAAGGGTAAAGTAAAAAATCCTTGTTTGTTATGCAAGGGCATGCACCTTACTTACCTTTGTCCATGCATGGATGAAGCTTCACAATTGTTGGAAGACATTACTATATCTCAGAAACACCTTCCAACTAGATATCATAAATTGTCCCTTGAACCCCTGTCAGTTGATAAAGCGGTCGATCTAGCTCCATCCTCGATCGATCCCACTCTTTCTTTAAAGAGTGAAGTTGAAGTGGTTGAGTCTATATCACCTCCACTCGATCCCAATCTCTTATTGGAGAATTTCCAGACTGAAGCAGTCACCATGACACAATCTTCGTCTCATTCTACTTTTCTGGTTGAGAGTGAATTGAAAACTGCTAATGTTTTCCTGGTCATTTCAGACTGTTCTAGGAAAGGGGAAATCCTGTCCATTTCCACAGGACCTCCTCCGAGTACTGAGGTCATTTCCTTTTATTGGAATAACCTAGCAGAATCCCATCTTCCTTCAGATGTTCCTTTCCAAATATCTGTAGGAGTTGCCAATAAGGAGATATTTCGCACTATAGTTGACGAGGGAGCTTTTGTTAGTATTTTATCCTCAACTGCTTGGGAAGCTATAGGTTCTACTCAGCTTGTGCCAGTCACTGACCAGATACTGGCTTTCAATAGAAGGCCTATTGGAAATTTAGGGATCCTTCTGCAGTTACCTATCACCTTACGAGGGAAAACTGTCTGTGATGTTATGGTAGTTCAATGTCCCTTAGATTTTAATCTGCTCCTTGGACGTGATTATGTCTACATTATGCAAGTTGTAGTGTCCACACTCTTTCGAGTGATGTATTTCCCCTATGACAGGAGGATCATGACCATTGATCAACTTTTCTTTGTGACATCGAATCATCGCATGAATTCCATTCATCAAACTTCCCTAAATGTTCCACATATTTTAGTGGTTTCTCCCCCTTAAGGATAGGGGGCATGCCTCCAGCCTCTGGACATCATGTTGGAGTTACCCCCTGGATTCTTAGGCTGGGGGGAACACTACCAACCTATGGACATCATGTTGGGTAGGAACTAATCCCAAGCATAGTTTACTTTATGTTTCAAGCTTGCATAAAAATGAAACAGGTCCTCCCAAACATAGTTTACTTTCTGTTTTAAGATTGCATAAAAATGAAACAGGTCCTCCCAAGCATAGTTTATTTTTGGTTTCAAGCTTGCATAAAAATGAAACCAACCCCATGAGCATGGTTATATTCATGTTTCAAGCTCGTTAAAAAATGAAATAGTACCCCACAAGCATGGTTCTAATCCTGTGTCAAGCTCGTTAAAAAATGAAACAGATCCCCTCCCCTTGAGTCGAGTCTTTCACTAGATTTAATATCTAAACCTTCATTTCATTCGCCTATACTATTTAATCTTATTTTTTCATCCTCCCATGGTGAACATATTCCTATTAATAACCATGAGTTTGATTAGATGAAGAAAAAGAGTAGACGAACAGAACGAAGCTTGGGGGGCATGCCTCCAGCCTCTAGAAATCATACTAGAAGTGAGCCATTAGCTTCTTATGTTGGGGGAAAAATTTCCAACCTCTGGACATCATGTTGAGAAGTAACCCATCAATGGGCCTCATTTCGAGCATAGTTTATCTTCAACTTCAAGCTTGCTAAAAAATGAAACCATCGTCATGAGCATAGTTCATTTTCTGTTGCAAGATCATTAAAAAATGAAGCAGATACCACGATCATTCTTCCAACCTTTCTTTGAGATCATTAAAAACAATAAGTGGTGTCGAGCTTACTTTTCACCTTTTCGTGCTCTAGTTAAAAATATGAAAATTGGTTTGAGCTTACTTTTTACTCTTTTGTGCTCTGGTTCAAACATGAAAAAGATTCTGAGTGCTTTTGATACCATTGTCGTGCTCATTAAAATTTGAGTAAAAAGGTGTGTCTAACGAGTATAGGTTTATCACTTTATCTAGCCTCGCTAGCCTAATTATGGAAAATGAACTTTGTCGAGTTTACTTTTTCCTTTGTCGTACTCGGTCACCAACCATGACAAAGTTGTACATGGAGTCCTCTTTAAGCTCTTTTTAGACTCCTAAATCAGGAAAAGATTGCCGAGCGAACTTGCTTCTTTTACGCTCGTAAAAGGATTTGAAAGGACGTTTATCCGATGATAGTTGATCCCTTTTTTCGGACTGTTTAGACTATTTACGAGAAAGGTATACCTTAGTCAGTTTATGACTAGGAGATTTCTATTTCACATCGTTTTATCCTTTTTTCGAGTGAGGAAACTAACTTTTACAAAAAAGGCCTTTTTGGAGTCTTCTTTGGATTATTTCAGACTCTCTAAACATGAAAAGTCGTCGAGTTTCCCTTCCTTGGACTTGTAAAATCAAACATCGAAGGACCCCTTTGGGACCGAACCCCTCCTTTCTCAAGTTCGTAAAACATGTGATATTGGACTCGTCCAAAGGATGAGCTATGCCGAACATCTGTTATCCTCCTGAAGCTCATTAAAAAACAAAGAGGTACTTGTCAAGCATGATGGGGGTTGGGGAGAAATAAGCTAAGTTTGTTTTAGGAAGCTTTATGGCAGCTTGTGTTGCCCTTGAACATGGCACCTGTTTGCGTCTCGTCATACAATTGGGTAATCTAGTTGTCTCTAAGTCATGCCAATTCTATGAGTTGTACCACTCCTTCAAGTCACCTGAAGAATGCCTCAATCATCGTTGCATTATGTCTTGGTCTCTTCCTCGTTGAGTCAATTCTGCCAAGTCATTATTGTCGTGCCATTCATTGTTCAAGGGAAGTTCACCTTAGTCCACCTCTGCAATATTGTCAACCTTTGCATCCTTGTGTCAGTCCATACTCATCTGATTCATTACTTCACATCACTTTCCTGTATTGGTTTCGTGTTGATGATGTGGGATTCATTATGGCCCTCCTTCTATTAGTCTATTCTAGTCGACATCAACTCACTATCCAAGAATTAGGCTTAGAAACCAACCTTAGTACCTTGGTACCTACATGCCTCAATGGAAGGTTTCCTCGTATTCGACATTAGGTTTTCATCATTGACCTCTGATCAAATGATATCGCGGATGTTTGACATCAACTCATCTATTCGCCTTTCGTCGAGATGTACTATGATACCTTGGGAGTCATTGTCATCATTGGTGATTTCCCTCGCACTTGTTAACGGTTCGCATCATTGACCAGTAATCAAGTGGTTTCTACCATGTTCGACTTCAACACTTTGTAATCACATGGTTATATTTGTATCGATTTGGTATCAGGTAGAAGACCCTGGATGGTTCTGAAGTCTATTTAGTACACCCAGGTTGTGATGGTGATTTTTGAGTAGGTTCCCACATAGATATTATGTTGGTGACCTCATTGATGTACTGTCACACAGATCCACTTTTGTATTGGTCATGGATGTCTCATTGTCTTATCATGGATCTACGCTTGTAGTCTAGTAGCCACGATTTGTTTTTAGTCATTATTGAGTTAGTACTATCATGGATCTGTAATGTATTGGTTGGCAACCGTGCTTTGAGTCAATTGTCCTGAGCATGGGTATGCCCTCCTCGGGGTCGTTAGACATATTGTTGATATTTGTTTGCAGCTCTTCTCCAGTTCTCCTTCAGATATCCTTACAGACTTGTTTTTGGTAAAGTGTTTAAGCCATCAGATTCCTTTTGACCTCACACTTTAGGGGGCATCTGTTACGGATCAAATTGTCACAATGTGTACCACTGAGATTCTTCATGTCATATAACCATGAGAAACATGATGTTTATGCCTCCTAAGGGTGTTATGACCATTTGTCATCATGTTGGTCCCTTCCCTAGTCACACTTGGAAGCAAATCCAACAACTTAGGGGTCAAAAACCACTTGACCTAACCCATTTATGGGCCTCTTAGAGATATTTTCGCGTCCTACTAGTGGTGGGAGGTGTGAAAATTCCTTATTTTTGCATTTTGCATGCCTATGGGTGCGCGCAAATTACAACATTTTCTCTCTTTGCTCAATTATGGGAGCGCAAAAATCCCTGAATAGCCATTATCCCTAGATTTTGGATCTTGGATTTGGAGGAGATTTTCATGGGACGAGGTCCCCCTTCGAATCCCATATCATATTCCCTCCTTGGCATGTTTGAGATCTTTGATCCACTTCTTCCTCATTTAGATCCACAATATCCTCTTAGTGGTTGGCCTCCCAAATCCTATAAGAAGAGAGCCATCCACGAGTTAAGGGGGGGGGGGGTCTTGGAAGCACCAAACTTATGATCCTATGAGTCTTACAAGGGTGATGTTGGAGAGATGGGAAGAAGGTGATGCTACTTTGGACATCAAGGTATAACATTGTAATCCACTTATTTTGGCTTTCTTATCATTAATATAACTTAGCCCATTCCTCTCATTTTCATGTCTTTAATGATTAATGCATGAAATTGTCTATGTTTTTATAGTTAGATATTTGTTTATACATATATTTCTTTGGAGAAGGTGTTGTCTTTCCTTTGTGAACAGGTTCATAAGTCCATAATCAAAGGCTAGAGCTGGACAACTTAGGATCAACAAGGACAACCATCAAAGTAAGGTACGCCATCTAATTGCTTTGTCTTCCATAGCTTGTTAGTTTATGTGTGAACTAGATCTAGGAGGACTATAATGTCTATTTGTTTCCTCTTTGTCTTGGGTAGGAAACTATGGGCCTTTTCTAATCCCAAGGGGATATCTACCTATCTGTGGGGATATTTTCTCACCACATCATGAATAGAATGAAGGGTGATGATATTTAGAGTTATTCTCATTTCCTTTATCTAGGGTAAGAAAGGTCCGTTTGTGAACCCTGCACCATGCATTTGTATTTTTTAGCACATAAGGCTATCCAATATCATCCTCAATTAGAACATTTTGGACCTTTCCATGATCTACCACAGTGCTTCCCTCCCATCTCTACCACCTTCTTCAACAAACAAATATGTCTCTTTCCCATTGAAGACATTTTCTTTTGGATCTTCACCAGATTTGCAAGAATATGGATGCAACTTCAATGGAAAGTCAAATGGATCATCTAAATCGATAAGAGTATCGTCAAATGTTGGTGGGCCTAAATGAACACTATCTGGTGTCTTATCAATTATTGACCTAGAAAATTGTCCAAATGAACATTGAATAGTATCAATATATCATTTCATTCACCAACAATGTGTGGTGGATAATCAAAAAGCTGAAAACTGTCAATAGAATCAAATTTCTCATTTTCTTTTTCGACAACATTTGTTGTCTTATCATATAGTGCAACATCCTCATCTTCACCAACATTGAGTGTTTGAAACGTTCCTTCTCCTTCTTGAATACATTCATTCAAATCTGATGAAGATGACTCACCATAAGATATAATATTTCCCTTCCATTATAAGGAAATAATGTCAATAAAAGAAATTCTCATTAAGCTCTTTCTAATATTTAACAAAATATGTAGTGGTTTGTAAAACACACCAAGTGTCTCTTCAACAGACATGATATCATCCTCAGGACAATCTGAAGAGCTACATAAAATTCTTTGTTGCAAGGAAAGAATGTTAAAAAAGTGTTATTTCTTTAACTACCATCCAATATTGATTTTATATCCAATCAAAAAAATATAGATTATTTGAATAGGAATTGAAAAATATTATAGGCAGTGACTCATTGAAGATTTACGTAGCATATGCCAGTCTTTATCTTGTATAATTTTCTTATAAACAATCTTTTTTAGTGCATATTTTTTTTCCTTTGAATGTGCATCATATTCATAAACAATTCTTCTCATGCACTGTAACATGTAGGCGTTTAACTCCTACACACACTTCACCCCCTATAACAAGAAAAATAAGAAGAATCCATGGATAAAACATCATTTATTGAATATATCTAAAAATAAAAGATCAATAAAAAGAAACTTACCGCTCTTTGGACCTCATTCCGAATGGCAACGGTTCCAATAACCTTCCTATTCTTCTTGAATCGATATTCAACATCATAATTTTTTCGTTTACGATCTTTTTCCAATTTTGATACAAATCTAAGCTTGTATTTACAACCTTGCGGGGCACCAACACGCAATGTTATGGGTTCCTGGGAATGTACTTCCTCTTTGTGTTTATTGAATGTGTGACACTTAGTCTATCACATACCATTGCATTCAATAGCCAAACAATAAAAGAAGTTGTGCCCATTATTGTCCTTAATTACTTTATAAGTTAAGTCTTCCTGAAATGGTTACCCAATAATATGTTTAGTTCATGTAATGCACCACAACACTAATAAGATTAGATTATCTACCTAGTAAACAAATAATCAAAACTTTGAGTGTTCAAATAAAATAAAAACCAGTAATATGGCCATCTTATTGAAATATATGATTTGTATTTAATGCCTCCAACCAAACAAAACCCTATAAAAATAACAAGGTATTTATTTTAGTAATAAATTTTATGCTAGATAATCCATTTATGAAATTAAAATGCATATTATTCTATATCAAAAGGGAGCACTACCCCTTTCTCTTGAGATATCGGTTCTAATTATTGAAAATGTGTGATCTTCGGATGAAGGAAACTTTCAGGGAAAATTCCATACAAAGTTCCTATTAGGAAAAGTTCCTGTCAGGCATAGATCTCATTGGGTAAAGTTTCTATCGAGAAAAATTTCCTATCAGGTCTCAGGGTAGAGTGCCTGTCGGGGTAGAGTTATTGTCAGGGAAGAGTTCCTGAATTTCATAGTTGTCCATATCGGGGCAGAGTTCCTACCGGGGTGGAGGAGCCTTGTTGGTCGTAGTTTTCTATATCCGGACAGAGTTCCTATCGAGGCAAATTTATTGTTAGGCCTTGGGGTAAAGTTCCTATCAAGAAAGAGTTCTTTCGAGTAGAGTTACTGCCTTTTTGGTCATAGTTATCCATATCAGGGTAGATTTCCTTCCTTGTTGGTGGTCATAGTTATCCTATCAACGCATCGTTCATGTCGGGGAAGATTTCCTCTCAGTTAAGGTTTTGGCATTGGTCGTAATTTTCCCATCAACACATAGTTTTTGTCGGGCGGAGTTCCTGTCGAGGCATAGTTCCGATCGAGGAAAATTTCCCGTCTTGGGAGGGGTAGAGTTCTTGCTGGGGTAGAGTTCCTGCCTTGTCGATCGTATTTGTCCTATCAGGGCAGAGCTCCTATCACGGTGGAGTTCCTCTGGGGAAGAGTTCCTACCTTGTTGGTCATGGGAAGAGTTCTTGTTAGGATGGAGTTCCCCATAGGGAAGATTTGCTACTAAGGAGAAGTTCCTCTTGGGCAGAGTTCCTGTCAGGGTAGAGTTCCTCTCGAGAAGAGTTCCTTCCTTTTAGTCATCCATATCAGGGTAGAGTTCCTGCCATGCAGACTTCTTGTTGGGGTATAGTTCTTGCCGGGGTAGAGTTCTTACCCGGGAAGAGTTCCTTGTCGGGCCAAGGTTCTTGCTTCAGAAAATTTCATGTCGAAGAAGAGTTTCTACCTTGTCGGTCATTTGTCAGGGCTGAGATCCTGCCTTGTCAGTCGTAGTTGTCTATATCGAGGGATGTTTCCTGTTGGGGTGGAGTTCCGAGCAAAGTTCATGCCGAGAACTAGATCCGGGCAGACTTCCTACCGAGACAGAGTCCCTCTCGGGAAGAGTTCCTACCTTTTCGGTCATCGTCTCGAGGAATCACCCTTTCGGGGTAGAGTTCCTTATAGGGCAGAGTTCCTTTAGGACAAATTTCTTGCCGAGGCAGAGTTCCTATGAGGAAAATTTCCTTGTCGGTCAGATTTTGTGTCAGGGTAGAGTTGGGTGGAGTTCCTCTCGAGCAGAGTTCCTCTTGGTGCAGAGTTCCTTCCAGGGTAGAGTTCCTATTTCCAAGGAAGAGTTCTATTTGGTAGAGTCCTTATCGAGGCAGAGCTTTTGCTGGGCAGAGTTCATATAAGGACAAAGTTCCTTCCTTGTGGGTAATTCCTATAAGGTTATTCTGTAGTGTCCATATTGAGGGAGAGTTCCTATCAGGGTAGAGTTCCCTTCGAACAAATTTCTAGTCGGGTAGAGTTCTTGTCGGGGAAGAGTGCCAACAAGAACAAGACCGCCAATCTGTTCATGGGAGCCATGTTTCACTTGACATTGCCACTGTTGTCTGTTTTAATTTCTCCAATGTATCCCCATTTGGATTCTTCATTGTCGAGAATTAGAGTGATATAAGAGCAACTAAGAATAATTAATGAGCTAGTGAACATGGAGAATACAAAATGTAATGACTGTATTAGTTGTATTTGTAACTGATTTTCTTCAACTCAAGAGTATAGTCCTGTAGGGATTCACAATGTTGGTTGGTCCCCTTTCAATTCAACGTGAGAGATGTACTAGTTAATTTTATCTCATATCTTCATCTTGTACTCTTATTCAGATGTATTTCTTCATCACCAAATCCAAAATGGTGAATTTTTAAAGGCAATTTGTATTTTTGAGAATGAGTATAAGAACCGCTACAATTACTTGTTTAGATTAATTTTCTCATTGGCTTAATGAAAAAATATTGTATTCTTGTTTGTTGTTACTGCATATAGAGAACTTAATCCTAAAAGTCCTCTTTCAGGTTATAAGCTTGATTAAGTTACCACAACTATCTCATAAAATGCCTTTGATCCTATACTTGGTGAAGTAACCATGTGGCCCATTGCAATTTGGATAAGTTGGATATATTCTGAATTTTTAGTATCCATTTGTGTTCATATCTAAATTTACCTTTACTAGAGATGACTTGGGTCAGTGAAAGTGGATGCTGCTACTACCCTTAGTATAATTCAAATCCCTAAGAGCATGGCATGTTTGCACCTACATGCCAATGCACCCTTGCAAGGGGATTGTTGATTAGCTGAAGCCATCAAGGCCATTAAATCAACTGAGGAGGTCATATGCCCCTATAAAATTGCATGGAAGCACTTGCACTTGATTAGTGTCTTACACTTAGTCAAAATAAGCTTATTCAATTTTGCATAAACACAAGGGCACTAGTAGATAATTGGATCCTACATCCAAAGTTTAGGCTTCCAATCTCCTGTTAATCCTTTCATTATCAAAGAGAGAAATTGAGGGATGAGAGGAACATAGGAAACTAGGGAATGCATACAACCAATGCTGCTTGAAATGATATCCAAATCATTACTTTTGCAACATAAACATACTTCAGTATCCCTGGATCAATCTTCTTCACTAATGCTAACGAAAGGATTGACTCTTGCCACTTTGGTGGTGATTGAGAATTAATGTATGAATATTTAGTCTAGAGTTGTCATGGAAGTTTAGATCTCAAAAGGAGGAGATGATTGTAAAATAAGATTTCAAAGTTCTTTAAAGTTCAACCAACTACCTAGTTGGCAATGACAAATAAATTCCCTTCAACATCATGTTTGTTGAGATATCTTCTATCTTGTTCGTTTTTCTTATGACATGAACATACTTTACCATTCTAGGTTGGCCATGGCATCCTAAATATATCTAGCTTGGCTATCCCATTCCAATTTTAAGAAGATTAATAATTAACGTGGAATACAATTGAAACATAACGTTTTCTAAAACCCAACAAGAGGCTTATTTTGATTCTTACCATAAATGCTGCCGCTTGTTTATTCCTTTAGGAATTTGGTATAGATTACAAAGACATTCCCTACTTATCTCAGTTAACCCTATATACTGTCTTTATCAAATTACCCTTTTAGCCCCATTGAATTTTATTTTAAATCCCTCTTAGGCTTCCTACGGGTCTTGTAGTGTACTCAACCCACCTCTTTGAGACAAAGAGGCACCGATATGCCACAATAAACACTATAAATATATGAAATTAAATATCTTACCAGCGCAACTAATGTCGTCTACAATTTAACCCAACCAATTCAGCTTCATTTCAGCTCAACCAATTCATCATATACCCAAGTTGATTTCCAAACAGTGAGGATAATGTGGTTCAACTCTAAATTGTATATGCACTTCAATTTTTATGAAGGAACAACTTGCAAGTATTTAAATTAATCACTAAAACATATAACTTGGATACCGGTACAATTAATAGAATGATACTTATATGCATACGATACTAAACTACAACACTTACAAGGAGGTTTATGCACTAGTTCAAGCACTCTAGCAATGGAAACACTACATCCTTGGAAAGGAAACTATCTTACACTCTAATCATCAACCTCTTCAAGTTTTGGATTTCCAATATAAAATACACTTCAAGGAACAAAAACATTTAAAATGGGCTTCCAACATCCATCAATTTCATTTTGACATCAAATATAAGAAGGGAAAATCAAATAAAGTGGTTGAGTATTCAACAAGCCCCTGCCAAGGCCCTTTTCATTTTAGATACCAGATGTGCAGCCTGTGAGCATTAGGAAAGTCAATACTCTATAGACTTTCACTTTCGTTTGGTCATGGAGTCCATATAGCAACCCACTGCGGTTGGTCAAACCCCCTTCCTAGACGACATAGTTCAGGATGTTCTTTACAATCTAAATCAACTGTGATCTAGAGGCTAGATGGATTAGCTTGAATTCTTCTTATCAAAGAGGCCCACTTTTCATCCTAGGGAGGACATTTTGATGTGTAGAAAAATCTGTTGCACTTTCACTACTAACACAACTTGTGTACTTGAAGCTAATAGCTTCGCATGAGCTTGTTGGACCCTTTGATTTAAAGATGGCATATAATTCCCAACACTAAATAACACTTAAAAACTTGCTAATATACATGAGGTAATCTCACACATAGGGTCTGCCCAAAAAAATCCTTATCCAACTCTAGAACAATAGAGCCACATTGCACAATCTTTCTATTGTAACCATGTCACATTTCTAATACATAAAAAACAACCTCAATCAAATGACAATATATCCAACAACAAAAAAACCCAAAAGAAAGCGCAGTGGGCACGAACCAAATTGAAGTACATTTTTCCAAAGTCAGAAGCAACACAACACAATCATACTTCTAGTTAAAAAGAATACCACCTAAACATAAAAAGGTGGGGAGAAACAAATTTATCTACTACAACTTGCCTCTCCATTGCAAGAAACCAATAGGTATCTATTGCTATTATAACCTTCCATGCAATTTTGATATTCAAAAATTTGAGTCAAGAGATACAAGATTTTCTAAAATTGAAAGTTGAAACCAAAAAAGGAAAACAATTATGTTTATTGAAAGAAGTGAATAGTTTGTTTGGGGGTGAAGAATAATTATAGAATTTTTCCCTTTCAAAAAATAATGGAGTAATTAGTTTGTAAACATTCATTTTCACTCAAATTTAAGGGTACAAACCAAATGATCTCTTCAAGTTTTTATTGTTTGCTCATATAGCAAGTCAACTACAAAATTAGGTTATGAAGGTAGAATAGAAAAAGGATTAAGGGAAGAAAGATTGTGGTGGTGGAGAGTGGTATGGAAGTTAGAAATTTCTCTAAAAACTAGAATCTTTCTCTCGCTAACTATGGCTAATAAGATTCTAACCTAGGATAATGGCCAAAAAAGGAAGTGGATAGGGCTTATATGGTGTATTTTGTGTAAAGAAGATAGTGAATCCGTGAGCCATCTCTTTGCAAATTGTTTATTTACCAACATTGTTTGGAAGGAAGTGTTGAAAATCTTAAATCTCAAAAAATTGTGGATTAAATATTCTTTGCTAGTGTTTTGAAACCTAGTTAATAGATAGATCTATTAATCCTTATGTAGCATTACCATGTTATGTTTTATGGGGTGTGGTTAGCTAGGAACATATTGATTTTCAAGGAAAGGAGGAACACTTTGGATGGATCTCACATCAAATAAAGATTTCATATGGTGAAATATGGAAGCGTCCAAAACATAAAGGTCTAAGGAATCATTACTATTTTAAGCCTTGGGGATTTTTCAATGAAGCTTGGAAACGGTCTCTAGGTTTGTGTAGAGTAGGCACCATCCTCTTTCTAAACAATTCACACTATTTTTGTTTGAAGTTTGAAGCAGGTCAAGGATCAAACAATAGAGCAGATTTCTATGCTATTTGAATTCTGTTGAAAGTAGTTTGGGGTAAGAATGTCAGCAAGTTGTAGGTTTTAGGTGATTCAAAGTTATTAATGGATTGAAAGTTATTAATGGATTGGGAAAATGGGAAAAATCAAATAACAAACATCGCCTTAATCCCAAAGATTGAACTTTGTTCAGAGAAAAATACCTGTTGTAAAGAAATCTCCTTTACTCATGTCTATAGGGAATTCAATTTCAAAGCAGATTCACTCTCAAAAGAGGCCCTCGATTTGTAGGAAGGTTTACTCATTGGGAAGGAGATCAGGGACATTATCCTTGTGAATTAGATTCAAAAGTCACTTTTTTTTAATGTTTCAATAATTGATCTTATTCTAAGTTATTGTCAATCACATTGGAAGTATGTCTATTGTCTAGTGTGAATACATATTTATTTTATTTTGAAATGAAGTCTATATATGCCTTAGGTCTAGGTTGAAGACATTATGGAAATGGATCTAAGTTGAAAGGCTATTTAATGTGTATTTTGATTTCTCCTCATAAATAATTTTTTTTCTTGTGGACAAAAAAGTCAACAACTATTACTAAATCTAGAAAACCATGAAAAGGCAATTATCTTATCTAAAATATTAGGAGTTTTAGTCCTCTCATAAACACATTAGTTACTTATTACTCTAATTAGACATTTTTCATTTATTTTGGCATAAAATGCTAATAAGTTTTCAATTTCTCTAAGTCTGCTTCTTCAACTTGAGCACCCTTTAAATTATTCCTTTCGCTTGTTATTTACAAATTATTGTTTTCCCACGAGGATGATGGTGTTCTATTTATCTTCATTGTATTTAGAGCTCATTGCTATCAATTAAAGGTTATAAGTGCAAGTTAAATTTTCCTAAGCAATATCTCTCACCCAGCTAACCGAGAAGTAACTAAAAGTAACTAATACTTAGGGCTTCAATAACCATAAATGACTAGTAGTAAAGTTGTTATTTATGAAATATGATATAAAAACCCCATACCTCACAAAATTGTAGTTGGCAATAAAATCCTACAAATATATTCTATGCTTTTCTTGATGCCACTAAAGAAAGTATGACTCGATTAAGAGATAGACCATTTGATAAGGTAGTGATTACTACATGGTGCAACCCATTGGATAAGGCTCTTTACTTAAAAGTTTGGACTAGTCATACAACTTTCCCTTCAAGTACATAGATTAAGGTAGCCATATAGCTTTCCCTACAAATACAACGACTTCCATACATAAATAAACCATAATGATCCTTTAGTTACTTAAAGTTTTCATATAGAGTAACTTTCAAGGTTTAATGCAACTCGCGAGAGGGAAGTTGGTCGACTTCAATGCATCTCGGGAATGGGTCGGCATCGCCAAAGGTCGCGAGCCACTGACGGGGTTGGTTGCCTAGAAAGGTACAAAGTGTTGTGGTTTTAGAATCTCCCAAGCACAAACATATATAATTGAAAGTTATCAAAGGTTAAAACATCTCTCCCAAGAAAAGTCAAAAGTTAATGAAAGTTATTGGGAATATTTAATAAGTTTTCATCCACGACTCTCAGTAATTAAGGAAAGAATCCATATATACTGCCAAAAAACTAAGCTGTGATTTTGGGAAGAGAACTACCATTGGAGCAATGTTAACCATTCATTTGAGGTTAAAAGAGTGATTAATCTGCAAAAAGTGAACAATAAACTTAAGCCTATAATTATGGCTGTAATATGGAATTTCATTAGACATATAAAGTCATAGATATTCATGTGGTTAATTATACTATTGAGTAAAGAAAGTTTACATACTTATAGGTTAAAATATTTGCTCAGTGAAAGCAATTCAAACCTCCACTTAATCCATTTAAGTTTAATTCAATTCTTCCCAATAATAATAACAAAACATTATCTTAACCATTATTTATTCCATTTGATTCTATCCTCTTTGATTTTAGGTTTCTTACAAAATGGATAAAAAACCAAGAAAGTTGATTCTAGGTTTCTTACAAAATGGATAAAAAACCAAGAAAGTTAGTTGAGAATCCCAACATTGCATTTGGTTTTCTTCTTTTTGTCTTATGGTTTTCTTTTGGTGTGGATAAACCAACATATATCCATCTTAACTATGGCTCTATCAAGTGATGAGAGGGATCAAATCCTTCTAGGTCCAAATCTTCCTCAAGTTTTGATCCCTCTCGGTACTTGATTCCATATGTTTTGATCCATCTACTTGCTTCTTTTTGTCGATCGCATGCTCCCATTGGCATCCTTTCCCAGGGGGTTGCAATGATAGATTGATGCCCTTTCCATCTTTTGTAATCTTCAACAAGTTAATAGTCAACCTTAGTAAGACTTAGGTTATGATCTTCAACACATTAAAATGTGTTCTCTCCAACTACCACTTTCAGTTATGAGGGAAACATATCAATATCAATGCGACTTATACATATTTCAGTGTGCAATGCTTAGGGCCTAATCTTAGTTTGAGACATTATTTCCATCCTCAACTTAATAAGGTATGCATCAATTTCAAATACAACATCAACTTGCGAATCAAGCCCCGTGATGAAAAATTACAAGAGTGGGACCTCATACAATTGGGGTAGCATACCCAAAATCTCATGAAGCAACCCCAAACATGTTGTAAATACTTTCAGAGTGCCCCGAAAATCTAACATTTTTACAGTTCCTTGGAATGGGCAGCATAATGTTTGGTCATAGCCAATATGGGTCCATTGGCGATGAGGTATTTAGGAATAAAACCCATATGGAGAGTTATCTTCATGCATACTCTCATCACCATCCCACCTAGAAAATTTCCATTCTCCACACCCTATCCATAAGGGCCATCAGAATAACTGTAATACCCCTATTTACCCTTGGTGTATATTGGTCTTAATGTAAATATTGTGTATATGCAGTGTGTGTATTTTCCCTAGTGTGGAGCTCAAGGCCAAGGCCGCACTAGTGGATGTTTAAGGTTATTGCATAGGCAAGTATTTGACAATTTGATTATTCATGGGTTGTTAAGCCATGAAGAAATGTAAATGATGTAATTATTATTATTATAAATAATAAAATACCCAAGAAGCTGGCCAAGGAGGCAACCAATGAGAAGGGGCCATGTGTATCCACTAGGGAGAGGTGAGGGGGTTATGGGATTGGTGCCCATGTTGCCACATGTCCAACTGTGAACCCTTTTGACCTCCATGCTGACATTAATTCGATTTCAGAGGGTGGTTGAGAACCCTGTTGCTGAAGCCGATGGAGTATGGAGCATGCCTGCGATTTCATATGGCAGGGCATGGCTCTGATTACTTGTCCTGGAAGAGACTCAAGCGCCCGAGAACTCATAGAACCTGTTTTGAATACCCATTGGAGAAGGGAATCAGGTATTCACTCATGATTCATCATACATCCATTCATGGAGAGCAAGGATTCAGGGCACTCATGCATACATAGACCCACAGATCCCAACCGTGAGGAAGCTTGAAGATAACCGTGTTTCCAGTGTAAGAGGGGAATACCATAGAGTCCATGGCTATAGAAATTCTGCGTGCGAATTCAATCTACTCGTGATAGGAGTGGTAATAACCCTCAGAGAAATCACAAAGCTTAAAAAACATAGAGAAACCGCAAGAACACGGGATTTGGGTCATAGAGAGTAGATTTTGGAACAGAGCTCAGTACGCAAGTCTGAGAGGAACCAACTTGTTTAACTGGGGTAGAAGGTTGGGTTGTTTGATAAAAATAGTGAAGGCTGTAATCTCATAGAACTAGCGACTGGACCTTTCTATGCCCACCCTGAATAACATTGGAAGGGAAGAGGCCTTGAGGGACTGTGCAACAGAGAAGAGGGTCTTCTTTGTGTTGAGTGAGGTAGGTAATGTGGGTGCCAGGTTTGCTGAGTGTTGAGAGGCCTATAGCTCCATGGTTGAGGTCACTGGATTAGAAATACCTTCCTTATTATCCTTAGATGCCTGATAACCCACTATAGGTTGGATTAGCATGACCAGTTTGTATGCTTGATAAACCCAACTGCAGGCTGGCTTGAAATGATTGTGTTGTTTGGTATGCTTGATAAACCCAACTGGAGGTTGGCTTAGCATGACCAGTATATCCCTATATGCCTGATAAACCCACTGTAGGTTGGCTTAGCATGACCAGGTTTCCTGGTATGCTTGATAAACCCAACTGTAGGCTAGCTTGGAATGATTGTGTTGTTTGGTATGCTTGATAAATCCAACTAGAGGTTGGATTAGAATGATCAGTATATCCCTATATGCTTGATAAACCCACTGTAGGTTGGATTAGCATGGGTGGATTCCCTGGAATGCTTGATAAACCCAACTACATATTGGCTTAGCATTGGGATGGAACCTTGACTGTGAGAGAACTTGATAGCCCCCCTTAGTGGATACACAACCAAGCTCGGGGGTGATCTCTTAGTTGAAAGAGTACAGGCTGGGAAAAGATCTAAGGTTGGGTGGAGCATTGCTCTCACTTAGCTAGTTGCTTGGAAGCTTCAGAAAGTTAAAGATAAGTACTTCTTTGTTATGTTAAATGATGATGTTCCATTGCTATGATATGGTTGCTTATGTTCCAATTTATGGAATGTATATTTATATGAATTTGATTGATAGGAAGATCATGTGTAAGCCTGAGTAGAAGGATGAATTCATTGTTATATACATCATTTTATTGCATGAGTTTAATGCATTGTAAGTATTGCATGTGATAAATGTAATGGTTAGATCTAATGTTATGCACCTTACATGTTGTGATGTATTGATTAACCCTGTGAATGAGTTGTATGACTACACCTGATCTTGGGGAAGGGAGGGGGATACCTTGATGTGTTTTAGAACCCCTCTGTGGGTCAGGTGAGGGGGAAAGTAATGGTAGGAAGAAGGTTAAAGTCATTTAAGTGGGGTTATGGACAGATATTTAGTGGAAAATTTATCATGGTATGAGTGCTTAGATGGGGCTAGGATTTCACCATTGGATAGAGCTCCCCAGGAGCTTTCCAAGGGTACCGACCTTATCTCATTTGGACCAAGGATGAGGAAGTTATGCCCCTCAGAAGTTCCTTGGGAAGTCATTGTTGCAAGGATGTGGTTCCGCATGCCTGCATCCACAATGCGGATTGCGGATTGCGGAATGGAAAGTTTTCCTGGTGGGGAAATATCACATTTCTGCATCCGCAATGCGGATTGTAGATTGCGGAATGGAAAGTTTTCCTGGTGGGGAAATATCACATTTCTGCATCCGCAATGCGGATTGTAGATTGCGGAATGGAAAGTTTTCCCAGTGGGGAAATCCCACATTTCCGCATCCGCAAATGCGGATTGCAGAATGCAGAATGCGGATCGCAATTGCGGATTGCGGATCACAATTGCGGAATGCAGATCAAAATTATGGATTGCGGATCACAATTGCGGATTGCGGAATGGTAAGTTTTTCCAGTGGGGAAACCCACATTTCCGCATCCGCAATGCGGATTTTGGATTGCGGAATGTGGATTGTGGATTGCGGATTGCGGATCACAATTGCGGATTGCGGATCACAATTCTGGATTACAGATCGCAATTGCAGATTGCGGATTGCAGATTCGAGCTACTTCGACTGTGTGTGTGTATTCAGTCAAATTTGGAAGCAAAAAAAATGTATCGGGGTCTCCCATGGCTTCAGAAGTTAATCTGGAGGTACAAGGATGTGACAATATCGAATGAAGAGCATCTTGATAAGGAAAACATACCACATGTAAAGGTCTTGAAGAGCATAGGATATAAGGATAAGGACATAAAGAAAGCAATCACAAGAGAAAGTAGGAAATGGTTCTCTATTTTTCAATATTAGTGTACCTAGCAAGAATGCTTACCTCCCATATATTCAAGGAGTAATTGAAAAGATGGTGAAAGTCTTAAGAAACAAAGAGATCACTACCTCATTTAAACCAATGAAGACCATTAAGAACAAAATGAGATTATCAAAGACACCACTAACCACCATCAATACAAAAGGGTCTATAAGGTTGAGTGCTCCCGTGGAAAGTGTTATATTGGGGAGACTAGAATATCACTTCATGTGAGGATCGAGGAACACGAGGTAGATATTAAGAATGAAAGGGTCTGCACTTTGACACTAGCACATCATTCTTATAAAACTAGACACCATGTGTGCTTGGAGGACACTAAAATCCTTGATAAAGAAGATCATTAGAATAAGTGTCAGATTAAGAAAGCTTTGAAAATAATTAGGCACAACAACAACCTAAATAAAAATGAGGGCTTGGAGATTAGTAGGCAATGGATCCTTGTAATCAACAAATGTACAACCCAATAAAATCAAGTTTCTTTTCTTTTCTCTTATCTTTTTCTTTTCTCAAGACTCTATTTGTCTTCATCCTTTTATTTTTATGTTTTTTTTGGTTGATTTGTATTTTTTATTTATGTTTTGTTTTATTCTTGGTTATTTTATCTTTAAGTACAATTCTTGTCTTCTTTCTAATTACCTATTTGTTTCATTCTCTAATCCTTGGCTTATGCATTTTCCTATGCTCTATAATGTCTTTGTGTTTCTTGGATTTTGTATATGACTTTATTATTCATGGGGTTTCTCTTTTTTTTCATTTAATTCTCCTTTTCCCTTTTTATTCTTCACTTTATGTTTCTTTTTATTAATTTTTAATATCTTCCCTATTATTTTTCCTTGTTTTTTCTTAGTTTCTCCTTTGTTTATATTACTATTATCCTTTCTCCTTTGTTTATATTACTATTCTCCTTTCCCTTGTTTATGTTGCTATGAAAAAAATGCTATGCAGCATTGATTATTAGTTATTAATTATAATTGGTAAGTGCTTATTTTCTCCCAAGGTGATTGTATATTGATTACTTATAGATAAAGTTCCTAAACGTTTAGTTAATACCATGCATATGTCTTCTTAAGCTTGGTAGAGATATGCATGATCATAATAGTTAATACCATGCATATGTCTTCTTAAGCTTGGTAGAGATATGCATGATCATAATAGTAATATAGGCTTTCTTTACAAGAAGGGGTATGATTTTATATATACATAAACATTATTAGAAATCCATATAAAGAAAAATATAAAAATTCACAACTTTTCACAAAAAGTTTTTTTTCCCTGAGCTTTTCACAAAAAGTTATGATGAGGTAGACTAAATAATACAATTCTTTTTAGATTTATACATAGTGCATGTAGGGTCTAATTTAATTGGACGAACTTCGGTGTGTACTTTGACAATTTTGCTCTCAAATTCATTTAACTTTTTGGATCTTCTAGTAGATATGGGTTGGGTGGAATTTATATCATACTTTGGATCACTATACATTTCAGTTGACCGAACATAATCATAGGGGCTCGACAATTTAGGATGAGACAGTTGTTTTGGCTTCCAACGTTTTAAAAAATGAGCATAGGGAAGTGTTCCTAAATGTCTTTTCTATATCACCTATTGGATTTTGTACTGCAATATGGGGTATTAGATCATCAACATTGGGTAATCTACCATTGGTGTAATGGGTGAGTGTGACACACTGAGGGTTCTCCTTCAACCCTTGACATTTTGAACAACCACAATTTATTGAGGTGTCATAAAAGAGTTATATCTCACGGAAAATTACTGTTGATGAACTAGTATGGTGGCTTGAAGATGGCATGTTACAAGTGGCATGGTAAATCGACTGCCCATTTTCATCCACAAACATCTTGCAGTATCCTTCTCCTGATAAGAGATTACGACATTTTGAAACTAGTGGAATGTCTTGTGCATCCAAACTCGAACCTAAATCGTGATCCTGCAATAAATAATAAATAGATATTCAAATCCACATGGATAAGTAAGATACACTCAAATAAATAGACAAACTATAAATAAAATCGGAAGTTACTAGGGATGGAAAGGGAGAACTCATCGACTTTGAACAAGATGGAATAAGTTGGAATCTGAAGAATTGGCCATTTGATACTACAAACGTTTCTCCCTGCATTTGAGCCAAATCAACAATCAAAATATGTCTCTACAGTCCTAAAATATTTTCATGAACTATATCACAATCTAACTTCCAATATATTTTGGAAACCATTTTGTAAGAATAAGGTGGTTTTAAGCAACATATATATACTATGAAATATTGTAATTGGTGTGGTTAAATACTAAAAGAACATTTGGGATGAATATATAATTTTAAGTGGACATGTAAAACTAGAGGATTATCAAATTAAACTGGTGCGTAATTCATATATACATGCATCAATGCGCTCACATATACAAAACGCACCGGTGTGCTCACATATACAAAAATTTCTGTGAAAGAATATCCGCAAAAGTCCCCATAGTGGAAAATATCCGCTACATTTGGTAGCGGATATTTCTACATGCATTTTTACACCATAATTCATTCAAGTGCATTTCCTACACACAAGTGCACCAAGGCATCTAAATTATACATGCAATGCGGCACGGGTTTTTTAAATTGTTGTTTAGCCGATGCGTTTTACATATGTATGCATTGGCGTGACATGAAAACAAGCGCACCGAAATGCCAAAATCAATATTAAAAAAAATTCGCACAAGTTCTTTTTGCCCTAAATTGAAAAAGCGACGGCAATTTTAAGTTTGAAAAGTAATTCTAATAGTGTTTAAAAGAAAAAAACCTAAACATTAATTCATTCTTTGCCGAAAATTTCAGGGGAGAGTTTTGGAAGAGAGACTTACGTGGGAGGAGTTTGGAGGAACTGGAAGGATTTTTTAGGGTCAAAATTTGTTAGGTATAGTGAATCAAACAAAACCCTACATAATAGAAATTTCAAGTATGTAAATATTACTGTTGATCTTATTATCTTATTTACAGTTTAACTAGATTTAGAAAAAAAAACTTCACACTTACCTTCAATGTTGCAACCCTTGCTGCTTCTTTTCGTTTTATGTGGCTGCAAAATTTTACATTAGGGTTTAAATCCCTCTATTGTTATACAAAATTACAATTTCACCTTTTACGGATTTTGGATTTGTTGAACTTGTGATTATATATACAAAGCGTAGGTTGAGATGGCGCCACTTTCTTAGTTGAATTTGTAACCATGTCGGACATGTTAAGTATTATTTTTTGTTTTAGTTTTTCAATAAAAAACTCATGCGTCAATATTGACGTGTTTCTATTACGGAAATGCATAGTTGCGGTCATAAACATAGCGCATCGGATATGACATGTGGCATGCCATTTTTTATTTTAGAAAAATGCAAAGTCAATTTTTGTTTCTCGGGTCTCTGTTTGCAGTGCGTCTGTTTTATTTTAACGCATTGGTGTGTTGTTGTTACTAACACACTATTGTGTTCCAAATATTTAAGCGCACTGATGTCATATTTATTTATTTATTAATTTTTTTTCATATTTTTAAGGTCTGTAATTTATTTATATAATATATTGATAGCTTTTGTATTTAATGGTCTAGGTTGTTTATTGATAGAGAATGCATTGTATAAGTTCAATGAACAACAACTTTAGTCAACATGATCGGATCACATCCATAATTACGAAGAAGGAAAGTGCTTTTAAGTCATTTTTGTATTTAAATTGACTTGTTTGAATGATTTGTAAAGTTAACTAATATGTATTGGTTAATGCGTGACATGCAGAACCAAAAAATGAGGAAGCTCGATAAGATTCTTACCAAACTAAGACCCGAAGATCGCAAAGCGTCGATGGAAAAGTTGTAGAGGGATGAATCAGGTGAATTAAAAAAAGTCAATATGAATTATTTCTTCAAATTTGAGTAATAATGTACTTAAGAATATTCACTAATATGTTTCAAATAATGTAATTCACATATGTTGCATGTTATGCATGGACCGGCAGCAACAGAAGTCAATATCATCATAACAAAAAAAAATGGAAGATGCAAATGATGATCAATTCGTCCTTCACTCATCTGGAGTGATGCTAGAAGTGAATAGAAGGGGCAAAGAATTTTATAATACCTTGAGGGATATAGTGGAAAGAAACTACAGACACACTTTTCACTTACACTACAAAAACCAATCAAATGATTCGAAGAATCATGTCATATGTAAACTACAAGAGGCGTTCCCAGAGTAATGATTAATGAGACATGTCAGACTTGCAGTAGCAAAAAAATATGACAACAAAAAATGATCATTCAAAAGGTAATATTCCTAAACATGTTTATGTAGAATATCTATCTATAACTACTACAAAGCATCATTCATTCAATAATTTTAATTATGTTGTGTTTATTTTTCATATTAACAGAAAAATAGTTTAATGTATTTTCAGGAAGATTATGAAAATCCGAAAGGATGAACGAGGTGATATGCAAAATGTGCCAGTAGGGATGATCCAGATGGATATATGTGTCCACCCACCTATTCCATTGGCTCAAAACTATTTCCATTTTGGCAGGTTTCTAGTAATTGTTCTACAGTTTTCCGAGTCTCGAACTTCTAGGGCCGTTTTGAGGCCCTAAACGACGTTTTTTAGAGATTGACCCCCCAGTCAAAAGTTGCAAAGATCGGATAGATATTTCCAATGGACTATCAAGAGCCCCAAATGGAGAACGTATGCAAAATTTATGACCTTGGGAAATTGGTTGTTCAACTAACAACCTTGGGGCCGCAAACTTTATGAGGATTCATCTTCTATGGTTAGGTTTTTGGATGTTTAGGGTTATTTCCCTCATGCTTATGATAAATAGGCTCTTTCGACCTCTTCTTGTATACTTCTTGTCACGACTGAGTGTAGCTTCCACATCTCTTCTCAGAGATATAGCTATCACCATTTTAGCTGTTTTTAGTTTATAGTTTGTTCTGTTTCATTCATTTAATAGAATTTGAGTTTATTGTATCATTGTGTTTCATTCCTTATATCTGTGTATGTGAATATATATATATATATGTGTGTGTGTTCTTTCATTTCATTCTCACATAAATCCAGATTAGTGGTACCAAAGCCTTATACTCTTATGGTTTCTTAGTGCATGTCCTCGACGAGATCTAGATATCAAGAGTTGGGTCTGAAACTAGTTGATCTTGGGGAAAACCCTTCTCATCAGTCCAAGCAGACTCACATGGCGGGGGAAGAAAAGAGATATGAAGGAGTAGGACATCCTATTAACCTGTTGCTCGAGGAATCCCTCGGGCGATATAAGAACAAGATGATGGATAATTTTTCCTAGATCCTTCGAAGAATGCCGACGATGATAAAAGCACCTTTAAGGAGCAGTCGTTTCAAGGGTACGACTCCATTTAAGGTACAAGTTCTATTTGGTATTCCCTTATTTGACGGAAAGATAGATGTAGATTCTTTGGAGAAATGGTTAAATCTGTTAGAGGGTTACTTCTCCGTTCAAAAAATTTCGAGAGTGAAAAAATCACATTCATGCTCCTTAAGTCCCTCCCCCATATCAAATACTGGTGGGACGGGTACTGCGAAAGGCATGCAAGAGATGATTATGAACTATTCACAACAGACCCCACTTGGGAGGCTTTTGTTAATGTCGTCAAGGAGGAGTTCTACCCAGTCAGAAACTATGATGACCAGTACACGAGGTGGACAACTTTGCGCCCTACGCTCCAAAATAGGTATTAGAGACTCTGAACGACACTTGGTCCTAAAGTAGTGAAATAGCATGCATAAATTCAAATAGAGATGGATTTCCTGGACATATCCTCACTAGGAGCATCTTATCACGATATGCCATCAAGATTGAGCATATCCTCACTAGGAGACTCTGAACGACATTCAAATAGAGATGGATTTCCTGGACATATCCTCACTAGGAGCATCTTATCACGATATGTCATCAAGATTGAGCATAAATTCAAGCAAAAGAATAAGCAGGATTTTGGGTGTGCAAATCAGCAGCAGAAGCATGAAAAAGGTGGCCCCAATTCACAAAGAAAAGGATAGAGCAAGGACAACCAAGCCCCGACAACCAGCCAAAGCCGTAGGTGAATAAGTGTAATGGGAAATCAAAGAAGGTAACTGGAAAGTGGTGCGAATTCCACAAGAACCCCTAGCACAACACTGATGAATGCCGCTAAAAAAAACCCTTGTTGGTTGAGATGAAATCCCTGGATCCAAACTCTGGCTCAAACTCTGATCCAAAGAAAGAAAGGGGAAATCAGATCATTAACGCAGAACCTAGTGCCACCATAGCAACCACAAAGATCCAACCAGAATATTAAGAGGATCTAGATGAAGGGGAATTCCTCTTCCATTCATAACTATGGGTGCAGGGGATTCCACTACATTTCATTGTTGATAGTGGTAACTAGAAGAACTTCATATTGGTCGAGGTCATCAAAAGATTCAAGCTTTCGACGGTTCCACATCCCCAACCATACAATATTGGTTGGTTGAGCTAGGTACGAGACATTCGCATCAGTCAACAGCGCCGCCTCTCCTACGGCATCAAGCCCTTCAAATATGAGGTAATGTGTGATGTTACCCCGCTTGAAGTTTGTGGTGTTCTTTTAGGACAACCACATATGTGGAAACATCGTGCTTTGTATGAGTCTAGACCTCATAGTGTAATTATTACTTTGGGAAAGAACCTCTACAGGATACTAGATACACTTCCCACTACCACATTGTCCCTCATCACAGTTAAGCAGTGCAAGAAGGTAATATTCCAGACATGGAAATTTTTTCTCTTCATGGTTCATTCTGAAGGATAACGAAAGATCGCAACAACATCCACTACCTCCACACAAAGCCCCTATGCGCAGCAAAAGCAAGTGAACAAGATAGTGGAAGCATACAAAGTCATCTTCACCACACCTGTCGGGGTGCTAGTACATTGCCAGGTCAAGTATTCCATTGATTTGAGACCTGGTGCACCTTTACCTAATGGGCCAATATATAGGCGTTCCCTAATGGAAAATGAATAAATCAAACACCAGATTCAAGATTTAATCCAAAAGGGGCACATTTGACCCAACTCCTCACCTTGTGGGAGCCTAATTGTGTTGGTACATAAGAAAGATGGGACATGGCGACTCTGTATTGACTACTGCGCTCTAAATAAGATCATAGTCTGAAATTGGTATCCCATTCCCCGGATCAACGACCTTCTTGACCAGCTCAAGGGTGCCAAATATTTTAGCAATATTGATCTAAAGTCTGGATATCGTCAAGTGCGAATTGAGCAAGCTGATGTCTAGAATACTTCCTTCAAATCTTGGGAAGGCTTTTTTGAGTGGTTGGTCATGCCTTTCGGCTTGACTAATGCTCCAACAACTTTCATGAGGATGATGGACTATATCCTACGTCCATTCACCAATTCTTTTTTGATAGTATATCTATATGATATCCTCATCTACAACAAAACATGGGTGGAACGTTTACAACATATTCACCAGGTCCTCAACACGCTACGATAGTACAAATTATACACCAATCTAGAGAAGTGCTCATTTAGCATGGAGAGGATTTAGTATCTCGGATACATCATGGATGAAAGTGGTGTTCATGTGGATCCTGCCAAGATCCAAGCCATTCGCAATTTTCCAATCCCGACAACTCTCACAGAGCTTTGCAGCTTCCTAGGCCTTGCCAACTTCTATCGCAAATTTGTGTTGGGATTCTCTAATATTGCTTCGTCCCTTATCCAGGTGACAAAAGGGGGATCTAAGGCCAACTTCATCTGGTCCAAGCCACAACAAAAATCATTTGAGGAGCTAAATCAATGCTTATGTTCATTGCTCGTGCTTTTCTTACCAGATCTGCAGCAACCCTTCGAGATTGAGACAGATGCTTCGGACTATGTTGTTGGTGCAGTCCTCACTTAGCATGGCCATCTAGTGGCATATCACAAGGAGAAACTTTCAAATGCAATCTATAAGCACCCCACCTATGAAAAGGAAATGTATTCCATTGTCCAAGCCTGCCGCCAATGGAAGCATTACATCCTTGGAAAAGAAACGGTCATCCACACTGATCACAGGCTCCTGCAGTTCATGCAAACCTGAGGAAAGTTACAGAATGACTACCATCAGAAGTGGTCCACTTACTTGTAGCAATTCCACTTGAACATTAAATATAAGAAGGGCATCACCAATCAAGTCATTGATTTCCTCATTCGACCTCCAATAGAAGCACTGACCACAATTATCAACTCTATGGCCACGAGGCCTTTGGGTGGCCTCAACTATATAGTAGTGATTATGACTTTTCTCCCATCTATCAATCCCTACGTGCAGGCACACCCGTGGCATAATTTCATCTCCAGGAAGGATTGCTATGCCCCCTGGGCCATCTCTGTGTTCCTTCAAGCGAGCATGCGAAGATGATTTGGGAAGCGCATTACATCGGGTGGCAAGGAACTTCAACACCAAAAAGATAGTGGCCATATTGCAAAAGTATTTTTATTGACCCAAGCTCCGACAAGATGTCAGTCGATACATCAGATCCTGCACTTCCTACGCCATCGCGAAACTTGCCATCAAAAAGCATGGATTTTAAACCCCTCTTCCCACTCTTAATGGTGCATGGGAATCCATCTCCATGGATTAAATGTCTGTGCTACCTTCAACCAAGCATGGTAATGACTGTGTGTTTCTGTTCGTGGATCGCTTCTCTAATATGGCCATTCTAAGAGCTTGCAAGAAGAACATCTTCGCTAAAGCCACTATGAATCTCTTCTTCAAGTTTGTTTGGGTTCATTTCGGGCTGCCACAAACTATCATTTTAGATCGAGACAATAGGTTCCTAAGCACTTTCTATTTCATCCTATGGTTATTGATGGATACCAAGCTCACTAAATCGACTGCCTGCCACCCCTAAACAAATGGACAAACAGAGGTAGTCAACAGGATGATTGTGCATATTCTGAGAATGTACAATTATAAACATCACCGCACATGGGATGAGAGCCTTCATTATCTTCAGCATAGATATAACAAATCCCTTCATAGCTCTACCGATCACATCCCTTTTCAAGTGTGCCTAGGGTTCCAACCACTGGCCCCAATTGATGTGGCTCTGCCCATTGCATCCACACGGGAGGAATATTCTCATGCTCATACTTAACATGATAAGGCCACCAAATTTGTTGAACGAATCCAACACATCTGCCAATAGGTCCATGACATTTTGGAAAAGGCCAACACTAAGTACAAGCAGTGACATGACCAACATCAGGTTCTGTTATCTCCTCAATAAACATAGATTCGTCATGGCATCTAGGTGATAGGAAGTCTTTAAATTTTGATCTTGTTTGCATGTGTCTGAGTTCTAGTACGATAGTTTTAAGAAGGTAACGAAGTCTGAATTAACACTTTTACACTGGCTCCCCTTCCGAAGGAAAATTTCAGGTTTCGATAGCTTAGGCGGGCCTGGTGTTGGTTCATTAGCTGCCTAAGTACAAGCAGTGACATGACCAACATCGGGTTCTGTTATCTCCTCAATAAACATAGATTATTCATGGCATCTAGGTGATAGGAAGTCTTTAAATTTTGATCTTGTTTGCATGTGTCTGAGTTCTAGTCCGATAGTTTTAAGAAGGTAACGAAGTCTGAATTAACACTTTTACATTGGCTCGCCTTCCGAAGGCAAATTTCAGGTTTCGGTAGCTTAGGCGGGCTTGGTGTTGGTTCATTAGCTACCGAAAACCCTGTTTTCGGCAGCTTACGGTGTGAGAAACAAAACGCTCCAACCATCGAAAGGAAAAAATTACCGTGTGAAGTGGAGGGACGCTTTTCGGTGGCTTGGGCGAACACGACGACGTCCATTAGCCATCGAAAGTTAGGCACTTTCTGCAGTTCACAGGGCAAGTTCGAAACCTTCCATAGCTGTCGAAAGGCAAAGTTATGCTCGCATTTCATGAGGTCGTTTGGGGGGGTTTGGGTGAACATGACAGTGTTCATTAGCCACCAAATGCCAAGCATACTTTCCACAGCTTGCCATCAAATGGGATGGATTATCTACAGCCGCCGAAAACAAAAAGGTGTTGGCGAAAGTCGTGTTCCAACAACATACTAGGTTTAAAGGTGGATTATCGGTTGCCGAAGGGGGAGTTACGTCGATCGGCGGACACATCAAATCGATGGTTTGGGGTCATAATACAGGGAACCCATCATGGCTTAGCCGCCGGAAGGGTCAATTTAGCGAAAACAAGACTTACCCCGAGGGAAGGCCGAACGCCATCGCCATAACTCTGACCAGATGGACCTCATTTCCCATCCACATAACAGCATTTCTAAAAATCTGTTCCCCTGGCACAATCATGTCTCAGTAATCATCATTTATCCCTCATGATTGCCCACCTTTTCATACCCTCGGAGTCAGCTCCCGAAAATCCACACCATCTTTCCGTTTTCGCCCTCACCATGTCGACTGAGTTTTTTGTTTCCTCCCTGTTTCCCATCTCTTCACCAGCCCAGATTTGAGCAGCAAGTGCTAGCGAACAGGTTACCGATGCCGAAAGGTCGGGGAGCAGTTCTGAGAAAGGAATTGAGCGACATCTGCTACCTGGAGGCTCACCCCGAGGTATGTCAATTTTTCAAGAATGTGGGCTGTTACAATTTCTACAAAAAGCTACATGGTTCTCATCAACAGGTGGCCGAAGCATTTGCCCTCACGTTTGACGGAGATAAGGCGGTGATAGGCAAGGAAGAATTCCAGGTGTACGAGGCCCTTATAGCCCAGGTAACAGAATTTCCAACGACCGGGGAGAGCTGGTTTAAGACCATTGTCATCAAGGATTTCGAGTTTCAATCATACCTGAAACTAGAGCATAGGAACCAAGTTTGGAAAAAGGATATCCCTATGTCATACTTGGAAGATAATTGGCAGCTTTTATTGAAGCCCATTCTTGTCTATATAGCCTGTGAGGGCAGGTATAACAGGGTTCTAATTTATCATTTTAGATTGCTGGATCATTTCACGGGAAAGAGCCCTTTAAATCTCCCTTTCTACCTCCACAAGAGCCTCACCAAAATGGCGCATCAAGTAAAATCCCAACCTACCAAAATTGCAGGGAGGTTGTACCACCATGGTCTGATTAAGCTTTTGGTCTCCGCATTATTGCAGAGGAAAGGCATGAAATGGTCCTTTTTCCTTTTCTGAAGTGGACTCGAAATAGAATTACAGCCGGAGGAGGGGAAGAAATCCTCCACCCCTAGAAGTGGAAAACGAAGGAGGAGGGTTATTCCCCTAATTTCAATCAAACCCCTTTCCCCAACCCCACAAGTGAAGAAAGCCAAAAGGAAACTGGCATTTAAGGACAAGGCTGAGGATGAGGAAGTGGTTTCTGAAGGAACCCCTTCAAAGAGCGTAAATATTTTAAACCTCCCATGCACTGATTCTGAGGAGGATGAATTGCAGGAAGTTGGAGCGGAAAATGAGGAGGTGGAAACAGAATAGAAACACCAAGAAGCAACCCCATCAATGATGGAACGGGAGAATGACTATGTGAATTTGCCTTCTCCTACACCTGTGGAAGGACAGGAGAATGCCTATGTCAATTTTCCCTCTCCTACACCTATGGAGGAACAAGGTCAACAGGTAGCGGAGGGATCAATTCATAACACAAAGGTTTCTGCCTCACAGAAAATCAATCGACTCCTCCAACAGGCATATGAGCGTGAGATACTCTAGAGAGTCATCAAGGAAAAAAATCAGAGGTTGACCGAAAGGTATAACGAGCTGTATGTTTTTTTCCAGGGGTTGACCAGGAAACATGGCAAAATGAGAGGGAGGAACATTAGGCTCATTAGGGAAAACATCAGATTGAGGAGGAAGGTTGAAGTTTTGGAGGGTAAGGGAGAAACTCAGAGTCCCCAGCCCATGGTGCATTCGGACCTAGAGACCTTAGCAGCAGCTGCAATCAACTTTGCCAACCCTTCAGCTTTGGCCCAGGAGGAAGAAAAATCCAGGTAGCAAGGGGATAGAAACACAGTTTTGCTGAATTTTTTCAGGCTGGATCATGCATGGTTTTCGGTAGCTTGGGAGAACACAGGAACTATTCATTAGCTGTCGAATCTCGTTTTGGTGGTTTACTACGTGCGGGTAGCGTCCTCCCGGATACCGAAAAGAAATAAAGGATGCCCAGCACCCTAAAGCGGTTCAGCAGTTTAGGCGAAGTATGAATCAAGTTCATTAACCACCGAATACTAAGCTTTCGGCTGCTTATCATCTCTAGGCTCAGTTTTGTTAACCACCGAAAACACAGAAAACGCAGAAATCCTCCTATGGACATCAAACCCCCCTTTTGTTCAGCCTGAGCATCATTAAGGCATTTTCCAGGGAATCAATACACGCTCAATTGCATCATGATCACCTCTGGTCCCAAAATGCAGGCGCCAGCAAGCTGAACAGTGGAATATTTCTGTCTATTTTTAGAAAAGATGCCTACAGGTTTTTTGCAGACAGCAATTTCAAACTCGCCCTCAAATCCCTAGAGGCTCATTTCAGCTGTCAAGCGTAGGTGCATCAGCAAGAGTCAGTTATTTCAATCATGATACACTGTCACACTTTCAGTAACTGTTTTAGTTGTTATTTTTAGCATATTCGATCCAGCTTTGGGATCTGAAAAACTTTGTAATGGCTATAAAGCCGAATACTGAAGTAGAATAGAGGTTCGACTTTGGAGAGACTAATCATATTTGTATTCTCAGACTTCTGTGACTTTCCAGATAATATAAGCTTCTTTTACTATTGGCTTTCATATTTCTCTCTTTCATGTTTCTGCACTTACAGTGAATGGTTTATTTCCTGTATGTTCACTCGTTTATGCTAGATAGCTGTTATCCTGTCATGGTATTAAAGGATTGATCATATATGTTATTATTTTACTGTGCTTGGCCATTTATAGACGTTCTTTTGTGTATGAATCTGCTAAACGCGATAAGGATTCACTCCCTTTATTTTAATCAACCCTCTAAACAGCCATAATCAAAGCCTTGTATGTCTGATTGTCCTCATGTACGTTGTGAGCATGTAAATTTTGATTTCTGTCATCCAACTTGATCCAAATAAATCCCTTCTTTCAAGACAAGTTTAAGTTACCAGGAATCTCTGAAATACAACCTAGGAGAGCTTCCTGGAGTGATAACAGGTTCCACACAAGTTCTAGGTGGGTGATAAGGTTTGGTTGCATTTGTAGAAAGAGAGGCTCACAGGACCCCATTGCAAGCTTCATCCCCTTTGATATGGTATGTACACCATCACCAAGGCAGTTGGTGACAATTCCTTCAAATTAAGCATTCTATCATTCCTTGGCATGCACCCAGTATTCAATGTGGAGCTCCTTCCCCATATTTTCCACCATTGTTGGACACCTTGGAGGTGGTAGAGCAATTGATGCCTACAGATATTAATCCCGACTGCATGGAACAAGAAAATATTGATCAGATCATGGAAACACGGGTTAAGGTCACCCACCAGGAGAAGATCCAACTATATCGGTTTGTCAAAGGAGGGCAACTACTCCACCAAGGCAAGTGGCTCTCCAATAGTCAAGTTCAACAAAATTTTCCCCATTTGATGGGGAACTCAACGCAATGGATACCATTGCTTCCTAAGGGGGGAGGACTGAACGAGATGGATATATTTGGCCACCCAGCTATTGCAATGGCTCAAAACAGTTTTCCATTTTGGCATTTTTCTAGTAATGTTTCTACAGTTTTTCGGGTCTCGAACTTCCGGGGCCGTTTTGAGACCCTAAATGACATTTTTTGGAGATTTGGGGGGAGGGGGAAATGGTTTTCAATGGCACACAATAGCTCATTAATGAAAGTTGTATATCTCCTATATACCTTTCCAACGGACTATCGAGCGCCCCAAACAGAGATCGTATGCAAAATTTATGACCCCGGGAAGTTGATTGTTCAACTAACCACCTTGGGGCCACAAACTTTATGACGTTTCATCTTCAAAAGTTATGACCCCAAGAAGTTGGTTGTTCAAATAACCACCTTGGGGCCACAAAATTTATGACATTTCATCTTCTAGGGTTAGGTTTTTGGATGTTTAGGGTTCTTTCCCTCATGCTTATGACAAATAGGCTCTTTTGGCCTCTTCTTATATTCAGCTTGTCACGAATGAGCGTAGCCACCACATCTCTTTTGAGAGATATAGTGACCACCATTCTAGTTGTTTTTAGTTTACAGTTTGTTCTGTTTCATTCATTTAATAGAATATGAGTTTACTGTATCGCTGTGTTTCGTGCCATATATCTGTGTATGTGAATATATATATATGCTCTTTCATTTCGTTCTCACATAAAACGGGATCAAGGGATGTCCAAAAATGTACAAGGAGATGGTCAAGGAAATGGACATAATTGCATTGCAGGAGGAACCATCTCAACAACAACATGCTTCAAATGTATGAAATCATTGGTTTTTAGGATTATGCTATACATCTCATTAATTAATTCA
The DNA here is from genome assembly GCA_027924585.1 of Larix kaempferi. Taxonomy (NCBI): domain Eukaryota; kingdom Viridiplantae; phylum Streptophyta; class Pinopsida; order Pinales; family Pinaceae; genus Larix; species Larix kaempferi. Next base: position 4,045,227 of record BSBM01000445.1, read on the forward strand.
ACATTAAATATTAATTTTCAATTGTTTTGTTGCATAAAATTAAACAAAATGGAACCCAGTCAGCCCACAAGGCATGACAACAAGGAAAAAAGGGGTTGATATCAAAGTTTGCAAGTATTTGTGATTTCCTTATAAGAAATTAAGATTTTGTAGTGGTTGTGATTTGTATATTTTTTTTTGTTTTCATTGGCAATCCTTGGATGTATTGAAACATGTGTTAACGTACAAAGAGGAGCCATCAGAAGAATTGATTGACATTGGGTTAAGCAAGGGTTGTGATTATATGTTGGCATATCAAAAAATAATTGTGTATTTTGTAAGTATCTATGTTGTTTTAATTCTCTCATTTTATAATTAATAAAACAACAAAAATCCTTTATATTAAATCTATGATTTGTGACAGGGGATCAAACTTGCAGGAAACAAAGTTTGGAGTGGAGCTAACATAAGACTTGTTGATAGAAGGCATAAGATTTGGTTTTGAGAGAATGTGTATCATTCATGAGTCAATTATATCTATAGTACGTTGCTTTTCAATTTACATTCATGTATACTATCTATTTATTTTTCATTAATCCCGTCGGCAATGTAGACACACTCAATACACTTTATTTTTATGTTTGTAAATGGAAGCCGGAAAAAAGGAAAACAATCAAGCCAATCAACAAAACATTGGCCAAATAACCTAATTGATGCAAGTGGCTCGAACACCGATAATAGTTCCAGTGAAGAATGATGCTCCGTATTTAATTTTGATGTTAATGCAAGCTGTTGTAGCTTGTTGTATATTTTGAAATAATTGTTTATGAAAATCATACATTTTGTATAATAATGTACTGGACATAGTATCCAAATTGAAAAACAACGAATTACCAATAAGTGTAACAATAATTACATGCATGTTGACATTTTGATTATTGTTGTCTCTATGTTGTTGTATTTTGTATGACAAAGGCACTCTTATTGATATATAATAAAATAAAGTTTTTGATTCTATTGCATTTTACAATGTTATTTTCAAATGTTCCATGTGATGGTACATTGGTAATTAAATGTATGGATGATTAAATATTACTATAGATGCTTGCATCGATGATATAAGAAATTAATCCAAACAAACACACTAATTAAAATTGAAATGAATTATACTATAAACAAATATTTCAATTTCAGATAAATAATGGAATTAAAAAAATAAAAATATATAATATATATATATTTGACTGAAATTTCAGTAGCTATTGTTCAAAGAACCATATCCGGTTCTTTTAATAATATATGTCGCACCTATGCGCTTATACAAACATTACGCACTGGTGCATATATACGAACAATAAGCACTAACGCATTTCTATAAATGATACAGCCGACACTCCAATGTAAATCAAACACGTCGTTAAATTTTAAAAATATGAATGTCCATGTGCCAGATGGATTGTCCAGTGTGTTTTCTTCTCTATATCACATCGGTTCAGGTAGATGGCTTAAGCGCACCGAGAACAATCAAATCTTATGCCCAACGGTTTTTTTGTGTTTAAGCATGACGGTGCGTTTGAGGTGTTAAAATGCACTGGGTCATTTTGATCGTTTGTAAGCACTAGGGAATTTGACGATGAGATGCACCAATGCACTCTGATAAATGGACATCACCGGTAAAATTAAAAAATATTTAAAAATGTACGATGCACATCATTTAAAATATCGCACCAGTGCGTTTATTTTGTAAATAAACACTGGTGCGTATATTCTTTACTGAAGCACCGATGCGGCATTGAAATTTGATTCTTTCTGGTGCTTGTTCTATTTTAGTGCATCGGTGCAGCTATTTTAATCGTACAACACCAATGTGTCTTATGAAGACATGCACTGGTGTGCGTAATTTCAATTAAGCACACCAATGAAAAAAACATCCGCTAAAAACTTCGGCCGCCGAGTATTTTTTAGTTATAAAATATATCCATAATGATCTCCGTAAAAACATCTGCTACCATTGGAGGAGGTCGTAGCGGAGGTTTTTTGACATTGTTTTCCAATCTTGTAACACTAAAAACCTTCGTTATGACCTCTGCTACAGGGCCTTTTCCTTGTAGTGTTTCTAGCCATTCCTTATAAGGCTCCCATTTTTGTGTTTAAGTCACATATGCATTTGCATCGATCCTGCTTTCACTTATGATCTTGATGTTGTCTTTCACACTTTTAGCTCGTTATATAAGCCCTCATATCTTATCTCATTTTCGCTAAGCCCTATATTATTTTTCCTTTGCAACTTGACACCTTTTACGTAGAGGAGACAACACCCTAAGTGTCCTTATCTTGATCATGCTCATTGCATTATGCATAGGTTTGTTCCATGTGCTTGGAACTAGTTTCACATGGCCCTGACACTCGTCTCCTCCTAGGTTATGAGCATTATTTCATCCTTCCTTCGAGCTCGTTAAAAATAGAAGTAGGACAAGAGTCTTCTTTAATCTCTTTTCCGGCTCCCTAAACATGAAAAGATTGTCGAGCAAGTTTGTTTCTTTCCCACTTGTTAAAATATTCAAAGAATCATCCATCCAGTATAAGTTTAATATTTTCTAGGCTGAGTGGACTAGCTACAAAAAAGGAATACTCTAGTCAACCTTGGTTAGAAGAGTTCTCCCTCATATTATTTATCGTTTTTTGGATGTTAAAGACTAAATCTATGAAAAAGATTAACTATAGTTTTTTCTTTAAGTTTTTCGGGCTCTTTAAAATTTGAAAACACTGCCGAGCATTTACCAACCCAGGATCGATAAAAATCCACTGGATGGTATATAGAGTTTTCTCCAAGTTTTTCGGACTCTTTAAATTTTGAAAACACCGGTGAGTATTAACTACCTCGGGATCGACCAAATCTACAGGATGGTAAATTATCGAGCATATTTCTATCTTTTCTTAAAGCTCATTAAAAAAGGAAGAAAGTTCCGAGTTTATTTTTTCAAACTGGTTAAATCCTACGAAGAATACCTTATCGAGCATACTTTTATCTCTTCTGTGCTCATTAAAAAATAAAAAGGTACTCAAAAAGAAAAAAAAAAGGGAAGGGACAGATTTCACATATCTCTCGATATAACAACAACAAGTCCAATGTGTCATTGAAAAACACACCAATTTTGAGTCTCTCAAACAAGTTGGGTACTAGTTTTTGGCCTTAGGATAAACTTGATCTCAGAGTTGTTACTCATCTAGTTGGTTACTCTTCCAATCATATGGAGAATATGTCAATGTATCCTACAATGCGGATTTGTATTGGCAATCCCTTTGTGTCCAAAGATTCCTAAGTCACTACTGTGTCATGCTCATTGTTCAAGGATATAACCTGTGTCAACCATTCTACAGTTTCCTTGACTTCCTTTGTTAGCCATTCCCTGGTGTCAGTATGTTTCATTACACACTCAGTTATTTTCCAAATCAAATTAGTCCTTGATTATCCTTATGTTGGATGATGGAGGATGCCTTACTTCCTCCCTTCCAAAAGACCTTTTCCCATTGAATTCAACTCATGTTTTTCTTGGAATGAGGTTTATATTTTTCGATACCTTGGGGATTGTAGTCGTTAGTGCGATTTCCCTTGCTATTGTGTAATGTGAATACATCAATGTCTCTTACTCGATAGATTCTTCAGGTGTTCGACTTCAAGAACATCTATTCACACCTATTAGAATGTACTAGGTACCTCGGGGCCCATTATCATTATTGGTGGGTTCCCTCACATTTGTTAACGGTTTATATCATTGATCGGTAATCAAACGGTCTCCTCCATGTTCGAATTCAACTCATTTATTTGCATGGTTAGGATTCATAGCTTTAGGCGGTTTGGATTGAAGACCTTAGGCTACCAGTAGCATCCTCACTTTTTGTTATTTCTTGAGTTATGCAAGACTGTGCCACATTATACTTGGCACCTGATTAGACATAGATCCACTTTGTTATGTTGTGGCTATGATCTCCAATTTTGACATAGATCCACTTTGTATTCCTTTGGCTATGATCACTTGTTGGACATGGATCCACTATGTTTAGTTGTGGCCATGTTCCATTTATCTCTCGTGGATCCACTTTGTATATTTGTGGCATGATATTTGCATAAGTTATACATATGTATTGGATCATCATTGTATCTTTCTATAGGTAATCTTCTCTCATTTTGAACATGGCATATATCCCAGGGATGAGATTGTCTAACACCTTTATCTATCTTCAAGTACTCCATTGATTCTAAGATTCTTGGGTTTTCCAGTTTTCCCAATTCCACATCCAAATCTATTTATAATGTATTTCAGCCATCATGTTCCCGTCTAACCTCATACATTAGGGGGAATCTGTTATAGTCCAAATTGGCACTTCTCCATCTATGATGACAGTTACATGAAGACACTTCAAATGTTAACTGTCGCTCACACAAAAGGACGCTATGGATGAAAGAGACTTGATTTGGTATTATATGCCATGGCCTTAGTCATTTAGTGATTCCCTAGAAATCATAAGCCCTGTAATTAGGTTTGGAGACAAAAATTCTCTTCATGGTTTGTCAACCTGCTTTTTTCACCCAAAAAAGGCATGTTTCCTTTGTATGATAGGGATGTACATGCATGTTTCCTTTGTCTCATCAACATTTTTTCCCTAAACACCTCAAAAAATTATTAAAATTCGATTTTCGGGGCTATTTGGGTGGTTTTCGTAACCTCCCATCAATTATAATTGCTCCCTACTCGAAGGTAACCATCTCAACTTAGTATAAAGGAAAGGGATATGAGCCATAAATATGGAATTTTTCATAAGTATTGTTATGCTGGAGGAATGACCATTCCATATCCCTTTTTCATCCATGTTCTGAAACTAATGCCCTAGTTAGTTTCAAACCCTTATGCATTGGAGCTTTGCTTGGGATTGTTAGAGGAGAGAAGCAGGAGACCCAGAGTCAAGGTTTCACGAGGTGTCAAAGTAGAGAAGAGGTATTATTGTACTTGTTTCTACTGTTAATAAGAGAATTGACATCTTTCCCTTCCTTAACTTTTGAGTTTATGGCATGATTGATGGAATAATGATATTTTATATTGAAAGTAAATTCATAGATTTATGTTCTTGTTTTCCTTTCAATTCTTCAATAATTTTATTATGGTCAAAATATTTTGAGGAAGGTATTATGGTTCTTTTGTAGGTTCTTGACTTGAAGGTTTGAAGCAGAGCTAAGGAGCAACGAAAAATAGGATCAAACTTCGTAATCAAAGTGCATCATTCTCTATATTTTAAACTCCTTATATGGTTTTGTTTGAATCTTGAGTCTAATTTGTTCATTGTGAAACACTAGATGTCTATCTTTAAAAAACTAATACGTTGGTGACTTCACCCTAGTCATAGGATAGTTTTCCACACAACACCTATCCGTAGATTATAGATTTGGATAAAAATATTGAAAAATGTGGCATCCCCACCCAATTTTGAAATAAATATGCCTATTGGTGTACATATATTTTGATTGAATAATTGGTGGCTTTCTAAAGATTCACGATAATAATTGTGGATATTTCTTTTATTCATTTTCATGTTAGATGAAGATAAATGCAAACCGCGTTGATGTTGATCTTTTATCATTATTTTTTCAGTAGATTCCAATAATGCCCATGAGTTTTTTGTATGATGTTTCTTTTGTTCCTTAGTAGTTCACATGAGTTTCCATAACTATTTTTTCCAATATTATTAAAAATTGGTCAGGAGAACAAGCTCAACTGAATTTTGGGTTGTAGATGGCCAAAGGAGGAATTGTGGTCAAGGACCAAAATCAGAGAAACTTTGGTAAAAAATGGTCTTAAAGTTGGCCAAAGGCCGAATTTCAAAGAAGCTTTGAAGATTTGGTGTGGCCAAAACTGGATTGGAACAAAGCTTTGATATCAATTGAAGCAAACCAATTTGGTTCAAACAATAAATATCCAAAATAAATATGACAACACAAAAGAATCCATACGAATAAGAATAAAGTATTATATGAGAAAAATGTGAGATCATATAAAGCAATGGGATGGTGTGCTTAAATAAACATTTACAAATCACCATGGATAAATAGACATGTCTTTTTATTAGGTCATGTCACTTCAATAATGAATTAATTAATATTTATATATTTATTTATTATTATACATTATTAATTATTTATGAATTATATATATATATATATACAAGCTGAGTTGCTCTCTATTTTTATTTTAACCTTATAATATATATATATATATATATATAAGGTTAAAATAAAAATAGAGAGCAACTCAGCTTGTATATATATATATATATATATATATATATATATATTATAAGGTTAAAATAAAAATAGAGAGGCAACTCAACTTGTTCCTCCAACAAGTAAGATGTTAGTGCTCACAACAAGTTGAACATTCCCCACATAGAACAAAGGTACCAAAACAAAAACAACAAAAGGAAGGTTGAAGCACTTAACCATGTCCATGATGCATATGAGACCTATTCCTCCAACAAGTAGAATGCCTAAGTTATCATTGAGAAAAGCATTAATCATTGAAAATCCAATATCATTCACATCCCTCCCACCATCGAGACCATGAACATACAAGAAAGCCTCAAATGCTATTCTCTGCACATAAATCATGGAATGGAATACAACACGGTTAACTACAATACACATTATCCCACATACAAGTCACATCACCATTAGAACAAAATAAATTCAATTTCAAACCAGTCGTTATGCAAGTGTGCAGAGTCATTAGAGGCACAAATGAGAGTTATATCATCTCCCTCATGCTTGGCCCTAAACACATGTGTTCATCGCCATCCAAAACCCACCATGCACTTGAATATGATGGAAATATTTCCAAGCTTTTATTTTAGAAGTGGTTAATGCCATGATGAATGATAAGCTGGTAAGGAAAACATCTCTAGGGTCACCATATTTTCCACTATGACTCCTTTATCCAAGTAAGTCGCCCGATTTACCATGGAATCGACGTGAGAGTTGTTTGCACTAATTTTGATATAAAGGGGATGAACCAAATCAAAGGAGGAAAGGAGACTATAAATTATTCGCAACATTATGGAGAGGGTTGTGCCTTCATTGTCCCTTTTCCTTCCAGCGATACCAATGATTAGAGAGGAATCTCAAGATATCAAGACTCGCTTGAATTTTTAAGATTGAAGAAGATTAACCCCAAGGTACAAAGCATGGATCTATGCTTGGTTGTTGGTTGTTACCCCACGATCCCAAGTGAAGTTAAATTCTAGATTTCCATGAAATCCACAAAGGACTCCCCCACCGTCAACGCTCTTGCCACCCTTATAATAGAAATATAGTTATTAAGTCCATAACTATCATTGATTTGAAAGTAAAGTGGATAACGTGTCATGACCAAGAAGGAGCAAAACAAATCAATAATGTAAATTGTAAGAGTCAACACTATATTTGAGAAATTACACTTGAAACCCTTCCTGTTAGCATCTTTGTTAATATTGAAAGACTTGATAGGTCCTTTAATATCCCCCCAGGTTAATCAATGAAATGAGGTAGGAGTAGAGGAAATAATAATTTCATATTTTCATATTGTATATACATCCGGTAAAGGGTGGTGTTATGGGAGACATGTGACTGTTAATCAAGATGTGAGAGGGGAGAGGTTTCTAAGGTAGGAAAGTACACTATAAGGTTTTAGGGGAAGTACATAAGGATCAAATAACCTCATCTCTTCCCAAATATGAAATTTATGTTATGATCATGGTCTAGGTGATTAAATCATGTTATTTAAGTGGCTCTATCCCAATGGAGTTTCAAAACTATTGTCAAAGGGAGACAAAGCATTTCGAGGTGCAATAGGTGCAATTGAATTACAACACAAAGAAGTATGACCACCCTTAAGATACAAGACATAGAAGCAACTCTTTTAGTTTCATGAAGAGATTACTTCTTTGTATATTAATTCTTCAACGTATATTGCTTATTCAATGTCTTCGGATTGACAAGTATATGTGCACACAGATAAAAAGCTCCAGTTTGACATGATGTTTGGTGAGATTAATGCTAATTTGACTTCAATGCCATCGCTGCTATAAAATCTTTTCTTGAACCTGAGGCAATAGGACTAGGACTTGAAGAACCTACCTATGATCAAAGAAAATAATTGATTGATTCAATGAATTATCCACAAGGCCACCAGTTGTTACCTTTTTCAACAATCCATTAGTCACAGAAGTCGCTACATGGAGGCCATATGTGCATACAATTGTTTATTATTCCCCATCTCAATGAAGAAATCAATTGAGATGTCATAATTTCCTCTAACATAACCATGAGCCTCGTGAGTACTACGACGAGGCTGCCAAATCAAGTAACACGATGCCTCTTATGCAATATTGAATTGTTCCTACCTTTTACTCTAGATATTTTACTATCTGTTGCAGGATATTAACCACTTTCCACTGCAGGTCCCTATTTATCAACAAGTTAGAGCAACTCTAGGACGAGATAGATACCTAGATCCACATTAACCTGTAGATTTTCCATTTTTTCTTTTTGTAGTTGTTCCAGAGGTTTAAGATGCTCGAGATGTAGTGCCTAATGAACATGATCCAACTCCCTTCTTAACTTGCATTAGACATAGGTCAATGGCTTACAACAATGGAGTGTTAGGTTTGGAAAAAGACTTAGTGTTTGTGTCATATTACCACCTCTGGGTAGTGCAATAGCGGTTTCACTCTCCTTTACCTCTCACATTTCGAGTTTCTATTTTCATATAGATTCATAGAGTAGATTTCGCGACTTTGTTTTCTTCTGCATTGCCATATACTCATTTTGGGGAGTTTGCATATAATGTCATGAATAGACCGATAACTGGCATATCTATCGGATTTGTTTCATCATGGACTAAGCGATCCGTGACATAAAACATTGGCCTCTTACGATTATAATTTGGAGCTCTTATATCATGTACATGGGGTCATTAGGTTTGAAATTCCTTAGATTGCTTCACAATCCGTTGTGATGGTTAACTTCACGAACATGAAATCACCAAAAAATAGTAGTGGCTGCACATGGCTGCGAGTAATCCAAATTTTCATAGTCGCATCACAAATATCCATTCTATGAAGAAAGATAGTAATCCAAAGTTTCAAAGTCGCATCACAAATATCCATTCGATGAAGAAAGATAAAATTAAAAAGGGGGTTAAATGACATTGATGTATCCACAAAGTTGGGGTTCCAATGTCTTGTAGAGCTCGATTTCAATGACGTATTGTTGGTTGTTTTGTTGGGATAGATGACACTCCTAAACTATTTCTCGATCTTTACTTTGTAAAGGGGAGCTATATGGATGGAGACTGTTGGATTTGGGACAAAGTTTGTGAATGGTACCAAAAGATTTAAGTTAATGCCACTTTTCCTAAAATGAACAAAAGATAAATATTTTTTCATTTATGTTGTAGGATGTTTCAGCTATCTTTGAACATGTGTTGTGCTTGCAGTAGGATCTCTAATTTTGAAACTAATCTTGAAACTAATCTTGTTTCTATGATACCGTAGGTTTAGTAAGAAGCCATTTCAATCTTACACTGAAAACCTCAAGAACCTTTCAATTGTTATAAAATTTTGCTTTAATGGGAGAGAAGCTAAAGTAAAAGTCATTGGAAGATGTTACTGTGCGAAGCTTAACCGAGGAAATTTGTGCTTTGTGTTTCCCATCCTTGCTTCCTCTCCAAATGCTCTCCTTATTTTTGGGTAAAAAGCCATTACATTCTCCTTGGCATTTTAAATTTTTTGAAAAGTTTTAAAAAATGGCATTCATTTGCTAAGTTTTCAAAATGTAACCATGATGGTGTTCAAACTTTAGAGTGTATCTTAGACGATAAAATGATAATTGAATTTGACAGAGTGAAAGGAAGGTCATGAATGAGATTTGAGTTAAACATATATAAATTTAAATTTCTAAAAATAATTGGGCTGAGAGGCCCTTTCTACAACCCTATGTGGATAAGGTGTGTCACGTCTGTCACATGTCGGTTCCAAATTTAAATTGGCTTTTTAAAATACATTTATATAAATATACATCAAATTTCAATTTCAATTTCCATTCATGCACCCTCACATTTTAAATATTTTCTTTCATAAATAGTTACAAGAATAACTATTTTACTTCATAATCGATGAATGCATGCAATTTTTGCATATGTGTAAAGTTTATGTGTCATTGTTTAAGATCTCAAATTGGAATAGTTGGCACATGGATGAATATATCAGAATATATTGGATTATGTATTGTTAAGTTAATAATAGAACAATAAGTAAGATATTAGTTTTGTGATAATTGCCAATTAACCAATAAATGGGTAAATTGAAAGCATTTTACTTTAGAATTAATTAATTAATGCAACTTTTGTGCTTGTAGGATTTATATGTTATAATTTACATCATGAAATGGTTGGCACTTAGACGATTAAATTTGGGTAAATAACTATTTTACTTCATAACTAATGAATGAATAAAATTTTTGCCTATCTGTAGGATTGATATGTTATACTCTAGAACATGTAATAGTTGGCACTTTGACCATTAAATTTGGGTAAATAACTATTTTACTTCATAATTAATTAATTAATGAAAACTTTGCTTATTTGTAGTATTTATGTGTTAGCATTTACAACATGATTCCAAATGGGAATAGTTGGTCGTTAGATATTACTCTTGGGTGAATATCTATTTGACTTCATAATTAATTAATTAATGCAAATTTGGCATATTTGTTACATATCCAAATTGGAATAGTTGGTGCTTGAATGATTATAACCTAAAATATATTAGATTAAATGTATTTTTAAGTTGATAATATAACAATTAGTTAAATATTAGTTTTGTAATAATTGCATATTAATAAACCAGCATAGTTCTCTCAAGTGCCAAAACCCGAGATCAAATCCCTTGAGGTGCAAACCCCTTTTTAGAGTCCTAAAGTTCCTCAAGAGATTTGATCTCTATCGACCCTTGGTAGAGCCAGAGTTAAAATGGATCTAGACCCAAGATCAAATCCCTTGAGGTGAAAACCCCTTTTTATAGTCCTAAACTTCCTCAAGAGATTTGATCCCTATCGGCCCTCGGTAGAGCCAAAGTTAAGATGGATCTAGACCCATGATCAAATCCCTTGAGGTGCAAAGAGTCATAAACTTCCTCAAGAGATTTGATCCCTATCGGTCCTTGGTAGAGCTAGAGTTAAGATGGATATAGACCCATGATCAAATCCCTTGAGGTGCAAACTCATTTTCAGAGTCTTAAACTTCCTCAGGAGATTTGATCCCTATCGACCCTTGGTAGAACCAAGTTAAGATAGATCTATACTGGTTACTATAACGTCTCTAAAAAACAAAGGGAAAAATAAATAATTATAAATTGTACTTAGAATACTGTTTAAGATCTCTACCATCCTTCCTTTGACATTGTAGAAGATCAAATTTAATTGCCCCACACAAGCACAGGTACAGAGATAATTATGAATACATTGGTGCACCCAAAAATCAAATAAATCTAAACTTTATATTTTTACTGTTTGCACCAATTCTTAGTGCAATAATCAATGTTTGCACCAATTCTTAGTGCAATAATCAATGTTTGCACCAATTCTTATTGCAATAATCAATTATTGTTTCATTCTAGATTGAGTTATCAACCACCATCACCCCATAGCTACCGATGTTGATGTAAGCTTTGCAGATTAATCCATTTATTATGTCTATCGCATCTTGTGACGATTTTGGACATATTAGTTTAATGGCACAAAATTCAAAAAATCAATTTCTCAGTTTACAAAGTAAAACTTTGGTTGAACCAGTGATTTCTGCATCGAATTTTGGAGCGGGAAAACCAGGCGACATCTGTCCACCCATCCTTGTCTTTCCCTGCTGAATTGTACATTGTGAAATGAATTATTTTGTCCTTGACATAATGGACATATTTTCCATATATTAAGTGCTCGGTGCAGTTTTTCCAACTTGCAAAGATAAACTTAGGTAAAAATTCTGATTTTTACCTCAAAATTTGAAGCGGGATATCAGTCGACATTTGTCCTACGTACAACAGTTCATTGTCAACCTGTCATCAATATCGATGTACGCCATAACAACAGGCTTAATTGAGTTTGGCGTGGAGAAAGCAGTCTGTTGCATTCCTACTTGTGATTTGGTTACGTACTATACACATTACAACTCTAGGAATAGTGAGTGAAACATTCCTTGGGATTTAATGCAACCTTGTTGCTTATAGAAAAATGCCAGTTTCTTAGAGTTTAATGATTCATAATGGTTGGTTTAATGAAGAATATTCAAAGAGTTGTCACTATCCCGATCCCAGCTCAGACAATATCATAATCGAATTAGGTCTGCTTCATGTGTGTATCAAGTGCAATATGCTGAATTTGGAGAATTAGATCCTGTTGTCTGTCATGAATTTTTTTTTTAGAAATATAAGGAAGCTTTAACACGTGATGGACGCTTTACAAACTTCAATAAAAAATTGTTGAAGAATACGTGCCAAGTGCTTTCTCCTTTAGCCGTATTTGATGATAGTTTGACGATGAAGATAGTATCAAACATAATGATAAAATGAAAAACAATCGCATTTGCTAGGTTGCATTCGTTTCGCCAATCCTGCAAATGAAAACAGAGAAGGACAAGCCGACTCCATTGTAAGTGTTCAAGAGCATTCTCGATATCCCTGTTATACTGTTCAGTGTTTTTCTCCCCAATCCAAGCTTTGAATGGAAGTATGAAATCACACTGAACGTGGAGAAGTTGGCCAAAGTTGGGATTAAATTCAAATTGTCTAACAAGATCCAATTCAATAGTTTCTTAGGTGCGCTCCACTTTCCGCGGATAAATGTATGGGAAATCCAAACGGAAGTATTGTTGAGAAACATGCTTGCATGGGAGTTCGACGACATCACTATTGAGGAGACAATAATAACCTGCTTCGCACATGTGTTCCAATTTCTTATTTTAACAAGAGTTTTTTTCTGCAATATTGCTTATATTATATGTGGTTGTTAGTAATAATTCCATAACACCCAACCAACAAACCCTTCTATCTACCAAACGAACAAGACCCGATTATTATTATGCCTTTCAATGATAAAAACATAATGTAAGACACAAAGGAAATCCGATCGAAAAGAAAGAAGATCGCCTTACTATATATAGACAAGACATCCCAGAACCCACAAAAAGTCGCTAATAAAACAGAGAAAGCCAAAATCCATATTAGAAAACCTAAGGATATGTCTCACTATATAGAGATAATACCACCTAATCAAGAAACTACGACTCTTAGCAGTTTGGTCACATAATCAAGGAGTAAGATGTGTGCAAATTAGGCTTGTTTAAGGAATAGAGCGGGGCCAATTAAATTAAAAATACAGAAATGAAGAATCCATGCGATCGCTAGATCAGGTCATAAGCAAGGAAAAGTTGAGAATTGCTCACCTGACATTTTCTACAAGGACTCCAAGATAGATTTTAATCAGTAAATGGCAAAAAAAACAACACCAAAGCAAGCGTGTTGTATCATAAATGTTCTCAGTTTTAGATTTTGTTTCTGCTTAAGCTGTAAATCAGTGGTGAGGTGTTCCATTGATTTTGTTATATGCACAAAGTTTGATGCCAGTCGTTAATGGATGGACCTCTCGGGGTTGTGGTTTTGATGCCAGACGCTAATCGATGGACCTCTTGGGGCTGTGGTTCGTCCTATGACAGGAGATCCAATGGAAAAGACATACACGTTGTCAATATTGGTTCCTCCGGATAGAATGCAATTTTGAATGTGTTGTAGACAATTTCAAAATAGTGGAACATAGCTCCATCTGCAGAAAATGCTTCACTTAGCCTCCTCTCAAGAGAAAGTCATTTGCGAGGCTGTAAAAGGTGTGTTTGTCCCAATTTACGTGAAGAAAGTCTCAATGTAATTAGCTGTAGTAAATCCGATAAACATCACAATAGATGCTAACAATGGGAATCCTACATCCTTGGAACATATAGTCATTGCATTGGTAGTCAAAGGAGACATTAATCCTGGAAAATAATATCAGCTGGGTCATAGGCTGCGAAAGTTTATGATATTAAGTCCCATAATCTTTTGAGAAAGCATAAATGTGAATGTCGAGTATGACATTTTTGCTTCAGTTGAATGCCATGTTACTTGATTACCCATTAGTGTTAAAATCTAATTCCTAGTCACACACCAAGCGGGATATGCATCAGCATGAGCTACCCATTATTGTTAAAAGCTAATGCCTAGTCACGCGCCAAGCGGGATATGCATGAGCTACAGAGAATCAAGCACAAGATTAAGTTAGGAGCCTAGGTTAGGTTCAGGTTTCTTGAAACTGCTTTCCCTATTGTAACTAACCAACAACCCTCCAACATCTTTTTAAATGCAACACAACACCTCTTCCAGGGGTTCCAAAAGTTCCAAATTCGCCTAAGAGGGGTATGACCAAAGGGAGGATAACTTATGTTTGTTGCTTTCATTTCATTCAGCTTTCATCCATTTTTTTTCGTTGACGGGGGTTAACATAGTTTGTTGACAGTAGGTAACTCTTTAAAACCTGCGAAGGAAGGAAATAGGTTTGTCTTTGAGCTTGATGTAGCCATCTAAGGTATTTTTTTTATTTCCTGCTTTTTTTTTCCACAGATTTTTTCATCCTTATTGACATTAACCAGTGACAACAATGCAGGAACATGAGCTTAACTTCATCAATGATGTTCATTTTGATGTTTAGAATTCTAAAGTAGGTTATGTTATAATACATAGATGTTTTCTCAACATTCATTCATTTTTATGTTTAAAATTCTAAGCGAGGTTGTGTTATAATAAATAGATCTTTTCTCAACATTCAATGGAATCTTGTATTGGGTATTGGATGCTAGCTAGCGTGGTTAGAAACCCCCCAAAAGCAATAAAGGGAATCGAAGTTCTTTTCTATAACACACAATTATGGTTGGTGGCTATTCAAAATCAGACATCACAAGTTTAGTAACACTACTCTTACTCTTAATTCTGTCATCTTATGTTGCTTGTCACGAACATTGTTGTTTGAAACTCTTGTTATACAATAAAACGTTCCCAACCAAAAATCTATTTTATCTTATTTACAATATTTGACGAAGGTAACACAAGCTAGAGACATTTACACTGTTGGAAGGCACGGTTTCGATGGGAATTTAATAATGGGCATGAAAGCACATCCCAAGATCGACCCTAAGACAAGAGAGCCTTTTGCTTTCTGTTACGACCCTATTCCTCCATTTCTCAATTATTTCAGTGTCGCCTACAAGAAAAAAAAGAGCCCGACGTCGAAATCCTGTCGATGCTGCAACCATCATTTATTTACGATTTTGTAATAAGCAAGCAGCACGCCATATTTCCAGACACTCAGATTGTGGTCAATACACTAGACATGATTTTCGAAGGGGGATCTCACATCGGCTACGACACCTCTAAAGTGCCTCGGTTGGGCGTTATCTCGCACTAAGCAATGAACGAGTCAGTGATGAAGTGGTTCGAAGTCCTAGGCTTCAATTTCTTCCATTCGCTCAATGCATGGGACGAGGGTGACGAGATCGTGTTGACTGTCGTGAACTCATACCCAGTGGAGCATTTATTGGAGAGAACCCATCTCATCCATTCCACGGTAGAGAAGGTCCGCATAAATATGATAACGAGGAGAGTTTCCAGGAAGCAATTATCATCAAAATGTATAGAGTTCAGCGTTATCAATTCCTCTTCCTTACAAAGAAACACAGGTATGCATACATGTCCATTGGCGCACCATTGCCCAAAATAGGCAGAGTCGTTAAACTTGACTTCAATAAGGCGAGAGGGAGCCCTGAAGACCTGGTAGACGGAAAGAAGTGCATGGTCACCTCGGGGGATTATGGCGATGGATGCTTCGGTAGTGAGCCCTTCTTCATGCCTCAGAATTCAGATTCCAATGCATAGAAGGATGACGGGTATCTTGTGGCATTTACCAATAACTAAGGCACCAAAATTTCTAAATTTTGTGTGATGGATGAATAGTCTCCTACCCTTGAAAAAGTGACCTCTGTTGAGCTCCCTGCGAGAGTTCCGTACGGCTTTCACAACCTCTTTGTCAGCCATGCTGACGTCGCAACCCAAAACTAATTCTGAGGTTTTAATTTTCACTATAAATATAAACAACATGGTATTGTGATCATACAGTAATATTCCTTAGAGGGAATTAATGGCGGTATCTTTTCTTCCCTATCCAATAAGCATGTCTCCTCTATCCAATAAGCTGGGTCGCCATTGTGAGAAAGACAAATACTTGAATGAATGGTGAATAATCCCTCAGTTGAGTTGGCATGTCACCACGATTCCAACCTCACAATGCTCGAGAGGATTGATTGCCATGTCAAAGAAATTATTGCCTCCATTTTCCATGTCATTCTTTACAACTTCAACATGGAGCTCAACAAATGGGTAATTAATTAATTGCTTATTCTACCGTAAAACCTGGTCTCCTTCAAATCCTCTTATTCTTATTCAATTCAATCATTTGTTTCTTCTGCAGAGTCGTAACTCGTAAGGATGTCGAGGGACCTTTATTTGTTGTTAAGAGGTTTTGTTTTTTGTCTTCAATTTTTTGGTTTTTGTCTTCAAATTTTTGAAAAACCAGATTGCAATATTAGCATTCTATGGTATATTGTTGAGCTTTGGATGAAAAGCTAGATTCAGATTGTGCCTCTAAATTCTTCAAGAAATCTGGGTTCCTCTAGGCTCCGCAGACATGACAGTCTCTTCTAGCATAATAAACATACTTGCAGATTTCCAAGTTTGTGATGTCACATTCGATCCATGTAGATAGCCTATGAATGCATTGAAGTCCAAGTGTATGCTACAATACACGTGACTCCAGAGGAAGACTCTACGATACACATGATTACACTTTGTTGTGGCAATTCCAACCAAATTCTGGATGTCCTGTTCAACAATAGTAACGGGAATTTTTCTTGCACAATGTTGTTCTTGTAAACAAAAATTTCTGATTCTGAAAATGCGGAATAAAACTTTGATACAGAATCAAAATATGAACACCAAATAGATCATACCTCCAGCCATTGATGCTACTTGAGTTGCTGTAAAAGATTTCCCTATTCCACAACGTTTAGCTTCTTGTACGGCACTTCCAAGCTCTGCTTTCTCTTTCTTGATGGTGTAAAACTGAAGGGGATTGAGATAGCGAGATTGGGGACCAAACAAGGGTTTTAATAGCCAAGCTTCCATCAAGCTTATGATGGCTATGTGTCAATCGTTCCACAGATCAAGATAGAGAACCGTTGAGGGAGTTATGGACCATTCCCGAAGCTCTCAACGAGAAATCAGTTATTTAGTTAAAGAGTTTTTAATATTAATTAAGAGAGCTTACAGTTCTTATTCACTCATCAATGCTTTGAAATGGCTCCAACGAGTATGCTACTGCGCTCTGCTGAAGCCTTGACAATGTCCAGAGTAAGCCCATTCCTTCCCTTAACATCTTTATAGCGTATTGCAAATCCCATGAACAATCTAGGTTAAGCTAAAGTCGGGGATTATTGATGTTGTCACAAACATTATGTTGTATTACAGGTTCAGGTGACTGTTTTCAACGCTAATATGTGTTGCTTGTACTGCCGTGACAGGGTCTCCAAAGTGATGTCCAAGATGGACAGTATGTTATTCATCATATTATGCATATTAATTAATTCTGGTGATGACATAGTTTATGGTTGTTCTTTATGTACAATTAGAATCTCATAAATTTGTTTGCAATATTATTTTTTATTTTCTAAATGTATTTTGACATGATGAACAGATTTTCTATCTATCTTTCACTGTCTATTTTTTCTGTTTCCTTGTGCAGTTGTCATAAACATTGAGGCTTGCGACTCTTGTTCTATTTCAGAACATTTAAATGTAGCATTCTAGACCATAAGATCCCAAATCTTATGTCCAATCATATGGAAGTGAAATATTTGAAAACATAGTACATTGTAAAATGTCATTGCAAGGTTTTGGTTAAAATATAAAAGATGACGTGGCAAAATAATAACCGGGTCAACTTAAATAATACAAGGTAAACTAAAATCGAACACAAAATACAATACAATACAAAAAAATATTGTATGAGATTTTCAGCATAATAGTGTCCAATCAGGATTTTCAGCACATAATTCAGACTTGGAGTTAATAAAAAGGAGCTGGTATGTTCATTTTCGTGGACCATGTCATTCCTTGTGGGTTCCACGCCATCTGTTAGAAATGTTATTGTTCCAAAGCCCGACTGCAGAGTCTTTGAGACTCTGTCAGCGGATCGATGGTCATCCATTAACACTGTGGAACAACCAGCATGCCGTGAGATGGATGGCAGTGACCGCAGCCGTAGTTATGGTTCTGAAAAACGCTGCTTGCTGCAGGTAATGCCAGCCATTCATTTTCCCTCAGTCCCTTCAACCCGACGTAGTGTTGTCTTTCTACCGATGGAGCAGTATATCCGCTAACCAAAACACCCCCGACGAGCTGCGGAATCCAGTACAGGAAGAAATGTTGGAATTACAATTTGAAGTGTTCAAATCGCGATCTTCGCGATTTCGAAGATTGGTGTAGTTTTAAAATTGGGATTTAGTCTAGTACAAGTATTTGCCATCATAGCAGTTTTTAGGGGCAATTTTGACAGGTTTTGATGAAAATTCTATTTGAAGAGGGGGACGTTTTAGTTGTTTTTTATCTTACTTGTGTACGGACCACCGTCTGATCCAGCCATTTTCCCTCAGTTAACAACACCTTCACTGTTTCATTTTCGTGGACCATGTAACGTTCCCTGTGGGTTTTGTGGGTTTTATGACATGATGATATTTTATTAGTCTTGCTAGTTTTTTATTCGAATTTTTCAATTTGTTTTTCAAAATTTGGAATCTGTGTTGTTCAAATAGCTTTTTTAAAATGAATAAATGAATTGAGCATGCTCAAATACCTCCAAATATCTCCATGAATCCAGCTTAAACAAATTTAATTTAAACTCTTATTAAAAATCTGAATATTTTTACTAGATTCATGCCCAAAAAAATGCTATTGATAACGAGCGATATCGTCGAACATTTAGGGTAAACATTTTGTGGCGCGTGTTTTGTACTTACGGATTCTGAGACACGTATGGGTGAGCTGTTAGCTTGTTGGATCCTCCTGTGCCTCGGGATGCGCGAGAATTATGTCGTGCACAAAAAGTACTTACAATGCCTGTCTCAATGCGGGCGCCTCTCAGTTTCAATTGGAGTAAGCTAATTTATAGAGGATTTGCATTTTTTGGGTATTCTTTGTTCGAATTCGATAAGGAGAAATGGATTCTCATTGAGTGTACTAGATTATTCTGCACACTTTGATTATACAATTTCAACAATTCAAAATTGACATTTCCAACAAAAATATTTGTTGGTTTCAAACTCTGTACTTTGTTTTTGGAAAAAGCATCGAATCACTGTGATTTTGAAAAGAGCACCGAATCAAAACTTGGGCAATGAATATTCACGTAAATGAGTTTCATTCACATGGTGCATTATTGGGTATGAAGTGGTTGCATACTGTCATCATGGTACAACTTTGCTTTGCTGCCTTTCAATTTCCACAGCTGTGAGTAGATGTGGTTTGGCAGATCTCTGATCATAGACTATATATGTTTTTCACAAGGTTTGAATATATATTTCAACCCGGAGAATTTATTATTATTTTATCCTCAATCCATGAGTATAGATATATATTTCAACCCGGAGAATTTATTATTTTATCCTCAATCCATGAGTATAGCGTGTTCCTGTGCAAGCTGTTTCGAAACTAAATTATCATAATACCAGTCACTCATAAGATCTTATAGTTGGAACAAACAATGATTTATATAAATAAGAGGTTCAATTTGTTGATTGATAGATTTTTTGTATTTACAATATGATTGGTATAGATTAAAAACTTAATGTTAGATGTCTTGAATTGCCCCCATTAACCTGAATATGGGTGGAATAACTGTCATTCATATTGTCTTGTTTTTTGGTTATTTGTTCTCTAGATTTGGTTATAAAAACGGGTAGAAATGTAGTTCCATTTTATTTACTGCGGAACTATGTCATAGAATAGAATTGTGCCTTTAAAAGTTTTGGCTCATTTTAAAACAACTCAGATCGTCGAAATTCCAAAAAAATTACTAGAAGGGATAGAACTGTGCCTTGCCAGAAAATTTTCCGTCAGAGAACTATTTGAGTGCCAGTTATAACAGGCGAATAGCCCCAGAGACTAACCAGACAAACACCGACCTTAAACACTCAACTATGGCATTTAATGCTCTGCTACTCAATGCTTAGCTCGGTGAAGACTATCCACCCAGCTGCAGAATCTTTTGGTCTCAGTCAGCGGACCGATGGTCATCCATTAATCCTATGGAACAACTAAATCCTACGGATGGCAATGGCCGGAGCCGTAGTTATGGTTCTGGAAAATGTGGCCGCAGCTGTAGTTATGGTTCTGGAAAATGCTGCTTGCTAAAGGTAATTCTGGCCATTATTTTTCCGTCGGTCCTTTCAACCCGATGCAGGTGGTTTGAGGCGAGAGCTGAGGATGTGATAAGCCCGTCTCGTCAGAGTGCTGGCTCTAGCGGCTCGTCATTGAATGAGTCAGACTCTGCAATATCCTTTCGGTGGATATTGTTCGCCTTCACCGTTTTCATGAGAAATTTTAAAACATTAAATGCCATAAAACTCTATTTCAAATTCAGAATTCAATCTAGTGTAGTGATGGCCTCCCATTTGCCCCCAACCTATTTAAAAAAACGCTGTGTTGTGTTTAATTCAAAGTGATGAGGACCTCAGACGACAATAGGAGGATATAAAAGCCGCGTTGCGCTGAAATATCCATAGTGGTCATTGCAGTAATATATGTTATGGCTCTTCTCACTTACGGAAGCGATCTTGGATTAATCTCAGCAGATCATGGCTAACACGTTTCAATTCTTCTTGTGATCTTTGCATTTTCTGCCGGCGATTTTACATGGGTATCTCAGGCATCTTGAGATCTGATCATAGGACCGAATGGAAGGAATTACAGATACCGATTTTTTCACTCTCCTCTAAACTTTGCAATTGCCTTCTTTCGGGATTTTGATCATAGGACTGCACTTGTTATAGAGGAAGTTGAAGAAGCCACTTACAACGCTGATGGAAAGTGCGTTAACTCCATCGCTCAGGTCTCTACCTTTCTCGCAATCGGTACAGGACTGAAAACAACAATTGTGAGGACTCGGGATGGCCTTTTGGTCTTGAGTATTCAATAAAGGAAAGTCAGGGTCCTTTGCTAGCAGGTTGGGTTTCATTGTTTTCCCCATCATATAGTGTATCCCCGAGGCCCTTGTGTCTACAGAGATGTTGACCATGTTCCTTGAGAGTGGTGGGCACATTGTGAGGGTGTCTTTAGCCTCTGTCCAGGAATTCCAGTAGGAATGGACTAAGTGGTTGAGGGGAGATAGATAATCACAACACCTAGTTCTTTCTTGGACTATTTCAAATCAGCAATCCCTATATTTGATGGGGGTTGCCTAGGGACATGATTATTGTAGCACTCACAATTGAACTTACATATGTGAACAACATGGGCTTGATTATTGTGGGCTGAACTGAAATCTCCTTATGGGTGTTTCCCTGATGTCTTACTCTATGCTGTCGGGAGCGGGGAGCGAGAGCAGGAAGCGGGAAGCAGGAGAGAAGCGAAAAATGAAATTTTCAAAAGCTTTTGGGCTGGGAGCGTTTTTTATATAATATATATATATATATATTTATATATTTATATTTTGATGCATATATGTGAACAAAACCATGCAGAATGTTGAATTAGTTACAAAAAACATAAAAACATGGATTAAACTATATAACATCAATCATTTAATAGTTATAAGTTATAACCTATAGCTTATAACATTGTCGTCATGATCAAATCATCAAATCATCAACCATAGCATTAACCATTTTCAATATATAACATTTGTAATTTTGGCATGACTCATCAAATGATCAATGATCAATCATCAAACTCATAATTCGTGTAACCAAGTTACCAAACTATAACAGAGAACATAAAATGATCAAGTTCAAGTGTTCAACCATGAAATGAAACGATTCAATTTCACAAAGCAATGAACTTCAAAGTTCAAAACTTCAAACATCAAACTTAAATGCCATATAATGTCTTCAAAATTGACAATAAGAAATATTAAAGAGTCCATAGGTTCAATTTGCAAAATGCAAAGTATTGAAAAACTAGAGAAAGACAAGTACTAATATTTCCTTTTGCAACGGGAAACTTCTAATTTCTTTTCCTGTGATCTATGAGCACTACTAGCAGTAGTATCAGAATCCTCATCCTCAGTAGGTGGAACTCGAAGTGGTCGTGAACCACGTCCAACAGCTACACGACCCCCACGAAACAATGGAGATTGTGAAGCTAGAGGAAAAACCAGTACATATGGGACTGTAGCTGGAAGTGGAAGTGGACGTGGAAAACTACTACTGGAGGGAGGTGGCATCATTGTTGTTGCACGGTCAACAATAACATCATCATCGTCCAAAAGTTCAGCCTGCGAGCGCTCTAAAACCATGGCTCCATCCTCCAAATTATCCTTCTCTGGATTGTTGTCCCAAGTGACAAATGTTCTATCACTTTTGGCCCGCTCACAATAATGAAACATCGACCTCAAGTTGTAGTGTACAAAAACCAAGCTTTATGCCCGGTTATCATTTAGGTTGTTTCTTTTCACATTGTGGATATACTAGCTATAGGTGCTCCAACACCTCTCTATAGAAGAACTATTAACCACCTATGAAAGCACTTTAATGGTCAATTTATGCAACTGTGTGGCGGCGGAGCCATACATATTCCACCAGTCAATAGGAGGAATCCTTTCTCGATCTTTGTTTGCATGCAAAGTACCAAACACCCCATGTTGACTAAGATATTTGCTCAATTGAGCACGCAATATGGCACTTTCCTCTTCATCAGGGACCAACATATCTAATGTTTGCATGTACCCATTATGTACCTCTAGATCTGTGTGGGTTTTTTTCCTGATCCCACCCCCAGGTGTTGGTTTGGCCAACCAAGATGGAGAATAATATTTGGGTGTAAGGACGTAGGCTAAGGCATGGAGTGGAACCAGGGTATTTTTTAAGGATTATAAAAGTATACTTAAGTATAGTATTCTAGGCGATTATTTTGGAATGAAAAAAACATATATATAGATTGGTAGGCGAATATTAAATATGAAACATAGGATTTACTATTGAATCTTGTAAATTTTGGCGAATATTATGCTAAAAAAACTTATTTTATGTAAATATAGGCGATATTAGAGGCTAAAAATGACCAAATAGCGAATTTATTTTTTTAAAAAGAACCCCAAAAATAGCCAATTGGCTAAAAATTTCCCTGAGTGGAACATTAAGATTATCCCACCTTTTGACCACATGTTTGCGAATATGATCATACAAGATGGCATCTTTTGGCTCAACAATATCTTTTATTTGGCCTAGCATGCTATCCATTTGCTCATACACCTCCCCAATTACTAGCTCATCAGTATCTGCAAACCGAATCATGTGATAAATGGGCTTGGTGAAATTCAAAACATACCTTACACTTGCCCAAAACTGACCATCAAGAACGGTGTTCTCCACCTCCTAAAAATATTGAGGGTCAAATGCGGATGTAGCTTTGTCTTTCAAAACCTGCCATGAGTCATTTGATGCCATACTAGCCAATGCCTCTCTTACCTTCAAAAGGCACCTGAAGGTGAGGTCATAGCTAGCAAATCTAATCTTCTCAATCTTCAATAGCTCCAACTTTGAGTGACTGCGGAAAATGTGGTGGGCATTACTATGATTGGTAATGAATCTTATCATGAACTTGCCTTTCTTCTACAATGAACCAATCCATTTATAATCATGTTCCTTCATGTTGATAATGTCATGCATCAAAAGGTTCAATGTGTGAACCAAACACCCGGATCAAAATATGTTGGGGTATCTATCCTCAATGATTGCTCCCGCTGCCTTACAATTAGCAGCATTATCGGTAATGACTTGTATGACATTGTATGGCCCAATAGATTCAATGGTTTTAATTAAGGGTTCTACAATATTGATGTCGGTCTTGAAGCGATCAAAGTAGTCATGGGATGAAAGGAAGATCGCACCACTGCAGACACCCCAAGAATATTTGTATTTGTCCAACCATCAAATACAATGGAAACCCCATATTCATTCCAAGCATTTGTGAATTTCCCGAAAGCATTTTGGATCCTGGCTTTTTCCTTGTCAAGACCTACGGTTCTAGCTTTGTCATACCCGGGGCTCTTATATCCTTTAGGGGCAGAACATATGGCTTCTATCATTTCATGCCAATAGGGGGAGCGAAGAACATTGAATGGTATGCCACATGCATAGAGAAACCAGAAAAATTTTGCATCCATGTCATCCCTACCACCTCGGTCAAGGAAATATGATATTGTTCTACGCCCTGAACTTGTAGGCATGGTCGAGGATCCACTACCATGGGTGGATGGGGTTTGAGCACTGAATCCTCTATGTGAGCTTGAGGTCTCCTGTTCAACCTTTGATTTTTTGGTTTGGTATTGTGTTTCCTCCTCTTCCCTCTTATATTTGGCTCTGTCTTTTGATGGCACTTCAGTACAAGTTTTGACTCCTATAGTCTTATTTTCATCCCATGGCATAATCCCACATAAATGCTTTCTCACACAGCTATATGAACTTGTGAATGTTACTCTACAATCGGGGAATGCAAATTTTGTGGTTCCACTCCCTTTCCCACCTCCAATATTTGTGACATATTTTCACAAGGGTGTGTGGTTCTATCTGTTTTTCCTTCCATCATCATCACTATCCTCTCCCTCTCCCTCCTCTTCATCCTCTCCACGATATGCGCCACTACCCACTTCTTCATCCTCCCCATCATTTCTCCTTCGGTTTCCAATCAACACCATCATAAAAAACAATGGAACCAAAAAGAGAATCCACACTGGAATACCCATGATGATCATGCTTGTAGAGGTTCGAAGTTTCAAAGTTTCAAACTTTAAGTTCAAATAATAACCCTTTTCCTACAATAGAATGAGGGAGAAGGAATGGGAAAGAATAGGAGAAGAAAACATACAAGTAACAAGCATTCAATTTCAAGCCAAAAAAAAGGGATGAGTATAGAGTCTACCTCTTTAGCTCTCCAATGGTGCTTGAAGGCTTGAAGCCTTGAACCCTATGGAACCCTTCAATCTCTCTTCCAAGATCTCCAAGTCCAAGAGTCCAATCTTCTTGCAAAATCTCCAAATGCACTCCAAGATCCTCAAACCCTTGCGATGGTGAATGAAATGGAAATAATGAAGTGAAATGAAGTGGGGGAGTGCTTTATATCCCAAGCAAACTCCCCCCAAAACCAAAAAAAACTCCCACTCTTCTTCAATCCGCGGATTTCCTCGGGAGCGACAGGGAGTGACTAGGGAGCGTTTTTAAAGCATTTCGGGAGCAATGAGGGAGTGATCGCTCTCGGTCGCTCCCTCATCGCTCTCGAGTAGAGGCAGGGAGCGATTTTTTTCACTGCAAAGCGTGCTCCCAAAAATCGCTCTGGGTCGAAAGCGAAAGCGGAGCACGCTTTTTGAGCAGTTCCGCTTCGCTTTGGCTTGGAGTGAGCTTCTGGAGCGGGGGGGGTGCTCCCACGCAACGTAGGTCCTACCCTTCTCCTCTGCCATGGGATATTTTATTAATCCTAGAGTTTGACCCTACAAGGATTTTAGTGGTGGACATGAAGAATATTGATTATAAACTTTCTTTTAATACCATGTGGGACTCTATCACTTTCCTTGGAGTGGAGGTAGATATCCCAAGAAGACCTTTACTAAGGCACTTGTTGAGTGATGATGTCATTGTGCTACTTGTTCTCCTCTTGAGAAGCAATGAGTTAGTGGAGCTTGATAGGAGCCAATGGGAAATACTTTATAGACATTCCCAAAATCCTAAGTGGGGTATTGTTGAGGTGGAGGATGGAGGCTCCTTCTACTCTTATCAAATATGGGGATGCTTAAGGCTGAAATGAGTAGTGATACATTCTAGTTAAATATAATGGGAGAGATGTGAATGTTATTAAATGTTTTTGACATTAGGTCTCAATATGACACCCCTTTGTTTTTTGTTTTTTTTGGGTCCTCTAGTTTACCTTTTCTTCATGGATGAGCTTATTAGAGATCACAACTACAACAAAATTATCTATTCTATTTTGTGGCATGTTTTGGGAATTTGTAGCTTTTATATGGTTAAGATTAAGAATCCAACAAGGCCTTGGCCCTACTTCCTCTTGGGCACTATGGGAGTAAATTTAATGTGCTTTCCTCCTTTGTCTCTGTTATATGTATTGTTGGCAATTGGCTCCCCAAAAGTCATAATTACCCATATCATCGTTGTTGCCATTGGGTTCCTTGCTTATCTATTTCCTTGTCGACTTGGAAAAAAGGAATTCGATGAATTTTTCTAATAGTTGAGGTTTTTAGGCCCCATCAATTTTGCTTCCTATGCAAATCAAAATGTGAAGAAAGAGATTGAGCTTTCGCTAGAAGACATGGCTTGGACATGCCTGTAAATCCTTCCCTGAGCAAGTCCATGTTGTTAGTTGTATAAAAATAAATACTTGAATCCTTTAAATTATTAATACATGCTTATTTTTCCATATGTTTACATGATTCAAGAGAGTTTGGTGCCATCCTAATTTTGTAGGATGGAATTGTACCCTCATAAATACCTCTTCCAATGGCCCTTTTATTGCAAAGAACCCATGTTCCAATAACTCTAACAATGACTCCTTGGTCTCGGGCCCGTCTTTCTCCAATACAACGATCTCCAACGACTCTTTGGTCTCCAACGTCACCTTTAGCTCAACTATCTCCAATACTTCGATATCGATCCGTGATCACAACCATAGTAGCATAATTTGGCCATATTGGTCTTTCATGTACAGAAATTCAGAATAATTCGAATTCGTCCAATATTTGGTGTAGGTATAATAAGAAATACATTGGAAAATTGAATATTGAAAACCAATTTTGAAATACCACATTTTAATTATTTAATCACTATAAAATGTAAATAACATTCGTTTCATACTTTCTTATACAAATAATCATAATAACTATTTGTTATCTTTCACACTCTCTATCCCAGTACATTGAGATTTTATATATTTGTTTTTAAGTAGTAATTTTGATTGTAAATAACATGTCTAGAAATAAACTAATGATTTTAAATGTACATTTATGATATATCCATCTATATTTGATTAAAATTATTATTCATATAAAAAATCTACTTCATTGGATTTTTTGGTTAGTATTTTTTTGTACCAAATTCCATTATGCTACTATGATCACAACTATGCAGACATGAACCTGACACCAAATAATATGGTAGAGTAATTTGTGAATGGAGATGAGAGATTGAACTGGCAGACATGGATGAAGAATTGAATATTAGGGTTTCCAATTACCCTTTTATTGCGACCAACACGTGTTTCTCCAATGGCTCGTTGGGCTCAAGCATCACCTTTAGCGCCGCTAATCTGGCAATGCCGAAACGGAGATGAGAGATTGAACCTGGAAAACGTGGATGGGAATGGAACCATTGAAAACAATGTGGAAAATGGTGAATTGAATAATAGGGTTTCCAACGGCCCTTTCATTGCCAGTAGTTCACGTGTTCCAAGAGCTCCAACAAATTTGTGCTCTCCAACTCGCCCAATACGTCGATCTCCAAGCTCTTTGGTCTCTAGCGACACCTTGTCCTCAGCTTTTCTAAGTAGTAAAAGAAGCACAGAGGTAGTGAGAGATCCCAATCGATTGGTGGTGAATCTGTCAAGTACCCAGCTAAGCACGCATGCCAAACGTTTATTGGAAAAGGGTCTAAACTTTGTAGTGGCTCCTAAATCGATTCCAACTGAGGACATTATCTGTTATCTGTGGACTGGAGGATGGAACAAGACATATTTCGGAAAAGGAAGTTGAGGAAATTAGACAGGATTGCTCTTAATTCTGAGAAGAGCTAAACTATCTAAAAGAAACATTTCTCAGGGAAGTTGAGGAAATTAGACAGAATTGCTCTCAATTCTGAGAAGAGCTAAACCACCCAAAAGAAACATTTCAAGGGAAAGAAAGCCAAGCACTGAAGGAGCTTAATGAAAATGAACAGATTGTGATTTTGAAGGCTGACAAAGGTCTTGAAAGAAAGCCAAGCACTGAAGGAGCATAATGAAAATGAACATATTGTGATTTTGAAGGCTGACAAAGGTGGGGAAATTGTGAATTTGGACAAAACGGATTACATCGAAAAGATGAATGAGCACTTGCTCAATAACTAAAAAAATTACTAAGAATTTCCTAAAGCGGATAGTGAAAGAGGTATTCGAAGTTGTCAAAGGATTATCACTAGATGAAGAAACTAAAAAAGGCTTATAACCTCATCCATTGGTTCCTAGGATTTAGGGTGTGACTTTGAGACCCATTGTTGACACTATTGAGGGTGTTACATTGAGACCCATTGTTGACACTATTGGCTCACCAACATACAATTTGGCTAAGTTTTTGGCAAATAAGCTAAACCCTCATATATTAGAGACTCGTCCTTCTTTGTTAATAAGATTAAAGACATACACATGGAGGAACATGAGGTGTTTTTAAGCTTGGATGTGATATCATTATTTGCAATTATTCCAATTGAAGAGGCTATCAGAGTCATAGAAGATCTTACTGACCAGGAAATAGCACAGCTAATAGGCATGTGTCTCATATCTACTTTTTTCAGCTTCTAAGGAGAAATTTATGAGCAAACACATGGTGAAGCCATGGGTTCCTCGCTTTCACCAATTGTAGCAAACTTATTTATGGAATTATTTGAGCAACAAGCACTTAATACAACTACCTTAAAGCCAGAGTGGTGGTCCATATACATTGATGACACATTTGTTATTTGGAGCCGTGGAAAGGAAGAATTGGATAAATTCGTGGAGCACCTAAAAAACCAATGCAACACAATCAAGTTCACCATAGAGATAGAAGAAAATCATCCCTTCTATTCCTTGATGTCTTCGTAAGTAGGAAACATCATGGTGAGGTAGCACATGAGGTTTATAGAAAGAAAACACATACAAAACAATACTTACATGCAAGATCACGCCATGACCCTAGTGAAAATATGGGTGTCCTTAATACATAGATCACTAGAGCCTCAAGAATATCTGATAAGGATCACCTAGAGCAAGAGAAAGAACATCTCTGTAGGGGTTTATAAAATTCCATGTGCATTTTGAAAAAACTACATTGGGGAAACAGGGAGGTCTATCGAGACAAGAATTAAGGAACATAGTGTTGACATCCAGTTGAACAAAACACATAAATCAGCTCTAGTGGAACATTCATACAGCATGAAGCATCCCATTAAAATTGAGGACACTACAATTATAGCCAGAGTGGACAATTGGGGCAAAAGAAGAATGAGAGAGGCCATTAAAATCGTGAAATGCACCAATTGTCTTAAACGGGATGATGGGATTGTCATAAGTAGAACATGGTTACCAACAATCATAAAAAATTAAGTCCTCGTTGAATAATTTAAGAAATTAAGTTTCCCATATATTCTAAAATCAACCACTTGCTTTGTGATGAGGTCAGATGGAGTAAAAAGTTAAAGTATAAGATGTCACTACTTCATATTTATACATTGAAAAAACAAAATATTTGAAGTCTTCTCGACATCGTCGGTGTCCTGAAGATGAGCCTAAGAGCACCCTAACAAGGGGCTCGAAACGTCGACAAATCTATGGATTCTACCGCAGCAACTCAAACTGATGCCAACTTGCTCAACTGTGGATTCTTAGCCAATACTACATCTTATTGGTTGTATGCATGGTCTTATAGATTAAAGAATCCTATTTGTTGTTTCTTATATATTGATTTATTAATCAATGTTAGCTCATCTAAGATAGAGATGGCAACGAGAAAATGGAGTATTTTATTTTCAAGTTTAGTAAACAAACACATAATTCATGCAAAAGATGTTACCTATATAACCCATAATATGTGGAGATGAAACAAAGAAATAATCAAAGTGGGTTTGTTTTAGTTACTTCTAAGGGTTGTTGGGATTTGATTTAGCTACTATTTTGGTAGAATTCACTCAATATTTAGAATGGACTATTTTCAGATGTAGATGCATATGATTGGAATACATATAACAATGCACATTCCTTACACCATGTGCCTATATCAATTATTCAGAAAATTAGGTCTTGTAGAGAGTGCCCTTTTTAAATCTAACTGATGTTGATTTTAAAGATGGCCCTAGTTTTTGAGTAAATTGTATGATAACTCAAAGCTTCTAACATGTTCCTATGCCAACAAATTATCCAAACATAAAGGTAAATCTTTAACATGAATCATATTTATGGATTCAATGGATTGCCATTTTCCTTAATCAAATGGCACCTACCAATATCATTGATTGATATTTTATTATGTTATCAATTTATGTGAACAATTTATTTCCATTCGGTCCACACAACCACAAAACATCTCCATCAAAGTGGAATCCAATTAGGTGACACCACCTTTCACGACATTGTGGTAGTAGAAAGAATATGAATATGGGTTTCTTCTCCTTGCATGACTTACAAGGATTTTAAATAATTCCCTCTTCAATGCTAAGAATGACTACTTTTCCTTGCTTGCATGACAACAGACATTTGTGGTGGAAAGTATGGAATTTTATATTGTTATGAGGTTTCACACTAGAAGAAAATTGTTCTATTTAATTGGTAGAGCCATAGATTGGAATCCTGAAGGAGTAGGGTATGCACACGTTTGTAAACTAAGAAGTCAAATATTTGCTTAGAGGAAGTCCCTTGTCCCACAAACAAGGGGGTTCGGTGTATATAGTGACAAGAGAATGTAGTGTCTTTGTAGTGAATAGAGCATGTAGGTTTTGTTGTTAAAGTTAATTGTATTGTTAAAGTTCTCACTTTGCTTGCATGAGTGGTCTAGAGCAAGGGGTTCCTATATGTATCTGTCTTTTTTCTAACAAGGAAACTAGGGTATTGTGTATGTAAGTTGTTGGAGGTAGCCAAAAAGTAATTTCTATGCTTGTATAGCACTCAAGTTATATCATTTTCTAGCGTGAAGGCGGCATTCAATAAGGAATGCTTGTGGTTGGGTAGTAGGTCTATCCTCTTTGAAATTAGATTGTATATAATAACATTATCGAAAACACTCCAAGTGCCTTACTAGATAACAATGATCAAAACATCAATCGATGTGGTATGAGTAAAAAGATAGAAGTCCAAAAAAAACCCATATAAGCGGTCAACATTCTTATGCTCTTATGCATAGACCCCATCTAAAAGCATACTCTCAAATCCTATACATAAACTCATCTAAAAGCATCCTCTTAACTCCTATACCTAAGCTCATATAAAAGCATCCTCTTAACTCCTATACCTAGAACCTATCTAAAAGGATCCTCTCAATGTATGAGAAAAAATATTATGTAACTTGTAAATCAACAAAGGGTAACAAATCTTAGAAAATGTTAATTTAAAATAGTTCCCATCTAAATGGAAAGACCTGTGTACACGAATTAATTGATCTAACAAGACATGTTTATTTATTCTTTCTATATTTTGTCTTCAAAATGAGAATTAAATCAATCTTCCTCGGAATTTCAATCCTCATACTTACACTTTGCATGCATACTACTACTTGATGAGTGTCAGTCAATTAATACTTTCTTCCTTGGATCAAACCTCCCCTTGGGATTTCCTCTCCCTACTTGATTCTCCTTGAATAGTCCCTTGCTCTGCTCGTAGAAATGCATAGCCTTCTGAATAACATCATCCAAGGTATTGGGTTCCACAAACTCAATTTTGTCGTGGTAGTTCTGGGGCAACCCACTCAAGAATATTTGAATCTTCACCTTCTCATTCCTAATATAATCCACATAGTGGAGTAGCTCTAGGAATCTATTCACATAGTCCTCTATTTTCATCTATCCCAACTTTAGCTCATAGAACTCCTTGCTCTTGCAATCATAATATCTTTTGTAAAGATATTTCTGCTTGAAATACTTTTCAAACTTCTTCCAGTCAATCTTCCTTTCTTTGAGATCTTTCACTTGTCGGAGGTGCTCCCACCATATCGAAGCTCTGCCATTTGGATTAAAGATGGAAATCCTAGTTTTATCATTCCTTGAAAACTCATGAACCCAAAAATAATTTTTCATTCCAAGAAGCCATGCTTCAACCTCCTTCCCCAACTTACTTTCCCCATTGAATGTAGGTGGCCTTACCTTGTTGAATTCTCCAGAGGAATTCTCTCTGCGATGCCTCCTCCTCTTAGGTATTCAAGCCGAATGCATTGAGTCGTCTGATGAGCCTTATGATCTACTTAGTTTGCTGCTAGAAGTGCCTGATGGAGAAAGGACCATTCTCCTTCTACACTCACTTATTTCTTAGGGTTGCAACCTTCCTGTAGAGCGATTACTCGCACTCTTTCCATCCTTACTGCCACTACTCTTCTTTGACCCCATATTGGATCTCTGTTGAAGGTCTGTTAGGATTTGCAGTATGGGAGCATTGATCGGATGCTACTCCTCATGCACTTTAATCAACCTTTCATTAAAACTTCTCATAGTTTTTTCATATCTAGAGGTGTGATTTGTTCCCTCCTTCCATTGGACTATATTTATGTGCTACCACCACAAACATCCTCTCCCATAGCATCTTCTGCGTGTTCATAGGGATCCATGGTAATCATTCAACTGGCTAAATCAAGTCCTTTTGCTTGATGACTTCTTTCCTTTTCTGAAATGAACTTTTGTCTAGTGCTATGCACAAAGGAAAATCTACTAACGAACACATTAATAATCGTAATAATCACTTTAATATTATCGCACATGATTCCTTTTGCATTTAGAGGCCTAGTGTTAAAACCATTGCTCTGATACCACTCTATCATGTCCCCATCGACCTATGTGAGCTTTTGCGGCCATAGGGGATCTAATTTCTTCTTCTTAACTTACTAATACCAATACATTGTTATCTAGAACCATTTTATTTACCACGCAACCATCTGCGCCACATATTCTTAACCCACTGCAAAAACATTGTGTGCCCAATCCTTTAGTTTGCGTGCACTTTCACTCTTATCATATCTTTACCGCATAGCCACACTATGTGCACAAGATAAACTACCACGCAATTTGTTGTGCAACTTCCTTCGCTTAGTGTGCAACCATTGTTGCACATTCCAACCACTCTGTGGTGACTTAACGTACGATGCCCATTCATTGGCTTCTTGCAGAGTTAGTGCTATATACATAGTGGAACATAATATACATACAATCATCTCCATATGCAATCCATTCACCTTCATAGATATGATATACAACCTACATCTTATCATTCATTCATATCAATATTCATACAATGAAAATACAGAACAACGACAAAACATTGCATAACACTTATCTTGAATAAAGCTTTCTGGGAAACCAACTGTGCAAGAGCAACGTTCCACCCAACCGTAAGCACTATGTCTAGTATATACTCTTTATACTAGGAGGCCACCCCCGCATTGGGAATTATTACCTTAAGGAAAGGGGAACTATCCACAACTCTCTCCCACAGTCAAATAAGCATAAGGTCTTATCCAATCCAACCTCTGTTGGGTTAGTAGGTTGTCTTAGATACTAGAGTGGAAATGCTAACTAGTGACTCACCATGGAGTTGCAGGCATCTCACACAAAATCGGTTATCTTGGGGTCCATAATACCCACCCCACACAACACTAAGAAGGTACCCATTCATCATGCAATGGTCCCTCATATGTCACCTTCCTCCAGGTGTTATACCAGTTTGTGTGCATAGAAATACCACCCAAACCCCGCTATTCCACCAAGAGGTCTCAACCTTCACTAGTCTCTCAGCCAGATCCGCGCTATATACCACTCTAGTACTCAATACCAGCAATTGACCTAGTGCAGACTTGGTTAGATTTGGATACAGGATACCCACCCACACAACACCGTTCAAGTGTGATTCCAATGTGTGCAAAGAAAGACCATCCAAACCCCTATATTCCATTAAGATATCTCGCAACAGCTATTGGATCTCAATCCATTCAGTGCTCAACACTTTAACCACTCTTCATGGATCACAAAAAAATGATAGGACAAATAGTCAGATCTAGCTTACCTCTAGAACCACATATGCCTCGCGCAGACTCGGCTAGCTTGGGGTCCACAATACCCACCCCACACAACACTAAAAAGGCACCCCTTCACTACTCAATAGTCCCTCAGGCGTCACCTTCCTCCAAGTGATGTACCAATGTGTGTGTAGAAAGACCACCCAAACCTTGGATCATCTACCTAAAGGTTGTGTTTTCCCAAGGCTTTCAAATATTGGACGTGCACAACCAATGGATCCAAGGGAATCACTTCGATCATGCATTGCCTAATAGACCACTCTGTTACAACTAGTCTCACAACGACCGTGCTCGGGCTATCTTAATATTGAGGGATGGGACTTCTCAGGCATGCGATTAGGGAACTACGACACTTCACTACTCTCTTTCACTCTACTGAGACTTACTCAGACATTTATGGAAACAGACTCAGGATGCTTGGGATCAAGTGAACAACTAGGTACTTTGATACCACTTTGTTTCCTAGCTACACAAAAGAACTCATAGCAATTGTGCTCTTTAGTTAACTCTTCGACTCACAGTACTGACCACAAACCAGAATTGGGTCTACTCTTCACGCTGTTACTGCTCAGGTCCAACTTCCTCTCCGGTAATGGTTGACTCTTCTCCACAAGTGATAATGATAGCCTTGGTCGATGAGGAAAATGAGTGAAGAATAACCATAGTGTATTCATTTCCTCTCTCGAGACGGTGATATAGATACACCTTTGAAGGACTGATTTACTTGACCACGTAACTTCATTAACTGGCTGACAGACTCACTGACATGCTACTTCACCATCCCTTGTTGACATGATGATTGATAGACTCACTGACAAGTTATTGCGCCACCCCCCTGCTTACAGAATGACTAACAGACTCACTGACATGCTACTGCGGCATCCCCTTTCTGACATGTTGACTAACAAACTCGCTACATAAGGTAACTTAGACCCACATCTTCCTTTTCCCAAGTCATTAACTATCTCAACTACCTTCCTCTTGGAAGCATTAAATGATTGGGGCGCATGAATCAAACTAACATCTAATGGCCCATAAGTCATCTCTAGGACACTTGGCTCTCATATATTGAATTTATGGATTCAATATGTCCTTCCCTAACCTTAGGATAATCATGCCCCTTTCTCTTGTTGCTTTTGCGCAGTCAACTGTGGATTATTTATTATTGTCATGCATATGTACATCATATTTGCATTGTTATTGTGCTTGACTAGCGCATGGTTCACTAACCATATACATTCAACAAATCCATGGTAGGGACTTTTCCTTGACCTCCTCACCATGTTCCTTACAATTTATCAACGATATTACATCATTTACATAGTTTATGTCAAGGGTCAAAACTAGGGACATTATGATTACCCACAAGGCCGCTGGTTGTTACCTTCTTCAATGATCCATTAGTCACAAAAGTCATTGCAGGGAGGCCACGTGTGCATACAATCATTTATTATTTCCCATCTCAATGAAGAAATCAATTGAGATGCTATAATTTCCCCTAACATAACCATGATCCCCATGAGTACTAGGACGGGGCTTCCAAAGCAAGTAACATGACTCCTCCTACCCAATATTGAACTTTTCCTACCTTTCACTCTAGGCTATCTATTTTACTATCCGCTATATGCTATTAACCACTTTCTGCTTCAGGTCCCTATTTATCAACAAGTTAGAGCACCTCCAGGATGAGATAGACACCCAGATCCAGATTAGCCTGTAGCTTCTCCAGTTTTGGTTTTTGTTGTTGTTCCAAATGTTTAAGATGCTCGGGATGTAGTGCCTGATGAAGCTGATCCAACTCCCTTGTTGACTTGAATTAGACATATTTCCATGGCTTACAACAATTGAGTATCAGGTTTGGAAAAAGACTAGGCGTTTGTGTCATATTACCACCTATGTGTAGTGCAATAATGGTTTCATTATCCATTACCTCTCACATTCCGAGTTTCTATTTTCATATAGACTCAAAGAGTAGATTATGTGACACAATTTTCTTTTGCATTTCCATATACTCGTTTTTGGGGAATTCACATAAAATGTCATGAATAGACCCATAACCAGGCATATCTATCGGATTTGTTTCATCATGGACTGAGCAAGTTGTGACATGAAACATTGGCCCCTTACTATTATAATTTGGAGCTCTTATATCATGTACATGGGGTCATGAGGTTTGAAATTCCTTAGATTGCTTCCATAATCCGAGGTGATGGTTAACCTCATGTGTAGGAAATCACCAAAAATTAGCAGTGGTTGCACATGGCCACGAATAATCCAAAGTTTCATAGTCACATGATCACAAATATCCATTCGATGAAGAAAGATCAAATTAAAAAAGGGTGTAAACGACAATGACGTATCTGCAAAGTCAAGGTTCCAAGGTCTTGTAGAGCTTGATTTTGGTATGAACCAAGATGGTTCATATATGAAACTTCCAATCTAAATACGATATCCCACAATACTCCATAAAGGATAATAGAAATTAAATAATGAATAATTGAATTGATGATTTACAAAGGTAAAATGTGCCCATATATATATTTACTAAGGCACAAGGTGACTATTCATGAGGACTTGTGTCTTATTTCTACTTATTTTTATTATATGCACTTATTATTTATTATTTATATTATATATAATTAATTCTTATTTATGTTTATAACATTTCCTTCCTCTTCATAAATGATTTGTCTTCAAAGCATATTGATCAAGACAATGTTACGTCTTTTCATTTTGTAAGTGTCGTTGCATCTTTCCGTGCTCTGTCGTAGCTGATGATACATGATGATATGAACTTGTAAGTGTTGATGGATCGAAATGTAGACGGATCGATCCATCATAAGTCAACTCTTTGTGGAACGTTGTGTTGTCATGGTGAAGTGTCATCATAAGACTTAATTGCACTAGCATTTCTAACTTTTATTAGTTGTTCTTGACTTTTAGCATATCTACTTTTGTGATTTCGATATCGATAGGGAATTTTTTAACCTCATTTTCCTTGATCCTTTTTGTAGTGTTTTCCTGTCTTAACTTCCGTGTATGTTTTTCTTCAACTGGACGGATATCTTGATCGGTGATTTGAATTGGACTTGTAAGTGTACCTTTTTCCATAACTTGTACTTTTGAATATTTTGATGTCTCGTTCTGAATTTTTTCTAATTTGTCTTCTAACAACTTGTTATTATTATGAATCTTTTTAAACTTTTCTTCTTGTGACTTTTCATCCTCTTTGAACTTCTTAAGTTGTTCCTTAAGATCTTGACTTTCTTCTTCTTTCTCAAGTAGTTTCCCTTCAATATCTTCATTGTCCTGTTCCCATTTTCGCTTATTTTTTAACTTTCTGGTTTTTGTAATTAGAATTTTGTCATGGTTCTTTAGTCGGAATATTTATTCAGTATTACTTAATAACATTTTGTTGACCTTGGTGATCTCTAACTTGTGACCTTTTTAATTGTCGTTGTTTTGCTAATGGAGTTCTTTTTTTGTTGTTGACGACTGCAGTTCTCTAATTCTTGATCTTCTAATTTATTTCGGATCTGCGCAAGTTCCTCATCCTTATCATTCAGGAGGATTTCAAGCGTGTAACTTCTTCTTCTAGATATTCAGTTTTATTTGATAAAGGAACTCTCCACGATGAGTCATGTATTGTTATTTTCTTCTTCTCATGAAAGAAGGTCACGACTTTTGTTTTTGCATTGAAGGTGAGTGTATCCAATGTTTCCATCCAGTTAGAACATAACAATATATCAATAGTACCGTCATTTATATCTACAATGGTGAATTCTGATGTAAGATTATAACTACCGATATGTAAGTCTAGTTGCTTTATTTTCTCTTCGTTCCTCTCATTCTTCTCTATTTTTGTTTCTAGAACGTGTAGTTGATTAGCAAGATCAACATTAATAAAAATATCTCTAAGCGATGTTAATAAAGCTTTCATAAAATGTGCCAATAAATTTTAGCATCATCATAGGCATTTCCGATGGAACATTGACAAATCTTTCTTTTTCATGAGCAGAATTTGTCTCTTCCATGGTTTACGACTTCGA
The DNA here is from genome assembly GCA_027924585.1 of Larix kaempferi. Lineage (NCBI taxonomy): Eukaryota > Viridiplantae > Streptophyta > Pinopsida > Pinales > Pinaceae > Larix > Larix kaempferi. The sequence continues at coordinate 4,083,687 of BSBM01000445.1, forward strand.
TTCTTTTCTTCGGCGATAATTGAAATACCCAATGTAATCATTTGGTAAGTCTTCTTTTCTTCAACAATGGGTAGACACAAAAGGTGTAATAATTCTCAATATGGCTATTTTTGTAAAAAAGAAATCTTTTTTTCCTTTTTTCTATTTCTTCTATTTTTTTTTGTGTATGCCCCTTCTATTTTTTTAAAAATAACTATATAATTATTATTATTATTTTAATAAAATAATGTTATTGTTTTTTGGGATAAAAATAAAAAATTAAATAATAATAGTAATAATTACTATTATTAAAAGTTTAATAATAATAATATTAATAAATATAGTAGTTATATTATTAAATTACTATATATCCTTTTATGCTTTTATATGTTTCTATGCTTTCTTTTTCTTTCTTTTTTACCTTTCACACGAAGGTTTTTCCAACGAGAGTTAAAAAACTAAAACCACATGTGGTTTTATAAAAACAATGTGTTGTTTTTTTTCCTTTTCTTTTTCTCTTTTTCTCTTTTATTGCTTTTTTTTCTTTTTTTTCACACGGGTAATTTCTTCTTTTCTTCTTCCTTTATAAAAACCGCCTGTGGTTTTTATAAAACCAAGTGTTGTTGTTTTTTTTTGTTTTTCTCTCAATAGGGATTTGATAAATGGCCAAAATCCTAATATGGTTAAATACCTAGGATAAGAGAAACTTTGAGTTGATGGCTACTAGCCGAATCAGGCAACTGCAACTTCGCTCTAATACCAATAGTATGAACCAAGATGGTTCATATATGAAACTTCCAATCTAAATACGACATCCCACAATAATCCATAAAGGATAATAGAAATTGAATAATGAATAACTGAATTGATGATTTACAAAAGCAGAGTCATCAAGCAATGATGTACCTATACTTGATATGGCAGATTATTTCAGTTGGAGGAGCAAGATGAAGGCATATCTGAAGAAGTTTGGTGTTTGGGAGATTGTGATCAATCCACCCGCTCCATCAAATAAGAAGGGCAAGGCTGCTGCACAAAAGGAAGCAAAGAAGGATAATACTACAGCCTTGAAGTTCCTCATGGATGGACTTCCCGGCTCAGTGAAAGAAAGTGTAGGAGAGTACACTTCAGCTAAAGACCTTTGGTTCAAATTGGAAAGCGAGTATCAAAAGGGAAGACCAGACACTGAAAAGACAGATCAGGAATCAAAAGACAAGCCTCCGGAAGAGGTCAATCAAGAAGAAGAAAAGCAAGAAGTGGACTCCAGTAAAGGTAAGGATTCTTTCGATTGTAATGATAGCATGTGTGATGAAATTGAGAAGGTTCTTGCAGAAGATGATGAAGATCTATCAAAGGCCGCACAAGAGATACATCTCACTTTGATAAATATTGATCTCAGAGCAAATTGGGTTTTGAACACTGTAAATCTGAACCATAGTGAATTCACAAGGTTCAAAAGGAGAATTTTGGAGTCTTTGAATGAATATCAGTAGAAGACCATGACAATGAGAGTATTGCTTGTGAATCTCAAACACAAGGATAAAGAGCTGCGGGATCAGCTGAAAGACAAGAATGTTGAAGTTGAACAACTAAAGACTAAATTGATCACTCAAAAGGAAGAGCAAGAAGAACCTAGTGAAGACTCAAAAGAGGTTGAAGAAACTAGAAAGGCTAATCTTGATATGAAGACTCGGGTGGAGGAAGCCAAGAGGAGAGAAGACATCTTGAAGAATCGGTTGGAAGAATAGGAGCAGACAATCCAAATGCTAGAAATGGAGGTAGTTGGTCTCAGGAAGAAAGGTGAAAAGATTAATGCCTTTGTCAAGTTCAAGGACAGTTCAGTTGTCCTAGATAAGATCTTGGATTGCCAAAGATCTCCATTTGACAAGTCTGGCCTTGGGTACAAGAAGGAAGGAGAAAAATCTAAAGATGGCACTTGGTCTCCCAAGACTCCAGAAGCAGTTCCTTCAACGTCCAAAGTTGCTCCCCATGTACCTGCGCATGACAACAAGGACTTTGGAAGTTCAAAATTGCAACAAGGAGTTAGGTCTATTCCTCTAAGCAAGCTCAGAAAAGAAACAACTCCAAGATGGAACCAAAGTCCCAGGTATGAAAATGGATTTAATGGTTATTGTTATTTTTGTTCTAACTTTGCTCACAAGGCTATGGATTGTAAACTATACGGAAGAAGAAGTGTTGGAAGCCCCAATGACAAAGTTAGATGTTAGACATGTAACCAAGCTGGACATATTGCTACTACTTGCCACACATTGAGATGCTACACCTGTAGTGGGTTTGGTCACAAAGCCCAAGAATGTGCAAGTCAAATAAGTCAACCTAGGAGGAATCCTTCATACACATCAGCAAGAAGAATCAATGAACCTTGGAAGAAGATCAATGCAGAAATATTTGGAGATCAGAAGACAAAGGCCTACAGTCAGGGACACTCTCAGGCATGGAGACATGAAGTTGATCAAAGAAGTGTTGGAAGTTCCAATAGCTCAGTCATGTGTTGGACATGCAACCATGTTGGTCACATTGCTGCATATTGTTGTACAATGAGGTGTTATGGTTGCAATGGCTTTGGGCACAAAGCTCAAGAATGCTGGAGTACACAGAAACAACCCATGAGAAGTTTCCTATACAACTTATCAAGGAAAGACAGTACAAATGAAAGAACAAATGCTGAAAGGACAAATGCCAAGAAGCAAGTATGGATGAAGAAGACCGAGCAGTTACAGATAGGAGAGATTGATCAGTGCAGGGAGGATGGCTTCCATATGGCAAGCCAAGCTTAAGGTATCTCAGAGACCTTAGCACACCTTGAGTTCATGAGGGTGGAGGATGAACTCAAAGGAGAAAGGATGGCTACTCCAAGCATACAGACAGGTCCTAGGATCATGCATCTTGACAGGGGGAGCAATGAGCAGTGATCAATGACTTCAAATACAGATATGAGGATACCCTTTTCCATTGATTCCAAAGGGGGAGAGATGAAGACAAAAGGGGAGCATCAAGCCAAGCTTAAGGTCTCTCAAAGACCTTAGCACACCTTGATTTCATGAGGGTGGAGGATGAACTCAAAGGAGAAAGGATGGCTACTCCAAGCATACAGACAAGTCCTAGGATCATGCATATTGACAGGGGGAGCAATGAGCAGTGATCAGTGACTTCAAATACAGATATGAGGATACCCCTTTCCATTGATGCCAAAGGGGGAGAGATGAAGACAAAAGGGGAGCATCAAGCCAAGCTTAAGGTCTCTCAAAGACCTTAGCACACCTTGAGTTCATGAGGGTGGAGGATGAACTCAAAGGAGAAACGATGGCTACTCCAAGCATACAGACAGGTCCTAGGATCATGCATATTGACAGGGGGAGCAATGGCATCAAATACAGATATGAGGATACCCTTTTCCATTGATTCCAAAGGGGGAGAGATGAAGACAAAAGGGGAGCATGCTCACAGGGGGAGCATGAGTTGTCATCAATGACAAAGGGGGAGATTGTTGATGAAATTGACATTGATGCCAACATGGACTTGTAGTGGCCCCACAGGTTGTCATTGATGCCACCAAGTCCCACCTGCAGTGCCTTGGATCCCTTACAAAGTGGGTTTGTGCCTTGAAACACCTTGTACCCAGTTGACAAGGTCCCTATACCCACAAGGCTGGATCATGAAGCCACCACCTTGTTGAAGATATTGAAGGCTTTGCTGATGGTGTTGAAGACCCTGGAGATGGTCTTTAATCCTTGATGGACGATGGAGAAGCCCTAGATGGGTTGGAGAAGCATTAATGACCCATTCTGTGGTCATTCATGCTCTGATGGTGTCATGGTACCCCATAAGAAGGCCTAGCAACCCCACAGGTGATGTCATGATGGATCTTGGCCCTTGGAGGCCTCCTAGTGTGACTGAGGTGGTTGAAGAAGTCCTTGGACCCACACTTAGTGGTTTGATGACCTTGCAACCCTTGTTGGGGTCATGGAGATCTTGTATAATAATGATGATGACATTCTTGAGAAAGTCTTTGTTCCTACTTGATTGGTGGTGTTGGGGTCCTTGATACCCTTGATATGATGAGTACATGGTGGAGTCCTCCTCGCTAATGTGAAGTATGTGGATGTGAAGACCATTGAAGCCCTCATGCCTTTAATGATGCCCATTGAAGCCTTTGACCTTGGAACTTATGAATAAGGTAACATGGTCTTTGACACCATTATGTGTGGGGTCTTCGACGCCCGGTACAAATTGAAGATTTTAAGAATGAAGGACTATGTATTTGCAAATAATCCCATCATAAGATGATAGCCCTCGTCATGTCGTTTCCAACAGTAGGTGGCACGTCATGTGGTTCCTCACAGTTGATGAAATATGAATTTTTAAAGTTGAAGTACCTCATCTTATGGGTCAGCCGACCAAACAAAATTAAATTAAATTTTAAATTAAAAATAAAAATTATTTTAATGACAAGTCGGCCCAGCATTTTTTTTTAAATGTGTATAAATGGAGGGGCTCACAACCTCATTCTTTAGTGTGAAAAAATTCGAATTTTCTCTTAAATTTTTCGGATCTGTTCGAGGAAGAAGCTCGCTAAGATGGAGTAGGTGAACTGAGGCAGCGAAATTTTGCAGCAGACTGTAATTTTTGGGGTTTTACCAGTGTTTGTAGCAGACTGTAATTTTTGGGGGTTTTACCAGTGTTTGCAGCAGCATACATCTGAAGTGTTGGATGTTTGTCCACCCTATCAATCCTAAGTTTGATGCCAGGTATTTGGGCTGAGGTTTCTTCTTTTCGGGTGGACTAAAGGAACTTCATAGAAGCAGACGAATTGGAGAAGGATGGCAGCAGTGCCCTAATCTACACAGTCTCTGTGGTGACTGTTGGAGCAGCAGCAAAGAAATTTTGTTTTTGTTGTTTTTCTTATAAATCTCAGTTGCACTTGTGGAGTTCTTGTTGGGTGAAGATACGTAGCAGCAGCTACAATCAAGAAGGTGCCCTAACCCATGGAAATTCAAAAAGCAGACTATAGACCTTCTTCTTGGACATTTTATCTTGCTTACACTGACTTCTTTTGGGACATTCCTTGTGGGAGCAGACCATAACCAAGTCTGATTTTGCAAATTCTCTTGGGTTGAATGTTGGCTGCCCTCCACCACAAATCCGAGCCTTCTACAGTCTAAACATTATGTATGCACACAGTAATCATCTACAGCAGTTACATGAGTTTGATATGCACAAGGTATGACATATACTCTATGATCTATGATACACTCTATTATGATGATGTGATGACAAATACTCAGTGGTGATGCACTCCTATGCTTGATGATGATGATAGTTCTAATACCTACATTACACATACAGTGGCATGCACAAAACAATGATGTTTATATAATTCTATATACAGTACAGTATTGTGAGTTATGCAATGTATAAATACAGTGATGCAAAGCCATGGTAATGATGACATTGAAAACCTTAGCTACTATATGATGATGATATAGCATATACATCTACAGTGATGATCAGTGCATATAGTGAACAGTAACATGAGTGCTTGAGTACATACAGTGGTGTACTAATGAATATGATGATGCATATCCTATGATGGCATATTCAAAAGACTGATATTTGACAGTGACATGATGTATGATCAACATGCACATGAAACAGTCCAAGCTTGCAAACCCAAGGTAACAATAAAAGAGGTAAGTCATAGAAATAAAAGTGTTGGGGTTTGTATTATTGCAAGTCTGTATGTTTAAGGTTTTTTTTTTTAGTGACATGAAAAGTGATGAGGTTTGACTGAAGCTCATCCTTAGCATTCACTTTATCTACAGCAGTCACTCTGCAGTGATGGTGATAATATGATGATGTATGAAGTGATGCATGGTATACAGTGATAAATACTGTAGTACAATGAAGAAGTGATACAGTATTTGTGATGCAGTTTGTGAATGTGAGTATACATTGATATTGCATTAGATAATCAACCCTTGATATATGCAGACCTTTGTATGAATGGCATCCATAGAATAAGTGTACAATGGTGTGTGATGATTATGATACAACCAAGTATACAGTGCAAACAGTGACAAGTACAACTAACTTATGATTAGCAGACCTTGATGATCTTGATGCAAAGATGTCAATGAAGTGATGATGAACATTTGATGCATACTTTGATGAATACCAAGATGCTTACCTCTAGATGATGATGATGATGAGATGAGCTGATTAATGATGTGCAGACCTTTGATGACCAGATATTGTCCAGCAAAGTTTGACCAACAACTGTGATGAGCAGCAGTGAGCAGATGAACAGGTGTTGATGAGCAGATTGGCAGAGAGTGATGAGTAGATGTTGACCAGCAGAGATCGATGTACAGAGGTACATGAGAAAATATTGATGCAAGTAGAATCTTGCACTTGAGGATTGGACTCCTCAACCCCTTCTTAGTTGGAGCTGAGAAAACCAGGCTGGGTCCTGTTATGAGAGTTGGTGCTCTTTTCATCAGTTGGTGTTGATTGTAATCGCGAAGATTGAAGTCTTCCATTACCATTAATAAAGCTTACATTACATATATTGTTGTGTCTCTCTTTGATGTGATTATTGTGCTTATGACTCATGATGAATATGATGTTGTAATTGATAACATAATGCTAGATAAACAATGATTGATTAATTGAAGGTGAAAAAGTTTAAATTGCTCTCACACTGATTCACCCCCCCTCTCAGTGTGGTCATTGTGTCCAACGGTAGTTATATTATTAAATTACTATATATCCTTCTATGCTTTCTTTTTCTTTCTTTTTTACCTTTCACACGAAGGTTTTTCCAACGAGAGTTAAAAAACTAAAACCACGTGTGGTTTTATAAAAACAAGGTGTTTTTTTTTTCCTTTTCTTTTTCTCTTTTTCTCTTTTATTGTTTTTTTTTTCTTTTTTTTTCACACGGGTAATTTCTTATTTTCTTCTTCACTTATTCAGACTTTAGAGTTTATCTTCACTTAGATGATAAAATGACAATTGAACTTGGCAGAGTGAAAGGAAGGTCATGCATGAGATTTGAGGTAGACAGATATAAATATAAAATACTATGATGATATAAATATTTACTATGGCGTTTGTGAAGAGGGTATATTCACGTAGATGATAAAATGATAATTGAACTTGGCAGAGTGAAAGGGAGGTCATGCATGAGATTTGAGGTAGATAAGTATAAATATAAAATACTATGGCGTTTGTGAAGAGGGAAAAATAAATAATTATAAATTATACCTAAAATTAAACTCTTCCTTTGAAGTTGTAGAAGACCAAATCCAATTGACTCAATGAGACATAAGGATGGAGATAGACTCAGACACCAAACTACTTCCTTTAACGTTGTAGAAGACCAAATCCAATTGACTCAGACATAGGGATAGGGATAGAGATAGACTCAAATACCAAACTATATAGAGTGAAACACCCACCACAAATAAATGTACCAAACCATACTAGACAAGAAATAGAGGAGGATTACAAATACATAGAGTGAAACACCCGACCACAAAGAAATGTACCAAACCATACCCAACAAGAAATAGAGGAGGATTACAAATACACTAGTGCATCCAAAAAGCCACTTAGATTAAACACAATTTAAAATCCTACATTACATTTCTCGTCAATTTGTATAATATGTTGTGAGCAGTTTCTCAAGATGTTCAATCTTTTGTAAATATATTGTATTAGTCGAACAGTCCATGGCCATATGTTGATTTGTGATATATTTGTGTGAGTGGTTGTTCAAAGTGTTCAATTTTCTGGAAATATATTATATTAGTCGAAGTCCATGGCCATATGTTGTACTCAATCCTCCTACTATTGGCATCTACAAGTCAAAAAAATCCTACATTTCCTGGTCTTCCTTCTTCTCACCTATTGCCTTCTTCTCATTCTTCATCCTGGAAATTATCTCATCGTTTTTCTTGGGAATTCTTGTGAGGGTCATATTTGTCATTTCCACCTAGTGTGCCTACCATATCTTATGGTGTGTTTTACTTATCTTAATATCATTAGTCTTGCTCATTTGTGTCATGTGGGTATCAAGGTGCTCCCTATACCTTTTCTAAAGTAGGCTTGGTATTTTAAAGGGTATCAGTTTGCTTGCAGTTAGCTTGTAAAATGGGCACTCTATCAAAACCCTCTATCTCCTTTGGGTCAAGCTTCTTCTTTAGAAGCAAGAAGAAATTGCTAACTTCTTTGGTCAACTTTGTAATCCTAGGTCAACTTTCTATATATGTTCTAACAACATCCTCAAGGTAGTCACCTCAACTATGTCCCCTCCATCCATAATTCGCCTAATGTAGATATCTTCCCTTGTCACCTAGAAATTTATACACTTTTAGTAGTGATGGATGCTATGTTTATGGAAATATATATGTAATAATGTGAACTATAGCATCTTGTACCAGAATCTCCATATTTTGGTGTCCTGGCCTAGCAACCCTAGCTACAAGACAAGTAGCCACCAAAGAGGACATTCAAATTCTGACCCTCAAAAGACCATTTTCACCGTAATCCACACAAGGAAGCTCGCATGCAAAGAGCCTAGATTATACGCATGCATGTAAGGGTGTGATAATTAAAATGCAATAAAATTGAACAAGCACGGACTAACATTTTTTATGGAAACAAAGTGCTCATATTTAGATTTAATCATGAGCACATACACATTTAATTTCATATTATTCCATAATAAAAATAAACATTAACTTCCAAATTCATAAGCAGATAAAAAATAGTTATCTTTTAATAGAATATAATTCAACAAACCAGGTATGTATGACCAATTTTCCACCCAACTATAGGCATCCAATATAGACCACCCCCAAGATGAACTCTACCAGAGTGAAGGAACCAGGATATAGACTTAGATTTTACTCAACCCAACTAATTTGGTATCATATTCTTAGCCAATATGCTCCTTACATAACATTGTAGGCATCTCATCCAACCATTAAATAGCCTTGGCACTCTCTTCAACTAACCCACATAACACATGGAATATAATCCTTAGTCAGTCCCTATATTTGTTTCGTCTTATCCAACAATTGATTCTAGACTTGTTCCATTTCAAGAGTCATTTTGGAAGTAGGGATGATTGCAACATGAATAAAAAGAGGTGTTAGGATATCCCTCCATTGGTTCAATCCTTGTCACATGTTATAGAGGTTCCCTCTATGAAGCATGTTACCCTCCAAATTGTATGAGGGTTTCACTTGTGAATTTAATCATAAAGATCAAGCTTGCAGGATGATTCATTGGATGGATTGGGGTACATGTGAGCTTTGGCCTAGGGTTGTTGAGCTCCTTAAATTGTCAACTCCTTTAACATTAATTCATCACTCCAAGCACATTACATTTTTAAAAAATGTATTTATGGTTATGGTTTAGATTCGTAAGGAGTCCTCTACCCACCCTCTTCCCTTGAGAATGGTAGGTCAGGGACAAGAACAAGAATGCGAAGAACCAAGGCGAGAAGAAATTGTAGCATTGACTCTACAAGTTGATTAAGTATCATTATATTTTTTATACCTCAAATCAAAACAAACCCTGGAGGACTAGGATGAGTGACAAAATTCAAAATTTTGATGCTAGCATTAACACAGCTACAAACAAATTATAACTGCATCCTGCAATTACACTAACAATACTTCCAAACCCTATTGTAAACACATTTCCACTAATAACCACAACACTAGCTCTATATGAGGTAATGGTTATGGGTACTTAAACAATTATAAAAGGCAATGGGGGTGGAACTAAGGATGGTCTAGCATCACCATTGCTTCACCTTACCTTGATGTCAACATCATGGCCCTCTATACATCCATCGCCTAATGTGAGACATCTCCTGATGCATTAGTGTTTTGGTTCCATGCACTATTACTATCATATTCAAGCTCGACAACTTGGAGGAGAAAGTACCCATTTGATCCCTCTATGTACTCATTGTGATCACTCACATCCCCTAGATCATCACCATTTCTTCCCACTTTGATATGATGATGCTCCCTCTATTCATTTCAATGCATCCTTCTCAGTTATCTACTCAAAAACACTCTTTCTCATCATCTCTAGTACTAACCAAATATCCTTTAATCAACTAACACAAGCATATCATTATCTCACACTTCATATACAACTTGGTACTATTCTCTCTCATGCAGGGCTCCTACGGATGGATCTTCTTATCCAATCCCAACAACAATCGTATCTTTGATATTGTATGTGGCCTCTAATGAACCCCTAAATTATTCTTTAGCTCATAAATTAATTTATATCTTACTTTGTATCACTGCTCAATCTTCCCTTGATGTACTCATAGCATTTCCCGCTTTCCACTGATTACTTAATGCTCGCCTCAAGTTTATTTAATAATTGTTTGTTTTAATTTGATTTGATTTGACTTAATGATGAAATGTTGAAAATTACTTAAATCTTTGATTTAAATGTGTCGTTCATCATGCTGCAATGTGAAATTGTTTGTTCATATTTAACAATCTAGACTTAAGTTTGTGTTGCAGAATATGATCGTTGTAATTGATTAAAGAATTATCTTCCCATAAAAGCACTACTATCAATGGAAATCTTTCAGAAGACAACCCCACTTTTATTATGTTGGAATCTTTCAATGTTAGTAGCATTAGGAGTATTTTAAGAGATGACGGCACTATCTAGTATGATGTGAAGTGGCTCATGAAGGAGAGGAAATTATTAAACTAGAATTCAAAATGCCATGACTCAGCGATGACTAAAGTGGTTTTTACTTGAGAAAACATTTTGCCTATTCTTATGGAATAGTGATATAATTTTACTTATTCTTAAAGAATAGTTCATTAAGTCTTCATATAATTGGATGAAGTTATTTATTTGAATCTTTTATGCATAGATGATTCTCTACTTCATAATTGCATCATAAATAAAAAGCATGTACAGTTCTTCAACATCATACTTCTCAATGTCGTATTCCTTGTGGTTCATTAAGTCTTGAGATTCCTAGGTTAGATTCATTATAGGGAACAGTATATTGTATTTTGATTTATTATTATTAACAATATATAGCTTTGTCTTTTTAATTTGATTACTTGTAATCATAATCATAAGCACTTTGCAGTTTTGGTGAATAGTTAAGATAATTACCCCGGTGAATAGTTAGGATAATTACCCTTCTTGTACTTTTTGATAATTGAATGAAGCTATTTATTTGAATCTTTTATGCATGGATGATTCGTTGCTTCATAATTGCATCATAAATAAAAAGCATGTACAGTTCTTCAACATCATACTTTTCAAAGCCTTCTTCCTTGTGGTTCATTAAATCTTGAGATTCCTCCTAGATTCATTGTAGGGAACAATATATTGTATTTTGATTTTATTATTAACAATATAGCTTGTCTTTAAATTTTGATTACTTGTAATCATAATCATAAGCATTCTGCAGTTTCAGTGATTGAATGAATACACATTGGATAAGATAATTAACCTTCTTGTATTTTCTAATAATTGGATGAAATTATTTATTTGAATCTTTTATGCATAGATGATTCTCTGCTTCAGAATTGCATCATAAAAAAAAAGCATGTAGAGTTCTTCGACATCATACTTCTCAATGCCTTATTCCTTGTGGTTCATTTAGTCTTGAGATTCCTCCTAGATTCAATATAGAGAATAGTATATTGTATTTTGATTTTATTATTAACAATATAGCTTCTGTCTTTTTAATTTTGATTACTTGTAATCATAATCATAAGCACTCTACAATTTTGGTGATTGAAAGAATACACGGTGGTTAAGATAATTACCCTTGTTATATTTTTTTATAATTGGATGAAGATATTTATTTGAATATTTTATGCATAGATGATTCTTTGCTTCATAATTGCATCATAAATAAAAAAGCATGTAGAGTTCTTCAACATCATACTTTTCAATGCCTTCTTCCTTGTGGTTCATTAAGTCTTGGGATTCCTCCTAGATTCATTCTAAGGAACAATATATTGTATTTTGATTTTATTATTAACAATATAGCTTGTGTCTTTATAATTTTTTATGCTTGTAATCATAATCATAACGATTCTGCAATTTCGGTGATTGAATGAATACACAATAGTTAAAATAATTACCCTTCTTGTATTTCTTGATAATTGGATGAACCTATTTATTGGAATCTTTTATGCATAGATGATTCTCTACTTCAGAATTACATCATAAATAAAAAGCATGCAAACAACATTTTTCCCAGACATTGTCTCCCTTTCCTCATAGTGCCATGTCCACTAATTCCTAGAACTCTGCACACTGAACTCTGTTTCCATGCAATCTCAAAAACCCTAGGACAAACTAAATGCATGTAGATAGATTCACTTACCTTTTCATCAGTTATTCAAGGTCTTTTTAATTTTGATTACGTGTAATCATAATCATAACCACTCTGTAGTTTCAGTGATTGAATGAATACGTAGTTAAGATAATTACCTTTCTTGTTTTTCTGATAATTGGATGAAATTATTTATTTGAATCTTTTATGCCTTGGTGATTCTATGCTTCAGAATTGCATCATAAATAAAAGGCACGTGGAGTTATTCAACATCATACTTCTCAATGCCTTATTCCTTGCAGTTCATTAAGTCTTGAGATTCCTCCTAGATTCATTATAGGGAACAATATATTGTACTTTGATTTTATTATTAACAATATAGTGCATGTCCTTTTAATTTTTCATTACCATAAGCACTCTGCAGTTTCGGTGATTGAATGAATACACGGTAGTTAAGATAATTACCCTTGCTATTTTTCTAATAATTGGATGAAGTTATTTATTTGAATCTTTTATGCATAGATGATTCACTGCTTCAGAATTGCATCATAAATAAAAAGCATGTAGGGTTCTAAAACATCATACTTCTCAATGCCTTGTTCCTTGTGGTTCATTAAGTCTTGAGATTCCCCCTAGATTGATTATAGGGAACAGTATATTGTGTTTTGATTTTATTATTAACAATATAGCTGGTCTCTTAATTTTGATTATTTGTACTCGTAATCATAAGCACTCTGCAGGTTCGATGATTGAATGTTTACACAGTAGCTAAGATAAATACCCTTGCTATATTTTCTGACAATTGGATGAAGTTATTTATTTGAATCTTTTCTGTATAGAGGATTCTTTGCTTCAAAATTGCATCATAAATAAAAAAAAGCAAGTAGAGTTCTTCAACATCATACTTCTCAATGCCTTATTCCTTGTGGTTCATAAAGTCTTGAGATTCCTCCTAGATTCATTTTAGGGCACAGTATTGATTTTATTATTAACAATATAGCTTGTCTTTTTAATTTTAATTACTTGTAATCATAATCACAAGCACTATATAGTTTCGGTGATTGAATGAATACACGGTAGTTAAGATAATTACCCTTGCTGTATTTTCTGATAATTAAATGAAGTTATTTATTTGAATCTTTTATACATACATGATTCTCTGCTTCAGAATTGTATAATCAATAAAAAGCATGTAGAGTTCTTCAACATCATACTTCTCAATGCCTTAATGCCTTATTCCTTGTGGTTTCCATATGTAGTGCATGGTACATCTAGAGTTTGTACCATACCAAATTGATAATTTAAGTGTGCTCAACCATTTATCGCTTGTAATTCGGAAGCCCGTCACTTCTTGGCATCATTCACATAAAGGCTGTTAAAATCTACAATGTAGATGGATTGCCATCTTTGATAATACTTCTGCTCAGTGTTTTAATTTTTATAAATCTCCACATAGAATGTATGCATCGCCATTAATTTTTATAAATTTCCACATAAAATATATGCATCGCCATTAATTTTTATAAATTTCCATATAATGTATATGCATCGCCATAGGGATAAATTAGAAAGTTTTTTATCAAAAACATATATTTTTAGTGCAGGTCAGACAGGAAATAGTGGGTAGAGGGAACAAGTGTTTGAAAGCCCTGTGGCAGAAAATTTGATGAGTTTATAAAGCAATCTACTATAGAAAATCCAGCTGAGATATAACACTTCATAGAAGATTTTGCCGGGAATTTTGAAGGGAGGCGAACAGGATTATTAGCAGCGGCTGTTGCCACAGACCTTTTTCACTCCTAGAGGTCAGAAACACTTGAACAGGTGAGGGGTCGCTTTCTATGAACATTATAGTAGAGGAAGGAAGGGATCAGGCAGTGGGGTTTTTCAATTTTTTAGACAAGAAACAGAGGAAGAAACAAGGACGAAAAACATTAATCCCTCTATCCTTCCCATTTCCATGGACTTGTTACGAAGTACCCTAACACATTCTTCTTTGAATTTGAAATTCTTTGTAGGACTTGTGATTATAAAACAGATGCTCAGAAGCTTAAGCTTTACCCATCTACTTTATAGGAAGCAGCATTACGGATTTAGCAATGGTACCATGAGATTCAGTCTCAACGGTCTAGTTGAGGCCCTTTCTATCCCTCTTGGTCCAGTTGGCGAGTTCTTGTAAGACTTTTTTCATTTTGAATATTTTGAATGTTTCCAAGGGTGGTATAGATAAATTTGGTACATGGAAGAGAGATTTCATTGTTATGTTTGCCGATGATATATATACGAACCAAAGGTCCAACGATTGCATCCATTCATTATGATTTCTAGAAAATTGCAATTCCAGTGAACAATTACATGATGTGTCTATACGAACCAAAGGTCCAACGATTGCATCTATTCATTATGATTTCTAGAAAATTGTAATTCCAGCGAACAATTACATGATGTGTCCATGGGCTCCTGCATACATCGTACAGCCCCAATGTGCCATAGTATGTATGACAGGGGCATGTTCTGTTGGAACCCAATTTACGGAAAATTGAAAATGATGACTGATAATGCTTCAAACCTTAAATAAACATAAAAACTCCACGTTTATAAGACTGAGTGTTGCTCCGAAGTACGTACACTCTCAACAGTTGCGCAGTCAATACAGCTTTTGCGGATCTGTCTTAGCAAGCAAATGGCAACAATTGGGTTTACAAAAGAACAATAGGCAACATCAGAAATACACAAAAGAAAGAAGTCGGAATTTCACAATGGAAACCAATTTGGCATGAAAGCTATAATGGACTGAGCATAAAAGTTCCGAAACGTCGAATACCTAATAAATTTGAACATAGGAAATCCAGAACTCAAAGCAATCCGAGGCACGAATGATATAATTTAAGCTAATAGTAGAAATTTGGTAGTCTGAAACTTGAATAGAAATTATCTGATGTTGAAAACCAGCTCATGATTCATGTTGTCTTGTAATTTAAAGGCAAGCCACCTCGATATTACTTTGTCAACTAAGTTAATCTCAGTTGACTGCGTTATTTCCAGTAGCTGAAACAATTAATGCTGATTAAAAATGGAATGAGTAAGTAATCAACTTGAATCCCTCAAATGGGTATATATTTTACATGGTAATGTGGATGGTGTTTTACCAGCTCATTATATTACACTCTTATCAAACGTCCTGGATCCAGTTTTGTTGTACATCATGCTATTGATTATTGTCTGTGTATAAATGTGAAGCAAAATGCACAGTTCATTTAATAATAAAAAATTCCAATGATGGCATTCTTCAAACAAGAATGAATATCACGCTGTGCATATTTAATTTCCTGCACAATCAATACACTGAAGATTCAAGGCTACCATATAGCGACACAGCCAAACTTCCAAATATTAGATTGCCTCGTGCATTGTAACACTCCAACACACCGCATTCAGCATCTCAGGAACTCAAACATATCACCAAACCCTGCGAGCACATACTTATATACCAGCGTCTGCCCATATAGGCGTCAAAAGAATGAAATGTCTGTGACCACCAACTATGTTGCCACTGCCCTGGAGAAAGTCATCTTGAACTTCGCCACCAAGACGACACCTTAATATTAAATGTTTTGCTACTGTAATACCTGCATTCCCGTCTAAACCCATTGTGATGCCTCAACAATCAGATTCAGGCACATTCTTCAGCTAGTCAAACCACCATTTTTGGGACAAATATAAGAATCCCATTAACTGTTGAGACTCTGCTTTCATGTTTCTTACAGGTGAAATTTTACATGCAAGTCCAGTAAAATACAACTTGGATGATATATTACAACAATACACCCTGTAATTGAGGCCATTTCTTGAAAAACAATGCCCCGGGGCAATTGAATTCAGGGAGCCTTGCAACTTGCAGACACTAAGATTATTCTATGTGGATGACCGATGACATCACATTGATTTCCAGTTTCAGTGGAACCCTGGACAGGGTTCCCAGATTTAGACGATTGCCTTTCTTACCAACTAATTCCAACATCAACGTACATAACATACAGCGGAACGCATTACTCTGAGGATGCACAATACACCTGTGCAGTGGAGAATCTGCTAGGCTGGCAGGTGAGCTTGGCCTGGCTCTCAATTTACACTGGTAAATCAACTAAAAATAGAAGCAAGAACTGTGGAGCCATTTCTTCATTAACAGCATATACTACATGGGTGGTCATGAACTACACAAATGATACTCTTTTCGACCTTGCTCTGCATAAGCTGCCTGGAAACCCACCTCTGGACTATAGCATCGAAGATGCAAAACCCTGTGTATTGGACCTCAATGAAATATTCAGAGTGTTGCAGTTCAAATCACGAGGAGACTTCATAAGCCAGGCTGGTTGAGCAACTGCTCATCATTTTCCCAAGATAGCAATCCCAAATATGGGAACTCCGTGACATATCTGCAAATAATCACAAGAGCTGCTTGTCATAAAATGCCATCTGAAGTTGCTTTACGTGAGCAAGCCAAGTTGCAACATTCTGACCATCAACAGTAATCCAATCAACTGCTGTTGCCGCTGGTTGTTCCCACCATTCATCAACCTGTGACAGGTGTCAAATATGTTTAGAACAATATCCAATCATGAATCTAACAGGTTTGTGAAAAAAAACGCTAAAGCTTTTTTATGGATGTATAAACTGTCATCAAAACCACTAAAAATTTTCCAATCCACATCCTATTTTTTACTACCAAACACAGATTATGAAATTCTCCACTCTATAATGTATCTTATCCAATCCCTCTTGAAGGAGGGAACAGATACATGAACATGAAGTTTCTGGGACTAACAAAATATAGTGCAAGTAAATTGCATGAAGCTTTACAATGAAGGTCAATTTCTGCTTCTTGAGTTTCACAAGAACTTTTTAAAGGTCATCAACCTGTGACAGTTGTCAAATATTTTTAAAACAAAATCCAATTATGAATCTAACAGGTTTGCGAAAAAAAGTTAAAAAACAGCTAAACCTTTTTGATGGATGTATAAACTGTCCTCAAAACAACTAAAAATTCCAATCCACATCCTATATTTTGCTACTAAACACACATTATGAAGTTCTCCACTCCCTCTTGAAGGAGGGAACAGATACATGAACATGAAGATTCTGGGACTAACAAAATATAGTGCAGGTAAATTGCATAAAGCTTTACAGTGAAGGTCATTTTCTGCTTCTTGAGTTTCACAAGAACTTTTTAAAGACATTTTAGGCCAGTTTATGAGCAGAAGCATTTAACCACATTTGTATGGGTTAGGTTAGGTAGCCATTTTGACATGTTCAACCGTATGTTGCACGGGGATGCATCCCCCCCAAAAAAAAAAACGTACCCACTGTCCCCATGTTCCAGGGACATGGAGACTTGCTGGCTGTACCCAAAACATTCCCAGCAGATTTCGGGGACGTTCCAGCCTCCAGGCAGATTTTCGGGACATTCCAAGTAGATTTCAGAGATGTCCCAGGCAGATTTTCGGGACATTCCAAGTAGATTTCAGAGATGTCCCAGGCAGATTTTGGGGACATTCCAAGTAGATTTCAAAGATGTCCCAGGCAGATTTTGGAGATGTTCTGGGCATGTATCTTCAGTTTTGACAATGTTCATTGATCAATGATGACTGGACAATATGATCATTTATTCCATCCATTCCAAGTAGATTTCAGAGATGTCCCAGGCAGATTTTGGAGATGTTCTGGGCATGTATCTTCAGTTTTGACAATGGTCATTGATCAATGATGACTGGACAATATGATCATTTATCCCATCCATATTTTTCGTATTATTCTGAATCTAAAGATGGGTTGTGTATGATGGGTTTTGATTTGGGTTTCTGGTGATTTAACTATTGTCTTTTCAGCAAACATCATTACAAGCAGCGAAGCCTCCATATCAACAAACCAAGAAATGCAACAACTCAAAGCTCTGATCCTTCTGGGTATTGCTCTTGTTCTTTTCACTTTTAGGGTCATCTTAGCTTTTACATATTAGCATATTGTACATAGGTGTCCAAGGGTTATTCAAGTCGAGCTCTTCCCCCATGCCAACCCTCAAGCATTGTGAGAACAATTGGATAGCTAAGTCACCTGACACGAGGACACGGGGCACAGAGGACACGAAAATACGAGTGTCTGACACGGACACGGTGATCCCCAGAATCAAGACACAGGGGACACGTTTTATATGTATATATATATATTAAAAATATAGATATATAGAGAATTGTTTTTAGAAACTAGAACATTTACAAATATTCAATAGAAATTACTAATTAGAATCAATAAACAATACACATTTTGTCATACACAAATCACAGTGAGACACAAAGATGATAGCTCAAGATGTCAAAACCATATTTCTCATTAAGTCATCAAAATCAAAATGCATTACATAGATGTCGGAATGCCAATGGTAACTAATAGTAGTAAATAGTAAATACAAAAAGGTGTAGATCATAGATGAGATCAAGATGGAAGAATCTCATCTGTCAATAGTCCTACTCCATGCCTGAATCAACAAACTCATCACTGCCCTGACCCTCCCCTCCCCTCCCCTCCTCTATCCATCTGACATGTTTTGAACAGGGTTTGGACACGACTTCAACACATGCCGGACACGTGTTTTTTTCGTGTCCTGGAATCGATACACGATAAAACACGTGTTGAAGTTGTGTTTGTGTCCGACACGACCCCACCAGACACGAGAGGGGATATGGACGTGTCCAGTGACTTAGTTGGATAGTAAAGACTTGGAATAGGTACTAAACATTTGAATAAATTCCTATTCAATATCCTTCTTAATCTAAAATATGAGTCTAATCTCTTTACGGAATGCAAGCATGTATATCCCAAAGTGTTTTGTAGTGGTTTTCAACACAGTTGTAAAAAACTGCAGAACCTGTTGAGAAGGGAACGCCTTTTAACCTAATCATCATAAACAAGAAATATAAGGAAAAAAACTAAAAGTTGTTATAAAGACGAGCATTCTTCTCATAGAACCTTCATGGACCTTATTGCAGATAAAAAATAGTTACACTTAAGTTTCCTAAAGCTAATCTGCATTTTGCTCATGTCCAAGTGCCAATAATATTATTGTCGTCCCCTTCATGGACCTTTTGCAGATAAAAAATAGTTACACTTGAGTTTCCTAAAGCTAAACTGCATTTTGTTCATGTCCAAGTGCCAAAAATGGAATGTTACTTGGCCTTTTTCTTATTTGCGTGAGCTTTTTCAAAACTAAGTGCAAGGGACATGCATAATACTATAAGTATATAGTATAGACTATTGTGCTTACAAGCAAATACAAATGTTTATGGTGAATTCTAACTTTAAAAAAATAGTATTTATTAAAATTTATTATATATATATATATATATATATATTATTGTCGTCCCCTGAAAAATTAGGGGTGCGCTCTAACTGTCCCACGGACATGTCCCCACCATTCCCGCTTACCCAAACCCAGAGCATCATATGTTCAGCCCCACCAGCTCCTTGCCTGAGCAACTTCTGTAGACTACTTATCTAAATCTTTCACAATTTCTCTCCTCGCTGACAATGGAAACAAAGACCACTCTCAAAAAAATTGTAATTCTAATCAATTCAACTGACATTCCAGCTCCTTAAACTCTCAGTTTAAGACACTATGTCAGTTGCCAAGGCATTAAACAGTTATTGCTATGAAACCAGCCATACATACAAACACTAGATATGCATTAGTGCTGTGCAGATTTGCATAACCACTAGATATACTTCAGATGCACAGAAGATTGTGCATGTAGGTAGTTGTGGCTTTACAAGGAGGCACATGGCAATCTATAAAAAAATCCTTTTTCCATGGCCAATGAATATACACTGATAGAATTCAATTTTCAATAACCCAATGATTCATCAAATGTTTCAGGATCAATGTATTCAGATCCTTCAAGGTAAATTGTTTGTTTAATTTCTCTTTATGGAACATATAAAGGACGAATCTATCCATTTGGCCCCACCACTCCTTCCAGTCACATGCATAAACATAGTGAACCCATATAGCATGGTCCTAGTTGACCCACAGAACTGAGTTATCTAGGTCCACAGGGCCCAAAACAACCTAGACTATATATAACCACTAGAAGACCAAAACATACAAAGAAAGCAGTGTGTCTAGGATAACAATAAGTCTATAAGACCATTACAGTCAAAGAAGGCTATCTAAACTATATACAAAAACAAATTCATGCAGCATATCTATAATTCTATTGGATAACATTGTTATCAGTGTACTTTGTTTTTGCACTTTTATTATTCTTTCCTCCTCACAAAGATAGTTGAATACGTTAGTAACAATTTGAAAAACTTGATATTTCGACGTTCATCAGTCTCTAAAACGTGAGATAAAAGGACCAATTTATATTTTGGTGTCCACTCTACCATGAGATCAGGAGCAAATAATGCTGTATTTTTAAGCACTCATATAACTTACTCTTCTATGTGATAAAGAAGTGATTGAAGATGAAACTCGTGTGCTGTTAAATTGTCCCAGATGTGACCAAATAGGACTTCAGCCCAGGAACTAAATGCATTTCTGAATTTTCTAGCGAAACAAGTAGGTTTATTTCAACAGACGTTATTAGAATATAGAAAAAGTCTTATTTCTAGCATAGGCAGAGAAGAAACAGTTTACTAAATTTATTGATTTATAATGCAATCTGAGAGTAGGACATAGCCACAGGAATTTTTTAGTCTGGTTTGATGACGTCCCATGAGACCCATCTGGCTCTTCTAAGTATAATTATTTAAGTTTCAATTCATTGCTTTCAGCTTTCATCACATATCCAGACAAGAATGCCTTGGACTCTTCACATGAAAAAATCACCGGACAAGAAAGCCTTGGATATAAGATGACAAATGTCTTCGAAAAAACTTAAACAATCCCTCCTTTTATAATTGTATAAGGTACTTACACCCATAGTTTTAAAAACCAGTCAACTCGGACTTGGACACAACCAAGTTGACGGAGTTGACCCCCCGGGTTATGAACCAGTCCTTAAACCGGCTCGGCCAACCGATTTGGTACCAAACCAGCCAAGTCAAGGTCTGACTCAGCCGGGTCGGCACCAAACTGGTCAAACCAGCTGAGTCGGACATAACTTGCCCGAGTTGATGTGGGTCCGACCGAGGCACACACGTGGAAGGAAAAGCTGATGTGGGTCATTTCTAGAAAGAACTTGTTTGACAGTGACACAAGCCGACCTGGAATGACTTAAATTTTTTATATTATCATTAATTGTTTCAGGATGTTTGAGACGGGTTCCAAACCTTATGAGACCACATATGATGAAAACATAATTTCACATCCCATCCAAAATTCAGCAGAGTTAACAGTTTTCAGAATTCCAGTTAACTGAACTGCACCAAACCGAAGACAAGTCCACTAAACCATCAAAAGAAACCAAATGTCACCCTACTCATCAACTGTATGCCACCTGCGAAATATAGACCTGTTAAAAAATAGAAATATAGACCTGTTAAAAAATAGACATGCCAGAGGATGTTCCTATAGCTCATGCCGAGGATCCCATTTCCAACTGTGGTGATAGGTTTCATGATTGATCATGTTCATCAGTGATATGAAGTAGGCTAGTACCTTGTAGCACGTTGTGTTTTGGATTCTAGAGACAATTTAAAGTTTTGTTGATTATGTGTATTTTGTTCAGGGAAAATGTTAAGGATCCATAATTTTCTTAAAGTGTAGAAACCTTGGCGAATCTTATTAATTCTTAAATTTGCAACCATAAAATGTTTGACGATTATTGTTTGGAATCTTTGAGAATTTTTTTTTCCATTAAAATTTTAATATTTTATGTATTTTTTAGCAAACCAAGTCATTAAGTTCAAACCGGTCAGAGTCATGGCCGAGTCCAAGTCCGAATTGACCCTCAGCCGATTCCAAGTCCGAGTCCGAGACCAAGTTGACCCTTGGCCGATTCCAAGTCCGAGTCCGAGACCAAGTTGACCCCCGGCCGTCCCGAGTCTAAGTCCGAGTTCTAAAACATTGCTTACTCCCCCTCCCTTAATGTTTGTAGATGGTATATTTGCTACTCACATTAAATACTTTTCAGTAATTTTTAGATGACACAATCATCACTTAGGGTAGAATACAACCTATCACCATAACTGAAAAGAGGGGTATGTTGGATTCAAACATGAATGACACCAACAGAAAGGCAGATCACAACACATTGACATCTCAACTCTCATTTATATGACTTACCAATCCTCTAACCCTTTTGCAATCTTCCAAGCATTTTTGAGCTTCATGAACTGCCGCCTTGAGCTCTGGCAACCATTTTTCCATAGCTATTCTCTCCTGTTCAGCAGCTACAGAAAGACAAAATGATGCAGTCCTGAAAAAAACATACATGTTATATATTGGGTCACTTCCAAATAACTAGCCCACTAGTAATTTCATTAAAAAAACTATCAGATAACCTTATTACTCTATCTACCTAAGCAAATAATCTTTTATAAAGCTTCAGAAACGGATCATATATGATATGACATATCAAATGCAAAGATTCATTTTCACATTTGATCAAATACTATTAACTGCTAACCTTTCATATTCTGGTTGTGAGCTGTATGCATTGCTCAATAAGGCACGACCACTACCAACTAAATCCTGAAGCATATGGACTTGATTGATCGCCTTCGACAAATCCTCCAAAATACTAGCCTCCGATCCACGAAGCTTCAAGCAAAACTCCAAGGATTCCAGCACTGACGCTAAGCCAGCATCTGATCCTTCCAATCCTGCTAACGGCAATTACATATCAGCATCGACACTGCAAGCTCACTAAATTATAGAGTAAATGTTTCAAAGTAACTTCTTAAATTGTTCCCCAGCAATACATTCAATGTTAAAGAGAGCAATGAGAGATTGTCCTTCTAGCCAGGGAGACAATTGAGATTGTCATTATAGAAAAGCTGAAGTATAGAGAAATAGTGACACAGAATATTTAAGGAAAATTGCTATGATTGACAGTGATAAAGTCCCAAGGGTTGGTTCAAGCGGTCATGAACCAGACCTCGATCTCTACCCCAAGTTGGGGAAGTCACAGGTTCAATTCTCTTGATCTCTTTGGGGCAAGGTGCTTGGAACTTAAGACCCAGCAGTTTACCCCGGTTACCACCCGTCAACAGAGCAGTGAAGCTTTTAGGGGTTTCCCGTAGTTGGTTATAAGAAAAAAAATGGACAGCAAAAGATGGCCACAATAATTCACACACGAGTTAAATGTCCAACAGTGCATTAGGGATAATAAAATTCAATAATTTACCCAGTTGACCCTTCCAGCTGTGTAGATTGCTTCCAAAAGAATTGTAAGTGCAAATGATTAGAAGATTAACAAAGCCTCTATTGGAGGAACCAAGTTTACACCTACTTTTACACAAAAAAATAAAGCACATTCAGATAGCTATTTAATGCTAACAACACAAATAACTTAAGTTGGCAAAGTAATAGCACAAGGAGTTCACTTTCAAGAATTTCAGAGTACCAACAATAGACAATACAAAAAAAAAAATCTTCAACCACAAGCATGTTAGAAACCAGAAATAGCCTTCTATATTTATTTACTGTAAGGATTTTAAGTTCAATGCAATCTAATGCAGTGCATGTTGAATATACTCACAGGGACAAGCTCAAATTAGGAATTCTGATCAAATCGTAATTCAAAACATCAAAGATTCAAATGACTGATAGATGCATAGATATTCAAAAGTAATAAATAAAACATTATGTAATTAAAACATGCAAATTCTATACTCAAAGACCAATTAAAAGGCGTCATCTTATTTCTTTATAAATAGCAAACAAATTTCAGGGGATTGGGCACCCAACATAGAATCCAGGCAAACAATACCCATTTGTCCCTCCCCATGAAGAAGATGCACAGAAAACCCTTGCTTTTTATGTGAATCTTCAAGATGAAGAGATGAAGGAGCACACAATCTCAACAATATGGAAGAAGCTATGACATATCTAATAGACAAATTTCATTTAGAACAACTGGACACCAATAATGTTCCTAGTTTTCTTCCTGGATTTCTCTCAAAAATGAGTGTCTCTTGATTTTCTTTAATTTCAAATATCAAGCTATAAGCTGCAGAAACATATTACCGGCATGATACTGTAATGCTGCCGAAATGCGGCAAACTGATGGAATTGCTGAAGGATCCCTTGCACCAGCTCTTGCAGTCAACAACTCTGCATTCTTCTCTGCAGCTGCAACTGCTTCAGGTCCCGTTGACCCACTTACACCCATAGAATCCAAGAGAGCCTAGCTTGATTGAAAGGAAACATCAATGTATAATTAGCACACTAGATAATCAAACAGAATCTCCTGGTGCCTGATAATGTCAGCTTGATTTTCAATTATATAGAAAGTTTTCTCAGAATATACAATGTATTTTAGCCATGAGCTAGAGTTGTTATTCTAGCTATAACCCAACCTGTGGAGTGGCTGGTAACATATAAAGCCTGTTATCTGGACTTCTATGAAAAGCAGCTACTTCTTTCTCTATGAGATCATGCGCCTCTGAGCCTTTGCTCTGAACTGCCATACAAGCAGGTATGATGGTATTTGCCGAGTACTCACGAGCAGCCAGTGAATGCTGCTCCCAAGACGCAGCAGCAGCCTGTATGTGCAAAACAGGTACAAACAGGTTAACATTTGATGTGTTTAGGCTACTTTAACCATAAAAAGACGAAAAAAAACTAATTTGTACTGAAATAACTAGAATCATAAACCTGGAAAGAAAAGTATAAAACCATTTTAATAATAAATATAATTGGTTGCCTCAAGAGGAACCCAAAGGAACCTATGCGATCAGCTGAACTACATATTTTGGGTCATAATGTATTAGAGTATCAATAATAAATAGGTTTCCGGACAGAACAAATAGACCAAGAGTAATATACTCAGCCATCTTGAATAGAAAGATGCAAAAGATATTTAATTCACCCAATTAAGCTGCCTGTGATGTGTCTAAAATAAAATAAACCCATTCTTGTACTGTCTCATATAACAGTATGGTTACTTCACCATTATACAAAAAACTTAACCTGACACAGCTGAAGTCCATAACTGTAGATATGACAGCTGGTCACCTCAAATTATGAATGGATATCTGAGGAATAATTAGCTACAAGTTTAACTTAAAAGAGGCCTTACAGCAGCCCTATGTATCACCTAAACAGTAAACATCGGGGCATAATGTAAGGAATTGAGTATCTTGTAGCAGTCACAGTACACGTTAGATGATAGGCATTTATAAGAAGAGGTACAAGCCCATGTACTCCAAAAGGACAAATAATTATATAATAAAGTATACACAAGATATGATATGCAGTCAAGAAGACTAACGTATAGAGGATATGACTATAAGAGACGTGACTATCCTAATGGACACAACCCTACATACTAGCTACTAAATATAATAATACATGCCCTCCCACCATCTGGGAAGGATTTGTCCTTGAAGCACAATAGGAGACAAAACAAAAAGATCCTCGAAGCTTAGAGAAATATTAATGCATTGTATAAGCATCAATCCATCCTGGGTCAACTTTTATCAAATACCTGACAATAAGACTCTTGAATCAGACTTTTCTTATTATGATTCCAAGTATGTCTTTGAGAAGAATTCGTATTGGAATTTGGAATGTAAACAAAGTGTCATTTTTATTTGAATTAATGCAGATGTTGGTATGTTGATTCATCAGAGCAACAGCGCTCCCAGTTTGGACAAAGATAAGATTTCATTATAAAGTGCTCTTTCTTTATCTCAATTTTATGATATCCTTTATCAATCTTAACCAAATATTCATTGTACCTTGCTCCTTTTGTTGTTACAATTCTCGAGCAATTTGAATTGCAACATCTTGTTGAACTGACACATCATCTATAACTTCTGATGACGTAGAGTTCGAGCACAATTTCACTGTAAGGCCATACAATGTTATCTTTTTTATTATTCCAGAACAACAAATGTTTCTTTGTCAAGTTCAAAGAAAAGGTAATCAATGTTTTCATCCAATCAAACCCAAATTTATTATTATTATCCCATATAGATGAATCATGAGACTTTTACACTGGGATTTTAAAACATGACCATCAATTGCCAATTGTAGTCTGCCTAATCCATACATTTTTCGCCTAAATTTATATTTCTTGGTTATCCTTGGCTCTAGAATTTGTAATTGGTCAGTCAACTGAATATTTGATTAAATTGTTGAACAAAACCTTTTAAAATTGTTATAATAAAATACTCCTCCTTTGCTGTTGTTGTTGGGAGACAATTCATTCTTTCTTTGGCAAACAATGACTCCACCTTTGTATTTTAATATTCCTCTTTTGGCTTAATTGAATTTTATTTATGAAGCTATATCACCTTTAACTAAATTAATCCTTTTGATAAAATATTAATTTTAAATTCATAATCAAACCACGGTCAGAATCAAACTTGCTATAGTACCATTTGCGAAATACCTTGCAGTAAGCACAGTATGCCATAGGAATTTATAAGAAAAGGGACAAGACCATATAGTCAAAAAGGATAATTAATTAATAATTATATATTAAAAATAAAGGATACAAGATATCATGATATGAACTCAAGAAGCCTGAAATATTACAGCATATATGGTATGAGATATGGCTATGCTAGCCCAGTGGGTCTATCCCATGGACTGGCTCCTTTTGTTGTATGCCTCTCTCGATGTCCCTACCAGGTCAGAGAACATCATCACTGTTAACAGGTTTACACTATGTGTCATCTGTAAAATGCAAGGAAGTGCCCTAGAGTTTCACTTTCCCCACAAGGTTTTCCTTGCAAAAACAATATATATATATATAATGAGGTGCTATACAAGAATATGAATGATCGAGATTTACTACTACATGAATAAAAGAAAGCATTACCAACGGGAAATGATAGATTCATTATGATGGAGCTCTGATATTTCAAACCGTGGCAGTTTTCTGTCATGTCAATATTTTCATGGGTAACTATATATATATATATATATTCTGTGGCATAAGTAGGGAATAAAAAGCATATGAAGGAAAAGGGAAAAATGAGGGAATAAAAAGCATATGAAGGAAAAAGTAAAAATGTAGGGATCAAATGAAGGGACTGAAGAATGGTTGCCGGCCAGCCAGAGAGAATGGCCACAGTCCGGGAATCAAACTTGCTCCGGTACCTTAGGGATGTACCTTACAATAGTCAAGGTATTCCATAGGAATTCATCACAAGGATGGGGACAACCCCATCTAGTCCAAAAGGATAATTAATTATATATTAAAAAAAAAGGATACAGGATATGATGATATGCTGTCTAGAAGACTGACATTATAATTTATAGCATATGTGATATAAGAGACATGACTATCCTAATAAACACAACTCCACAAAAAAATTATTAAATATAATAATTACCAATTAGGTGCATGGCAAGAATACAAATGATTAAGCATTGGACGAATAAAAGAATGCATTGCTATAAATGCACACATGTTCGCAGAACCAGCAAGAAAAATGATGGCTTTATTCCCCCTTCTAAAAGTAGATTATAACATCTGCTTGCCGCACTTCTATCAATGTACCCATGCTCACAGTACCAAAAGGAAAAATGTCAACTTTATTCACCCTCTAAAAGTAGACTATAAAATCTGATTTCCATGTGAAAGACACAGCTTATGCACATTTCTCTAGCCAAAGTAATATATAGACAGTTCATCTGACAATATACCTGACAAAACAGGTTATTATTTTGTAATTTCTCCCATCCTATTGTAAAAGGCATGCAAAGGATAACCTAATTCACCCACTGCATGCGGCCTATGATCTCACTGTCATGTCCATTGAAAAGCTCATGATGGACAGTAGAATCCAATTCACGGACCACATTAACTGAATGTGAATCAGGGGCATGTCTACACTGTAAATACGAGTTCAGAAATATATTTGATTATGGGTAGTAAAATCCAAATCACAGACTACATGAACAGAATGCATATCAGGAGCATGTCTACATTGTAAATATAAGTTCTGAATTATATTTTATGTAAGGAGAAACTTAGAAAGAGCTCTGACAGTTGAACAAAAGAAGCAAAATTCAGCCCCCTTATAAATGCTGAAATATATTTGTTCAACTACAATAAAGTTTTATCATTTAAATTAAGGAATGCAACAAAATCCAAGGAAAAAGTTCATAAATTGCTTAAAATGAAACAAGATTATATATCAAAAGAAAAGGCAAGATACATTTACATAAATATATAAGAAGACCATACCAGATTGGCACGAACAAGAGCAGTATACACTGATTCTAATTCTGTCCGACGAGCATCAAATTCTTCAATTTTTTTCCATTTCTTTCGCAAGGCATCCTCTGCTTCTTTCCACTCCGCACACATTTTCTTCAACCGTTGCAATTCTGATGTCAATGTGTTCACACTTGCTCTCAACCCTGCTAGCTCCCTTTCCTTTGACAATACCCCTAGCTATAAGCAAGAAAATAAAGAACTGAGACATCAATGTTTCTGCTAATCTAAAGTTATGTTATCACCACATAAATGTTTTGCAGAAAATCGAAGCAAACAGATGCATTATAACAACCCATTAAAATAACATTTACTTATTTTTGATAGGTTCCTTAATTTTTATGTTCTTGATGTTACAAATAATAAGCTGTTCACACTCATGATCCTGTTACTTTAAACTTAAAGTAAATGTCTGCCATAGTCCCAAAAGAAAACGTAAAACTACTTATACAAACAACAGATTACGGATCGGGATAACACTGCAAAAATCTTAATTTGTTGGCCTTGCAAGCAATAGTGCTTGTTTATCTTCCCATTAAAAAGATTTTATAAGTCCAAATCTAACAAGGAGTGCAATTTTTCAAGAATGTGTTGTGGAACTTATCAAATCATCTTTATTATGTATTAGACAGTGTGTATTTGGACTCTATGTTAGTATGTACATGAGCTCATGATTATCTAATAATGTTCTAGTCTTTAGTTTTTATAGTTTCATATTTCAATATTTGTAAAAGGCCACTTTTATGTAATAAAGACATGTCACTTATAATCTCTCTTTTTTCCTAAGTTGCATGGGTTCGCATACCAAGGGGTAGGGTTCATGTCCCCGCACAGGGTTCATGAACCCACTTCTCCGAATCAGGTGCAGGTTCTTGGTTGGCGAACCCATAGAAACACAGTTCTTGACTGAAGAACCCAAGACGCTGGCTTAAAAAAATGGGTTCATTTGGTTGAGAGGGGACGGCGTACCCTGATTTTTAAAGCAGTGAAATAAATAAAAGGGGAGAAAGGTGCCCCCCCTTCCAAACCTAAAATTACAATCCCCAAACTCTTCAAACATAATTTGCCATTCAAACATCTCATAATCATTTCATTCAACGGCAGCACCGTTTGGTGAAGGGCTTTAGATGGTGAATACAGCGATAGGGTTACAATGTTACCATTGTTCAATGTTTTCTAAATTTTGTATTTTCTATTTCATGTCTGGAAATGCCATTGGCCCATTAGGCAAATTTTGAATGTAGTATGACAATGGAATCATAATATAACTTCCACTTGATATCAAATTTTATGTTCCAATGTGAATGCTGAATGAATGATGAATCATTGAATTATGAAGAAATATGCATGTGACATAATTTTAACTTTTTAATTTTATTATTTTGTTAAACTATATATATATATAGACATAACTAAATTCAGCAATTCGGAGGGATACTCGAATTGGTCAGCGGCGTTCAGATTAGGGTTAAGAGCCAACCATGATGAAACCGGCGGCCATGGATCCTTCCATGGCCGCCATCCCTCTTCTCCTTTGCGTTTGACCATGGCGTGGCGCATGGTAGAGGTTTCACGGCGCTCAGGTTGATGGCAGCTCCATTCATGGACGCGGGTTCAACGGCGGCGGCAGCTTTCTTTCTTTGGTGCGGTGGTGGTCTCTGTAGGTGTGGTTTCCAGCGGCGAATGGCAGTGGATGTTCCCTGCAATGGTTGTCTTTGAACCTTTGCAAGATGCGGCATCGGAGATGGACGGCTCAATGCAAGCGGGGAGGTGGTGGAGACTTCGCACGGCGATCCATTGCCTAGCGGGACTCACCTGCTAATCAGTGGCGGCGGCAACGGATGTTGTGCTAAGGGGTGATGCAGGGAAGTGCATCCACGACGAGGGCATTGGCTGCAGTTAGTCGGGGGTGGAGCTCCGCTATGATGCGGGCTTTATGTCTTCCTTTTAGCAGCGGCACCGGTCGACAGCTATCGTCAAGCCGAAAATTTGACTAGATGCTTCTCGGTGCAGTGTAAACTTTCCTTGGCAACACTGTGACTACCTAGTTGGTGGTTTTCAATTCAGATGTCAGTGGCTCTACAAACCCTCCGTTTTTCCGTTTCCGGGTTTCCATTGATGCTTTCTGCATCTGTGGCTTCTTTATTATTTGTTTCTTTCAGCTCTAATTATTCATTATACTTGAAGCCTTTCTACAATATGTAATTTGATTATCTTTAATGAAATTACGCTTTTTTCCCAGGAAAAAAAAAAAAAAAATATATATATATATATATATATATATATATATATATATATTGATATTTCAAAAAGTGGTGCCCCCAATATATATATATATATATATATTGATATTTCAAAAAGTGGTGTCCCCAATATCTATATATATATATATATATATACCCTATTTCAAAAAGTGGCATCCCTGCCCTCGCACCTGTAGCCGCACCCACGTTTCCTGGCAACTTAGCTTTTTCTGTGTAGATAGGGTTCTCCCCCACTCTCAATTATTTCTCTCATCACTTCAAAGAATAATACAATCGACAACCTATACTGAAGAGCTCTTCCTCAATACTATTTAGATCTGCAATTGCAATCCACCTGGGTCTGCAGTGTGCCAAACCTATATATATATATACCCTATTTCAAAAAGTGGCGTCCCCACCCCCACACCCGCCCTCGTACCCACGTTTTCTGGCAACTTAGCTTTTTTCGTGTAAATAGGGGTCTCCCCCACTCTCATTTCTTTCTCTCATCAGTTCAAAGAACAATACAATCGACAGCCTACACTGAAGAGCTCTTCCTCAATACTATTTAGATCTGCAGTAGCAATCAACTTGGGTCTGCAGTGTGCCCAACCTTCTATGTTATTTCAAGCTTTAGCAAATTGTGCAGTGTGGATAACCTTTTGGATGATCAAAAATTCAAATACGGAATTGTTGTATCTACTGGTTGTAGAGTTAAAAACTCTTTTGCTGGATAAGGCTGCATTAAGGAAAGTAGTTTATCTGTTGACATTTTTGTATGAATTTGGTTCTAGTTTGCAGTAACAGAATACTATGCATAGCATACAATATACATTGAATAATATTGTTTGAAACTTGAACACAAGGTTTTGATCTACTTGATAGAATTTAAGTTCCAAAAGCTACAGTTACCTCGAGGAATTGCACTATTATTTCATAACAGTTTTGGGAGGTTAATTGAAAGCCTAAATCAAATCTTTTGTTTTTACAGGTTGTGGATGGTAGATTAGAGGACGCAAATTTTGAGAGAAATTTTGATCGATTGGATGTCACTACGCAATCCAGGTAACTAAAGGTAGTGAATTTAAAGTTATAGAAGTTAGGATGCATATTTACTTGGTCAAATACATGAGAAATTTATTGATGCCTTACTGACCAAAATGTGGTCTCAAACAGTTGCCTTATTTTTTCCAGCTTTCCTTCTTTGTCTGCAAGTCAAGCTGAAGATGATGGATATATTAGTGTAAAATGTACATGTGGCCACGACCCATTCATAATAATAATACAAATAATATAATTTAAGGCCACAGCCTAGCCAGGCGCCAAATTTACATATGAGACACCCTTGTTTTCGGGACAAGGGACACCCTTTGTGCAGCAATTTGACTACTTAATCAGAATCTACAGAAGTGTACATACCTTAACCGTCTCGATTCAAACCTGTGACCTCCAAGGAAGAAACACATGTTCTTAAGCATTTGGTAATCATGGCTAAGGTCATATTTTATTCATTGATTATACCACTAGGTTGTGGCCAAGGCTGACCATGCCAGCTTTGATATGTAGGCTCAATAACTCTCTTGGAGAGTGTGCCCCTACTTATGCGGGCCCATAACCCTCCTGGAAGGACAACCTACCTACTTGATCAGTATAAATACCACTGAGCTGTTGATTTTCTGAGCAGCATCGAGTGCCATTCTCTGGGAGAATGGAGGCACCTGGTCAATTACCAAGATATTGATTCAGTCTGGGACTGGAAGCTCAGCCTGGCGCTAAGAGCCATTCTCTGGGAGAATGGAGGCACCTGGTCAGTTACCAGGATATTGATCCAGTCTGGGACTGGAAGCTCAGCCTAGGGCTGAGAGCCATTCTCTAGGAGAATGGAGGCACCTGGTCAGTTACCAGGATTTCACTGTAAGCCCTAGATCGGGTCTAGGCAAGTGGTGTACTCCTCCCCTTGATCTATGGGCTATGGGACTGATCAACCCTTGTTGAAATACCTGGCACTTGGTCTTGGTGGCAACAGGAGGGTGAAGTAAAGCAATTAATTTATCTCCTTATGATGATGTACTTGGAGTGGACATGAAGACCTTGAAGAACACCTAGATACTTGTTGAAGATAAATGAAACCCAAGCATAGCTTGGCTTGGTCCATGAACCCATCATTTAAAGAAAAAAATAAATATATATTTATTTTTATGGATCGGCTCATTATTGGAGGACAAAAAAATAAATAAATAAATTTATATAAGGACAGGTCGGCCTCAATTAGTGAAACTATTCCACTATAAATAAGAAAGCAAACTCAACATTTCAAAAGACAATTCGTGGTGTTTTAAGGACAGTTCGTGAGTACAGTTCGTGGGTGTCATTGACTGATCCAAAAGACGGTTCGTAGGTAACCTTTCTGCTGGGTTCTCTCTTCACATTGTTGGTCCTTACTCCTTGAAGAAGTCACAGCTGCATGCTCTTGTTCTCACTTCTCTTACTGCTAGTTTGAAGTTGCCCTAACTCAGTTAGGGTTTGTTGCAGCCACCCAAAATCCATTCAAACCTTCTGCTGTGTGCACCCGAGCCCTGCGAGGGCAATTATCAGTGCACCCAAGTTTTGTTCAGAGTTTGTCCCTGAGTTTGGCAGCCCTTACAAGACACCTACAGGTTACAGCCGCCCCTGGAAAAGACTTGAACAAGTCACGACACCCTCAGCAGGGTATACACCAGTGAACAGTGACATCTATAGGTGGATTGTGCAAAATTGAAACTGCTTCAGGCATCTAGCATCAGCTACATTCAGTGACAGATCAGGATCAGCAGAACAGGGTTCTTCTTGATCAGTGGAACAAATTCTAATTGCTGAAAAGGCTTGTTCTTAGCCTGTTGTTGTAAAATTCGGTCATCTCATTTTGGAGGTAAATCATTATTAAATTGCTTTGGGGTTTTTGTCCTTAAAAGGTTTCCCCGTGAAAAATATTGTGTTCAATTTTTATGTGTATTTACTGTTAGCTATCTCTGCACTATTTATATTTACAGTCTGTTACTGCTATCAAATTTCATAATCTTAACATGGTGTCAGAGCTCTGCTTGTAAAGCACACAGCATTTGAGCAAGTGACTATGTCTTACATAGACCTTGGGACAGTACAGACAGACCAGAGATGGCTTCTTCTGCCTCTTTCAGACCAGAGGACAGACTTGAGGGTTCAGCAAATTTTAATTCATGGAAAGCAAGGCTTATGGCCACCTTGGAAGAGAATGACCTTGATGACTTGGTCATTAATGTTGTAGAAGAACCCACATCAAATA
This sequence comes from Larix kaempferi, assembly GCA_027924585.1. Lineage (NCBI taxonomy): Eukaryota > Viridiplantae > Streptophyta > Pinopsida > Pinales > Pinaceae > Larix > Larix kaempferi. The sequence continues at coordinate 4,117,977 of BSBM01000445.1, forward strand.
CAAGAAGGGCAGCGTTCAAAAAGAAGCAAGCAAAGGCTAGGAGGATTATCTATGACTCAGTCAAGGAAATATAATGCCTGCCATAACACCACTGAAGATAGCCAAGGAGTGTTTTGACACCTTGACAAATCTGTACGAGAAGAAAGCACCTAGTCAAAAGAGAGTCATGAAAAACAGACTTCGTACATTGAAGATGGAAAAAGAAGAAGGAGTGGCCTCCTTCTTCACAAACATTGCTCAAGTAAGAGATCAACTTTCTGCTATTGGGGTTACAGTAGATGATGATGACCTTGTACAAACTGTTTTTGATGGCCTTCCAAACTCTTGGGAAACTTTCTTGGCTTCTGTGAGTGGACGTGAGACTCAGCCAGATTTTGAGAGACTTTGGCATGACTGTCTGGAAGAAGAAGACAGAGTTCAGAGCAGAACTAACGGTCCTAGTGAAGGGAATCTGGCACTAACAGCTAAAACTAAGAAACAGTTCAAGAAACCCTTCCCTCCCAAGAAGAAAGAGAACAAGCCACAAGGTAAGCAAATTAATATGTCACAAATTGAATGTTTTAACTGTCACAAAAGGGGACATTATGGTAGAGACTGCAGGCAGCCGCAGAGAAGGTTCAAAAGAAAGTTCCAAGCATCTACAGCTGAAGAAGAAGAACCAAAGAAGAAGAAAAATGCAAAGTCTTCCAAGCAAGAATAATCAAGAAAAGAATACTACTTGATTTCTGCTTTAGCAGAATCCATCACCAACAGTTCAAATTCTTGGTTGGTGGACAGTGGAGCATCAAAACATATAACGGGTTCTCGTGAAGCTCTTACAAGTTCAAGAAAGAAGAAATTTGCCACTCAAGTAGAACTTGGAGATGACTCCACCTACAAAATTGAGGGAGTGGGTTCAGTTTCATTTCAACTTGATTCAGGGACCATGTTGCACATTGAAGACATATTGTATGTTCCAGGCTTGATGAAAAATCTCCTTTTTGTTGCTGGCTTAGAAGAGAAAGGCTACAGAGTTATATTCATGGACAAAAAGGTTTTGTTGTGGTCAAAGAATGAAAGGTTGAGTGCAGCAGAATTGATTGGGGTTCGAGAGGGAGGCCTTTACAAGGCATCTGAGCATTCTACTCAAGCATTGGCTCACAGTACAATCAACCCTTGTGAGTTATGGCACCGAAGGTTTGGGCACCTTCATTATGCAGCTCTCCCTGGTCTTCAAAAGATGGTTACAGGTATGCCTGAGTTTTCTAATCAACATAGTGGTATTTGCAAAGGTTGTGCCCTTGGTCAAAATACCAAGAAGTCTTTTTCCAAAAGTAACAGCAGATCAAAAGGGATTTTGGATTTGATTCACTCTGACATTTGTGGACCCATGTCTTCACCTTCCTTAAGTGGTTGTTTATACTATGTACTATTCATTGATGATTACTCTCATAAATCTTGGATTTACATTCTAAAGGCTAAAAGTGAAACTTTTGATAAGTTCAAGGAGTTCAAGGCGTTGATTGAAAATCAGACAAGAAGACACATCCGTATCTTGAGGTCAGACAATGGAGGTGAGTTTGAATCTAATGATTTTGATGACTTTTGCCAAGAAGTAGGAATTAAGAGGGAGTTGACTGTACCTTACAACCCCCAACAAAATGGGGTTGCAGAAAGGAAGAACAGAACAGTCTGTGAGGCTGCGTATCTATGTTCCTGGTCTAAGATACATTGAAATCAGCAGAGATGTGATATTTCATGAGGAAGTTGTTTTCCGCCACTCTAAAGAGCTTCCAAAAGATCCAGAAGGATCTCTTTCCGACATTCCAAACTCTCCTCATTCAGAGAATCAAAGGGAGGAAGAAGATGAACCTCATGCTTACTCAGAACCAAAAAGACCAGCTGAAGAACTACTTGAAGCTCCTCCTTCCAAGAGAAGACTTGCTTGGGCTCGAGAGATATTGCAAGAAGCAGAGAAGAATAAAGCTCCTTCTGGGACATTCAGAGAAAGCAAGAAGCCCCAGAAATGCTCAAGTCTCATGAGTAAGCTCATTGATGCAGAGCCCTCTACACTCAAAGAAGCAGAAACTCATCAGGTTTGGATTGATGCCATGACAGAAGAATATAATTCCATTATGAAAAATGATGTGTGGGAAATTGTTCCTAGACCAAAAGGGAAGTATGTGGTGACTTCCAAATGGCTCTACAAAATCAAGCATGCTGCTGATGGCAGCATTGAGAAATATAAAGCAAGATTTGTGGCACGTGGTTTCTCACAAAAGGAAGGCATAGACTATGATGAAACATTTGCTCCTGTTGCTAGGTATACCACCATCAGGACCATTATCTCCCTCGCTGCTGTCTTTGGATGGAAACTCCATCAAATGGATGTAAAGACAACTTTTCTTAATGGAGAAGTTGAAGAAGAGGTCTACATTGAGCAACCTGAAGGTTTTGTGACTCATGAAATGCAGTCTCATGTGTGCAAGCTAAAGAAAGCTTTGTATGGACTCAAACACGCCCCGAGGGTCTGGTATGCTAGGATTGATGGTTTACCTCCACAATTTGGGATTCTCCAAGAGCACTGCTGATTCCAACCTTTACTTTAAGGTTGTTCAGAACCATGTCTTGATCCTAGTCCTATATGTGAATGACATGTTCCTTACTGGAGAGGAGCAACTAATAGCTCAGTGCAAGAGGGAGCTTACTTTAGAATTTGAAATGAAGGATCTAGGACTCATGCACTATTTTCTTGGTTTAGAGGTCTAGCAGAAGCCAGATGAGATCTTCCTGTCTCAAGGGAAGTATACAGTTGATATCTTGCAGAGGTTTGGGATGCATGACTACAAACCCATGAGTGTACCCATGACATCAAACCTGAAGAAGTTACGTGGCTCGGCTACTTCTTCACAGGCAGTGGATCCTACTCAATATCAACAACTTATTGGATCTTTGATGTATCTAGTGCATACGAGACTAGATATCTGTTATGTAGTGAGTGCATTGAGTCAGTTCATGTCCGAGACGAAGCACATACACTGGATAGCTGCCAAACATGTGCTCAAATATTTACGAGGTACTATTACTTATGGGCTCAGATATACCTCCAACAGTGGAGTAATGCTACTTGGATATGCTGACTCCGATTGGGCTAGCAGTGCGGTGGACCGAAAAAGCACATCAGGTTACTGTTTCAGTTTGGGATCAGCCATGATCTCGTGGTCCAGCAAAAAACAGGGTTCCACAGCTCAAAGCACAGCTGAAGCTGAGTATATTGCTGCCAATGATGCCTGCAGAGAAGCAGTTTGGCTTAGAAAGCTCCTCTCTAACCTGTTTGGTGGAAAGCTTGAGCCAACTATTATCCATTGCGATAATCAGAGTTGCATTAAGCTTTCAGAGAACCCTGTGTTTCATGACAGGTCAAAACACATTGAGATGAAGTATCACTTCATCAGAGATATGGTACAACGAGGTTCCATGAAGCTCCAGTACATCCGTACAGATGAACAGGTTGCAGACATATTGACCAAGCCTCTGTTGTTGACAAAGCTTGTGCACTTTCGAGACAAGCTTGGTATTACAGAGAATGACCCTCTCGCTGAGAAGGAGTGTTGATTTTCTGAGCAGCATCGAGTGCCATTCTCTGGGAGAATGGAGGCACCTGGTCAATTACCAAGATATTGATCCAGTCTGGGACTGGAAGCTCAGCCTGGGGCTGAGAGCCATTCTCTGGGAGAATGGAGGCACCTGGTCAGTTACCAGGATATTGATCCAGTCTGGGACTAGAAGCTCAGCCTGGGGCTGAGAGCCATTCTCTGGGAGAATGGAAGCACCTGGTCAGTTACCAGGATTTCACTGTAAACCCTAGACCGGGTCTAGGCAAGTGGTGTACTCCTCCCCTTGATCTATGGGCTATGGGACCTTCTCAAGGGACTGATCAACCCTTGTTGAAATACCTAGCACTTGATCTTGGTGGCAACAAGAGGGTGAAGTAAAGCAATGAAGACCTTATGATGATGTACTTGGAGTGGACATGAAGACCTTGAAGAACACCTAGATGACTTGTTGAAGATAAATGAAACCCAAACATAGCTTGGCTTGGTCCATGAACCCATCATTTAAAGAAAAATATAAATATATATTCATTTTTATGGGTCAGCTCATTATTGGAGGACAAAAAAATAAATAAATAAATTTAATTTATATAAGGACAGGTCGGCCTCAATTAGTGAAACTATTCCACTATAAATAAGAAAGCAAACTCAATATTTCAAAAGACAATTCGTGGTGTTTTAAGGACAGTTCGTGAGTACAGTTCGTGGGTGTCATTGACTGATCCAAAAGACAGTTCGTGGGTAACTTTTCTGCTGGGTTCTCTCTTCACATTGCTGGTCCTTACTCCTTGAAGAAGTCACAGCTGCATGCTCTTGTTCTCACTTCTTTTACTGCCGGTTCGAAGTTGCCCTAACTCAGTTAGGGTTTGTTGCAGCCACCCAAAATCCATTCAAACCTTCTGCTGTGTGCACCCGAGCCCTGCAAAGGCAATTATCAGTGCACCCGAGTTTTGTTCAGAGTCTGTCCCTGAGTTTGGCAGCCCTTACAAGACACCTACAGGTTACAGCAGCCCCTGGAAAAGACTTGAACAAGTCACGGCACCCTCAGCAGGGTATACACCAGTGAACAGTGACATCTACAGGTGGATTGTGCAAAATTGAAACTGCTTCAGGCATCTAGCATCAGCTACATTCAGTGACAGATCAGGATCAGCAGAACAGGGTTCTTCTTGATCAGTGGAACAAATTCTAATTGCTGAAAAGGCTTGTTCTTAGCCTGCTGTTGTAAAACTCAGTCATCTCATTTTGGAGATAAATCATTATTAAATTGCTTTGGGGTTTTTGTCCTTAAAAGGTTTCCCCGTGAAAAATACTGTGCTCAATTTTTATGTGTATTTACTGTTAGCTATCTCTGCACTATTTATATTTACAGTCTGTTACTGCTATCAAATTTCATAATTTTAACATGAGCTTCATTTGTATATCATCTTTTGATCATTGTGTTAAGGCTCTAGTATAAAATGTTTAAGCCTACAGGGACCCATATCTAGTGTTGGTGCACTCTTGTTCTGTGGCTGGTTTTTCTCACTTGTGCACTTGACCTTTCTCCTAGCGAATTAATGTACAGCTACAGCACACTGTTTTACTGTTGTTTTTCTCTTTTTATTGGCATGCTTTTAGGTTAGCTGTTTGTTTGGTTTCATTCAATCCCCTCTTTCTGTTTGTGATCTCGATTCTCAACACAGTATCAGAGCAGGTGTCAACCTGCTCTTCCTCATTCAGCCATTCTGTCTTCAAGCTTGGGATTTTGTATTAATAATGGGCTGATATCTCTCTCTCTCTCTCTCTCCAGCACATTTATATGAGGGAATTTTCCCTCTCTAAGGAGTGCACTTCCCTAGGACTGTTATTTTCTCCATTTATTTCAGTTCAGGGTTTATGGTTTCCACTTGGTTGTTCCTTCAGTGATCCCAGAATTTAACGGAAGATGGTGACTAACCTACGAGTTTTGGGGCTGGTTTTTACTGACACTGTTTCCTGGAGAACAGTGCCCCATTTAGGACTGTTTTGGCTCCCCATCTATGTACTGATTTGGAAAAAAATTGCACAGTTTTGAACACCTAGCATTAGGAATTTCTTGCTGATTTAATTCAGACTTATGCTCTGCTGATCCGGAAGGCTTTTGCCAAAATTGCCTCTTTGGATTATCTTATTTCTTCTAGGGTTTCCTAGCAATTTCCTACAGTTTCATGCATCTTCAACGGCTCATTACAGCAATGTTCTAGAAGAATTTAAGAATTTATTTTTTTCGGGTCTCTTCCTTTTTTAGGGTTTCCAAAGAAGGCCTACTTTTCAGCATTGTGATCCGGAGAATCGCTTAGGTGACAGAATTGTATGGGTTAACCAATTGATCCATGTGATTGTTGGATAGTGGCATTTTCCCTAACAGCTGCAGATCTGGGTTTCTAGATCATCATCACTTTAGGGCTTCAAACCCTTCTTTCCCTTCATAGGTCTATACAGGGGATTTCTTAACCCTAATGATCTAAAATTGGTACTTTTCCCTGGTCAAAGGAGCTGCTTATTCTTGAGCAAACTTGATTCAAGAGTAACAGTTTGCAACATAGATCTTTTAGATGATATGCTAACACAAGTTTTACGTGCACATATGGCAGTGCACCATGCTGTTTGGCTCTACATATTCCAGGATGTGATGATTTTGGGTCCTTCATCATTGATTGTTTTACAGTGGATACCTTGGTTAGCAATGTGAGGCATACTTCTCATCCATTCGAATTGGTTTCACACCAGCATGTGACCACTTGTTTGTGAAGGGGCCATATTCACTTTCTGTGGTCCATAGGATCTATCCCACTGTTCCTTATTCATGACTCTACGGATGATTCTCAACTTTTTTTGTGGATCTTGTTCTATCCCACTATGATAGGACAGTTGTGAACAATTATATTTTACTTGCAAATAATCCTAGGGAGCCTTATAAGATTGATTAATATTTGGCCCATACTACAAGAAATCAATCTATGGATCAAAAAATGATATGGAAGATGAGCTACCCTGAACCGGAAATGGCCGCTTCCGTACCGAACTGGCCGGTTCTCTACTACATCATACAGTCATGGCTCTGGGCCCAAAAAAATCGATTTAAAAAAAAAACAAAAAAAAAGGCCTACACTAATAGCAGAAAACCTAACCTTAGTTATCATTAGTAACATTAAATGGTAATATTAAATTATTAAATTCTTAAAGTAAAAGTGGCATTCTCCTTATCTTTCATTTTTTATCCTTTCGCTTAAATTGTAACATTACCATTAATTGTTTCAAGATGTTTGAGAGTCGTTCCCATCGGAGTTCATATGCAAAAAGTAGAATTTTGATCACATTCAGAATTCAACCGACTTACCAGTATTCAGGGCTTCAGGATTGCAATGTTTCCACTGGATTCTATCATGTATGAGGGTAGGGGATTGGCATTTAATCAAGCGCATCAACCCCTCTGTGTACCTTGATGTTGGTGGTGCTGATTGTTTAACTCCCTTGTCGTGACCTTAGTAAAAATGTACCCTTTACTCAAGCAAAATTACTTATTAGGCATGTGAAGTTTTTTCTACCTTTTTCTAATGCTTGGATTAGGAGGTTTCATCAAAATTGTAGGGTGTCTACTATGCACAATTAGAGTCTAGACCAGTAGTACCATATGATCAGATTCTAGACACTAGACTATAGTTATTGATTAGTACTATGCTTATTTTTGCACTCTAGGGGCCATTAAGAGCCTCTTTGTTGATGTATTTTAAGAGCCTCTTTGTTGATGTATTTTGGTTCAAAGATGAATTGCACTTGGTGTTATTTTGGCTATATGCACCCATACTTGCTATATACATGAGAAACTTTGCATATTTGTGTATAATGGTTTGGATTCATATGGATGCACATGAATATATATTTTTGTTACAAAATTTGAATATTTTATGTAGTTTTTGGTCGACCGGGTTTTTTCCCGTTCCAATCCAGTTCAGATTTTTGGGCTCAGCCGGTTCGACAACCGGTCCAGTCACTTGTCTGCACCTCATCATGGTTCGAATGTTGTCGACATTGGTCATCATTTCAACAACTAAGCCATGATTCAATAACATTCATTAGGAATAGTAGTGTAGTAAGTACCAAATTCCTTACATCTTCCCCAGTATTTAACAAAAGCCAAAACTGTCAAATTTCCTACTTTGCATGGGACAAAGTTAGTTGTTATTAACGGGGCAATAAATAATACAGAGTCTAAATACCCTTCCTTGCTCCCCCCAAGTCAAGCTTAAAGGGTGTTAACATGACAGGTAAGTATTAGAACTAATATAATTTATTATATATATTTAGTTGTCACCAGAGGTCACAACTCACAACCTTAATACTTTATATCTACGTGTTATATTACCCCTTGTATTGTATCACAGAACAATGAGCTTATTGAATATCTTACCTAGTGGCATATCCATGTGTAATGTGTGAAATCAAATTTAATATCAATCCTAATGTCTAATCACTAACCATAATATAGCCACTGTAAACATTGGATCTTGATGCATTCACTTTTACACAAGTCATGGACCGCAATATTAACTTCTTGAATGTAACCACATGCATTCCCCTAAAGACAAATGCTGAAACTAGCTGCAAATGCACTTTCAGATAAAACATTTTTAATTTGTTTTTCATCTTTTATTGTTTACCCAACTAATCACTCTTTCTAACTTCTGGTATATTCAAGTTATACCTTTTCAACCCTTTGATGCAAATCACATACACAAAACAAATTAGCAATCTTAAACACATGCATAGAATCAAGTGTATCCTATTTGAGCCTCCTAGCTTTCTCATATCAATATTAAATCATCCAAATGTCCCAATCCAACACAAGATACACTACATGCATAGAATCAAGTGTATCCTATTTGAGCCTCCTAGCTTTCTCATATCAATATTAAATCATCCAAATGTCCCAATCCAACACAAGATACACTACAAAGAGTCACGGGTCATTTAAGGAGAAGTAAATATCGTATCATATGGAGAACAAGGCAAGCAGATAATAAGTAGACATTCTGAACCTATTCATTTATGAGACTATGATTTATATGGAGAAGTATGGATCCAATGAAAAATTTAATCAAGCACGCACAACATAGCCTTGGAAGTTCCACTGCTTAAAAATTTAAGTATCTATTGAGTACCTCAAACTGTCTCAAGCCTCCTGCACTTTGAACATTGTCACCTGCAGTAAGTGCATAACCTGCATCTCCATCATCACTACCATGCATTCGTTTTATCAGTTTCTCACTAGCCTTTCTTGCCTCTGCAGCTTTATTCAAAGCATCTTCAGTTGCCATGAACTGTTGCACATGGGCTTTCTGCCAAAAAAGAAAAGGACAAAATGTTTCAAGATTGTTCCAACGCTTAATAGTAACAATAAATTTCAACTTCTATTCCTAGGTGGTACTCAGAAAGACACACTTGAAGCACCTTAGAACAAACCTCTTATGGGATTGCATACAATCTGATAACATATATTCACTACACATAAAGAATCGTGCTATAAATAAAACATAGACCAAGTTTACTATTGGGCAGATTCTATGGGATTGCATACAATCTGATAACATATATTCACTACACATAAAGAATCGTGCTATAAATAAAACATAGACCGAGTTTACTATTGGACAGATTCTAGTTTTAAAGTGGAATCACAAGTATTAACAATACTACTCAACATTATCTAGGATAGACCAGCATCACTGAAATCAGCAAAGAAGCACATAAAAAAGCCTTGTGGCAATTGTAACACATAATTTAAATTGTCTGCCATCTTATAAAGTTGTCAGCTTATATGGATTTTATCCATCTGACTATGCTTTCATGAGTTTGGAAGAAGTTGATCCATTCAGATTGAAAGATGTAGACAGCCCAGCCAAAGCAGAACAGCTCTAGCCCATTATCTGCCACCTCTTTCATCCCCCTGGATGTAATAATCTTGATGTAAATTATCTTGATTTTTAGCATAAAATATGCAACATTTTCACAAAAACATACATATAATTTTAGAGTACATCAAAGAATATTCCTAACGTTTTGTACTTTCCTCTTGTCTGAGTTCTCAAAATACTGTGAGTGCGCAGTTGAATTGCTTTAGAAACCAGTTAACTTTGACAACAGTAAATGCTATGACTAGGAATCCTCTCTTACATTTCAAGAGTTCAAATTTGAAGCATAAAATAAAGATGAAATATGAGGTAGAATTATTACATCAAACATTAAGAAAGCAAGATATACTCTTATGAAGCAAGTGATAGGATTTCCCAATATTGCTAATATAACAGCAGGGGTTTATATACTTTATTACTTATGAAGAAAGTGTGTTACAAAAATATAATCTTTGATAACTAAAAATATCCAATATAAATAGGATGTAATAGAGAAATCCATTAAGGATAGAAAATATAAAAAGAAATGATGAATGATACAATGACTCAATCGTGACAGTATATATACTATTGAATAGACATGAGTATGATTTGGCACAACTTTTATGGACTTCTTTTTATTATATTTTTTCCAAGGAAAGCCTCACAGCATCCCCCCTCTTCCTAGAAAAACTGGATGGAAGGTGGCTCAACATCTGGTAGCCCCGAAGAACTTGACTGGAATTGAACATGTGACATATGGCCTCCTGGTCGACAACATGCCTTGAGAGAAAGGTTCCCAAGGGACCTATTATATTTATTATATAGTTTTATATATAATTAATATTTTTCCCAAGGAAAACCTTGCATGATCCCCCTCCCCTCTTCCTCAAAATATCCGGATGGAGGGTAGCTCGCTGCTCAACTGCCAGCCACAATAGCAGCTGGTAACCCCAAGGGACTCACCCAAATTTGTACCCATGACCTATGGTGTCCCCATTGGCAATAAGCCTTGGGCAGATGCTTCAACCAATTGAGCTAACACTCGAGGCATATATAATTGATATTGAGCTAACCCTTGAGGCCTATTATATTTATTATATAAATATTATATAAATTATGTTCATTTAAGTGTGTATGATTGCCTGGTTTTGCAACAACAGCAGGGGGGTCATTAAAGGTTTGCAATTTAACTTCACTTCATATTTCCGGAAGTTCAGAAAAAAGTTTAAAACAAAAAGAAAATGCCCACTCCCTTGTACATCTGAAGCCAGAGGAACAGGAGATCACAGTCAAGGAGGATCCAGGTTTAGTAAAGGGGAATCAAGCTCATTTGAAAAACACTTTTATGCTTTATAGTTTATTATCCTTGTTTTTCCAGAAAAGGTGTACCTACTATGATTTTGCTCCACTATCCACAGGAAATATACTTTAACCAGTGACATGATTCAGGGATTTTGCTCACATGGTGTCTTAGATCAAGTCTATGCTGCAAGCTCATAACTCTCAGAGTTTGTCAGGTAAATGCCTAATCCAACCCTTCTATTAAGCATTAAGCATTACGTCCAACACCTTGGAAACTATAATTTAATTCTAATGTTTGACCTTGTCTAAGACTTACGAAAAAGCGAAGGTCATGCTAGGCAAAGTAGTAAGAGTGCTGCAAAGGTTGTAAAGAGGCATGGTTCTTGGATTTTGCTCACATGATGTCTTAGGTCAAATCTATACTGTAGACTATGAACTCACAGAGTTTGTCAAGTAAATCTCTAATGCATTCCTTGTATTAAGCATTACCTACCACACCTTGGAAACAATAATTTAATTTAATGTTTGACCTCCTCTAAGACAGAAGACTTGGAAGGTCATTCTAGGCATGGTAAGAAGGTTGTTAAGGTTGTAAAGGCCTCTAGCTTTAGCTCTACACTTCAATTTTATAGTCATTATAGCTTTTCTTTGTTTCTGCAATGAATCAGTTGTAGCTTTTAATCCAAAACTGTAAAAGAAAAGAAAAAAAGTTTAATAATAGACCCAATCACTAAAATGCAGTAGTAGCCTCAAATATATTTAAATTTTACACACAGAACTAGCTGCTATGTTCATGTGCCATCCACACCTTGGAAACAATAATTTAATTTAATGTTTGACCTCCTCTAAGACAGAAGACTTGGAAGGTCATTCTAGGCATGGTAAGAAGGTTGTTAAGGTTGTAAAGGCCTCTAGCTTTAGCTCTACACTTCAATTTTATAGTCATTATAGCTTTTCTTTGTTTCTGCAATGAATCAGTTGTAGCTTTTAATCCAAAACTGTAAAAGAAAAAAAAAAGTTTAATAATAGACCCAATCACTAAAATGCAGTAGTAGCCTCAAATATATTTAAATTTTACACACAGAACTAGCTGCTATGTTCATGTGCCATCCAGACAAAGAAGCGGCAATCTAAGACATGTTTGGATGCAGAAGTCGTCATACCTGAAATCAAGATGTATGGAAGTGAACAAGACAAAAAGTAGGGTCATGCAGACAAAAAATATGCAATTTTATAAACTGAATTTCCACCAGAAAGAAAAGGTAATTTATCCAGAGGTAACTTGAAGCAACTGGTCCAAACTATCAAATTCAAGAATAGCATCTAGATCATATAAACCTTCAAACATTAGCTCAGTCAAGAAATGCACAAATGCATATATAATTTCAATATTGAAAAACTGACTCAGGAATAACTCGGAAGGGGGCAGCAAAAAGGAAAAGCTCTAGGAAAAATCAGAATGACTCAGCAAAAAACAGCAAGCAGGGGGATATATCAGAAAAATAAATGAGAAAAATAAATGGGAAAATAGTCGATTTCTCAGCAATTTTTCCACAGTAGATCATTTTATCAGCATCCAAGATAACAGGAAAAAACAGCCTAGGGAACATTTTTAAAAATGTAAGTCCAGGACAAGTACAAATGGAGGAATTTACAAACAAGAATTATAGGCAATTGTGAAAAAGAAACAGACAACAGTATGCATATCACAAAGAAAAATCATGATAAAAATGAAAATTACCTGTCTCTCCCGAAGTTGCTTATATGTTCCTTTGTTCGATGTATCTGTTCCTAATTTATTATTGCCATTACTTCTGCCTTGAGAATATGAACTCCCATCTGGAGATGAAGCATCCATTATTCTGTTGTTTTCATATTTATATCTGCATAAGGAAATCATATTAAATAGAGTAAATAATTGACACAATCTGACAAATAATTAACAATAGGTCCAACATAGTAAATCCCCACTCAAATCAAAAGGCAATGAATAAGAAAAAGACAATGGATATCAAATAAAATGTCCTTAGAATAATTCTCAACTATCATTTTTCCAAACAGCAGAAAACTGAAAATAAAGAGTATCAAAAGGAGCTTGACGTGAACAATGACATTTATAAACCTTCCTGGGCCTATACATAAACTAATGGAATAGTTTTTCTCCATTAAAGAACCCGCGAGAAAAGAAAGCCTATCATTCCTCCCAAGACTAAGTATTACAGTGCTATTCTCAATACTATACTCTGTTGAGATATTGTAACTTCAAAGAATATTATATTTGTACTTTATTATTCCGGAGATGATTCATTCCTCCGTGAAGATCTTATTGTATATCCGGAGATGTTTATTCCTCCGTCGGAATGTGGTAACTTGGGTTATTAGACTTCCCTAGTGGGGTTCGGCCCTGTATGTGTTATGTGGGTCAAAGGGTTATTAGACCACCCTAGAGGGGTCGGCCCAGTCAGTTATAATGGGGTATTTAACCTAATGGTTAAATACGAGCCTACATGTACTTGTGTAAAATACATATCAGAGTAGTGTATAAATAGAGGAGGTGTGTTCCTCATTATACACATTCACTCACTTGAGGATAGCGCACTTGTGGAGGAGAGGTCTGCTATTGTGGAGGAGGAGATAATGTCTCAGGGTTTCATCTTTGTATATTGCTGGTCATCTATATTGAGGAAGCTTTGCTGGGTTTTCTACCCCATGAGGGTTTCCCAGGATAAATCTCTGTCTTTGGTGTTTATGCTGTGCTTGTTGTTTCTTCAGTGATCCTGTATATGCTATTATTATGAAATGGAATGTAATGCTGCTATTTTCTGTCTTAGCATCTTGAATTTTAACATGGTATCAGAGCTAACCTGAAGGAAGACAAGGTATGGCACTAAAGACACTTGCTTTACTTACGACAATTTGAAGGTTAGGGTTTTACATAGCTAAAACCAGTCATCGTATCACTTTCGCTATAAATCCATTTTGGCGAATTTTTCGGATCTGAAACTGTTACAGGACGAAGCTAAAATCTCCAGGTACCTTGTGTCCAAAGGACAACCTCTAATTCGTTGTACTTTGTGATTTATGATCTGTACAATATAGGGTTTCTGCCTCTTCCAGATCTGAGTCAAAATCAGGTGACCTTGGGAAAAAGGTCATAACTTGGGCTAGGAAGCTCCAAATGAAATTTCGTGAAAAGTGACAGGTAGTACACAGACTGTACTATCTCAGAAAACTTTTTCAGAGGCCGAAGTTGAATCAGTGACACGTGGCACGCCGTACAAGTTCGCTCTCCTGTATTATCCCATAAACAGGTCATGTTGCGACACTTGGCATAACTCTCTCTCAGAGAATCCAATTTAGGTCAGACCTGTCAGGATGGAAATATAACAGGCCGAGCTATCTCAGAAAAATTTTTCAGAGGCCGAAGGTCAAACAGTGACACGTGGCACTCCGTACAAGTTCGCTCTCCTGTATTTTCCCAAAAACAGGTCACGTTGCGACATTTGGCATAACTCTCTCTCAGAACATCCAATTGAGGTCAGACCTGTCAGGATGGAAAGCTAACAGGTCAGGCTATCTCAGAAAACTTTTTCAGACCCTGTGGATCAAAAATTTTGGAGTTACACCAGAAACAATCAGGTACATATTTCTGTCAAAACAGAATTATTTTTTGGTACCTTCATTCATGGCTTCCGAAATTTAGGGCTTTGAAGAAAGTTGGAATTTTTGTAATCGGAGACCACGGCTGGATGCTACTCATCAAAATAGAAATTTAGAGACCAAGATCAGAATTTTTGGTTGGGCAGAAGGCCGGGCTTGATTAGACCCTAGTTCGGGACTTTGATCAGAAAAGTGGAAAATTAGGGCTTCTGTAAAAATGGGAATTTTTGAAATCTGTGACCACGGCTGGAAGCTCCTCAGAAAAATAGAAGCTTAGAGCTTTGGATCAAACCTTTTGATGGGGAAAAAGAGTGGGCTTCATCAAACCCCAGTTCAGGGTCACGTCCAGTGAATCCGAAAGTTTCAAAGGCAAAATTAAGGAGTAAAACTTTGCAGTTTTCAAATTCTGAATATACCAGTTTGATCAGCTCATCAAGGTCCAGTTCTTGCAAATCAAGTGGATTGAGTTAATCCTAGAAGAAGATGGATTGGTCACCTGCATAAGTGAAGAAGTTCCTGTCTCAGAGGGAGATGAGGATAAGGGCTTACATAAGAAGAATACAAGCGATCTCGACAGGTATGACTCATCGAGGTATGTTTCGATATTTGTCCATGATTAAGTTTATGGTATGTTTGTCTTCAGGTTATTACAGTTAGTACAATTTTGATTTTAGATTTGTCGTATAACCTTAACAAAATTATGAATGCATGATAGAAGATATTCATTGGTTAGGGTGTTGACACTTATGATTGTACTAATGCATTATGATGTTGTGTGAGGTTGATGTTGTCTGCTAACAAGATACAGGTACATCACAAAAGACAAATCAGGTTCCATGACCATGAAAACATGAAGACAAAGACTCATCCATAATCTTTGTTCTACTTACGAGGTATGTATGACTTTGTTATATTATGCTTAACCTATGAGACATGCAGGTTCTAGCTCAGGATCTCTAAATCATTGAAGAGATTGTTTAGGTATGTTGTACATAACCAAGTAGGTATACTAATCCAGGTATGTTTCCCATGAATCTTACCTTGTGTTAGGATCCCTTATATAAGTATACTTGATATGATTGGTTATGCTCATTCATAAAGTTAGTAATCAAGGGTTTATGCATGATTTAATTAACCAGAAGAGTACTATGATCAAACAAGAATATGCATGAGTAAAAGAAGACTTACTTGAAACCCTGAATACTAATGATCATGACTATACATATTCAAGATTATTTAGAATTAGAATGTTTTGAGAATATACTAATGAATGAATGTTTGTGTATGAGATCATGAGGATGACACTAGTGCACACTTGAGCATGCACAGTGGTACATAATGAATAGAAGTTCAAAGGACATATAGAAGATCAAGCGGGAGGCAACCACACAAACATAAAAGATAAGTATTTGAGTTGTTATTTGAAATAGTAAATGATATTTCTTGTATGCATATTTGTATTCCTAGAACATATCATGCTGAGTGCAAACATTCATAGAGCATTGAACATTATACTACTAATATGCATATGATTGGTAAGTTGGACAAACATTCCATTGTTGCTTGTCTAGAATGAAACCTCTTTGCTGACATGCTGAGAGCTGTGCACACTCTCGATAGTATGTTCTGGTAGAGATGGAAGGCATCTAGATAGCCACTGTATGCATACAGGATATGGGAAAGTGTTGTGCCAAAGTATTGGTCAAGATAGTTGCATAACTATATAAATGATATCTGTATGCATAATAGGTTATCATGATTTCATGATTATGAAGGATTACTAATCATGTACTTAATTTTGTTTTGTAGGAAAGATCATGAAGAATAATGAACACCGAACAAGTGATGGATGTTCAACAAGAAGATTTACAAATCAAACAAAATATAGAAGGCTTGTGGCTAGAAGATTCTCTTAGAAAGAGGAAGAGAATCATGATGAGATGTTTGCTCCAAGTGGCTAGATAAGACCATTCTCTTAATGGTGCAATTAAAGAAGAAGTGTGAATCAGGTTCTGTATGGGTTCCCAGGATCGATAGTATATTGATGAGAATACATGTGGGGATTGTATCATCCTTGAACACTTGTTCTAAAGTGAGCCGTAGACAGGTGTCTCCGAGAAAGAAAAGGGATTGGATCATCCCTGGACTTTCAGTCCTAAAGAGAGCCGTAGACGTAAGGTCTCCGAGAATGAAGTCCTTAGTGGACAGTTAAGGGGATTGGATCATCCCTGGACTTTCAGTCCTAAAGAGAGCCGTAGACGTAAGGTCTCCGAGAATGAAGTCCTTAGTGGACAGTTAAGGGGATTGGATCATCCCTGGACTTTCAGTCCTAAAGAGAGCCGTAGACGTAAGGTCTCCGAGAATGAAGTCCTTAGTGGACAGTTAAGGGGATTGGATCATCCCTGGACTTTCAGTCCTAAAGAGAGCCGTAGATGTGAGGTCTCTGAGAATGAAGTCCTTAGTGGACAGTTGAAGGGATTGGATCATCCCTGGACTTTCATTCCTAAAGAGAGCCGTAGACGTGAGGTCTCCGAGAATGAAGTCCTTAGTGGACAGTTGAGGGGATTGGATCATCCCTGGACTTTCAGTCCTAAAGAGAGCCGTAGACATAAGGTCTCCGAGAAGTGGGGATTGTATCATCCCCGGACCTTGGTCCCTGAATTGATCCGTAGACGTATGGTCTTCGAGAATAAAGTGATGGGGATTGCATCATCCCGGAACCACTAGTTCAAAATGTACGTGAGGACTGCATCGTCCATGAACTGGGTTCAAAATGTACGTGAGGACTGCATCGTCCATGAACTGGGTTCAAAATGTACGTGAGGACTGCATCGTCCATGAACTGGGTTCAAAATGTACGTGAGGACTGCATCGTCCATGAACTGGGTTCAAAATGTACGTGAGGACTGCATCGTCCATGAACTGGGTTCAAAATGTACGTGAGGACTGCATCGTCCATGAACTGGGTTCAAAATGTACGTGAGGACTGCATCGTCCATGAACTGGGTTCAAAATGTACGTGAGGACTGCATCGTCCATGAACTGGGTTCAAAATGTACGTGATGGGATTGCATCGTCCCTAGACATGAGACTTGTCTTAAAGTGATAAGGACTAATCATCCTGTAAGTAGATTGGGATTGCATCGTCCCTAGACATGGTGAGGTGTCTTAAAGTGATAAGGACTAATCCTCCTGTAAGTAGATTGGGATTGCATCGTCCCTAGACATGGTGAAGTGTCTTAAAGTGATAAGGACTAATCATCCTGTAAGTAGATTGGGATTGCATCGTCCCTAGACATGGTGAGGTGTCTTAAAGTGATAAGGACTAATCATCCTGTAAGTAGATTGGGATTGCATCATCCCTAGACATGGTGAGGTGTCTTAAAGTGATAAGGACTAATCATCCTGTAAGTAGATTGGGATTGCATCGTCCCTAGACATGGTGAGGTGTCTTAAAGTGATAAGGACTAATCATCCTGTAAGTAGATTGGGATTGCATCATCCCTAGACATGGTGAGGTGTCTTAAAGTGATAAGGACTAATCATCTTGTAAGTAGATTGGGATTGCATCGTCCCTAGACATGGTAAGGTGTCTTAAAGTGATAAGGACTAATCATCCTGTAAGTTGATTCGGGATTGCATCATCCTTAGACATGGTGAGGTGTCTTAAAAGGATAAGGATTGATCATCCTGTAAGTTGATCTGGATTGCATCATCCATAGACATGAGAGATGTCTTAAATTGAGAGGGATTGATCATCCCATAAGTGGATCAGGATTGTATCATCCTTGGACCTATGTCCTAAAGTGAGAGGGATTGACCATCCCGTAATTGGATCATGTGTGTTGCAGGGTATGCTGCTGTTGTGTATACTTGTATCAGTGTGGATACTTGTATTGATAGATGTATTAGTGAGAATACATGCTTTTGATGATAGATGTATTAGTGAGAATACATGCTTTTGATGATATATGTATTAGTAAGAATACATGTTTTGATGATAGATGTATTGGTGAGAATACATACTTTTGATGATACATGTATTGATTAATGTACTTGTATGGTTGAGGATACTTATGTTGTAGATCGAGATGATCCAGATGCTGTAGATCGAGATGATCCAGATGCTGTAGATCGAGATGATCCAGATGTTGTAGATCGAGATGATCCAGATGCTGTAGATCGTGATGATCCAGATGCTGTAGATCGAGATGATACAGATGCTGTAGATCGAGATGATCCAGATGCTGTAGATCGAGATGATCCAGATGCTGTAGATGAGATGATCCAGATGCTGTAGATCGAGATGATCCAGATGTTATAGATCGAGATGATCCAGATGCTATAGATCGAGATGATCCAGATGTTGTAGATCGTGATGATCCAGATGCTGTAGATCGAGATGATCCAGATGCTGTAGATCGAGATGATATGACAATGCTGATGATCGTGAGATAACGATGCGGATGATCATAAGATGACGATGCTAATGATCGTGTGATGACGATGCTGATGATCGTGAGATGACGATGTTGATGATCGTATGATGACGATGCTGATGATCGTGAGATGACGATGCTGATGATCGTGTGATGACGATGCTGATGATCGTGAGATGACGATGTTGATGATCATGTGATGACGATGTTGATGATAGTGAGATGACGATGTTGTTGATCATGTGATGACGATGCTGATGATCGTGTGATGGCGATGCTGACAATCGTGAGGATTCAGATATTGATGTTGCTGTAGCTGTTTGAGTGCTGCAGAAGATAAAGACTCAGTACTGAAGATGTTGATGTTCCAGTATTGAAGATATTCCAGTAACTGGTTGAGTTACTGATGATGTTGAGAAAGCTTCCAATGATTTATAGATGTATCATGTATGATGTTGATGACTCCTTGCTCGTGCAGATGCTGTTATAATATCCTTCTCGTTAAGGGGGAGTGTTGAGATATTGTAACTTCAAAGAATATTATATTTGTACTTTATTATTCCGGAGATGATTCATTCCTCCGTGAAGATCTTATTGTATATCCGGAGATGTTTA